>JARFXV010000480.1:1227500-1871356 GCA_031761425.1 Cosmopolites sordidus | reverse complement strand
AAGCAACACTAACTAACACAAGATCAAAAGTTAAATTCATCGGTGACATCTCAAAGCCCTTCGAAATTAAACTGGAGTGAGACCAGGGAATGTAATACAGGAGTGGCTGTATGAAGAAGAAGAAGAAGATTATGTTTGCTATCAAGGAAAAAATCGAATTTCATGTCTTGGTTAAACACTACGTTTTGCGTAGAAAAATCATCGTGCATAGGATAGAGTGAAGAGTTAGATATTTTTCCGATAGATGACCGTGCAATTACATTTCCGAAAAGTAGCAGCCTTCCTGGTAACGAGCTTCAATATGATATAACATTTAATTTTCTTTTGAGTCTTCGAAAGGAATTAAACTTTCTGCTACTGGAACATTGCTGTATGGAAAAAAAGTTAATTTCATGTGTTAGTTAAACACTGCGTTTCACGAAGCATAATCATCGTACAAACTGAGGAAAACTTGAAAAAGTATTATGGATATTCTATTAGTTCACATTTCACATTCTTTTACTGAGTTTCGATGTAGTCGAACAGTACGAGTGACGCTTATTATTCAGGACGCCCCGTTGACTAATTAGTACATAAAGGCCTTCATATTAACATTGTGTGGTCCGATCGCAAAGTGAAGGATAGAGAGGTTGTTGGAGATAATATTGGACATATCGGAGAACATATCGGACGAATACGTACATATACATCCTACATGTATATGTTTGGCCATGAGAAAAATTACTAACGTGATGGGAGCCTCGTTTGCTCACCAAACGCTTGCTATCTCACCTCGACAATGCACCCGCTTATTTGTCCGCTATTGCAGTAGTGAAATGCTCAATTTGTGCTAAGGTGATCCACCCTATTCTCTGAATTTGCCCCCTGCGGCTTCTTATCCTTTCCATAGATGATGAATGAGTGGAAAGAAATTCATATCAAATGAAGAAGTCATTGCCGAAACAGAGGACTATTTTGTAGAGTTCACCATGCGAAAGTCAATTATACTTTTTTCGTTAGTTTTAATGAATTTTCGTCATATCTTCCCATGTATTTTTCCACTAGACTTTCGTTATTACCTACTTTTAGAATAAAAGCATCTATTAGTAAAGTCCCTTTTTCCTTGTTTATTTGCTCTTGTAAACACCTCCATAATTCCCTATTAATGTTTTTTTTCTATTTGTTTCACTGCTTTTAACTCTACCCATATTTACTTCAACTCCAATGCAAGTAACCTCTACTTCCCCCCATATATTTTTCTGAACTCCATTGAAAACATTGCATGTCCTCCTCTCAAAACCTTCACTCCCTTCAGTTTGGTTTCTGTAATCATAATTATATACGCGTTATTCGCTATTTCAAATGCTATTATTAACTGTTTTTTCTTATTTGGGATTCCTTGTACATTTCATATATCTATTTTCTTATAGTTTTCTTTCTTACTCTACCCGAACTGATATATTTATTGTGTTAACCTGTTTCATTGCCTTATTCATGATTTAAAACTTTGCTTGTACAATATTTTTAATTTTTTTGCAGTAAATTTCGGGACTCCTTTACCACATTAACCATATTTTCGTTCTAGTTAAACAAAGTCCCCATTTACTATTAACTTCTTATTCCTTATCTTATTTTTTATCTTTTCCTTATCATTTCGCTTTTTCTTCTTTTATTTGTTTGGCTATTTCACTGTGTATTTATCTTTATTCGAAATATCTGCATTTATATGTATTTTTGGCTACCATTCGCCAATCAAGCTTTAATTTTTTTATACCAACTTTATCGTTCGTTTCATTCGTTCATTTGATTCATTAGGTTTGTATTATATATTTCTTTTTACTGACCTTCTCAACAATCAAAAAACTAATTTTTTAAGAATTTTTATATAATGTTCTCTGCTGTTTCTTTAACGCATTTTTCCTCCACATTTTTCATATATAAACACATAATTACACAGTATGTTGGAGAAATAATGGAACTTTTTAAATAAACAAAACAATTAGTTATTTTGCCAAAGTTGTTTCTTTTTATTCAAAAGACATCCTTTCCGCATCAATAAATCGCTGGGCACGTTCAACCAACTAGCGTAGTTTTTTTATGTCTTTTTTCGGAATCGCCTCAATGACCCTCATCATGACCCTCATCAATGACCCTCATCAATGACCCTCATCACGGCTTCTTGGATTTGTGTAACACTGTCCTTTTAAATACTGTGTGCGCAGTCCTTTATAAAACGTTCCTTTCATAGCCAGTTTGAGTTTAGGGTACAGGAAATAGTCACATGAAGATAAATCAGGCGAAGGCCGAGGACGCTGAACCATACAGACTTGTTTTTTGTCAAAAATTTACAAATAGCGATGGTCCTCTTTTAAGGCGAGAGCAACAAATCAAGCACAAACTGTTTGTTTAAATTGATTGTAAAAATCTCGTGAATCTCGTATTTAATTCATCCGCTATCCATCTTACAGTCGAATTCACATTGTAGGCGAACATTTCATGTACTTTTTCGAAAAACTTTTTCGTTTTTTGTTTTTTATTGGTCGGCCTGGCTTTGTGTCATCTTCGAAAGCAGCACAACCGTCCTGGAATCGCTTATACCACTCGACGACCATAAACCACCATAAACTTTTTTCGTCAATTCAAATGTTTCTGTAATTTTTTTTCCGGGCTTAAAACAACATTTAATATTAGCTCTTTGTTGCATCTTGTTTTTGTGACGAGGTGATATACGGTACTGTCAGTTTAAGTACTATAACTTGAAAATCCGTTGATCAATTCTGATGATGGCGGTCTTGTTTTATAGACGAAATATCCAGCTTTTATATCTATTGTTTCAATAGATGACGCTAGTAGTTTTCTTTAAATTTAAAAAGTTACGTTATTTTTCCGATGTACTGTGTATCCGATTTTTCTATTATCTTCATCCAGTATTTCGATTTTGTCCCTTAATCCCTTTATTTCTTCTTTCATCTGACGATTTGCTTTTTTAATGGTCAATAATTTATCAAAAAAAAAAATACTAATAAAAACAGTAAATCCGAAAAAAAACACGTATTACTACATATCACCATCTATAAAAAATTTCAATCATGTAATTAACCACTAAAAATAAACATTTTAAAGAATGTTCGTTCAGTAAGAGAATTCCAGTAATACGGTTTTTTTCAATAACTATAAATTATTCGATAGATCAATTGGTTTTCATATTTAGTTCGGATTAATTTTGTCAGCAACTCATGACAGCCACCGTTAAAATATACCAAAAATATTTTGATTTGTTTGGATATGTAATTTGTCACTATACATTGTTTAGATTTTTTTAAACAGAAATCTTTTTTTAATTATAGATGGTTTATTTTAACAGTTTTTCGGATTCTGAAAAGAAAAAAAATTAAGAAAAGAAAAAATAATTAAGTGTCGATGGACAACTTTGAAATTTTGCCCGCTTGACGTGAATATAATTTATGAAGTCTATTTTTTTTCCTCAGATTTTAATTTTATATAATTCTAACAAGTTCATATAGATAGTGATTTCAGACAGCAACAGAAAATATTAAGGGGATGCATACATTTTTGAGGGTTTTTATATTAAATTTAAATTTCTAATTTAAATTTGACTATTAAAAATTATCAATTTTTGTAATAAAGAGCATTCGTTCTTATTGACATATTTTTTAAGGTAAATAGTTTAGAGTTTGTTTGGATTATTGAAGGCCCGTCTTGTTTCTCGGTATTATAGTTCCATTTCCAGACTTCACCATCTATAGTCACCTTGTTATATCTCACCTTAACTTCTTTCCCCTTGCCTTTTTTCCGCTTTAGCCCTCTTCCTGATTTGTTTAGCTCTATCTTTCCTTCTCAGTCAGCCCACATTTGTGTTCAGCTTACGACATGCACTTACATGCTTCTTTGTTTATAGTTATTTTGTTTATTATATCATTTAAAAACAACTATGTCATCTAAATAAAATTTATTCTTCTGCATCAAATAAGGAAAGAAAAACATTATCTTTGGAATGTAAAGTAAACATTTGATTGACAATAATGGTTGGCTGCAATGCAGCTGGTGACTGTAATTTAAAACCTCTTTAGCTTTAAGAGCTTTAAAAAATACACGTAAAGCAGGTTTTCCTATTATTTGAAAGTCAAATCCTAAAGCTTGGGTGACAGCTTCCCTTTGGAAGATTGGTTTGGTCATCATTGCACACCCGAAGTCGAACGTTATTGCCAATCTAAACAAATCCCATTTAAGGTGATGCTATTAATTGACAATGCACCAGGCCATCATCCTGCTACTTTCACTAATGTCGACCGACGTGTAAAAGTCAGCAAAATATTTAAAGCTTATAACACGACACAAACGTTTGAACATCTCCATGAAGTTATGAGACAAAACGATGAGCTCTGTGTTATAGACTTTTGGAAACAATTTAATGTTTTAGATGCCGTAACCATAATTCGAAAATCTTTGGATGGAATTTCACAAAAAAAATTTAAATCTCATCTGGAAAAAACTGAGTCAATTTTTTTCACTAGTGAAACTCTAGCGGAATCAGCGCCAGATTCTGATCAAATTGACCATGTTATTGATGAAGACATAGTCGATCTTACTAGACAATTAAATTTAGAAGTGGATGGTGAGGACGTACACGAACTACTAGATTCACATAATCAGGAGCTGAGAGTTGACGAGGTCAAAGAAATGTGCGAGAAAAACATTGAAGAACCTGATTCTTTTGACCCAGTTTAATTTGAAGATAAAATGACGGTTGCAAACCTGACGGAAGCCCCCAGTTTAATTAAAAAAGGGTTAGAAATTTTAGAAAATATACACATGCTGATCAAATTGTCGTCGAAACACCGTCGAGTAAACGCTTTGAAAATGATGGATGAGATTCCACCGAAACGTCAGCGAAACCGTCCATCAGTGGACATTCAGCTACCATGGGATACCCGAGAAACTATCATTACATATATACATATACATAATAGTGCTATGCACTGAGAATCATAGCTCAGAATGTAGGTTTTGAGGCTGCAACATCAGCTTACTATGTATACGTTCAGTCGAGGATAAGATATGGTTTGGTTTTGTGGGGAAATTCTCCAGAAATAGAGAGGATAATCGTGCTCCAAAAAAGATGTATAAGAAATGTTTTTCAAATGAAGCATTACGAAAGCTGCAGAAATGTTTTTATAGGCTAAATAATTCTGACACTTGTCAGCATGTTTATTTTGGATTCGTACAGTTTTGTATTTAATAATAAATATCTCTTTGGGGAGGCTATCGCAAGCATGGTTATATAACTAGGTATAAGTCGAATCTCGTGAATGAAATATGTAATTTTACTTTTATACAGAAGAATGTGCAGTATACTATTATGAATATATATAATATTTTTCCGGAGTGTGTTCGGGATCTGCCACGTGATCAGCCTGTGAGAGCGATCAGAAGATATTTGTTGAGCAAGGCATATTATTCATTAAATAATTTTCTTGGGGAAACAAAGGATAATTTAAATTCAATTAAATTATTGAAATAGCTTGTTTTGGTAAATTTAACTGTTTATGTTTGTACTAATTATATTATCAGCTAATTCATGTAAATTATGTTAACAATACTATGTTGATTTTTTTCCCTCTCTTTCGCTCTTCTTTTGTGCCTTGTGTTCTCTCCGTAATTGTTGAAGTGTTTCATGGAAAGTGCGTGAGACATCGATAGAAACAAATGGTAGTTGGAAGGACGTAAGTCTCGTGACTACGGCGGTGGGGAAAGAGTTCCCAGCCAAGTGCAGAAATGTATCTGACCGCTTTCGCTGTGTGTGATGAGCCGTTGTCGTGCTGCAAAATCACTTTTCCGTGTCTTGTAGCCCATTCTGGTATCTGGTCTTTCCCATGACGATCACAAATGGTTCGGCGACCAACATGTATCCTCTCTGCCACTTGCTGTTGAGTTTGTATATTGTGTTCTTCCAACAATGCTTGCAATTCGGTATATTCAAGTTCGGTTAATCTGGGCATTCTTTGCCTTTCAAGTTGAAATAACCACTTTTGAATCATCTAAACCAACGCCTATTAGCGTTTTGCATAGGGACATTGTCACCGTAAGTTTCCACAGGTATACGACAACTTTTACTGGCGTATTTCTTTTGACTGAACAAGAAAAGCAGTACGTGGCGCAGATGCTCTTTATTTGGTTCGAAAGTCGTTTACCACACGAAAAAAATATATAACGCTAACTCGAAATCGTTTAGACATCAATGACGTTTTGAAAGGTACTGTCGTAGCAAGAAAATTACGTAAGTGATTAGACTGAATTATGAACCGCCACACCCGGTAAATAGCAGTGGAGATAGTAGAAGCAACATTTCCATTTCATATCAGAGGAGTATGTACCCTTGCTTCATTTTCTTCTATCTATGCATAATTTTTCAGTCACAATCATTAGTTGGATAATCAATTCTTCTACTGAAATTAGGTACGAATTTTCGGTGTGAAATACTAAACTTGAAGAGGTTTACCACTAAACACCAAATCACTTTATTTAACATTCCGACTCGCGTTGAACCAGTCGAAGCGCTTGACTATTGTATAATCTCCTGATCATGTGTTAGCATGATTAGCGAAACGCGAGTCGAGAAGTTAAATAAAGTGATTTGGTGTTTAGTGGTAAATTTTTTCGAGTTTAGTTGGATAATTTTTTAAAATATGCCTAAATGGTTTAAGATCTTCAATATAGCCTTGTGCTTTATATTGTCGAAAGTTTTAGTAGTCTACATATACCATTGTAGTGATGTATTATTTTCCCGAGTTTTTTCTATAACAAATCATGCTGTTGCAATTTGTTCGATGCCATGATCTTCATTTCTAAGTTGTTATGTTTCGTTGTTCATTATTTGATATGTTATACGCTAACTTCTTGGCTAGTTTTGCATTGTTGAGCATTTTATTTCTTTTGATTTTTCCCTATACTTACTTATATTTATTTTCCATATATCAACTACAAACAAACATGTATTTTATATTTTTTTTATAAAACTTTATTATATCGCATAAAAAAACAAATAATTAATACAAACAAAACGAATTAAAATAAAGTCAGAAATCTTTCATGTATAAAACCAAAAATAATAATACATTATCTGGTTACATAATTTGAAAAACAAAATGTAGAATTTAATGCCGGAACGGATATTCGTTTTGCATTTTAATAAATCGGCGCTTCTATGAATATATTAAAGACTGATCATAAATTTTGTTAATGGCCTGCCATCAAAACAATCCATGAAAGCTAAACACCTGACTTTTAAATAACTCAAATCAATTTTTCTAACTGGTCGCACGGCCTAGGCAGGTCTTAAAAAGTCGAAAAAAGGCTAGACCCACATCAGAATTGAAAGAGAGGATATTTTAACAGGAACATAAGGTATTTTTTTCCACGTTTTATGATAATAATCAGTTTAGCTCAGGTTCGGTGAATATTCAAATAGAGTTTTCTGAATTAAGTATCATAACTGCCGATAGATGACACGGTAAAAAGAACTTATCTATGGAAATAAAAATGTAAATGTTCGTTTGTTCAAAATCTTAAATCCCCAAAAGTTCTTCACCGATTGCTTTGAAATTTTGACACAAATTTGCATTCGAATACGCGCGTTTTTATATTTCTATTATTCTATTAGTTTTTATATTTCTATTTTCTATTATATAGATGTCACATCTGTGACAGGTAAAAACAGCGCCATCTGTTGGGTTTAAAAGCAACACACGCTATACTAAATATTTTATGACAATGGGAGCGCCATCTGTTGAGTGTAACAATACACGCAGTATTAAACATTGCTCATGCCGGACAGCGTGCTTCTTGACAGCTGCTGTCACCATTTTCAATATTTTCGATTACATTGTTAAATTGAATTTTCATAGATTTCAATTTATTTTCATTTTGATATAATTATATAACCATACTGAGCCACAGCAACGTGTTGCCGGGTGTAGCTAGTTGGAAATAAAAATCAACATGATCAAAATTAAATAAAATGGGTTGTTCCACAAGTTCCAGCAGTTTTTATAATTAGTTTTGTTTTTCCTCCATGTTATTTTGTTTAGCCAAGTGTATATATGCATTCGAAAGCCCTTTTGTTTACTCTACAAAACTATTATCATCATTCTCCTGAAAAACTTAATATTAATTCACTTTCAGGCTTTTAAAATGGAAATTCTAACTGGCAAAAAAATTCATTTTCGACAATTGCTATATTTCTCCTCTCTTCGTGATAAAAAATCTTCAGAAGCTATTTGAGCGGAATGCTAGAGAATAACAAGACGGTCACCAAGGAACGCTATCTAGCGTAGCTACACTGTGCAAATGAGGTTATTCAACTGAAACAAACCGGTCGACAACAAGGCCAAGTCGTCTTGCTCAAATGGGAGGTTCTTCCGCATCCGCCGCACTCTTCAGATCTTGCACCAACCGATTATTACCTCTGGCGTTTGCTGTCCAACTAAATGAGGGGTGTAACCTTCGGCAAAAATGAGCACCTCAAAAACTGGCTTAACAACTTCTTCGAGTCCATGGCCGGTGATTTCTGACGAACAGGCATCAATAAATTGGTTGAGAAGTCGGAACAGTTCGTGAACAATGACTTAGAATACATTACTGATTAATTTGTTGTTATAATTGTTGCTTTTTTTAATAAAAAACGGCGGGAACTTATGGAACAACCTAATACTTACGTATATGAATATACTTTATACCCAAGGGCCGCCGCACTCTTCAGATCTTGCACCAACCGATTATTACCTCTGGCGTTTGCTGTCCAACTAAATGAGGGGTGTAACCTTCGGCAAAAATGAGCACCTCAAAAACTGGCTTAACAACTTCTTCGAGTCCATGGCCGGTGATTTCTGACGAACAGGCATCAATAAATTGGTTGAGAAGTCGGAACAGTTCGTGAACAATGACTTAGAATACATTACTGATTAATTTGTTGTTATAATTGTTGCTTTTTTTAATAAAAAACGGCGGGAACTTATGGAACAACCTAATACTTACGTATATGAATATACTTTATACCCAAGGGAGTTTCCCCATTTTAAATTTAAATATCTTATTCTTGGTTTAACCCTCAAGAGAAGCACTGGATATGGGATACCCAGGGGCGAATTAAAAGTGTTTTTCCTTTATAAATGGTCACGTTAAGGAGATGGGAGAGCGGGGAAAAAATTTTCTATCCCCACTACAGATCCCCCACCATAGCCATTTTAAGATGTGAATAGAAACAAAAATATAAGCGACCGTAGTCAGTTTATGGGTATACGCCACCCTGTAATGTTGTTGTGTCAGTGTTTGTGTTTAATTTCAATTTAATTAAATAACCTTTTTGCCGAAATAGTGTTTTTTTTTCGATCTTGACACAGTTTGTGGTAAGTAAATCATAAATATTATATTTTCTAGAGTATTTTTATTGAAAACTTTTTTTGGAACGTTCTAAAGATATAGTCTTTTTCTATACTGATTGAGGTTTAAATAAAAAAAATATATATTAAATTGGATAATTTAATCAAAAGATATTAATAATCAAAGACATACGGTATGTCTTTATACATAACTGATAGTGCTTCTCTTGAGGGTTAATACTTTTTTTTGTTTTTTGTTTCAGAATAAGTTAAAAGCTCAGAAGTCTTGTAAATGGAATGGATTAAAACATTGTGACTGAAATTTCTTTATTCGCGGATCTAAAACTAAAGAAAACTATAATATAAAGATATTAGATATAAATATACTAAAAAACAAAGGAAAATTAGTTCTTACACGGAAAAAAAATCGTGTTGCCGCTTAAGGTACAAATAGAAATGCTTGACCATTTACGCTTAGGCGCGTCGTTTGCATTCATATAACTTTTTTTCAATGAATGGATCAACTCTACGAAGAATCTATCAATAAATCAGAAGGCAAAATAAGGAATTCTACAGCTTTACTATCAGTAAAAATTATTCATGATCCGGCAATTGAAGAAATGGAAGCTGCATTAACATTATGGATTGAAGACTGTAGTCAAAAGAGAGTGCCTCTAAGTGGTGCCCTAATCCGTGAGAAAGCTAAGCGAATTTACGTACATTTTAAAGAACCTGGTGATGAACATACGCATAGAGGATTTCAAGCCTCGGAGGATTGGTTCAATAAGTTCAAAGTGTGATAATCACCGCATAACATCAAAATTGTTGGAGAAGCTGCATCTGCAGACACTTCAGCAGCAGCAACATATCCAGAAGAATTTTCAAAGTTAATTGGTGATTATGGTTAGAAACCTGAATAAGTGTTTAATGCAGATGAAATAGCCCTGTTTCGGAAAACAGTACCAAACAAAACTATTATATCCAAAGGGGAAAAGGTCGCCCCTGGTTTTAAGGCAGAAAAAAGATAGAGTTACACTGCTGCTATGTTCGAATGCATCTGGAGATTGTTTAATTAAGCTACTTATGCCTTACAGATCACTAAATCCTCGTACTGTTGAAAAATCAAAACAAGGACAACCTACCAGTGTTTTGGCGTTCAAACAAGAAAGCGTGCGTTACAAGTGTTATTTTCTGTGATAGGTTCCGGGATTGTTTTGTTCCTGAAGTCGAAACTTATTTAAAGAAAAATAATTTAGAATTGAAGGCAGTTGATCAAACTGTCGGTAATGATAAAGAATCCGTGCAAATTCAAACATTAACTAAAAACATTGCTCAACTTGCGAATGGCATAGGACGAGATGGTTTCGAACAGATAGAATGAAGTGACGTTAAAAAATTGCTTGAATCGCAAGATGAAGATTTGACTGAAACCGACTTAGAAGGAATGCTCAATCCTCATTCAATCGAAGAGGAAGCCTCATCGAACACTGAAAAGGTGGCATTAAACTCAAAAAACCGGCAATAAGGTTTACGAATGGCAAATGAGTTTTGCGCTTTCTTAATAAAAATTGATTCGTCTACCGAAAGAAGTATTGTTTTTAAAACGGAAATCGTTAATGCCACAGCCGAATATCAATCTGAATTGAAAGACCTTTTAAAAGCGACAAAACAAGAATAAGCTATTAAATTCTTTAAACGATGGCCTAAGCCTGATAATAATTATTAATATTGTTAAAAAATATCTCATTAAATTGCTTCTATTATACAAGTTTGGAACATATCTCTTATAATCCTGTACAAATTATGATTCTGCATTGACGGTTTCCGTATTCGCGGCATATTTACGGCACGTATCCTCCGAGAATAAGGAGTTTTGACTGTAATTCACTATTGGCACTTGTATATAATTGTAACTTGTAAAAACATACTTTATACACAGTGACACACACTCCTTTAAATTTAAATATCTTATTTTTGGTTTAACACTTTTTTTTTCGGTTTCTTGTTTCAGAAAAAGTAAAAAACTGAGGAGTATTGGAAATGGGATGATATTCATTTGTAGAACGAACCCAAATTATTACAATTTACTTTGACAATGGAAGAAGCATTATATCAACTGGGTCTTAATTTCGACGAATTTTTAACGGTAAAGGATATGGAGTTGAAGATGTTTTGAAAACTGGGTCCGTGAGTGATACAAGAAAACAGTTCGGCTAATTATATCTAGCGTGCAAAGGAAAGTCTATGAACATCAAGCTGATGATTCACTGTTGAACTGGGAATTAAACCACGACCCCTCCAGTATCTTTCAAAACATCACCATATCTATATATCCATCTATACGAAATCTAGTTAGTGCAAGAGCTTAACGCTCATGATTTTTAACTGCGATTCTTAAATCTTGTTGATGCACGTAAAATTTGTATTAAGAAATTGTGGTGGTGTCTGATGAGGCCCATTTTTAAAACGCTTTTATTAGCTTCACCTGTATCTATCTATGTAACGGAATTTTTGAACGTCCTTTTCACCCACTTCAAAACATCAGATTAAATTGAAACTTTGCACACTTATCAAGAACCGATGACAATACAATAATTTAATAAGTTCGTATTATTTAAGTTCCTCATTATTTCTTTTAACAATGAAAATTAGCTCTAGACAAAAAACACGTCAATTTGAATGTCGAGGGGGGAGTTCAAAACCAATGTCCATTATATTTCCCTTCGTTACCTCCAGCCACCTGTACCTAAAAAAATTAAAAGGCAACCCCTATATTGTTATACATCATTTTAAGGGTCTAGAGAATCCTAATTGAACTGGGTTTACAAAACTGAAGTCTAATCTAAACTAAAGAGAAAAAATTCGAATAGATAATAAAAAAAGTAAACAAACAATGCCTGTCTACAAAAACAGCTATCACAACATGGATAAAAATTGCATCATTTTGTATTCTTAACCAAATAACCTTCAACTATAACTTTTCATATTCTGAAATATACTGGGTATTCACATTTCTTTATCTATAATATACAGTGTTTTCATTTTAAAAGTAGCCATCCTCATTATTTTCTTTAACAATGAAAATTAGCTCTAGACAAAAAACACGTCAATTTAGATGTCGAGGGGGAAGTTCGAAACCAATGTCCATTATACTTCACTTCTTTACCTCCAGCCACCTGTACCTAAAAAAATTAAACGGCAACCCCTATATTGTTATACATCATTTTAAAGGTCTTGAGAATCCTAATTATACTGCGTTTACAAAATTGAAATCGGTTGATTCGTTCTCGTAATCGAGAGAAAAATAATAGTATATTACTATCGATAACTGTAAATAGCATTTTACGTGCGGGGTGAATAATGTTTAAGGAAAACACAAAAATAAATTAATGAAATAAATGTACTTTTAGTAGCACGAATTAACCTATTTAATTTGTTCTGATATTTTTTTCGAACATTTTAAAAGATGTCATTAATTAACCTGCAAGTATGCGTAATTCTATTTCTTAGGTCCTGAATAGCATGCGACGGAGTTTTGTATACAACTGTCTTTAGATAACCCCAAAGAAAGAAATCCAGTGGCGATATAGGTGGAGATTTCAAAGGCTATTCCATAACGCCTGTTCTGCCTATCCATTTTCCAGGAAACCTTTGATCCAGCCATTGTCGAACATGTAATGAGTAGTGTGGTGGCGTGCCGTCATGTTGAGAGTAAAAATTTTGTTCATCCAACAGTGGATTTTCTCCTTCATCGATTTGGTTTTCTAAAGACTGTGTGATGAGTGGATCGATTTTGTTTTCCAATAAGTTTAAGTACAATTAACTGGTTCCATTATCTTCAATAAAAATCGGACTTGTTATTTCGTTCCCCAGAATTCCAACCCAAAAGTTAATCTTTTGGAGAAACTGTGTATGATCTCGAAACACATGTGAATTGTTATTATATGTTTATTTACAAAGCCATTACGGAAAAATGTTGCTTCATCACTGAAACAAATAGTGTCTATTAAATTCGGATTATTTTGGATTCTTCCAGTCATTATTTCACAAAACTGAATCCTATATATATATATATATATATATATATATATATATATATATATATATATATATATTATATATCTTCGCCAAGATGCTGAAGAATACTAAATTGGTAAGGAAATAACTTGTTTTATTTTAAAATTTTGTGTATGGAACCAATGGAAATGTTTGTTAACTTAGCGACTTTTGAAATTGAAGTGGTTGGACCAACAGCGAAAGGGCCTAAAAGATCAATATGTGTTGTCTGGGTTTATTAAGAACTCTCTAAGCGAATCTCAACGTAAACATTGTAAATACCACAGGAATTAACAATATGCTAATAAAATTTACTAATCCAATAGAGATTATTGTTTACAAGCGATAAAAAAGCAATTCATAGAAAATCCTTATGAACTTTCCGGACAACCCGTATATTTAAATAGTTGAATATAATTAATTTAATACACAATTTGCAAAACATTTCACTTCTTTTAATATTTTATTCATAAGATGGTTCATAAGATGGCATCAACCGAAATCAGATGTTATAAAGCATCTAAGCCAGAACTTAGTCTCTTTTGGATGGTCAACAGCGTTTGATATCTACTATTATTATGATGAAAAACTACTTCCTTTCGATTTCCTACTTTTAAAAGTTTTGTACGTATTGCTTGCTCTAATATCTTTCAACGAATTCCATCCAATTCCAAATAGAATTCCATTGAAGCACTTGTCTTGCCTGATGGTAATACGCCCTATTAGATATTATCTTTAATCCAGATATGCCTGTCGTCCTAAATGTAGGTCGTCGGTTTAAACAATCCGCAAAAATTTCCTACTATGCAGAGGTGGCGCCATAACATAAAAATTAGCTGAGGGAGCCCGTGCGTCGAAAGTAAACGCAGCATTACGATAGTGCACCGTTTTGTTGTTAAATTTTATTTGTTTACATTATGAAAAATTCACTGTGACGTGAATGTTATAAATGTTTGAGGTTGGGGTGTTTGAGGTTAAAACTAATCACTTGTGATATTAGTTACTTGTAATATTGTTACTTATAAAAGTAAATATGAAGCCGTTCTACATGTAGGAGGCTAGGCATATAAAGTATGGTGATAATTTTTTTTTTGAAAATTGAATCTTAAAGTTTTTTTTTCTGTTAAGACATGTTAAATATTTTAGGGGCCTTACGTTGAACGAGGCCTTAACTATGGCTTACGATAATGATTTCCCTGAGGCTGGAATGGATATTTATATGCTTCCGCCCGAAAATGCACGTGGCGATATTACCGATGAGGACTCAGGCGATGAGAATAATTTAGCAATTGATAATTTACCTGCTAATCAACTAAGAGCACCTGTTGAAATAAATTTCAATAATATAGCTAATGCCTCAGCTAATTTCCGAATAGGCGAAATGCTATCTAAGAAAAGTAACCAAGTTCTCAAACGCAAGAAAACTGACATGAAATGGGTTAAAAACGATTTTGAAATTATTGGTTCCGACGATGAATGGCAATCCGATGTCTCTGAAGTGACAGCCAACAAAACATACTGTTGAATTATTTCAGAACTTTTTTGATAACGACCTTATTGAACTAATAGTGAATGAATCCAACAGGTATAAAAATATTTATTTTCTTGGTCACGTTCTAATTTATTTTCATGTTATTTTACAGGTATGCAAACCAAAAAAAAACAAACAAGGAAATATTTCTGGTAGGGAAATTAGTCTATTCTATTTCTAGTAGAAAATTTTGGAAGTGCTGTTACTGAGCGGATAACTCTCAAGGCGTCGAATGTTCTAGGAACGTGACAAAGATACCCGCAATGAACTCACAGCAGAGATCATATCAAGAGATAGGTTTGAATATATAATGAGTAATCTACATTTTGCAGATAACAATAATTTGGATAAAAGCGGCAAATTTGTAAAACTTCGACAATTGTTTAGATATATTCAATGCAAAATTTTTAGAAAATGCACCTTTGCAAAAATCTCACGATGAGGCCCTCAATCGATGAAGCCATCGTTCCCTATTACAGGAGACATGGCTGCAAACATTATATAAAGGGAAAGCCGATGCGTTATGGTGACAAATTATGGGCAGGATCTACCAATTTAAGGTATGTTAACTGGTTCGGACGTTACCAGGGCGCAACTGCTCACATTGGCACGTTATACCGTGTGTCCCAGCCAAATGGAGTAAATTCGTTAATAAATAAATGGGGGCGTGTTCGAAAAAACGCTCGAACACGTCGATTGGTATTTTTAGATGCGCATTTTTTTCAACAATTTTTTTTTATACAGGGTGTGTCATGTAACAGTGGCCAATACCAACTTTCTTATTTTAAATACAATACCCTGTATATTATTTAATTTTTGGATTATTCAGGAAATTCTAGACATATTTCATGTAAAATATCCTAGACTTATCTTCAACTGTTTCGGAAATATTAAGTAATTCTTCGAACATTATCAGCAGATAGGCAAAGATAAAAAATCAGATTTTCAAAGGTAGGTATTTGTTGTATGAAATGTCAAAAAAATCAACGTGCCTTGTAAATTATTTTTCTTTGACGTGTGTGATTCATTTGATTTAAACATGGTGTATTTATCAGAGAGTCATAAAATAACTCAAGCCGAAGTTATTCGTCTCTTTAGGGAAAAATATCCTGACTTACCACCCATATCCCAAGGTACAGTATGTAAAGTTGAAAAACAATTTAGAGAACTGGGACACGTGAGACAAATTAAGAAGGAAGCGGTGTCGTTGACCGATAACAAAAAATTGGATGTAATGCTTGCATTCCAAGACAATCCGCATACCTCAACTCGACAAGTTGCCTTGGAAAACAATGTTGGTCGCTCTTCGGTTGCCAGAATATTGAAAGAGAATAAAATGCATCCGTATAAGCTACAGCCTACTCAAAAGTTTAGTGAAGACGAGTTCGACAGGAGAATGGAGTTTTGCGAACAAATGATGCACAGAATAGACAACAACCTTCTGAGAGTGGAAAACGTTTTATTTCCTGATGAATATACTTTTACTCTTCATGGGGATGTCAATCGCCAGAACTGTCGTTATTGGTCGAGAGAAAATCCTAACTGGATGCGGGAAATTCACACACAAAGACCTGAAAAGATTAATATCTGGGCAGATATTATAGGAGACCAAATAATTGGTTCAATATTTTTCGATCAAAATTTAAATGGGGTAAATTACTTAGACTTTCTCTAAAATCATAATGATCCACCTCGATAATGTGTTTCCAAATCGATGGATTGCGAGGAGAGGGCCACTAGAATGGCCACCAAGGTCCCCGGACCTCACTCAAATTTCTGTAATCAAATAATTTCAAAAAAAAAAAACAGTTAATTTTTGCAATAAATCTGAAAACACTTAATATTTCCGAAACAGTTGAAGATAAGTCTAGGATATTTTACATGAAATATGTCTAGAATTTCCTGAGGAATCCTAAAATTAAATAATATACAGGGTGTTGTATTTAAAATAAGAAAGTTGGTACTGGCCACTGTTACATGACACACCCTGTATAAAAAATTTTTGTTGTAAAAAATGCGCATCTAAAAATACCAATCAACGTGTTCGAACACGTCCCCATTAATTTATTAACGAATTTATTCCATTTGGCTGGGACACACGGTATACGGAACTTGGGGTCGGGGCTGGTGTTGTTCTTAAATACGCAGATACATTGAGATCTAAGTGGAATTGCCAAAAATTTCATTTTTACTTTGATATTTTTTTAATCTTGCTGATTTGATTATTTCGTTCTAATATACTTACCAACAATCCATTTGTCTCCATAGACCTCAAGAAAAGAAAAAGGGGTGATTACGAGTATCGAATGGTCGAAGAAAATAATATTGTTGCTGTTCAATGGAACGACAACAACATTGTCACAGTGTGTTCCAATTCTTTAGGCGCCAAACCCATTCGTATTGTGAAAAGATACTCACAACGTGACAAAAAGAATGTTCAAATTGAACAACCATATGTCGTGAAAAAATATAATGCGAATATGAGCGGCATAGATCCCTGGGATTAGAACAAAAGGCTTTATCGTACTTCCATTAGAGGGAAAAATTATATGTTTCCCTAATTGCTCAGTGAATTGATATGGCCGTGCAAAACGCTTGGCAAATACATAAAGACATTAAATATGTCATGTAGCGGTTCTAAGGGGAGACCCAGTCAAAATAAAAATATGGGTATTCGTTTCGATAGAATTAACCATTTTGTTATTCCACAGGACAAAGTGTCGCTACTTCTCTCAAAAACTACTACCGGGTGTCGTAAGTATGATGTTGGTGTTCATGTCAAATGCTTTGTTGCATACCACACGTTAATAATTGCATGAAAAATTATTATTAGTTATATAAGTACAGTATGTTATGTTCCTAACGTCCTATATTGAAAAAAAATCCCTTGTTTTTAAACAAGGGGTTTTCAGACATATCTGTGTTAAAATCCTACCAAACGGAGATCAACATCTTTCTCGGATAGAAGCCCGCTTTGGAGGTTTTTTATAGTGGCTTGGCGCTGTGCTCCCATGATCATTCAATTCCATTTTTGATCTTACCTAATTATTTACTTCAATAATGGGGTGCTTCAGCTCTAACACCCATTATCGGTTTCGATCGGGCGACTCCCACATTTTCGAAAGTGAATTAAGATTTTGGAATAAACAATTAGCAAGGCAAAATAGGCACATTTTGTTGCTTGTGACGAGTGTCCTATTTATCCAAGTTTTTTAAATTTGAAAAACTGAAATTACACTGGAATTTTTACCTCCAAATTTTACACCCGTTCTTCAGTCAATGAAGTCAGGTTATTCACAGTTTAAAGACTCTTTTTTCACAGTTTATTTGGAAAACAATTAAGAATTGTTTTGAACAATCACGACTCTCTCAAACTCAATTTAATGATGATGATGAGTTACTGTTAGTACAGAACAAACTAACGTTTTATGAATCGTTATAAACAAATGCGTGTTACAGATTATGGATGGATTTTAGTTTACATAGTAAATTTTTGATCTTAATACATATTTATGTAAGTACAGTTTTTAAGTTATAAAAACAAAATCATTTGGTTTTTATTTTTGTTAAATTTGCATTACAAGTCTTTCAGATGAGCTATAGAGCGAATGGGAGTGAACTATATAATTTTCCTCATTGGTCTTCAATTTATCAAGTTTCCTTTTTGGTTGAATCACCATTCTTAAAATAACCTAGTAAAATATTTTTTTTGTGCGTCTGAACTTGTGTGTAACCAAATTAGATGCCTTGGAACTATTTATTTTATGTGAAATAATATTCAATGACATTAATATTTGAACACAATTTCGAACAAATGTCCGCCGCGGATACTTCTGACAAAACGCATTCTGCCAATCCAATTTTCGACCACTTTTTCAACCAATTGAAGTCTTATGTCCGCAATTGTCGTCCGAGTTATGTTGGCTTCCAAGACGTCAATAAATGCTGATTTATCGGTACCGACCAAATATTTAATATAATTCCAAAGACAATAATCTAAAGGCGTTAAAGCACATGACCTTTGTGGCCAATTAGCAGGTCTGTTCCTTGAAATAATTTTCTCACCGAATTGTTCACTCAATAAGTTGATTGTTGCATCGGCTATATGATATGTGGAGCCGTTCCTATTGGAACCAGATCTCCTCCAGGTCAATACCATTGAAATTCGAAATTAAATAATCCTCCTAGAACGCCGATGAATTGATAAATTTAGATCCTCATCGACATTGCCCACAATAACGGCGATATTTTCTTCGGATCGAGCAGTTTGTTTTGGTTTTAATATTAAGCGGCGTAAACGGCATTCAGAATTTGTGTATAAAATGCATCAAGTGCTCTATAAGTTTGGCGTACATAGCACTGATTTTGATAATAAATTTCGACAAGTTGCAAGGATTGTTCAGATATTAAACGTTCCATGATTATATATCAGAAAATACTTAATAATTTTGATTCTAGAAGCGCGCAAACTCACAGTTCGATTGACAGTGATCCTTATTGGAAGTTCGGACACACTAAAAAATCACCCGTTAGTACGTGCAATACAAATGTGCTTCAATTAGATTCTGACTAGTAATATTATATCCCCGTCGAGCTAGGAAATGGTCCATTTTCAGCAAATTCCTGTTTCAATAATTTTATGTTTATATTCAACTGAGGTAGCCGATACTTGATGGAAATTCATTTTAAATAAAAAACCAAGATTAATATCTAAATTTCCACTACATTTAAAACTTGTACGTATGACAATACACTAAATTTAGCGTGTATTTGAAAAAGACACTGTGTGTCGAAACAATTGTCATACGTACAAGTTTTAAATATAGTAGAAATTTAGATATTAATCTTGGTTTTTTAATTTTATTTTTTGTGGATAATGATTCTAGATTTTCGCAAATGAACTAAATATACAAACTTACTATCAAAGGGAATTACTTCGAACGTTGTGTTTCCATTATACCAGCTAAAGAGTGTTCCAATAGGTGCTTAGGGGCTTAAATGTAACGCCATTTTTAAACTAAGAAACTTCATATCTCGCATGAGTCGGTTCGAGACCTGGTAATTTAATTACGAATCCTTTTACGATGGAAGAACTTGTTGAATTTTATTTTTGATGAAGTTAGAAATAATGCAGAATTTTTCAATACAATTATGTTTTTCGACGAAGCTCTTTTCCACCTCACAGGTCTTGTGAACAAGCAAAATTGTAGGATTTGGGGAAGTGAAAACCCTTAACTGATTGCAGAAGAACCTTTAAATCCTCTTCGAGTAACAGTGTGGTGTGAATGGTGGGTGGAAGGTGCATTTTTTCATTATAATAATGACGATGAAAAGGTAAATGTTAAGGCGAACGCTACCACAATATGTTAAGAGACTTTTATGGCCCCAATTAATATGGGTAATATGCACCTTAATTGTATGTTTTTTTAAACAAAATGGCGTCACGTAGCATACGTCCAGGGAAACTTTGCATTTGTTACGGAAACATTTTCCTGCCCTTGTAATTTTTCGAAATGGTAATAATCCAACATTTTCCTGCCCTTGTAATTTTTCGAAATGGTAACAATCCAATGGTAGTAAACCAACTGCACTTTTTCGTATGAGGCTTCCTCAAGGAACTGAAGCAAAACATGCGTCAAGTTATTGGTGAAATTGAAGGGCAATTATTATAAATTATCGACAATTTTACGCAAAGAGAAAAAAAAACCCCGAAGTAGGGGAGAGTGGGGGAATCATGGACAGCGGGTAAAGACGAACGCGCCCGTTTAGGTATGCTAGAAAAAGATGGGTGATATTTGCTATGACACGATCGAGGGTCGAGCCCGAAACTAGCGCCAGACTATCAGTGGCGTGAGGCGTAAACGTGAGACCGCGCTTGCTTTACAAGGTAAGTTGTTTTACTATTTCATCTAATTTTTGAGTAAATTTCTATAGGTGGAAAATATTTTAGCATGACAGAGAAATTTGGAATTTCTGTGCAATCTCGAAAGTTCATAATTACCCTTAAACTATAAAATTATTATCAGTTTAATTTATATTCAATTATTTTGAATTATTTTATTTATTGTACTTTATGGTGCACATGAGAATATACAAATAACTGCCATTATTTAAAATAGTACAAAGGGCGAGGTTATCACTAGTCAGCGATTTCTTACAGCAAAACTGCAACCTTTCTAAAACCTAACGTTTGAAGGGCTTACGTGTAAACTTTTGAACTTGTTTGTTAAATAAAAATTGTGTATTTACCTTTACAAGTATATTTCAGACGCCAAGAAATTACCAAAAAAAAAACGGATACCAAATATAAATTAAAAGACTTAGAAAGAGCTGTTATAGATGTCAAAAACAAAACACTTTCGTTAGGAAAAGCAGCTGCTACTTATTCTATACCGAAAAATACTATACACAACCAGCTCAACAAAGAAGTTATAAAAAAACCTAAATATGGTAGGAAAGTTTTTTTTCTGCAGATCAAGAAAAAGAAAATGCAGTAAATTTTGACAATATCCCAAATTGTAGGAAAAGTTCTTCGACAATTTAGAAGCATTACAAAAAAACACCATTTTGATGCTAATCATATTTACAACGTTGTCGGGACAGGCATTTCTAATGTCCATAGAGATTCAAGAATTTTAACACCAAAAGACAAAAAACAAATCGGCATGGCAACAAGGGGGGAAAGAAGCACTACAACAGTTGTTTGCGCATTCAGTGCTTCAGGAAAGTATGTTGCTCCATTTTTCATATTCAAAAGAAAGCGTATGAATGCTCACCTATTGCGTGGAGGAAATCAGGAAATGATAGCGGCAGTAAGTGAATCGGGTTGGATTAATGAAAGCCTATTCGTAGATTGGTTTCATCACTTCATTTTATTTGCTAAGTCATCTATTGAAAACCCATGCTATTGCTATCTATTTTATCGGCAGAGTGGAATTATATTGTTATCCTTTTCACCTCATACGTATTATTGGATACAAGCACTAAATTTAACATATTTTGGACCTCTCAAGACTGCATACAAAAGCAAGTGTGACTTATAGATGGCATCAAATGTAGGCCGAAGAATTACACAGTATGAAATTGTAGAACTTTTCACTAAAGCATTCAATCGTATCATCAAACGGTTTCCGGAGAGCTGGCACTTACCCATTAGACAAAAATAAATTTGATGAACAATTCATAAATTCAACATCACTCCTTGAAAGTCCCATTGGCAATTCGGAAAGAGCAGTGACACCTGAAGCGCAGTTAGCATCGACATCAAATATGAAAAGACAGGTGAACAGTTCAATACAACTTAAAGATGTTGTCCAACTTCCCAATTTGTCACAGCATAAAAGTAAATACATTTCCAGGAAAAACATTCTATTGTAACCAGTACTCCTATGAAAGCTATTTTAAAAGAAAAAGAAGAAAAAAAGAAAGATAACGAGGAGATGACAGAAACTCAAAAGACTGAAAATATGGCTAAAAGTAAGAAATATGTCAAGAATCTTAAAGCATTTGCAGACCATAACATAACTAAGGCTATCGATGATATACCGCGCAAGAAAAATAAAGTCAATAAAGAAGCCACAAAGGAGAATGATTATTATTTCTTTGTTTGTGCTGGAAAGTACGAAGTACCACCTAATGAAGATTGGATAAAGTGCTACAAATGTAGCTTATGGTCCCACGAAAACTGCAAGAGTGGTGAAAGCACATCAAAGGGATTCATCTGTGACTTTTGTGACGAATAAACTTTTTTTGTTAAAAGCTGATTTTATTTTGAAAATTTAACGTTGATTTTTGAAATTGTAAAGTTGATTATGAGAATTTATGACTGAATCATTTTATTAGATTTTAAACATTAAAAAGTATTTCTAACTTTTAAATGGTTTCGTTTTATTTTAGTTCTCCCTTAAGTATTCGTAATTACCTCTCCCCTACCTCTGGGACACCCTCTATATTATCTAAAATAGCCATTCTTCAAATTAATCAACATGTCCATTAGAAAGAAATAGATTTGCATACACCGGTTTTTAATTAAGACCGTGGAAAATATTTCTGCAGTATATTAAAAACATACCGCTAAATTATTCTGAACTTAATTAACACCTTGTTACCGTTTTTAACGCAGGAAAAAAGCAAACCCACTGAACAGAATGAAAAATGGAGGAAGAGAAAAACAAAAGCGTTTCAAGGTATCGTCGAAAATATACGGCATTGTAGTACCCGGCGAAACAAAAGACGTAGAAAGACGACATTTCAATAGCCAACTGGATGAATTATTAAAAAAAACCCTACAATGAAGTCGCGGCTTTGAGATTTGCCGACTCAATAGGAAATACATTTCGTAAATGCAAAATAGCCTAATATTTACAGTCGTTGAAAAAGGGTTCCAATTTCAGCAACTTACTGAATGAAAACAAAACTTCCCTCTACTTGGGGACTTGATGTCACTATCTACTACTTAATAAGTTGTTGCATAATTTATGTCGTATTTTTTAATGTTATCTTGGATAATTGCTATATATAATTGGTAAATTATAACGGGTTTTTCAAATTTTGCGGTTTTTTTAATTCTTGAACAAAACAGATGCGTTGTGAATTTGCCTAGGTCTACTCTCATTTCAGACGTGTAATGTATGACATATATAAAAATGGAGTCGCATACAATACAAACAACGCGTTAAAATTGTTAAATTATTTTATGAGAATGGGCGTTCAGTAAAAATTTTTTTAGAAAATTACGTGATATTTACGGTTTGCTTAATCGTCCATCTGAAAGTACTGTCAATCGAATTGTTCAAAAATTTCAAGAAACTGGTTCGGTGGAGATAAAAGAAGAGCAATATGTAGTCGTAGTGATCGTCCATAAGAGCATATTGATTTGGTACTTGAAAGTGTTGCTGAAGATCCAGAAATGTCCATTAGTCGACGTTCGCACCAATTTGGACTCAATCAATCCACACATGGCGTATTTTATGAAAAGATTTAGCTCTGAAAATATATAATGTTCAAATAACACAGAAATTAAAGCCACTGGATCACTCAAAACGTCGTGCATGATTTTTCTGAAAAAAATAATCTTTTCAGATAAAGCACATTTTGAAATTGGTGGCTATGTTCCTAAACAAAATTGCAGCATTTGGGGTGAGGAAAATCCACGATTGATTCATGAGAAACTTTTATATCCTAAACGAATCACTGTTTGGTGGGCATTATGGTCAGGAGGTAATTAGGCCGTATTTCTTTCAGAATGCTGCTGGTGAAGCTTAAATTTAATAATATTGATCTGAAGAACATGTGGTTCTAACAGGATGGCGCTACACCTCACTCTGCTAATGAAACTATTGATTAATTGAGAACAAAAATTCCTGGGCTAGTTATTGCAAGAAACGGTGATGTTAATTGCCCAACAAGATCAAAGGATTTTACAACGGTGGACTATTTTCTTTAGGGTTACGTAAAAAGACAGGTCTATAAGAAAAATTCACAATTGATTCCTGAACTAAAAGATGAAATTATTCGAGTCATTGGTGAGATAGAGCCACGGTTATGCCAAAATGTCAAGCAAAATGCTGATAAAAGAGTGGACGTCTGCGGAGCTGCAAGATGTGGTCATTTGGCAGATATTGTCTTTTGTGTTTAAATTCCATACACTATACTTCAATTATCAATAAAAGTGTTTTGAAATCAACGCAAATTCTGTGCTTTATTCAAGCATTAAAAAACCGCTCAATTTGAAACACCCTTTATATTTATTTAATGCAATTGTTCATATATTATTATCCATATATTTCAGAACTAATTAAATGAGGTGAATTTTTGGGCATGGGCCTAGAAGTCCCACCCATGTAAACAATTACTGCTACGAAACCTGATGCGAGGTGTATTAGAGCTATGAAAATACTTTTTCAATCGAAAATACAATTTTTCATTGTCTTCCTCAAAGTAGTTGGAAAGCCACACCAAGATGGTTTGTTCACTCGTCATAGCAGTGCTGGAACTCAGATACTGGAATCATCAGCCGGTCGATTAAGGTTTTCTCAATGTTCTCCAATGTCCTAAAATGGAATCCTCCATTGGTGTCTCCATGGTGTTTCCAACGTTCCAAAAAGGAACAAGTCTGGTGAATAAGTGGGCTGCGGAGACAAAGTAACGTTTTAACTTCGCCAAAAATTCGTTAATTCAAAACTGTTATGCGGGAAGGGGCATTGTCGTGATGTATCACCCTCAACCAACGAATAGATCGCACAGGATCCCGGATTATGTGACGATTTTCATCACTTTTTGCAGTTGAAAGCTTTTAGCTGCGAGCTTTATCTTCAATTGAACCTCGGCCTTGTGACAATGCCTTAAATCACCCGAAAACATAATCTTTTGACAAAACACTGTTTCCATAGGCCTGCTGCAGTTTAGTAAAAGTTTCCGTCAAACTATGTCCAAATGTGATAGAAAACTTGATAGTGCATCACCGCTCGAAATTGTTATCACTCATTATCAGAACGCACTAGAAAAATCTGGTTTACACAAATAATTGCTAAGGACCACCAAGTGACTCTAAGGAGATCAACGTCGTACTGCAGGCGCATCAGATATTAGCATGCGATCCCTTCAAAGGGGAAGCCAATAGTGTTACTAAATCGAAGGCTAGGCCACCAGATTGCTTTGTTTGCCCAATCTCAGATTACATTGATTCAATAAAATTCAAACAAATTCAATTCACTAACGGGCTGTAGCACTATATTAAGAAGACAGGGAGCATTTAAGACATTGAATGTTGCATGAGTTTCAATAACGTATACATATAACCATTGGTACAAAATCATTATGTAGAACAGTATAATAAAGTATTGTCGATGTTCGAACTGTGTAAAGATGTGCAGTAATTTTGATTTGAATCGCATATGATTCCGATTGAATGATAAAGGTTTGAAAGTTCTATTAACCAAAGATCCTTTGCTAACTAAACTAATGTTCTTCTTTGGGGACAAGGGGACAAGGGCTTTGGGAACAACATTAGCTAAAGAGGGGAGCTGGATTTAAGAGGATGAATATTGCAACTATGCAGGGCAGACAAGAGAGGAAATTATAGGAGAGGGTCTACATTCAAAATTGAGTAGATTAAGGACATATAGATCATTTCTAAGCAAATACTGGATATACATATACTGTTGTTTTGTGCAGCTATGTCACCTGCTTCCTCGACGCATATATTAATTTGAAAAACTTGGTTAAATATACGAAAAAATAGGACTAAGGTAGGAGTCTAATCTTACTATCAATCAGATGGTTTAATATAACTCTAAAAAAATATTATGACGAAATGTTAGACACAATGGAAACGAATACATCAAAAAGTGGTAAGGGCTTTGGTAACAATTGTAAGAAAGGAGGGATTGTGTATAAATTTACAGATATAGATAGAACAACTTAAGTTAAGAGAGGCAGTTAAGGATAACAGTAATCACACCTCTGAAGTTGAAATAAAAAATATTAAAATAAGATTGAAGTACAGAAAGTACCTCTGTACTTATTTAAGCTTAAAATATTTATGCCATATGACGATTTATTTACATGAATGACGAAAATTGTTAAAAAAGAAAGAAAGATGAGAATAAAGAAGCAATGAAAAAATAAGCTTTTTGAATAAAAAAAAACAGCAACTATGGTACAAACAGTTTGTTAGAGTACGACGAATGGTTCGGCCATATGAAAATACTATAAATGATCGTAATTGACGGCAATTCAAATATGACTTTGTGGAGGTTCATTGATTTCCAGATTAAAATTATTGGATATTACACTATGATAATACTC
This sequence comes from Cosmopolites sordidus, assembly GCA_031761425.1. Taxonomy (NCBI): domain Eukaryota; kingdom Metazoa; phylum Arthropoda; class Insecta; order Coleoptera; family Curculionidae; genus Cosmopolites; species Cosmopolites sordidus. The sequence continues at coordinate 1,844,584 of JARFXV010000480.1, read as the reverse complement.
CTAACGTCTTTCTCGTTGTTTATAAGCTATCGTATTCGCCTGAATATAGTGCCAAAGGACTGTATGTTGTTCCACTAGATGATATTATTATGGACTCTAGAATATATTACATATTTAGTGAATGTACAGATGCAATAAAGAATAACTACTCTAAAAGATTTACATTTTTGATACTCATGTTGGATTTCTACCTGAACCGAACAAATAACCAGGTAAAATGATTAGAAAAAACCATTTTAAGGTCCAATATTGACGAATTTTTATCTTTTAAACCCCAAAATCTCAAAATCGTCTGGCGAAGATAATTTTCGAAATGTCACTTTCGTGTTATAAAACGTACGGGACCCAAAAATGTTTGCTGATGACCAGTTGATAAATATTAAGGATAATGTTTATCTGAGGATACATATAGAATCTACCATTTATCTAATAATAAGAGAAGGGAGAGAAAAGCCACATACTTCTTAAATGCAATAGAATAGAATAGAAATAGAAATAGAATCATCGAAAATTGACTTAGTTTTCAACGTAGTTTCCTTTTAGCTCGATATACTTCGTCAAACGATTTTCGAATTTTTTTATGCCTTCCCAAAAGTACGAGTTGTCGAACTTCAGACAGGCATTGGCCATATTTGGAAAGGGAAAGAAGAAGTCCGGTGAACCGGGTGGATGCGACATCAAGGGAATAGAAAACAGTGGGTATGATCTTTTCTATCTACGGAAGTCGTCTTCTTTTCGGGTCATGTTCACCGGGTAAAATTCACTGTTTTGACCATTCCTTTGTTTCTGGTACGTAGTTTCATCAAAAGTTACGAATGACCGTATAAACTCCTTTGGATTGCGCTTATACGTTTTTGGTTTGGACGGCACCCATCACTCTGATAGCTTTCTAATATCCAATTGTTCGTATAGGATAATCCGGATGCGTTCGTCCGAGATGTATCATCTTGAACAATTTCTCTAACCTTCACTCTGCGATCGCCCAATACAATCAATGGTCAGTGATGCTGCTTCGACCACATTGATACTCCATAAAGCATTTAAGAACCGTGAAATGTAAAGGAGTAAGTATCCTCTAGTCTCCAAGCTAGTTTTCGAATCGAACTTAAAATCGGCTTTCAAAGACTACTTGCCGAAACAAAAATATTATGAATAGTTTATTGGCCAAAACTAAAGAAATCCAACTTCAATATTTTATCAACCGACCAACCTTCCTTCATGAGGAATGGAATGCTAAAGGATTTTGAATAGTTAATTTAATAAAATAATTAACCACAAAGTGAAATTCAGGATAGAGGCTGTTTCAGACACAAGGTTATTTTTGGAAGGTTGGCCAGAGAGAAAAATGTAGTAAGACTGGAACAACTTGGTCTGGCGAAAGGAAACAAGCTCATAGCGAAAGAATGAAATCAGTATGGGCACAAAGGAAGGCTAACAACAACAAACGCCTCTAATTGTACTTCGCGTGGTCCACCAGGGCCCATACGTGAATAATAATAATAAAACAATTAACCATGGGTTTCTTAATGTGACGTGAATCGGTAAAAAAATATGTTATAGTGTGAAAAATTAGTGTTAGTAATTTAAACTGACATTAAAAGACAACACTGTAAGTTTTCTTTTTTTTTTTGTAAAAAACTAACTAAACTTGCAGAAACGTATGGAATAAATGGCTATAAATATATTTTATTTTCAAATACTGTCTTAAGAAACCAATGCAGCCAAAACTGACTTCCGATGCATCGAATAAGTATGACAAAAATATACGTTGCTATTGTTAAGTAAATTATAATGAATCTTCTGACCTGTTTTCCGAGGAAATGGTTGCATTTTGGATACATTTGTTAAGAAAACTTTTTGTTTAAAAATTCGTAAAGAATCGTTGGTTAAATTTACGAAAAGACTTTCCCTTACATTTTGTATATTATATTTAACTCTTCGTTCAAAGCGGATATGTACACAGTATGTCGGAAAAATAACGGAACTTTTTATATAACAAAGGGACAATTAGTTATTTTGCCAATATTATTTCTTTTTATTCAAAATATATCCCTTCCGATTTTTTATTTTTTTATGTCATTTTTCGGAATCGCGTTAATTATCCTTGTAACGGTTTTTTGGATTTTTTTCCCCAATAATTTACGAATAGCGACGGTCCTATAAGGAATAAATCGAGCTATAGATTATTTGTCAAAATTTCGCGAATCACGTCTTTGGTTGTATTTAATTCCTCCGCTATCCAGTCGAATTTGCATTGTAAGCGATCATTTCACGCAGTTTTTCCACCAACTCGAGGTTTTTGTTTTTTTTTGGGCGGCCTGGCTTTGGGTCGTCTTTCAAAGCGTCATGATCGTCTTGGAATCGCATATTCCACTCGAACACGCGTGAACCATAAATGTTTTAGTTTGAAACAAAATTTGAATCAAAATGTAATTAAATCAGCTCTTTGTTCCATAATGTTTTTGTGATGAAGTATCAAAAGGTACTGTCACTTTAAGCGGTAAAACTTGACAATCCGTGGATCGATTCTAACGATGGCGATCTCATTTTATAGAGGAGATATACAGCATTCAAAATATATTTATTGTTTCAATAGATAGCGCTACATTTAAAAAGTTCCTCTCTTTTGACATATGCTTTGCGGTTCCAGTAAAAATTACATATGATCTTGATCTGAACTCATGCCATAAAAGTAATCGGAAAGAGTTAAGTTACTATTTCCTAAATTATATATAAATATGTATCAGATACCAATCACATTCAGCTGTACAAATTTTTCTAAACTAACTTCAAAAACGTACTTATAACTAAACTCTGAAATGTATATCTAGTAGCTAATACAATGAGGATGACTTGCGTTAATTATATATTTTCGAAATTGGAGCTCAACACACATTATATTCGACAGATGGCGTATCAATCGCTCCAGAATCGAGACATAAACATGTAAACATAACCTTTAATGTCATAAATTGTCAAGAATGAGTTATAATGTGTTAGTTTAAGAAAGTTTGTGATTTAATCTAAGCGTGTTTTATATACTCATTTTATATATATATATATATATATATATATATATATATATATATATATATATATATATATATATATATATATATATATATATATTAAATCCAGTATACCTCACCTAAGGTACTGGACGGGTCACGAGTGGTGGATAGTGAAAGTTCCATTAGATATTAATGGACAGCTGCGAATATCTCAAAATAAGCAACCCCGAACCAAGGCAAAAAGAAAACTAAATCCACTTAGCGTCTGACTTGTATCAAGCGGTTGAGGGGTCAGCGTCTGTTCACCAGTGGTGCGGCTCATATTTCAATTCTGGAACTAACCCCTCCAGTCTTAACCTTTGAACCGTCATGGTTCAAACCTTAAATTCAAAGTACAAGATGAAGCGTTCTAGTAATTACAAAATTACCCCAGGAGGTAGACAATCCTCTGCCAGCTTTGCTGGTACAACCGGACTTTCAGATTCTGGGGCGTCCGTGCTTAAACGCAAAATCTTTCTGAGGGAGTCGGAGACCTCTGGCCAACGTCTGAAACCGAAAACAAAAACTTTCTTTGGAACGGTAAATATCAATTCTCTCCTGCGTCCAGGAAAACTACACGAATTGGGGCGAACATTAAACCAGCAAAAAATCTAAATTTTAGCTTTGCAAGAAACCAGATTGACAGATGATAACACGTTGGAATTCGGCAACTACAGACTTTTTAAAAGTAAAACGGACAAAAAAATACTTAAAAATACACCACATCTCGGTGTTGCGTTCCCTATCTCAAGAAACATTCTTGGTTCTATAACAAATGTTCAGCCAGTAAATAATCGACTTATGACACTATCCCTCAAGTGTGCTAACAAAAACTATACATTAATCAATGCACACCTTCCAGTTAACGAAGAAAATAAATCTAATCCTGAAAAAGTAAATAAGTCCTGGGAAATTCTGGAAAAGACTATCTCTAAAATTCCCTCTAACCATATAAAAATCCTATTCGGTGATTTCAACGCCCAACTAGGGAAAGAAAAAAAGTACAGGAAAACAGTCGGCAGTTTTCCCGCTCATAAATGGACTAACCAAAATGGTAGAAGATTGGTTGAACTATGTTCGCAGTTTAATCTAAAAATAATGTCAACCCATTTTAAGAAGAAAATAACAAAACAAAAGACCTGGAGGTTCCCAAACACGTACATGGGTGAATTTCAAATTGACCATGTTGGCATTTCGTACCCCAATTATAAAGAGATTTTGAATGTTCAATTCAGGAAAGGAGCAAATATAGACACGGATCACTACTTGACTAGAATCAAACTTAAGACCTTAAAACCTCGAAAACTTATTCAAAAGAGACTGCTAATACCAAAGTTCAACTCAACGAAAATAAAACCAGCCCTAACAGAAGAGCTTGATAAACAACCGACATAGAACTGGCAAGAATTGAAATAAAAAATTATTAAAACAGCCTTAAAGTTGGTCCCCTTACAAAAACGTAGAAAACATCCGTGGTGGGATGAAGTTTGCGAACAAGCAGTATTAAGCCGAAGTAAAGCATTCAAAGATTGGAACAGTCAAAAAACAGCAATAAACTATAACATCTTTTTGGAAGTAAGAAAAGAAACATCGAAGCTAATTAGACAAACTAAAAGAAAATATGAAAACAATCAACTTAATGAAATAGAAAAAGATTGCCAACAAAATAACACCCGAAACGTTTACAAAACATTTAAAATTAAATTAACAGGCTATCAACCGCAAAGTCTTTGCTTCCAAAAGAAAAACGGACAATTAGCTCTAAATAACCAAGACAATTGCAAAGAACTTGCGAAATATTTTGAACAAATACTAAACTGTCCTGAGCCCTTAAACAAATTAGCAACACTGAACCCTAAACAAACAAACCCATATTCACTACCACCGAATGAAGATGAAATAATTAGGCAAATCAAGCGGCTTAAAAATGATAAAGCTTCTGGTGAAGATGGAATCACTGCTGAACTGTTGAAATCCGCTGGTCCAGGTACAATCAGGGAAATAACCAAAATTCTACAAGAAGTTTGGCGAACCGAACAGATTCCGGAAGATTGGAAAGATGCTCTAATCCATCCACTACACAAGAAAGGAGATAGAACGGATGTAAACAACTATAGAGGGATATCTCTTATCCCAGTTTGTTACAATATTCTATCTCAATGTCTACTAGACAGAGCACAGGGACAGTTAGAACCTAACATTGGTGAATATCAAGCAGGTTTTCGACCGGGCAGATCCTGAATCTGAAGTTGATTCTAAGACATCAAAAACGGTACAATAAAAATCTCGTCTGTACATTTGTGGATTTTAAAAAAGCATATGATTCTATTGACTGCGAATCTTTATTCCGAATCTTGAAAGAACCAGGACTAGATCTGCCGCTGGCAATTATTAAAGCAACGTTAACTAACACAAGGTCAAAAGTTAAATTCATGGGTGAGAGCTCAGAGCCCTTTGAAATTAAAACTGGATTGAGACAAGGGGATGGACTCTCGCCACTCTTATTTAACTGTGTTCTAGAAAAAGTAATGCAGGAGTGGCGTGAAAAAAAAGTCGGCCCTGAATATTGACCAGCCCATTAAACTGGGGAGAACCAACGTCAAAATTGATTGTCTGGCATTTGCTGATGATCTAGCAATTTTAGCTCAAGATGTATTAACGGCACAGCAACAGATTGAAATTCTAAAAGAAACAGCAGAAAATGTAGGACTCCAAATTTCTTTTGAAAAAACACAATACATGACCTGCAACATACTAAGAACGCCATTTCTAAAAACAAAATATGGTAACATCAGACGAGTCTCTCAATTCAAATATTTGGGTGAAATAATCATGGAAAATGGGTCAATAAACATGGAAAAAGCGGCCAAATAGGGTTAGATGTCAAAAAATGGAAACGGCATTGAGACTTACACAAAATATTTACAACAAAAATGCCTATCTAAAAACACAAAACTGAGACATTACAATACAGTTATTAAGCCAGAATGTCTATATGCTGCAGAAACGCTCATTTTGAATAGAAAGAGGGACATCGAGGACATTGAAAATGAAAGAAAAATCATAAGAAAAATCCTAGGCGCCAAACAAATAAATAGCACAACATACCGACTTCGAGAAAACCAAGAAATCAAACAATACACAGATATACATAGCGATATGAGAAAAAGAAGACTTAAGTTTTACGGACACATAAAACGGATGAATCCGAGTAGGTTAACTAGACAAATAGTCGAATTTTATGAAAACAGGAGTAGAGCTAAAGTAGAAATAATTAAATGGATTGCTGCAATTAAAGAGGACCTAAGATCAGCAAATATTACACAAAGTGAAATTCAGGATAGAGGCTGTTTCAGACACAAGGTCAACGTTTGGCAGGTTGGTCAGAGAGAAAAATGTAGAAAGACTGGAACAACTTGGTCTGACGAAAGGAAAAAAGCTCATAGCGAAAGAATGAAATTAGTATGGGCGCAAAGGAAGGCTAACAACAACAAACGCCTCTAATTGTACTTCGCGTGGTCCACCAGGGCCCATACGTGAATAATAATAATAATAATATATTATTAAAGGCTTATTTAAGTTATTAAATAAGGACTAGGTGGCGCCTCGACGAACTGATGTAGTAACATCATTCAAGGTTATCAAATGTTTAAAAGATAGCATTTTTAATTACAAAATTAACAATAAAACTAAATTGATTTACGATGAAACATTATAATTTTAAAGTAAAAAAAAAACTCATGCAACTTCCCTATATATGTTCAACAATTGCAAGTAAATTTGGGCCTTTTTACTCAATTCAGAAAAAAACTATAACATCGAGAGTAATTTATTCAATTTTAAAGTACTTACCATACATTTGCTGCCATTCCAAAATAATACAGGAGCAGAAATACGAACGCACATATAATATTTGGTAATCCATCTTCGTTATTTAATCCTATTGGGTCTGGAGTGGTGCAAGATGATCCAGATTTGCCGGAAAATGTGCTTAATGTCCATCCAGCTCCAACAAGAAAATAGCACAAGGCCAGACTGACTAGGGGAGGAGCACGTACCTTTCCACCGCCTAACATCAAAGTTAAGGCAGCTGCTAAACTAGCTGCTACGCAAAATAAAGCCCATACTGTAATCCACACCTGGAATATAAATAAAAAATTCGTTTAAACTTTGACTTTTCAGAGTAAATGATTACTATTAACAAATACTTGTGGTAAAACAGGCGTCAAATAGGAAAACTATATAAAGGGTTGTCCAATAAGAGTGTCAGAAAACGAAACACAATGATAACTACAGGTAAAAATCCGGTAATTTTTATTTTACCTAGAGGATTAAATAATGGCATTATGTTTTGAAAATAATGTTGTTCAAATATCTGATGGAATACATTCTGGAGATCCAATTATCGATTACTCATACATATTGCGTGGTATATTTACAATGGGGGTCTGAATATTTCGTTTAAGGTCAAGAATCCAGAATTTATTTCTGTAAACTAGAGATTTAACCTATTCACACAAAAAAATAATCCACGGGCGCGAGATCGCATGATCGTGATGGCCAATTTACCATTTCGAATATACCGATATTTTCCGATATAACACAGCCCAGGAAACTTTTCTTCCATTAAATCGATTGCTCGGTGATATGTGTGACAAGCCTTGCTGAAAAAAACAATCTTAATATCTACGTTTATCAATTCAGACCAAATATATTCTGCTAGCGTATTCTTATCTTAACGAATTCGTCCATCATTAACACTAAAACGATTTAAATCATTGTCTTAAAAAAATAAGGTCCTATCACAACGTCAACCCAAAATCTGCAAAATCTGCATAAAATATCTATTTATCGTCCTAATCGGCAAAACAAAGGTGGAAAGGTAATGGTTTAGAGTGCCATGTCAGTTTTTGAAAATTTCCTGTAGAAGTGGATCACTGGACGAACCAACAGTCAGTTATGTGACTTTGATTAAAGAATAGGTATACCTCCCGAGAACTCTTCACTGTTCCATTATGGAGATTTTTTCCTCTTGAAAAATGATACTCCTTACGACTCTTTGAGGTCCATAAAAGATGAGCTTAAAACATAAGCTCATTACTTCAACTTAATTTAAAATTGCTAACAACTTTTTTATTTTTATCTTCTTCCTTATTATTAAAATGTTATATCAAATTGAAAATACCTATTTAAACGTAGTATCGATGACGGGCCGATAATTCCCGAAAAAAAGCCGAGCGCATGATTTAGCACACATGAGAGCATGATTTATCCACAATGGTAAAATGAACGCGAAATATCGCCAATATCGGGTCGACTCGGAACAATTCGGAAGTTACATCGAAATTTTCGTTCACGCCCTTTCCGAAAAGACATTTGGAAAGAATCAGAGTCCCGGGCAAATAATTTATCGATATCGATCTTAGTCATTGTTCTATTTTGATTTGAAAATATACTTGCTTTTAATTGTTATTAAAATATTGTATACTGTATAAAATAAATACTGTATTTATTCATATTTGCAAATATTAAATCAAAAGTCTATTGTGGTGGTTTGTAAAATATGTAAGGCGAAAAATCGCCATCGTTTTAAAAATACTAAAAACCTTAATTACAGCAATAATGTAATATGGATGACTTTTTTTTTGATAATATTGTTAATAGAGTTTAGTGTGGTGATTTGAAAAACCAACCAAATGTCAAGTTTTGTTGAAAACCAAACCAAACCTACCCTAACCTCTTTTATGTTCGCTGAGCCTAGTAGAGAAAGATCTTCCTGTTTGTCCAACATAGACTTTTGAACACGACCCGCACTTAATGTTAGAAAACCATACTTTCAATGATAATTTTAAAATGTTACATAATGAGAATAAATCCAAAAAATTAATTCTTTTAGAAAGCCTCGAAATTAATAAAAGAAAACATTTGGATATTTCGCTCAATGACAAGCTAGACTTGAATGGTTCATCATTATTAAACTTATATTGCCCTCCTAGACGTTGACAAAAATGGATTTGGAATGGACAAAACATGTTTTATGGTATAATTAGGTCGATGGACAGTTTAGGTTGTAATTACTCTTCTCACTGTGTCGAAACTGTTGTTATACGTACAGTGGAAATGTTTAGATATTAATCTTTGCTTACTTATTATTTTATTTAATTATATTTTAAATTAATCCAGGTGTACAGTTTTATTAGACCAGTTTTATTATAGTACACGTATTAGACAGAATGGCACAAAATGCTTATTACTTATGTACTATGTACTTGCATCAGTTCAGTTTATAATTTATTTTCATTTTTTATTTCAGAATAAACTAAACATTGTTACAATTTAGTTTGAAAATTGAAGAAACATTATTTCAACTTAGCGTCAATTTTGACATATTTTTAACGATAGAGATGCTCCTTCCAAGCTCACAACACGCAAATTAGTAGCTAAAGTTTTAGTGACTGTCTATGGGTGACTCTAGAAATATTCAACGTGTAAGAGGAAATGTTTGGGAACACCCAAAAAAGGGATTAGATTAAATGAGATATGAGATACCTACTTTTCAGCCCCTCTGTATGCATGTGTTCAAAAGCAGGGATGTTTTAAAACGGTCTAATGTCTAGAAGTTCCAAAGTGTTCAGATTAATAATTCACAAATCTAATATGAATAATTATTCAACATTTTAAAAATATACTTCTTTTTTTAAAAGGGGGGGGGAATGAATAAAGGGTATTTTACTATATAGATAAAAAGTCTTCCTTTATTAAGCATTATTCAATTCAATATACGAGGGGTGGCTATTAAACAGTGAGACTGACGCTACAAAAGAAGTAGGGCTACTCCAAATGCCAGCAACCAACAGCTGTTTAGCGTGAAGCCTTCTCTTTCGACTGCAGTACCTCTCGCTTCTGTAAACAAATAAGAAAAACATAAAAGTTTTTTTTGGTTTCGACGGAAAAATGTAAAGTGTAACAATAGAGCAACGAAATATTGTGAAATTTCACTTGAAACTTGGAAAAACCGCTACTGAAACTTCTAATTTACTGAAAAAAATGTTTAGCCATGAATGTTTATAGCGTGCACGTGTTTTTGAGTGGTTTAAGCGTTTCAAGATGCCCGAAAAGACGTTGAAGATGATCCACGCCCGGGTCACCCTTCCACGTTAAAAACGGATGACAATATCGAAAATATCGGTAATCTGGTTCGATCTGACCGTCGCTTAAGTATTCATGCGATTGCTGAAACTGTAGGAATTGACAAAGAATGGGTACGGTAAATTTTACATAACAATTTTAACATGCAACAAGTGTGTGCCAAAATGGTTCCTAAAATTCTCAGGTCTGAACAACAAGAAGCTCACAAAAATGTCTATACTGACACTTTGAATGCTATTGAAAATGACCCAAACTTATTGGAAAGGATAATGACATATGACGAATCGTGGTTTTTTATTTATGATCCTGAAACGAACCGCCAATCTTAGCACTGGAAGAGCCAAAATTCACTGAGAGCCAGAAATCGAGCCTCGATTGAGCAAATCAAGTTTTTTTTCCATATTCATGAGGTTGCGTACCTTCACTGGGTTCCTGAAGGTCAAACTACTAATCAACATTACTACTTTTACGTTTTTGCTGAACTCCATGAAAGAATAAGAAAAAAACGACCTGAATTATCGAAGGACAAGTGATGGGTTCTCCCAGCACAATGCGCCGGCTCATTCCGCATTGTCTGTCAAGAGGTTTCTAGCCAAGTACAGCTTCCCAGTGTTAGACCATCCGCCTTATTCGCCGTGCGAGATCTATATGTTTCCTAAATCTTCATTAAAAGGAACAAGATTTGGGTCCGATGAAAATGTAAAACAGAAAGCGGCACGCGTTCTGAAGGATCCGACTGAAGACTTCCAGCACTGTTTCGAACAATGGAAGATTGGCATAGAGCGTTGGAGGGATAGAGGAGGGGTGTATATTGAAAGTGATAATAAGAAAATATGTATGAAATCAAAATAAAAAGGTTTTACAGCGTCAGTCTCGTTATTTAATTTTATTTCTGAAAACTGGAAAAAATCACATTTTGTTTAAAACTTTCATTAAAATATTAAACACATATACCCAGGGTCATCCAGTAGGCTTTTCCTTTCTGTACCCTTTAGTATGTTTAGTCAAAATTGGTAACATGTACAACCTTTTCTACAGGTACAGATACATTGCCACAAGACATATATTATCTAATTCGGGTTATGCCTTGCAGAATTACAGTGTTGTAATTAGCTTGGTGGGCCTAATCATTAATAATTTTCTGATATTAAATGTGAGTGGAAACGAGCAATAGATGTAAATAATAAATAATATGTATAATAATTTGTAGGTCCAAGAAAATAAATGCAATAAGAATAATCAACGAAGAATATATAACGAAAATAGAAGTGAAACAAGGATCTGTAGTATTTAAATCTTGTAGTATTTTCGATGGTGCTAAGCAGAGTCATAAAAGCAGCGAAAAAAGGATGAAACCTTAAAATTGGGCTATTGAAAAATCAAAAAGAAATACAGTTAAGGGAATTAATGTTCACAGATAACATATCAATAACAGCAGATTCAGACAACATAATATAAAAGTATTATTACATGGAGCCTTAGAAGAAAATAAATATGAAAATAAATGCAAATAAACCAAAGAATATGAATTATATCAACAAAATAGAAAATACATAAAATAAGAATAAAACACAATGAAATATAATAGGTTAAAAATTAAAGTATTTAGAAACGATTATTGAAACTAATGGCAAAATAGAAAAAGGAATAGATGAATGAATGGGAAAAGTACGAAAAATTTTCAATATGATCAAAAATACATTTTGATTAAATCTGAAGAGATTTGCCACTAAACACCCAATCGCTTTTATTTTAACTTCCCCAGGGCTTATAAGTGATTTATTATTTAGTGGTAAATTTCTTATTACAGGAAGGAGAAATACAAGGAGATAAAACAAGCTTACAAATGTAGTGTATGAAACGAAATCAACCGGTAAAAATTATAGAGAAAAACCGAGAAAAAGGTGGATTGAAGAAGGAGCAAAAACTAGAATAGAGCAGGAAGGTATTAAACGGATGATACAGAATAGGAAGAGAGGGAGAATGAAATATATGGCAGGACAATCAGTTTAAATAAAAGCTTAGACCTTAAGGCCGATACATATAGGATTAAAAAATGTGAGTGTAATGTCATATTTTTTTTATCATTGTATAATATCGTCATGATGTTTAAAAAAAAATAAAAATTAATCAAAAAAAAAATTTCATAGTATTATTTTTTCTTCAGACCTAATTAAACTTATTTAACATTCGACCAGTGTAATATATTAGCGTTATATATTTCTTTTATCCTTGATATATTAGATACCGTTGAAAATACCAACGATTGCAAATCTGTAATTTTCTATAGTATCTAAAGTACGAATAAATCCAATCAAGTGAATATTTATAAAATTGTTTTTTGTTAGAGCAGAATTTATTACATTTATAAGCTTTTATCGACAAAAAAATATGTCGTTTTTGAAGTTAAAAGACAGTTTTATGTGAAAAATTGAACAAATGTGTGTTATTATTTCTAGGTTTCTTGGTTAATGAATGCTCTTTATTGAATCGTCTTTGAAAAACAACCATAGAATTTAAAAGAATGAAATTTACGGTACTTTTTATTTGATCATGTATTAATTCTCACATTTTAATATTTTAATTTTTAATATTTAATATTTTCAAGTTATTTTTTCACATGTATGTATTTTCCTTTATTCCAATACACTCAGTGTTATAAACATCATAGAATTAAAAAAAAAAAACAAATACGTTTTATTATTCTTTTTTAGTGCTTTTTTTTATTTGTTTCAAATACGGCATAACATATTGAAAAAGTGAAAAAGTTTAATTGAGGTTGTTTAGAACATAAAACAGTTGGTAGATATTTTTTCTTTTTGGCTGTCAAAATGTTAGACATACTTGTTAATGCATATAATTAGTTGTTTTGCCAAAATTATTTCTTTTTATTCAAAATACATCCCTTCCGCATCAATACACCGCTGGGCACGTTCAACCAATGCTAGCCTAGATTTTTTATGTCGATTTTCGGAATCGCCTCAATGACTCTCGTCAAAGTTTCTTGGACTTGTATTTCATCACCAGTTTGCGTTTCGAGAACAGGAAATAGTCACACGGAGATAAATCAGATGAATACGGAGGATGTTGAAGCACACATACTTTTTTTCGCAAAAATTCACAAACAGCGACAGTCCTGTGCGATGGTGCATTATTGTGCAACAAAAATCAACTCATAGCGCTCGATATTCGGCATTCACTCGAACGAATCTCTTACACAAAGGCTCCATAACATGTTCCAGTCGAATTCGCATCATAGGCAATTATTTCAGGCAGTTTTCCACCAACTTTTTCCATTACCATTTTTGTTTTTTTTCTCCCAAAGCATCACAATCGTTGTGAAATTGCCTATATCACTCGAACACACGTGTACATGCAATCAATGCATAAGCAATCATAACCATACACTTTATCCATCAATTCAAATGTTTCTGTAAAAATTTGACCGAACTTGAAACAATAATTTAATATTAGTTCTTTGCTCCTTCGTGTTTTTGTGACGAGGTAACAAAAGGTCACTGGCACTGTCACTTTAAGGGCTATAATTTCACAATTCGATCATTGATTCTAAAGATGGCGGTCTTGTTTAATAGAGGAAATATACAGCTTTCAGATTATTGTTTCGATAGATGCGTTAGTAGCTTACTTTAAATTTAAATAATTCCGTTATTTTTCCGACATTCTGTATATTTTAGATTTCGTAATCTTCTAGAGGTTTTATCACAATTTACCCGTTTAATGCAGTTATTCATCAGTTTAATTTTATGAATTTGTCTTGAAGTGTTCTTCAAAAGAAGTCGAATAATTGTTTCGTTACATGCAGTCTGAATAGGCCGCAGATTAAAACAAAGTTTCTAATAGGTTGATAAGTTGATTCGGTTGGATAAGACGTACGGAATTCATCGTCAAGAGTTAGGAATGTCCTGAATGAATGAAATTCTTGGCCATTCATTGAAATAAGAGTTAGGAATTAGGAAGAAAATCACCAATAAATACTCGCCAGAAATTAGTTCGAATAGCTTTTGCTGAAAAGATCATATCATAAACTGAGCAGGGGAGGGAAATCATTTTTTCTAACGAAAAAATTCAATTTGGATGGACCTGATGTTTTTCTTTTTATTTTTGTGCCAGGAAGAACATTTTTGATCGAGACGAGACGGCAAATGAGAGGAGGAGGTGGTTTGAACAGGAATGGTTTGGACAGTAATGATTACAAAAAAAAAAAGATAAGTTAATGTTCCTTAAGTAAACTGAAATAATATAAAAAATTATTAGAACAAAAATTACCTCTTAATATGAGCGAAGCTTCACCAGTGTTTCAATATAACGCATTCAAAAATTGTAACGGAGGGGGTCGTACAAAATAATATTTCAAAATTGGACTGGCATGCAGCCTCTCCAGATATGAGTATCATTAAAACTGTGGGGGGACTTTCAAGACGAGTTTAGAGTAAATCAAGACAAATTACAGATATAAAGTGCTATTCGGGTTTCGTGAAAAGAAATTCTACAACAGTATAAAATAGTTGTATGATTCATTACCAAAAAGAATTTTTGATTTGTATAAAAGACCACAAAATATTTAAATGTTGTTTGTTTATGTCTCACTCTTGTTAACGGTTCTCTTTGCTATGAAACTGAGGGTGTGTCTAAACATTTTGACGCATTTAAAATCCATTAAAAAATTATACATATCAAGTTTTTTGTTCTAGAGAAAATGTTGCCTTGAATTAAAACTTCTTGAATTAATGGGGTATTCTAGTCTAGAATTAAAAAAAAAACTGTTTTTTTTTGTTTGCATATTTTCAAAGCTTAAACCTTTAAAAATATGTCCTTACGAGGATTTTTCGAAATTTAAATTATTTTCGGAGATATAACTATTTTAGTGACGCGGCATCTAAACCGGTATGGCATCGGAGCGGATCGAACAATAGACGGTAGAGATTCTCCGTCTACCGGCGGTCGTGTTGCCCCATAAAATTACTCTTATTCTAGGGAGAGGAAGGCCCAATGTATGGAGCAGGAATCGTAGATTAAAAAAATGTAAGTACAAAACCATCATATGAATTAGATTGCGCGAAACTTTACCGCGTTTTTCTCGAAACTACTTTTTGCAAGCTGGCGTGCATGATATCTCAAGTTCTACTGAACCGATTTATTTGAAATTTTGTATGAACCTTCTCTATACATCCCTCTATGTCGCTTAGCTGATTAAAGCCATAAATTTTAATTTTACTATTTTTAAAAGATTTTAAACAAAAAAATAAACGTATTTTTTTTAAATTCTCCAAGGTAGGGGCGATAGGGGGATAGGGGCAATTCTAAATTATTTGATGATTTTTTTTAACTTCTCCAAGGTAGGGGCGATAGCGACATCTTTACTGATTAAGAATCTGTTGGTTTTTTTTGTTTTAGATGAAGGGTTGAAACTATGCACGCCAGGACATCTACAAGTAGTATAAAGAAATCAGACCTATCGCAGAGATGCATCACAAATAGTTAGATGTTAATTTAACCAGGAAAATAATAAAATATACTAAGAGTATTCTCATGAGAGCTTTTACATTCTGTCAAAAAACTACCGGGAATTGATCATTTGAAAAGCCTGCTTAAAGGGTTTGTTAAAAGTCTTTCTATCGCTAAGTTTGCACAACTGTCCTTTATACTGACCCAGCGTTTGAACGTTATCTGTCATTTAGTTTGTTTACAGTGCTCGATTTTGTCAGTTCAAGTGTGTTTTGCCATTTTTACTATGGTTAAAAACATCGAACAAAGAATTTTTCTTAAATTTTGCATTGCAAATTGAATTTCGTATGCCAAGTCGCTGAAAATGTTGCAGAAGGCTTACGGTGAATCGACTTTATCAAATATATGTGCATATGAGTGGTACAGTGTATTTAAAAGTGGTCGAGATGTGGTGGAAGATTTGCCTCGCTCTAGTTGGTCATCAATGTCTTCAACTGAAGTTAACATCGCTAAAGTGAAGGAAATTATGACTGAAAATGGTTATTTAAGTTTGAGAGAGTTAGCCGCTGATCTTTCTGTGTCTCACGAATTAATTCGTACCATTTTAAGTGATTAGGCATGAAACGCGTTGCCGCTCGACTAGTGCCGAAAGACCTGAATTTTCTTCAGAAACTTAATCGCGTAAAGGTCGCTGAAGATATGCTAGAACGAGTCAATTCCGACCCCACATTCATAAAACGCATTGTAACTGGTGATGAGACAAGAGTATACGAGTTTGACATGTGACCAAAACAATTTTGGAATGGCGCCTTCCAACTGAGCCGAAACCGAAAAAAACACGTCAACGTCGATCAAAAGTTAAGGTGATGTTGACTGTTTTCTTTGATTATCGCGGTGTTGTGCACTCGGAATTCTTGCCAAAAGGTCAGACGGGAAATAAAGAATAATATCTGAGCATTATGCGGTGTCTGAGAGCAAATTCGTCGAAAAAGACCAGATTTGTGGAAAGAAAACTCTTGGATTTTGCATTATGACTACGAACCATCTCACAAGGCTATCATTGCCAACGAATTTCTGGCCAAAAATTCAACAAACACCATCGAACAACCACCGTATTCACCTGATATGGCTCCGGGCGACTTCTTTCATTTTTCAAAACTTAAATTACCACTTTGAGGCACCCGTTTTCACCATCACCCATCAGTCGATAGAAGACATAAAAGAGAATTCGCGGTGAATGAACTGAAGTCGATTCCAGAAAATATGTTTAAAAAATGTTTTGACAATTGGATTATTCGTTGGCATAAGTGTACTATTTCGGAAGGGGCCTACTTTGAAAGCGATACAATAAATTTGGATAAATAATAAACATTTTGTGTTTTATCGACCAATTCCCGGTACATTTTTGACATAATGTATATCCAACTATATATCCTCCATAACTGTTTTTAATCGTGATATAATAGATAAGCTACTGTTAGGACTTTAGAATTTCGTCTTTAGAAAAGCGTCTTAAGTAAAAATATGTATAATAAAGTGAAGTAAACAAATTTGCTTTTCCTTAAGCGGGATGATTTACCGGTCCTATAAAAACCCTTTCTTGGTGAAAAATGATTCTTAAAGAAAAATGAACTCAAACTCATATTTTTTGTAACTTAGCCTTCTCATCATTATAATGGAAAACACGCAACAAGAAACAGAAAACCATCTGTATTTGCCAATTCGTAAGGGAAAGGATTATAAATTTAAGGACTTTGATAAAATGAAATCAAAGTTGATGAAAAAACTGAGAATATATAAAGAGTGATTAGACCATAATGATATATGTATGACCTACGTATTAATGAATATAGATAAAGAAATGGTGAAAATGAGGAACAGAAAGATACTAAGAGCAATTTGTGGAGAGAAAATTTCGATAAAAGAGTGTTGGAGTAGAACAAATAAAGAAGCGGTCTAGAGAATAAAGATAAAGGACGTCAACACCCACATCAAGTCACAAAGAATAAGTTTGCCGAGATATATCGAATAGCTTGGATGTTAGAGGATGCCAAAATTAGCTCTTAGCCCTCAAAATTAGCCCTCTACTGAGGCCCTATCGGTGGAAGGGAGGGGAGACTTGCAATGACGTGGTAGGAAAACGTAATGGAAAATTCAGTAAATGTTAGGAACTGGAAAGAAAAAATGTTATATAGAGAAGAATGAACAAGATATGGGAATTCAAACAAAATATATGAAGAGTCGGGCATCATTTTAACATAATATGTAATTTTCATAAAAATAGCACTGTGTTTTTTAATCACAAAAATTCTTGATCAATAATCTAAATTATCTATTATAATATTAAATTATTAAATTGCATCGCCTTTTTATTGGTTTTGGTGATAGCAAATACCACACCATTTTTCAGACAGCTTTATCAGACATCATTTCTTAGTTAAAATTTCAAAATTCGATTCATATGAAATCACTTTCAATCCTCAGTTCTGTAAAACTATAAATAACACTTTTTAGATAATGTTACACACTATTTCACAATCTTTTCCTTACTACCTTAACTTCTTACACAATAATTTAAACGAATATTTGAGACTTTTGGGCTTGCAAAAAAAATTGCAGATTATTAGATTATTAGCAGATTATTAGTTAGTTAGAGGAAACAATGTAAGACATTTATTTGATTTAAGGTTGTACGCGCACTACGCAGTGAGTCGAAGTAAAATCTAATTTATTTTTAAAATAAAAAAAATAATTTTGTAAATTAATAAATTTAATTTATATGTTATTTAGGACCATTTAAAGTACGCTGAAGTTAATTATACAATTATTAAAAAAATTAATAAATTTTATCTGACTTTTATTTATTTGCATGAAATACATCTGGCAACACCGCATCTAACAGCTGTGTATTTAATTGTGGCTATAACCCTACAAATTACTATTAAAAAATTAGTGATCAACAGTAGCAATTTAGATACGACGGGCGGTTTGCAAAAAAAAATAAAATGGAAAAAATATCAGTGATAATATGATAAAAAACAATTCAAAATACAAAAAAGTAAATATTAAATCAACAAGAGGGCGATTGGTTGATTTTGAGAAACTCGCTCAAGGCATGTGGTGTAAAAAATGCGATATAACTTAATCTTTTCGTTTTCTCATCAAAGAAGATATTATTGGTATTGCTAGTGTATTTAATATAAAATGTCAAAAATTGTGAATACATTTATGAAGTGAGAACATCTACAAGTGATAATAACAATTATACTTCTTTGAAATTAAAATATGTGAATTTCAAATTAGCTCTTGGTACGTAAATATTTTTGGTAAAGAAAAATGATCTCCTGATGATGCTAACATGGTTAGCGAAACTTGCGTCGAGAACAAAAAATGATTCGTTGTTTAGTGGTAAATCTCCTTAAGTTTAGTGTTTCACACCGAAGGTTCCAATAGAAAAATTGACCAATTTATTATTTATTCATACCCATCACTTGATACAACAAAACAATTTTATAGATCAGTGTTATAAATATTTTCTAGTATACCAGTAGTTATATATGAATTTTCCTTTTATTACTATTGAGATCATATATCACCTACAGTCAAAGAAAATATTTGGTTGTGTGTTCTATGTTGTGTACAAATACGTTATGTTGGTATTCCTGATGGTTCAGTATATCATTATTCAATCACAAGACAGAAAACGGTTTTAACATTCAACTGCCGTAACATATTAGCGGTATGGTCTCCTTGATATATTAGATAAGCAACCGTTAATAATACAGACGATTGCAGAATTTGAATCGTTTTACTAAAGTACAAATAAATCCAATTAAGTGTCTATATGTAAACAAACTTGTTTTTTCCTTATACTAAATAATTTAAATTGAAATTTCCGGATTAAAATTGGAACAATATTATGTTTTGCGTAAACAATTTTGGGTTACGATGATCATTCAAAAAGTTCTTGGCCTGATAGAGAGATGGCACAAGTATGGCTGCCGAATTTAAATGTGAGAGTACTGCTATGATCAAAAAGAAAAGTAACTTTTTAAATAAAACACAGTATTTATTTATGGATTCAGTTTTCTTGTCTTCTTCAAAGTAATTCCCTCTCGCTGCAATAAACTTATTTTAAGGTTTTTTTTCCAGTCTTTAAAACAATTTTTATACTCACCTTCTTGTATCTCCCTCAAAGCGAAGCCTCTCCAGAATGGTTTTTAAAGGGTGTCCCAATATGTACTTCGGGATTTCCATTTTAAAGAAAACTAACATTTTTAGAACAATAACATGCTTGTTTATTTTATCTAAAAGTAGGTACATGGCAGTTATGTTTTAAAAATAATATTTTTTCAAATGCCCCCTCCGCTGTATCTATAGATAACAATGCAGAATTTTGTAATAAAATACGGTTTTCCGGCGAAGCTTATTTCCACTTCACAGGTTATGTGAACAAGCAACATTGTAGGATTTGGGGAAATGAAAATCCTTGACTGATTGCAGAATAACCATTATATCCTTTTCCGAGTAACAGTGTGATGTGCATTGTAAGGGAAATAAGAGATTTCCATCCATAAGAGGTTTGTGAGCCCTGGGGAGTAGACAGATTGAGACCTCGGAGTAAATTAACCCAATTCTCTTGATAATGGCTTCAAAGTGGACGTCGAAACGTCGAGATTTTACAAATCTAAAACGCGGTTCTACCGGTGAACCTAATAATTTCTGGATCTTCAACAATATCATAAGATATGTACACGGTAATAATACAGCAGTAGTTGATCGAATAATCGAATAATAAAGCCTTACTTGAACACTTGTGATATCTCGTATCCCTTGCATATCAACAATTATAAAAAAATTAAGAAATTTACTAAGCTAAGAATGGAATTAACTTCAAGCCCCTACAAAAACGAAGTAAAAGCCAAGAAAAATATAAATATGAGGAAGAAGCCTGTAAAAATAGAAAAAGAAAACTATAAAAAAAGGAAGACAGATAAAACATGTAAAAACAAAAAAGACGAAAGACAAAGAATCATGGACATAGCCATGACTATGTAGGGAAGATCGTGAAGAAAACATGATCCAATGTATGAAATGTAAAGGTTGGGTACATGACCTATGTGCTGACGCGGAAAGTCAGATGAAGAAATATATTTATGATATCTGTGTTCAATCTCAATAATTTTAATTTACTTGGTAATTATGTTCGACTTTAAGATTGTGATGATTCCAAAAAATCTTTATTGTAAGTTGATCTTAGACTGAGTAGTTTGTAGTTTTTATTTTGTTAATATTATCTCTTGTGATTAAGTATTTTTCTATATAGTTTATGATATCTTCACTGTCTTCAAGTCTTATTCTAATACTGAAACCTTAATCGTACTGTAGGTACTTTTTTGAAACACCTGTTTTGGCAAAAGATTTTTGGGTTTCTATGAATGTTCATTAAAAAGCAAATAAATAAAGATACAGTAGATGCAGAAGATTTTGTTTAATTTAAATTGTACTAAACATTACAGCACTATTTCCTTAAGTAACCCTACCCTACCCATTTTTTTTCCAGATAGCCAAAAACGGCCGATTTTCCAAAATTTAACTTATCTTTCATCTCACGGACTGTTGTGCGTGGACTTTTAGCTGTTATTGCCTCTATTGCCTTGACATGAGTGCTTGAAGTACCGGCAGAGTGATGCCATACATGTTGAATCAGCTTTACTAACGCAAGGTAAATCAAAGAGAATCTGAACGTAAATATTATATCATATATGCCATAGGAATGAATAATAAACATTACTAATCCAACACAGATTTTTGTTTATATGCGTTCAAGGAGCAACTAATGAAAAATCCCTACGAATCTTCGGGACAACTCGATAGTTCCTAAATTATTCTTGTGTAATGTGTTAAGAAAATATATGAAGGAGAAGGTGAAAAGGTAATACCAATTTTTGAAAAGTTAGTACCACTTTAAAGCTAGAAAGATATTGGCATCAATTTTTTGGGACATTGAAGGTTCCTTTTTCAAAGCCTCTTTTTAAAAGAAATCGATCGAAAGTGATTGAACTACGTGATGTCTTGCCTTTCACTGGCGACGAAACGAAAAAGGTTGAAATCGGTTAGGGCTTGGTCGCAATAAGTGAAATCTCTAAACTTTAGTCAGTGTGGGTCATTGAAAAAATTCTCGGTCTGATAAAGAAAACACCAAGATTTATTTACAACGTGATCACCGATACATTTAGACTAATGATGTTACAACTTTTTAATATCCTCAGTATAATACGATTTCCCTATTCTACAATATATGTTTTTTTTGTTGTTTCTCAGCTTGGACCTCATCATTTGAGGTGAATCTTTGTCTAAGGG
Source organism: Cosmopolites sordidus (assembly GCA_031761425.1). NCBI lineage: Eukaryota > Metazoa > Arthropoda > Insecta > Coleoptera > Curculionidae > Cosmopolites > Cosmopolites sordidus. The sequence goes on along the minus strand of JARFXV010000480.1, from coordinate 1,822,556 downwards.
ACCATTTCTTCAGGTTTGGCAAGAGGAAGTAAAAGCTGGGACCCAAATATGACTGACGTGAAAGTACTTTGAAGTATCATGGAGGTTTGTAGCAACAATCTGAGACCTGTGTACAGGAGCAGTGTCGTGGTGAAAGAGCATTCATTTTTTGACAGATGTGAACGATTATGTAAGTTATAACGAACGTTATAACGTGCGTGCGTGTGTGTGTTGATGCCACTGTCCCTCAAAATCACTGCCTGCACCAGATTGAACAGAACTGTAGGCAGTGGATCGTCTTGTCTTTGTCCTTTCTTACAATGAACTCCTTAGACACTGCTCCATCAACTATAATTTTATTTACTGTTCTCCTGACAGTCATCTCCACCAACTTCCTCAACTTTTCCGGGACTCCCAACTATCTCATTGCTTGGAACACCTTTTCCCTGGTAATGGAGTCATATACTTGCCGATAATCTATGAACAGCAAATGTAAGCTGAAACTTTCATAAGTATTCTGTTGGATGTTTCATGATGAATATCTGGTCGGTTGTTGATCTTTCTGCCCTGAATCCTTCATGGTATTCCCCTACTTCTTCGTTATGGTATTTCTCCACTTGATCATTAATCATCTTGGCCATCATTTTGTAGGTCACGTCTTGCAGTGCAATTCCTCGGTAGTTATTACATTCCTCCTTAGCTCCTTTTTTTGTGAAGGGGTATTATCAGCGCTTTATTTTTTTTCTCTGGCATATTTTCTTCTTCCCATATTCTGTTCATTAACTCCTATGATCTATCCACTAAAGTATTAACACCGTGTTTCAAGATTTCTGCTGTTATACAGTTTTCTCCAGCAATTTTGTTATTTTTTAACTGTTTTATACAATCTTCTACTTCTTCATTTGTAGGTGCATTTATAATTTCGTTTTTTTCTGTAATCGCATCTTTTTCCATTTCATGACCTCCCCAGTTCCCTGCTTCACCAGTCTCATTTAGCGTCTCTGAAAAATATTGGCTAAATCTTTTCAGCTTTCCATCTACATCTCCTACCAGGAATCCTTCTTGAGTTTTCAAATAGTGGGCTCTCCTGGCGCTACTGCCTTTACTTTTCTTAACTTCCTGATAGAAATTTCTTATATCCATATTAGCATATGATTCTTCTATTTCTTTTAATTCACATTTTAAAAGTTCTTTCTTTTTCCTGCTACATACAGTCTTGGCTCCCCTTCGGATGTGCGATCATATCTTTCTTTGTTGCTTTCACTCCTTTCTTTCAGTAATCTTAGACGTAGTTTGTTTCTCCGCTCCAAAACTTGTTTACATTCTTCGTCGAACCACCTATTTGTTTGATTTTTTGGGTTCTCCCAGTATTTTTCCTGTTACCTCCTTCATAACTGTTTCAATCCACCACACCTATCCTCCTCTAAATGTTCTTTATTGGGCTCAATTACTAGTTTTCCTTTAATTTCCTGTTCCAAATGCATTGCTATTGTCCTATCCTCCAGTTTTGCTACATCATATCTCTTCCGTCTTCCTCCCTTTGTATCCTTTCTTCTAGGTGGTACTTTCTGTTTCATTTCCGGTATATCTAATATGTGATCGCTATCACTATCAGCTGCCCTGAAACTTCTTACATCAGTAACGTTCTTTGCATGCTTTCTTTCTATGAGGACATAGTCAATTTGATTCTTTGCCTCTCCATTTGGAGCTATCCATGTTTTCTTATACATGCTTTTGTGATCAAAAGCAGTGTTAACAAATTTCATATTATTCTCGAATGCAAATTCTACCACCCTTTTTCCTTTGTCATTACTAGTGGTGTAGATACTTTTACCCCCTGTTGCCTCCTTGTATTCTTCTTTCCTCCCTACTTTGGCATTCCTGTCACCTACCACATATTTTATATCAAACTTCGGAACATTTTCCATTATTCTATCTAAATCTTCCTAAAACTGTATTTTAATGTCCGGGTCTTTTTCTTCGGATGGTGCATGCACATTTATTATATGCATCTTTCTGAATTGGCCTCTGATTCTTATCCTGCACATTATATCTGAAATCCCTTCGAACTCGATAACTTCATTTTTGAACCTGTCATTAACTATGAACCCTATTCCCAATATCCTCCGATCAGTTCCGCTATTAAAAAATATGTAGTCTTTCACCTCTGTAATCCTTATATCCCTTTGTTTAGTCTCCTGTAGTGCCAGAATATCTACTCTATACTTTCTCATCTGCCAAATGAGGTGTTTCAGGACTCCTTCCGTAAATGTACCTCTAACATTCCATGTACTTATCCTAATTCTGACTGGTTTGTTTTTTCCTGTTTTCTTCCTGCTTGCATACAGGTTGCTTGCTTCCAGTCTCAATCAATTTGGTGGCTGGGTCAGGTCCATATTTCCCTCCACTGTCGCACTTGTTAGTTTTTTGAGCCGCTTGCTGTACTTCCAGTTTTTTCCAGCATGTTTTCTCGTTTGTACCATTTCTAAGTTTGGCCGTTCATCACCAATTTCAGAAATCCTATTTTCACACCTTTCCCTCTGGCCCTTTCCTCCTTTGCCTTCTCTCTAATTATCTTTTGAATATATCTTTCTTCTCTGGTTAGGTCGTCGTTGATAAATATTTTGTCGCCTGCTTTAACTTGTTTTTATTCTGCATCACCTCTATCTTGTTTTCTTCGCTGCCAAGTTCCACCAAACATGTTTTCATACTCAATCTTCGTGCTGTCCTTACTATTGGTTTGACTCCTACTTCATCTTCTATAAAATTTCCCATCACCCCTTTTAGAAGGTTATTATCTCCTGTATCTACTGTCAGTCCCTGTATGACTATATTTTTTCTTCTTTCCTTACTTTCTAGCTTCTCTATTACTACATTGTTTAAATTAATTTTTTTCTTCAAATCATTTACTTCAGCCACGGCTTTTTCACTTGCATCTTTTAGCATCCTTATTTCTTTCTTAAACTCTGCTTGTTCTTTCCTTAATTGTTTTATTTCTTCCCTTAATACCTTAGTATCTTCCCTTTGAGCCTGCTGTTCTAGCTTAATATCTCTCACATCTGTTGACAGTCCCTTTATTAATTTCATCATCTCCTTCAACATATTATCGCTGGTTTTTGGTGGGCTTCTATGAGTTTTTTTTTTATTCTTTAAAGAGATCCTCCCTTAATTCGCCTCCTCTTTAACGTTTTCAAGCGTCTGTGAGTGAACAAATGGTTCCTTATTCCCTTATCGCAATAATCTCAATTATACGTATTGTTTCTAGTCTTTTGTTCTTTATTACTTCGCTTCTGCTTGGACAATTATTTTGTATCACACTGTACCTAGTCACTGCTTATACACTGTGGTTTATTTAATTCTCACTGCAAACTCCGTAAAACGAATTTAATGCAGGTGAAAAAATAAAAACACTGTCTACGTTTCGGCACAGCGTTGCTATTAACACTGAAATCAGGTGAAACATATATTCACTATAACTTGCTAGAGTCGAAGCAGCAGTCTAAACAGTGGGCGGGTGCAGATGAAAATGGGCAAAAAACGTTTCCATATGCAGGACAATTTATGCCTAAGGTTTTGGAAGACTTTCATGATATGGTATTACGCTTCACTACTATATCAACTCAAGGTTAATCGTTTGCGTCTGTCAAAAATGAATGCTTACTACGGCAGTGCGCCTGTACACACGTTTCAGGTTGTTGTTACATGATACTTCAACGTGCTTTCATATCTGTCCTATTTGGTTCCCAGAGTTTACTTCTTGCCAAATCTGAAGAAATGGTCCCTTGGACAAAGATTCACTTCAAATGATGAGGTCAAAGCTGAGAAACCGCATATTTTGCATAATAGAGAAATCGTATTATACTGAGTACATGAAAATGTTGTAACGTCATTAGTCTAAATGTATTGGTGATCACGTTTAAAATAAATGTTGCTGTTTTCCTTATTATACCGAGAACTTTTTTAATATCCCTCACTGTGACTAAAGTTTAGAGATTTCACTTATCGCGATCAAGCTCTAACCGATTTCAACCTTTTTCGTTTCGTCGCCAATGAAAGGTATCACGTAGTTCGATCAGTTTCGGTTGATTTCTTTTAAAAAGAGGTTTCAAAAAAGGAGCATTCAACGTCCCAAAAAAATTGATGCCAATATCTTTCTAGCGGAAAAAGAGACTAACTTTTCAAAAATTAGAACATTTCACCTTCCCCTTCATATATTTTTTTTCTTAGTAATGGGGTATACGCATTCTGATTTGCTGCACATTACACGTGGTAAGAGTGATTTAAGAACTATCAGGTTGTCCGGAATCTTTGTAGGGATTTCTCATTAGTTGCTTCTTGAACGCATGTAAACAAAGATCTGTGTTGGATTAGTAATATTTACATATTAGTTACTGTGGCATTTATGGGATAATGTTCACATTCAGATTCCTTTTGATTTGCCCTGAGTTAGTAAACCTGATTCAAATTGAAAATGTCGGTCGATAACCAAGATTTGTGTAGTTTACGGGGAGTGCAGATTTCCACCTGGAAAACCGGCATCACTGGCGATCCTTCAAGCACTTATGTCGAGGAAATAGAGGTCATAACAGCCGAAACTCCACGCACCACAGTCCGTGAGATGGAAGATAAGATAAATATTAACAAATCGACGGTTTTTAACTATTTGAAAAAAAAATGGGTAGGGTAAGATTGCTTAAGTCGTACTCCTAAGGAAATAGTACTGCAATGTTTATTACAATTTGAATGAAACAAAATCTGCCGCATCTACTGAATCTGTATTTATTTGTTTTTTTTTAATGAACATTCATAGAAACAGGTGTTTTAACGTTTTTCAAAAAGTACCTTCGGTAATTCGTACCACCTACAACCTAAGTCGTACTTAGAATAAAATTTCAGTGAAGACATCATAAACTATATAGAAAATACTTAATAACAATATTTAAAAAATTATATTAAAAAATAAAAACTACTCAGTCTAAAATCAACTTGTAATCAAAATATTTTTTGGATTATCACAGTCTCTAAGTTGAACTTAATTATCAAGTAAATTACACATAGAAAACCAAAAATATAATTTCTTAAGAAACAAAATTACATCTACAAAAATTATTGAGATTGAACACAGATATCACAAATATATTTCGTCATCTTACTTTCCGCGCCGCCCTTAGGTCATGTACCCAACCTTTACATTTCATACATTGGATAATATTTTCTTTGCGATCTTCCTTACATAGCATAACCATAAGCATGGCATAACCATGATTCCTTGTCTTTGATTTTTTTATTCTTCTTACATGTTTCATCTGACTTCCTTCTTTTTATAGTTTTCTTTATTCCATTTTCTATTTTAACTATTTTTTTTAATCCAGTACATGCTTCTTCCTCTTTTTTATATTTTCCTTGAATATGCAAGGGATAGCAGATAAAGTGCTCAAATAAAACTTTATTATTTGATTAGTGTTAGTGTGCAGTGTCTTGTGATATTGTTGAAGGTCCAAGTTGAATAGTGGGTGGTGGTGTTGCACCTCTAGGTACTAAGAGTGGTATTGTTACCTTTGGTGGCGTTGCAACTCATGGTGGCGATACTACGATTCGTTGCGATATAACAATTGTTGGAGTTACGACTATGGGTGGCGATGTATCCCTAGCGAGTGACAATGTGACGCCTTATAGTGTGGTTTTTTCCGTCTGGAAGATACGGAATTCTCTTCTTGAATGACATTTCTGTCACATGGCAACAAACCTGTTGCTTTAAAACTATTTAGCGCTATATCCATGCGAACCGATCTAGGGTACGATTTACCAAGTAGCTCTAAAACGTTAGCCTGTTTTATGACACTGTCAGGATTTCAGCGTAGCCACCAAGATACTGCTTCATTGTAACTATTTTTCAACGATTTAAAGAACGATCTGTCTAACGATTGTAGGCGATGTGTTGTGTGAGCAGGAAAAAATAGCATTATTATACCACAATAGTGAGGCATCTGGATTGCTTCTAAATGTTTGGTATGTGTGCTAGGACCATCCAGTAAAAGTAACATTTGTCTTTGGTTATTTTTTCTAGTCTTGTGCACTTAATGAAATGTTGTAACCATTCAATAAAGAGTTATGCATTCATTTTTCGAGTACCCAAATGCTGTGTTTGGTGGAGTCCCTTTTTTAAGGCATCATTCAGTTGAGTTGCGCTTAAATATTAACATGTGTGGTATGAATTCGCCTGCTGCATTCATCGCATATATATTCCTGTCGTTGTTAGACCCCTTTATCCGCTTGTAATTGCACCTACTTGGTGTTGGCACCCACAAAAGGTTTATGAACTATGAATGATGCCATTTCATCCATATTATATATTTGGTCGACAGTAAATTTGTATTTATCCAGTATTTCTTCATATTTATCAAACAAATTCTTAACACGTTCTTTATTAAACCCTTTACTTCTAGCCATCGATATTGGTTCTGGATCACGCAAGGAGAAAGTAGGATGATTTTTCATAAACCTGTAATATTACTTTTTGCCGGTTATTTTCTTCTCCTTATTAAAGCGACGAGGTAACTGAAATTTTTCAGCAAGCTCGAAGGCAAGCTTTCTAAATTCAGTAGTAGTTAATCCAAAGAAACTGGACTCGAAATTTATCAAGTGCTGTGCTAATTTCTCTTCAAGGCTTGATGACATATCGTTAGGTCTACCAAATGTTCTTATTTTATTCAAACCTTTCAAATGTCGTTGTAGTCGCAGTGTAGGCTTCGTTATATTATATCTTCTACATGCTTCGTCAAATCCATTTTCACCATTACGTTGTTTAAGTAAAGCTTCCTCCATATACTCCTGCTTCCAGGTATTGTACTTTCTCTTCGCCATATTCATTAGATGATAAAAAAATATTAGTAAACAAGTAAATACCTAAATCGTACTGGTACGATTAAGGAATTATCTACAGGTACGACTTAAGCGACAAGGTCTTTTCAAGTTTCAAACCAAAACCACTGACATAACCTAAAAAAAATCTACCGTTCGAGTATGCCTAAATGATTGCCAGAGAACGGTAACAATAGACATAAACCTAAAAATAACTTAACCCTTTGAAATATATTTTTTTGAAGCGCGATAAAAAAAAATTTCGGTGTAAATAATTTATTACATCTATAAAGGCTACAGTTACTAAAGTAAATTTTCTTTGTTTTTTTTTAATCATGTGCATAATTATGGGCAAAATGTTTTAATAGACAAAAAATATTACATATGTATTAAAAATACTTAATTAGGAAACTAAAAAAACGTTTACGAAAATTATTTTCTATGATACATAATAAAACAGTTTCTTTTTTATACGTAATTGGTCTTGAAAATAACGACTTTTATAACTGTGTTCGATTTTGTCGTTTTTTGCTGCATACAGACGTGGAAGATACTGACTTTTTAAAAAGTATTCTGTGAACGGATGAATCCAAATGTAATAAAGAAGGAATTCTTAATTTAGGCAACCTTCACCACTGGTCTCCGAGAGATAAGAACCCACGAGTCAAAAGACAGAGCTCATTTGAGAGAAGAGTCATTATCAATGTTTGGGCAGAAGTAATTGGAAATCATGTAATTGGACCACATTACTTACCTGATCGTCTTAACGGGGATAAGTACCTTGAGTTCCTGCAAAACGTCTTACCCGAATTGTTAGCTGAGGTTCCAATATTTAATGAAGACAGTTCATAGAGTATTTAAATAATGTTTTCCCAAATTCGTGGATTGGGAGGGATGACTTCCACAGTCCCCAGACCTAACTCCGTTGGATTTTTACATCTGGGTACGGACAAAAGAACTTGTATACGTCACAGAACTTGAAGCTAGAGAAGATTTATTCCAACGCATAGAGGCGGCTTTCGTCATAATTAAAGAAGAAATTCTTTTACGTACTACTACGGTAGGAATGAGGCGAAGATTGCGCGCGTGAATACGCAACGGAGGTTAGCAATTCGAGTAAGATTTGTGATTAATTAAAACATTGATTATTAAGATTTTATTTTTACTTTTACTAAGTCCAACAAACGTTAGTACCCTGTGTAAGAAAGAGATAGTAGCCAGGCTTCACCGCGTAAGAGTAAGATAGCATTTTCTACCTACTTAGCGTATGTTATTTACGAAAATAAGTAATATCGAATATCAGTCTAATGCGTCTCGATATACAAAGTTAGTAAATTAGTGAAGTTAGTAAAACGTTTTTATGGCATGAATGCATAGCGTTAGAAAGAGGATAAACCAGAGATTTTCTTTAAATAATTCGAAGACCATGATAGCTTTTAGTTTTTTTTAATATGTAATTCAAAATTAGCTTTAAATGTATTTTTACTTCTTCCAAAAACTTTGCGAGTCTATACAAAAAGTGAATGCCGCTTACATCTAATTTTCGTTTTCATAGAACACTACATTACACATTAAAATAAAAAATAATTTAATAATAAAAAAACCAATAATTTTTTTGCTGACTTTTTTCAAATAAAGAATTAAATAATTAACATAAAAAAGCCTGTTGGCCCAATAATGCTTTATGGAGGCTGAGAAGAGAGATTCGGTCTAATACATTCTAGACTATATCAGGATTATGAAAATTACGTTTATACCATTTTATATCATCCTTTTGAGTTATAATATCATCGAAGTATGGCTCATTCACTGTTCTTGCAAATAACGCCAAAGGCAAATTATCTTCATCGTCCCAATACGACTTAGGAATTTCAAAACTTTTTGGACCAACTTTGTCGGCTCCTAGACGAACAATATCTGGTGAAGGAGTTTGGAAATCATTTTTCATTCCCCTTGTTTATCGACGCTCAAATCCAAATTGGATGAATTCTCTAGAAAATCCAGTAAAATAGCTACATGTGTTTCATTTTCTTGATCATATCTAATTTCTAAAATAAAACAAATAGGTTTTATTTGGACCAACTGTGCCAGAAAATTCTGACGATTCATTTCTGAGGCGGACGGTAACTGGTGATATAAAGTGGATTGTGTAGAACAACATGCAATAAAAAAATCATGGAACTGCCAGGGTCAGCGGTTTTAAGTACGGCGAAAGGCCGTTTTCATCTGAAGAAAAGTATGCGTTGCATTTGGTCGGCTTGGAAGACACCCATACATTTTAAGCGTCTTCCATGCAACCAAACCATCAACACCGACCTATACTGTTCACAATTAGATCGGCACAATTAGAAACGTCGTTTTTCGTCAAGATAATGCACAGCTACAGGTTTCAATTAGGACACGGCAGAAATTGTTGAGCTTCAATTGGGATATTTTACCCTATCCACTGCACTTATCTAACGTCGTTCCCTCGAACTACCATCTATTCCGTTCTCCCCAAAATTGTCTAAATGGGAAACATTTTAAAACGGAAGAACAGGCAAAAAACAACTTATTGACATTTTTTGGCAATAAAGATGTTAATTTTCGTAAAATGGATCGCAAAATGGATCTATCTCAACAATGGCAGAAAGTTGTAAATAATAATAGTAATTTCATAACAGACTAAATAAATATTCGCACAAACTATCTGTGTTTCTCTTTCCCTTAAAAAATCCTTAAAAAACGAAGTTTCCGGAAAACCCGATGTATACTATAATAATCCAAATAATTTGAATTAACATAATTCATTTCAAATATTGATTTGAATAAAAAATAAAATTTAACTAGTTAAAATTAACAGTAACTCCTATTGGGCAACACACCAGAAAACAAACTTTTGAAAAACTATCAAAGACGTAAGCGAAGTATCTTTGTAAAATGTTTAATTTTTATATTACCAATAAAAGTCTTGAGCGTTTCTTTTATGTATATTTATTAAGATAATAATATACACTCGACTTTGGTGGTCTAATAACTAATTGGAAACAACGTCATGTTAATTGCATGTTATGTAACAAACTCAAAAAACAGAATATTCTGCAAAAAGAAACCTCATGATCGAACTTTCATCGAAGTATTCAATATAAGAAATTTGCCATTAACACCACATTGCCCCAGACTGAAAAAGATCTAAAACAAATCAACATCCTTCCCTGAAACGAAACCAGATGTATTTCTTTGGTGGAATTATTTTCGTTTGAGTTTTTCTCGAGTCGATTACAAGCTGTCAAAATATTGCACGAAAACAAATAGTTGTATATACCGTTTTCAAAAAATAATAAATAAATAAGGCGTTTTTGTATGACGACGACGACGTAAAATAAACCATACACACATAATGAAAGACGTTAGGTATACAGGAAGTATAAAGACTTAACAACAACAAAGGAAGAATTAATACATTATTTTGATTTGATATGATATAAAAAGTTGAAATGCTGAAAAATTACACAGATCAACAAATTTAAACTTTTTTGATGAAACATTGATTAAAATAGGTGTATATGAAGTATTTTGTAGTTCTAAATCCGAAAATGATTACTGTAATTACTGTAACGTAAGCTAATTACTGAAGCACGTATAGTTTATTTGGTACAGGGATTAGGTGGTGAGGAAAAAAAATGATACGACATATTTTTACAATCTAATATTTATTATTATTATTTTTCACGTATGGGCCCTGGTGGACCACGCGAAGTAAAATTAGAGGCGTTTGTTGTTGTTAGCCTTCCTTTGCGTCCATACTAATTTCATTCGTTTGCTATAAGCTTTTTTCCTTTCGTGAGACCAAGTTGTTCCAGTCTTCCTATATTTTTCTTTCTGGCCAACCTTCCAAACGTCAACCTTGTGTCTGAAACGGCCTCTATCCTGAATGTCCCTTTATGTAATATTTGCTGATCTTAGGTCCTCTTTAATTGCAGCAAACCATTTAATTATTTCTACTTTAGCTCTACTTCTATTTTCATAAAATTCGACTATTTGTCTAGTTAGCCAAATTCATCCGTTTTATGTGTCCGTAAAACTTAAGTCTTCTTTTTCTCATATCGCTTTGTATATCTGTGTATTGTTTGATTTCTTGGTGTTCTCGAAATCGGTATGTTGTTGTATTTATTTGTTTGGAGCCTAAGATTTTTCTTATGATTTTTCTTTCCTTCTTTTCAATGTCCTCGATGTCCTTTCTATTCAAAATGAGCGTTTCTGTCCCATATAGACATTCTGGCTTAATAACTGTGTTGTAATGTCTCAGTTTTGTGTTTTTATATAGGCATTTTTTGTTGTAAATATTTTGTGTAAGTCTCAATGCCGTTTCCATTTTTTGACATCTACCCTTATTGGCCGCTTTCCAACCCATTTTCCATGATTATTTCACCCAAATATTTGAATCGAGAAACTCGTTTGATGTTACCATATTTTGTTTTTAGAAATGGTGTTCTTAGTCTGTTGCAGATCATGTATTATGTCTTTTCAAAGGAAATTTGGAGTCCTAACTTTTCTGCTGTTTCTTTTAGGATTTCAATCTGTTTCTGTGCAGTTAATGCATCTTGAGCCAACATTGTTAGATCACCAGCAAACGCCAGACAATCAATTTTGATATTGGTTCATGTTTATGTATGTATTACTTTTTCTAGAACACAGTTAAATACCAGTGGCGAGAGTCCATCCCCTTGTCTCACTCCAGTTTTAATTTCGAAGGACTCTGAGATGTCACCCATGAATTTAACTTTTGACCTTGTGTTAGTTAATGTTGCTTTAAAATTTACCAGCGTTTTCAGATCTAGTCCTTGTTCTTTTAAGATTCGGAATAGAGATTCGCGGTCAATAGAATCATATGCTTTTTTGAAATCCACAAATGTACAGACGAGGTTTTTATTGTACAGTTTTTGATGTCTTAGGATCAACTTCAACCTAATATTTATTAAATTTAAACATGTAAATCGTGTTAAATATATGCAAATATATTACTGAGGATTGTGTACAAAAAATGTAATACATGAGATGTCATATAGCATCAAAACAACAAACATCATACAGCGACCCTGAAACCTTGCTTCCAACAGCGACCTAGCTTCCATCGTCCTGATGAAACATCTCTCCTTGTTCGTCACTTACTGCATCCAAATTTTCCGGAAAAAATCAAAGTGGGAGTGTAATTAATGTATTTTTAAGGACATGCGACACCCTACTATTTCATAGTCTTTCAAGATTTCATCTATGAGGTTTTTAAAGTTTTCATCTTTCTTGTTGCCTAGAACTCCTTTCACTACACACTTACAAAACACTTCCAAACTGCCAATTACGTTTCATTTAATTTTTCTTGAAAACGAAAACCACCTAGAAGCTTCCTTATTTGATTATTGTCCATTACTTTGTGATAGTGCACTTTTAAACCGAATAAATCAGTTTTTTTTTTACTTTGTTATGTATCACTTTTATTTTTAACTTGTGTGACTATAGTTTCATAAAACAAACATTCTCAAACAAGACTCTAAAACTAAGGTATTACTGCTGTTTATGCTATGTACCTAATTTTACACTTTTATTGGAGCTAATTTTTTACAATATTTTAAATAGTGGGGATTTCGAAGATCTGTCTTATCGTTTAATAACCGTCTAGACGGATCTATATTATATTTATAAATTTCAATCGTTTCTAAAATGTTTAATTTTTTACTTTTTGGCGCTGTATGTAAAAGTTTTAAATTTGTAATCTCGGGAAAAATATGTTCGGTATCTATGAAATGATTCGCAAAATTAGAATTTTGTTTCTTTAATAGGTACGCAGATTTGAGTTCTTTGAATCTGGTCTGAAAATTGCTGCCTATTGGTCCCACATAGCAGCTACTGCACTCGTTGCAACTTAAGATATAAAGTACAGATTTTTTATTTTGTGATGTTTTATCTTTGGCATTAAAAATTAATTTACTGGTTGACTGGGGTGTTTTAAACATTACGTGTCGTTTCTACATATTTAAACCAAACAATACATATTTAAACCAACCAAACAAAAAAAAACCAAAAATACTTTAAGATTACATATTTCGGTCCAATTTCAAAACATAATAGCTCGCTCTTTGAGGAAATATAATTTGCAAATAGTGTTTAAAACCCCCCAGTCAAGTAGTAAATAAGTTTTTTTTTTTACTTTTTAGTACCAAAGATAACAGATCACAAAATTAAAAATCTGGAGTTTATATGTTAAGTTGCAATGAGTGCAGTAGCTGCTATGTGGGACAAACGGGTCGAAACTTTTAGACCAGATTCAACGAACACAAATCTGCGTACCTCTTAAAGAAACAAAATTCTAATTTTGCGAACCATTTTATAGATACCGAACACATATTTCCCGCGATTACAAATTTTACATACATCACCAAAAAGCAAAAAAATTAAACATTTTAGAAGCGTCTAGACAGTTATTAAACCATCAGACAGATCTCCAAAATCTCTCACTATTTAAAATATTGTAAAAAATTAACCCTAATAAAAGTGTAAAATTAGCTAGTTGGAATACCTTAGTTTTAGAGGAGTGTTTGATAATGTAACATTGTTTTACGAAACTATAGTCACACAAAGTTAAAACATAAAAGTGATAGATAACAAAGTAAAAAATTGTTTTATTCGGTTCCTTTTTTATTAAGTCCAATGCTTTATTTTGGTTTTGCATCACTTAATTGAGGAAATATTTCTTTTAAGTACTTGAAACCACTACCTTCTTTGTCCATGGCTTTTACAAGTTTTTTATTAGTCCAAACTTAATATGGAGCGGCGGAAGAAGCACCTTTTTGGGTTAACAAGGGAGGCATATTTTACGTTTGAAGTATCAGGTTCAAAAGAAGTTCTAAGAGGCAAATCTTTCTTACTGTAGAAACATTGGTAAAACAAGAAAATAGCTGTAAGAACATAATAATTCTTTTGTTGCCCTACTATACCATAAACACAAAAAACAGCAAAACATTGTAAAACCCCTTTGAAGTCCTAGAAATTTACCTATTACTTTTAAATCCCCACAAATATTCCATTGATATTGTTCATATTTAACACGATTTAGCATAGTTGCTAAGTTGTCACAGGTTTCTTTCATTGTCACTGAATGGGCTAAAGGAAAAGATCGGTTTTGGTTTCCATTATGAAGCAAGACTACTTTTAGGCTGTATTTCGACGATTAGACATAGCGATCCTTCCATTTTATAAAAACTTGAAAATGTTGAAGTCTGGAACCAAGAAGTTTCGATTTTTGTTTTGACAATCCCAGGTCACGTATCAAATCATTTAATCCAATCATTCCTGAGTTATTAAGTGAGGTTAACTGGTAGTTGTGAAAAATGTTGGGTCACAACTGTTGTTCTCCGAAAATTGTGAATCAGATCATGATGAAGAATTGGAATCACCGGGAAACATGTTGTCCAGGTTATAGGCGCAATCGGTACCGGTAGTTCCTGGCTATGAAGAACTGGCCTAAGTGCAGAAGGCAAATTTTGATTCTGAATTTTGTCCCTTCGTCCTCCGCTGGATTTTTGCACAATCGACGCCTAGCCATTTTATAGAAAATCGCTTAAAACACTTGACTGTACCGTAAACAAGACAGAAACAAACTAAAATTTAGAAAATAATAAAACTACCCTTAAAGGTTTGTGGAAAACTGTGGAGATACCTGCGGTCTTGTAGTAATTCCTACATTGTCCAGTCCAAAATTAGGTAAAAATAATTGAAAAAAACCCCATGATATAAAGGAGCAGCAGGTACTTGAAAATGGAACGTGCTAGGGCCCTTCTGTGAAAAGGAGTTTTAATAACTACCTAAATGAAACGAAAAAAGAGTATTCTCATCAAAGAAAAATCGTGTCGACCTGTGTTATGATATATTTCTGTTCAAAATAATTTTTAGTTTGTGTTGACATAACGTTATAAAATTTAGTACTGTTAAAATAAATAAAAAGATTAATGAAATCGGACTGTATTTGCAAAACACGTATTTTTAGCATAAAAAATGGATAGCAACCAGTTATATATTATTTTTAATATCTTAAAGGTTTGCGAAATTTCCTTTTGATTCACTTAGAACTTAATTGGCGATGCTCTTTTGCGGTTTCCGAAAGTTGTAAAACAACCGTTACAGTTTACGCCTTACAAAAGATATTTATGATTATGTGTACGATCGATAATAAAACGTTCAAATTGATTATTACTGATTATGATTCTCTATCTACGATATTATTTAACATCCTATTGTTTATGAACTGAGTCACGTAAAAAACAAAATCAAATTGGAATTATCTGGGATACTAGTAAATCAGGGATACCAAGGTATCCCTGGTCCCAGGTATCCCTGGTCCCAGGTCCCACTAGGATTGCTAGCCCACATGCATTATTATGTATTTAACTATTATTTGCATTATAACTTTTGTTTTGATATGAAAGAACATATTTTAAGAAACATAAATTAATTTATACTTACCACAGCAATTTTCTTGTCAGCTTCCTCGAACATACCACTGCCGGAACAGCCAGATGATTCGCATCCAGGTACACCATTGCGAATATTCTGCGGATTACAGTCGTATTTTCTAACAGCTGGATGGACTGGGGCTTTCACATCTATACGATCTTTAGGACCCTCCATGCACATGTGCTCGTGGTTATTTTCGCTAGGAAATCGCGAACAATTGAGGGCGTCGGGCCAAGGAAAACCAAAACCCTGAAAAAATGATTGTATATTTAACGGAAACGTGGAAAGAATACAACAGAAGTACAACAAATTATTTTAAAAAATATGGTCCTTAGAACAAAAAAATTATATAAAATTGAAAATTTAACTTGATACAAAATAGTTTGAAATTTGTACAGAAATAATCTATTCGTCATTCAAGTGAAAAAGTGCAGAAAAAGTTTGGATTTGTTACATATAATGTATATAAGATAAAACTGTATCTGTGTATGTGTAAATAAGTAAATAGTAATTGGTTCGATTCCAGCGCTCGGATGGTTGTTTTTCTTTCTTTCTTCTGTCTGTTTACTTTCTAAATGTTTGTGATTGTTTCTAGGCAAGAGTGTAAAATCCGACAACGAATTAACCCCTCAGTCACGCCAGTTAAAGGCTGGGTAAGGGCGGATGCCTTCTGAGAAGTGTTCTACGTTGGTCGCCAGTCGGTAGGTTTCCTGATAGAATTATGGGTAGGCACATAACTAAGGGTTTATAGCCCGAGGGGGGTGCTGGTCTGGGTTTGTCGAAAGCTGATGACCGTGGTTCGGAACCCACGATCAGCAGTAGGTCCAGTCGCTAAATAGCCTAGTTGCTGATGCGTCTCTAACCCTTTACTAATTATAATAAGAATAATAAAAAACCATAAAATATAAAATTCAGAATATAGGAGCTGGTGTACAACAGGAGAGAGTGCTGGGTCCAATATTTCTATTTACTATACACAGCCTATTAACACACACAGGATTATATGTTAAGTTGCAACGAGTGTAGAAACTGTTATGTGGAACAATTTTTCTTACAAAATTTCCCTTTGTGTATAGAATGCATATTTTATTAATATACAATATCTTGTAGAGTCAAAATTCTCATACATATAGACAATATACACTGATATGTCATCATCGTCATCAGTCCGTCTCGATCCACTGCAGGATGAAGGCCTTTTCAGCATGCTTCCAACTTTCAGGGACCTGGGCTTTTCACTGCCACTCGGGTCCAATATACTTAACGGTGGCATCAGTCCATCTTGCTTTCGGTCTTCTTCACGGACGTTTGCGATTAAGCGGTATCCACGCCAAGATTGCCTTGGTTCATCTGTCGTCCCATCGCCTCGCTATATGGCTTGCCCATTTCCATTTCAATTGCTTTACTCTTCCAATGATGTCACACTTTTGTTTGTTCCCTGATTCATGTGCAGGGCTTTCTGTTTCGTCCTGTAATTCCAAGTATACACTTTACATTCCCCTCTGTGTGTGAATGCTCAGGTTTCAGTTCCGTATGTCATAACGGACAGAACGCAGTGATCGAAGACTTTTCTTTTCAGGCAAACTGGGAGTCTGCTCTTAAACACTATGTTGAACCTGGCCAAATGCCTGCCACCCACATTCCACTATTGAAATCCTCTGCCAAAGATATATAAAGTGGTCCACAATCTCTAAATTCCTTTCTAAAAATGAAATTCTGATCCTCAGCAAATTTATTGAACATAATCTGACTGTTTGCAGTTCCTCTAGGTCTTGTGAAAAGAGAACGTTATCATCTGCAAATCTAAGATAGTTTAAGTTCCCATCATTGATACACCATTCTATTCCAAATCCAGATTACGGAATACTTCTTCAAGGCAGGCCGAGAAAAGAATAGGCGATATTGCGTCACCCTGCCGTACACTTCGCTCTACATTAATTCCAGCTTCAAGGTAAATTTTCGCTGTAGCTCCATCATATATCGATCTTAATAGGTTTACATATGCTTTGTCAACCCCCTGGCTAAGCAATGCATCCATTATGCCTTGCTTTGAAATTGAGTCAAATGCTTTTTCGTAGTCGATAAAAGCTAAAAACAGTGGCGTGTTCGTTGTGCGTGCCCATTGTGCGGGAATTCGTTGTGCCTTTCTACGGCCTGCTGTAAAACTTGGATGTGATTCATTGTACTGAATCCAGTTTGCTGCTTGTTCTCTTGGTTGTGCGTCATTCCGTTTTCTTAATATTTTTTTTAAATATTATCTTCATGAAAACTTTGTACATTACTGAAAAGGCTTATTGGATGGTAATTCCATCTTCCTGTGTCCCTTTTTTATGTAAAAGGACACCTGCATTTTTCCATAAGTCAGGTACTTTTTGTTCTTTGAGGCATATTCAGTATAATTTTGCCAGTGCTGTACTTAAACTCCAGCCACCGTTTTTCATCGAATCTATAGCATTTGTCATATACTCTACTAGAATATGTGGCATTTATTCTTCCGTGGGTATTGTTGTCTTTGGAGTGGTTCTGATCTTTATATAACTGTGAATAAAATTTTCTGACAACCTCTAATATTTCCGTACGTGCCCTGCACACTGTACCGTACTCAAACAATAAGGCATAAAATTGAGATTTTTTTCAGCTTCTGTTTAGCCTTGTTAATTCCCTTGTTTTCTTCCAGAGTTTTTTGCACAGCTGCACGTTGAACCGGCCCGTACTCGTACTCGACCCTACATAAAGGACTCCCTGCATTTTTCATTGTCCGTCGTTTTTTCATTAAATCAATGGTTTCACTGGAGATTTTTGTCTGTTTGAGACATTTTTCTTCTGGTGCTATATTTCTGCTGCATTGAAATGGTGAAGCAGCCATTTCAAGGCACATTGTTGGTGATATCTTCATATTGAACTGATATTTCCATCTCCTCCGGGTCTTGTAACACAGCAAAACGGTTCGACAAAGTAATCTCAAAATCGCAGCCTCTCTCCAGCAATTTCTCAGAATCCATTTTGCCCTTCTTTGACCTTACCATTCTTTCGCGCTCTCTTCGACAGTTAATCATAACTTTTGCTCGTACCATTCGATCGTCACTTCCAACAGTAAAATTGTTAAAGACAGTACAATTGCAAAATATGGTTTTATCGTTGGTCATGATGTAATCAATTTCACTTGTGAGTCCAGATGGAATTTTCTAGGTCATTTTTCTACTTAAATTTTTCTTATAGAACGAATTAATAACATAAAGTTTTTGTCTTTCAGCAAAAACACTGATCATTCACTTGACCGACCTATTATCACTGATAGACAAGTGAAGAATAATCGGTCATATACAAGTATTTACAGGCAAGAGCCATAAGTGTCAAAAAGCCATAACAGCCAAAATTAGCAAATAGGAAAATCGTCATGTTTCATCATGCCAATGAACGATCAGGCGTTTCAATAAGGACCCGGACAAAATTGTTGAGCTTCAATAGATATCCTCTATTGAAGCCCTTGGTCTAATTTTTCGATATATTCAGTTTAAAACCCGTTAAATGTTTAAAATGTGATTTCCATAGTTTATAAAATAAGATAAAGTAAGTAAAACTTTTTCTTACTTGATACGATAAGTTTTGTTATTATTTATGCTCCTTTTATAACCCCCAACGAAGAAAATGAATTAGGAATAATTATTACCAAGCGCCACTAGGAAGCGTCAATACAACCTCACTGCTAATCCATGATTAAATAGGAATTTTTTTAAGGTTGAAGAAGAGGTGATAAATAACCTGTTGATATTTTTTGACAATAAAGATTTTTTTTGGTAAAAAGGCATTATGGACCCACCACTACGTTGACAAAAAGTTGTAAATAATAATGGTAATTACGTAACAGACAAATATTTAATTAAATAGACATACATAAATATTTACATAAACTATATGCGTTTCTCTTTCTCTTCAAAAAAGACACCTAATATATACCTGATAGGCATTGCAATGCATAATAACAATGCTGCAGTTGAATTGTGGCAAGCAGAGAAAGTGGAAATAGCCAATTATTATTTATTTATTTATTTATATATTGACGGGCAACGCCCATTTTCAGAATCCATATAAATCACAATACAATGTAAAGCCCATATTTACATACAAGAATCTATTAGAACTAACAACATTTCTCTTATATTAAGCACAAATGTCTTAAGATAAATACAATCGAGTAGTTTTTAAATGCCTCTTAAAGCTTGCCATAGAGTAACAAAAAAAATCCAAACCACTTATTTCCATTAGGAACTATCCTCTAGATAGGATTTTCCATAATTGCAGCGGTAACCATCCGTAAAGAACAGAATGGAACTTGTACTTTTCGGTGGAACTCTTATATTTATTAAACTCGAGAGACCGAGTTAGTCAATAGTTCCATTAATGAGAGGTACATAGAGACAGAGTCTCCAGTGCCAGCAGTCTCCAGCCACTGCACCAATGAACCGTACACTCATAGAGCGATACAACCTGTGTGAAATGAACCTGATGAATCTGTTCTAGATCGATTCCACTCTCACAGAGTGCACCACAGAGTATGGTCCAGACACAAGACAAGTACTCGAGGAGAGAACGTACGAGGGTTACATACAATAGCCTGAAGCTAGAAACATTCTTAAAGTCTTTTGCATTCCTACAAATAAACCTGAACATTTTCAAAGCTTTGTTAATAATGATTTCATATGTCATGTGGAAATTCATCCTGGTGTTCAAAATCAACCTCACATTCCTTACATAATCCACACGTTCAAGAACATTGTTGTTTAAAGAACAATTAGCGTGAGTAGAGGAGATGCCTATATTAAAAGTAATGTGTTTATATTTGCTGATATTTAATCGCAATTTATTTTTTACACGCCAATTGATGATTTTATCGAGATGCACCTACAAAACCACTGCATCTTCGGCACTACATATGTTTTTGAAAATCTTCAAATTTTCGGCGAAAAACAAAAAACATGGTGATTTTAAAACTTAAATAATTTTTATAAAGGTTAAATATGATGGGTTCCCTACGGTACGCCTGAGCTAACAATAATCTTAGGAGATGAATTCATCCAATCAAGTATGATCTAAGCCAGTCTAATAAACTACCACTGCACTGGATAGAATTTAGTTTTTCAAGAAGGATATGATGGTCATCAGTGTCGAACGCTGTTGAAAAGTCAGTATATATAATGTCACCCAACGCATCCATAATGGATTAACAAAATTAAGTTAGTATAGGTAGTCCCGCCGCTACAAAAACAGTGCTGCTCAGGTATCAAAATATCACCTATTATTAGCGTTGCACACCATATTAATCTGAAACAATTGATGAAAAGCAAAACAGTCACACAACATTTTCATCGATTCCCTACTCACATCAACAACACCAGTATCAAGATCGTCATTTATCCATGTAATACCGGGTACATTATAATCGCCAAACAAATACTGTTTGCAATCAGGATATAGTCACTCAATACAATATTTATAGTTTTAGAATGATTTTCATAAATCTGAGATACTGAAGCAGGTGGGATATAAACACCGCCCACCAGAAACATCACACTGCACAAACACCAATAACTGCTAGACACTGACCTCCTGTATCGGATTGAACCTTGGCCTTAAACCATCGCGTACCGCAACCAGGGTGCCCCCACCTCTCAGCCTTGCACTAGTTTTCTTAAATCTATCCATCTTGTACGCAGCATAGCTGGCCGTACCCCATTCCGAATCTCTGATATGCTCCAACAGCCAAGTTTCAGTCGAAACAATAACATCATACTCCACCGCAACCACACCAATATATACATATCTCTACTTGGTTCTCACTTTCTTCACATTCTGATAATAAACTTTAATCTCCTTATTATCCTATTACTTACTGGTATTATGAAGTTGGGACAAAATTTAAGGAAACATGACTTTACAGAAACACATATATAGGTATGCAAAAAGCGTCATTTTAGGATTAAGCGTCATCTTAGGATCTGTCGTTTGGAGAGAATATTTCTACAATTTAATCATGCTTACATTGAACAACAAAGTTTTACATCAATTCTTCTGTTGGAACCTTTGGTGTGAAATACTAAACTTGAAGAGATTTACCACTAAACTCCAAAACGCTTTTTTGAACTGCTCGACGCACGTTTCAGTAACCAAGTTAACATCATCAGGAGATGATTTAATCTAATTCTAAAACTAAACTATGTTCTATTTATATGAAAGCCATACCTAACGAAGCTTGCAAAAATCATGAACTGTGAAGTGTATTAAGCCTTACAATAATAATTGAAAAAGTTGACTGAAAGGAATCGGTCCTTTATCTCGGTTCATGATTTTCTTACATTTTTCTATTTTAATGCTTTCATATGCATCCAAAGCCCTATTTTACACATTAACACTTTTACACATTAACACTTTTAATTAGTCTTAAATTACTAATATCTATACTGTGGTCATGTTCGATTGCATGTTGGGCAACACAAGATTTTTCATTTCTCCCATATCTAATGTGGGCAATATGTTCTTTGTATCTTGTCAATATGGATCTTTTTGTTTGCCTAATATACCTTCGATCACAGTCTTGACAGCTAATTTCGTAATTCCCCGACCTTTCATGTTGCTCTACTTTATCTTTTGGGTTACCCAGAACTTCTCTTAATTTATTATATGGTTTGTACACAACCTTAATGTCCACTTTTTTCAAAATTTTGTCTAGTCCTCTTGTTAATTGGGCATCAAATGGTATTACCATGAATTTCTTTGTGTTCTGATTCTTTTGAAAAGTCGAAGATTCTTTCAATAATTTTTAAAAACAAATTTTTAAAACATAAGTTCAGAAAATTATTGAAAAAATCTTCCACTTTTCAAAAGGATCAGAACACAAAGAAATTTATGGTAATACTATTTGATGCCCATTTAACAAGAGGACTAGACAAAATTTTGAAAAAAGTGGACATTCAGGTTGTGTACAAACCATATAATAAATTAAGAGAAGTTCTGGGTAACCCAAAGGATAAAGTAGAGCAACATGAAAAGTCGGGGATTTACGAAATTAGCTGTCAAGACTATGATCGAAGGTATATTGGACAAACAAAAAGATCTATATGGACAAGATATAAAGAACATATTGCTCACATTAGATATGGGAGAAATGAAAAATCTTGTGTTGTTCAACATGCAATCGAACATGACCACAGTATAGATATTAGTAATTTAAGACTTAATTAAAAGTGTTAATAATAATAATAGGGCTTTGGATGCATATGAAAGCATTCAAATAGAAAAATGTAAGAAAATCATGAACCGAGATAAAGGACCGATTCCTTTCAGTTAACTTTTTCAATTATTAATGTAAGGTTTAGTACACTTCACGGTTCATAATTTTTACACGCTTCGTTAGGTATGGTTTTCATATAAATAGAACATAGTTTAGTTTTAGAATTAGATTAAATCACCTCCTGATGATGCTAACATGGTTAGCGAAACGTGCGTCGAGCAGTTCAAAAAAGCGTTTTGGTGTTTAGTGGTAAATCTCTTCAAGTTTAATTTATCAATTCTTCTATTAGAACCTTCAGTGTGAAACAGTAAACTCGAAAAGATTTACAGTCAAAGTCCTCTAAGTGCACGAGTCCGGACCGGGGTCCATCTTCTAAGCTCACGCTTCTCCTACGATCTTTCTCATCCCTATTTTTCTAATTTCTATATATCTATCTTTATTTAATCAGATCCTCTCTGCGCCGCACATTGCGGAGAATACAAAAATTAGTTCAAGTGTTTTTTATTAATTACCAATTTATTAATTACCCAACCTTAATTAATAAATTATTAAAAATGTAGTTACATGCACAAAGAGTATTTATTACAACTAGTATTAAGGAAAAACTGTGATATTTCTTAATATTACTTTAATGACAATTATGCTATAACTGATAATATTTTTTAAAAAACATTTAGACATTCACAGTCAAAATATCAAAAGTTTGAACATCGCGCGCCTACGGTCTCACATAATTGGTCCTATATAACTTTAAATGCGGACTGGGCAACGTGCACTTGGAGGATAGAATTGTGTGCGGATATAGGACGTGTGTTTTTAGAGGACGTGCACTTAGAGGACTTTGACTGTACCACCAAACATCAAAGCACTTTATTTAACGTCTTAACGCGCATTTCTAGATTAAATCGTCTTGTGATGATAGTTACATGGTTAGCGAAACGAACACCGTGAATATAAATAAAGTGTTAAATTACTTCGAGTTTATTTTTTTTTAACAAATCCGTCTAATCTTTTTTTCTCACCTGAAGTTGAAAAAAAAATAATAATTTTTATTTTCAAGGTGTGACGGTTAATAATTCATTTTTTTTTAGAGATGGCGCTGGAAACAAGGGTCGGTTCACAATCTAATCTCTTGTGTCATTTTGTTGCTACAACAGATGGCGTTTGAACGATTTCGAGTTAGGATTATATTTTTTTCGTGTGGTAAACATGTCGAGTTTCGAGCCAAATAAAGAGCATTTGAGGCATGTATTGCTTTTCTTGTCCAATCAAAAGAAAAACGCGAGGGAAAACCGTCGTATATTTATAGAAACTTACGGTGACAATGTCTCAACACAAGACGTGGGACGTTGGTTAAGGCGTTTCAAAAGAGATGATTTCGAATTGAAGGACAAAGAGCGCACGGATGAACCGAAAAAATGTGAAGATGCCGAATTGCAAGCATTGTTGGAAGAAGACGATAGGCAAACTCAAAAACAAAAGGCTAGAGGTTAAATGTTGGTCGTCGAACCATAGTGATGTCGTCGAACCACCTCATCTGAACACAGAGAGATGGAAAAGCGAAAAACTGCGTGGTTATTTTTGTTTTTTCAGCATGAAAGAAAGGCTTTTTTGTATCGAGTGGTGACTTGAGAGGAAAAATGCTTCTGAAACCAGGTAAAACAGTTAATACCGTTCTCTACCGTCAATAAATGATCAATTTGAATTACGCATTGATCGAAAAGCGATCAGAATGGCTCACAAGACACGGAAAAGTGTTTTGCAGCACCATAACGCCCCATCACACACAGCAAAAGCGGTCAGAGACCTGTTGTACTCATCAGACTTGGCCTCTTCCGACCACCACTTGTTTCTATCGATGTCTCATGCACTTTCCATCAAACACTTCAACAATTACGGAGATGTCGAAAAATGGCTTGACGGCTGGACAACCTCAAAACATGCACGGTTTTTCTGATAAGGTATCCACAAGTTGCCAAAGAGATGTGGGAAATGTGCAACTAGCGATGGCGCATGCTTTGAATAAATCATTGTTTTGCCTTTCTCCCAAATTAAACATGTTTTTTTAAGAAAAAAATAAGAACTATAAACCGCCATACATGGTAGTACTTCGTTATAAGTTCACGCCATTTTTATAATTCGTTTGTTTTTCCTCCATTTTTATCTTGTTTGGCGAAGTGTATATATGCATTCGAAGGCCCACTTCTTATTCTATAAAACTATTGGCACCATTTTTCTGAAAATTTTAATGTCAATTAACTTTCAGGCTCTTGAAATGGAAATACCAGGCGTCAAAAAAATTGAAAAACTGAAAACGCCCTCGTCGACAAGGTCAAGGCATCGTGTTCCACGACAATGCACGACCTCAAACATCAAACATCGTCAAGGAGGCCTTGAATGATTTGGAATGGGACGTTCTTCCGCATCCACCATACTCTTCAGATCTTACGCCAACCAACTATTATCGCCTCCCCTCGCCGTCCAATCAAATGAGGGGCGTACCTTCGTAAACGATGAGGACCTCAAAAACTGGCTTAACAACGTCTTCGAGTCCAGGCCCGGCGATTTCTGGCGAAACGGCATGAATAAATTGTTCGAGTGGTGGGAACAGGTCGTGAACAATGACAAAGAATACATTGTTGATCAATTTATTGATATAATTGTTGCTTTTTTCAATAAAAAAACGGCAGGAACTTATGGAAGAAAGAAATACAAACTGTTATTTTTTCACTTTCAGCGTATTTGGTGTGCTTTGATTTAGAAATCAGCAACACATATACAGTTCAAAAAATGTAAAGAAAATTTATGAATAATTGAAAAATAATTTATACCTGGAAATATTGTTTCGATCCCAATTAGATAATTAATTAACGCCCGATATATAAATAAGTGAAAGGAATGAGTTAACATAACTTAAATTTCTATACGAGGTATGACTATTAAATAACGAAATTGACGCTGTAAAACACATTATTTTGATTTCATACATATTTACTTATTATCACCTTCAATATACATTCCTCCTCTATCCCTAAAACGCTTCATGCGAATCTTCGATTGTTCGAGACAGTGCTGAAAGTCCTCTGTTAGCTCCTTCAAAACGCGTGCCGCTTTCTATTTCACGTTTTAGCGGTTTTTTTCCAGTTTCAAGTGAAATGTCACAACAATTCGTTGCTCTATTGTTACCCTTAACTTTTTTCCGGCGAAACAAAAAAATAAATCTAATGCGGACGAAGGCTGCGGTTATACAGATTTGTTTACAGAAACGAGAGGTACTGCATTCGAAAGAGAAGGCTTCAAGCTGAACAGCTGTTGGTTTTGTTATTTAATAATTTTGCGTTTTAATTCTAATTGACTATTCTTAATCCGCTTCCAGACTTGCTGTAATCTGGTTATTCGTAAAGTATTTCATTGGAATGGATTTGCAAAAACACAACAAAAGATAGTGAGATATTTGATATTGAAATGAATGGGAACAGGAAGCTGGGTTGTGAGGATTACAATCAATAACAGGAAGAGTACAATTAATTCAGAAACAATTAATAAAGGGTTGTCTAATCCAACAAGAGTGTCAGAAGTTTAAAAATAATCACAATGATAACTACAAACGATAATCCGGTAATTCTTATTTTATCTTGAAGAACAAATAATGGCAAATGGTATTATGATTTGATAATAACGTGGTTCAACTGCTTCTCTCGGGTTCGTTTGGTGGAATGCATTCTGGAGACCCAATTTTCGATTGTTTTTTTTACACATATCTCTTGATATGATTGCGTGAATGTTTTATTTAAGATCAATAGTTGTTCGGGGTTCTGGTTAATAATTGGTCGGATATTTCTTCCAGGACGCTTTTCTTGCAACATATCGATTGTCTGGCGAGATGTGTAACAAATCTTTTTGAAAAAGATACATTATTTATAGCCACATTTATCAGTTCAGGCTAAATATATTCTGTAAGCATGTTCCTATAGCGTTCCCAGCAACAGCAACATGATTTCCATCGTCGTCTTCAAAAAAATAAGGTCATATCACTCCTTCAGCCCAAAACCGCAAAAACAGTGACTTGTTAAAGATGAAGAGGTCACTCCCCAATTAGTTGAGGATTTCCATCGGCCCAAATCCTGCAATTATGTTTGTGCACAAACCCATAAACCCTAGATCACTAAACATTAGTCCCATAGACCACATGACTCGGACGCATTCGCTGTTTAGTCAGTACCTTCCTGATTCCCCTCAGATTAATATTTAGTGGCAACGTGTGAAAAATGATTCCAGGTAAATTTTGTATCGAATAATAACAAATAAACCAAATAATTTTGTTTATTTATTATTATTTTGTTTAAATAAACTTAAGCATAAGCATATAAGCAGAAACTGACTGCAATTAATATTATAACTTTCTGTAACATAATAAAAAGTATGTTACTTATTTTTTATGTTTTCTGGCTAAATTTGTGTATATCAATATTTTGTAAAGGCGATAGTTTCTGTTTTAGATGGATTTCAAACGAAATTAAGAAAAAATCTTGCAGATTTTGAATGAGTATGACAACGACGGTGCTGATCAAGTAATTGGAGAGCTACCAGATGCGTTTTCGGACTCTGAATCTGATGACAGCTTGGAGGAGGACTTACCTGTAGATACCGCTGAAAGTGAAGAATCATCTTCGGTCTCTTCCGCTGATAAGCTGAATGTTGTCAGAGATAGCCGAAACAGAAATATGATCATATACTTTGATGATGGAATCTTCACATGGAAACCCGGTAATACATCCAGATAAGGACTACACTTATGGAAAAATAAACACAAATGGGCAACCACTCGACGCACCTTAAGAACCGGTACATCAATTCGAAATGTCATTCATTCTGTACCTGGACCTCTTAATGAAACAAGGGATATATTAGAACCAATTACATTATTTCATTTGGTTATTTCCGATGAAATAATTGATCGGATTGTAGTTCACACAAATACTAAAATTAACTTGAACAAGGTGAAGTAGAAAGAATTGTTTTATACTAATTCTTCAACATCAGCTAATGAAATAAAAGCTGTGATCGGTCTCCTCTTGTAAGCATTTACCAACGCGAACGTTATTCCACACCAAACGAAGTGGCAGCGTTTTCAAAGAGTGTATGAGTGCTGAGAGATTTGGCTTCTTGTTAAGATGTTGTCGGTTCGACGAAAAAGCTACCAGACAAGCAAGAAGAGCATTAGATAAGTTCGCGCCAATAAAAGAATTTTAGAAGTTCATTCAAAATTATAAAAAATGATACACCCCCAGTTCTTGTCTGACAATCGATGAACAATTAGTTGGATTCAGAGGTTGCTGCCCATTTAGAATCTACTTAGGAAATAAGCCTAACAAATACGGTATCAAGATTGTAATGGTTGCAGATTCAAACTCAAAATATGTATATAATGCTACCCCATATTTGGGTAAAGGTATGCATTGTAGCGAAAACATGCCTATTGCCACACACTTTGTGAGCCTTTCTATGGGACCAACAGATATAACCATGGATAACTGATTTACATCCATGACACTTGCTTCAGAACTGCTTCGACCTTCTTACAAACTAACAATTGTTGGCACATTAAGCAGCAATGTACCAACTAGGAATGTTATCACTTCAATGTTTGGTTTTAATGCTGAGAGAACCCTGGTTTCATATAAACCGAAGCCAAAGTGGCTTTTCTTCTATCGACAGTGCATGAATAGCCAGACATTAACTTCGCCACAAAAAAAAAACCGAAATCATACATTTCAACAGTACGAAAGGAGCTGTCCGTACTATCGATCAGATGTGTTCAGCCATTAGTTGCAATCGTAAAACAAATAGATGGCCTCAATGATATTTTATGATATTCTGTATCTAACATAGTTAAACAACGGCAAAAACCATTAAAACACAGAGCATTCGTTCAAAGTTTGGTCGATAATCTTACTGAGCCGTGGTTGCGGGAACAGTACGATACTGTAACTTTGAGGAGATATATCAAGCCCAGTACCAAAGATATTTTAAAAATTGAAAGTGTTGTGTCAAGTACTTCTCAAGCACAGTTTGCTCGTACCAGAAACACAGAATGGCCAAAATCGCATGCCACTCCTGCAGAATGGCCATTTGTGGCGAACACACCGTTCCAGTTTGCAGTGAGTGCAATGATTAAGTTTTTGAAATTTGCTGTAGTTTTTCAGTAAATTTAATAAGCATTCTTTCATACCAGTTAATTGTTTAAAAATAAATGCAACGATTCAGAAAAAAAGTTTCATTTTCTCAGTAATTGTGATTGTCAATATTTAGTGACACTGTTACTGGATAGAATGTTTAATGAGCTAGGGTTAAGTCGCCTAGGGTCGCTAGGCTTAAGTATTTTTACGCCAAAGTGGGGGTCGCCATCCAAATTCCAATTTCTTCGCGCTGTTGAACCGTAGTCTGAGTCTGCAAATCAATTTTTTTATTGGAACCTTCGGCGTGGAACACGAAACTCGCAGCGATTTTCCACTAAACACGGAATCGCTCTTTTAAACTTCCCGACGCACGTTTCGCTAATCATGTTGGAGTCATCAGGAGATGATTTAATCGAAACTCCTGATGATGCTAACGTGATTCGAGAAATCCGCATCGAGAACTTTAAAAAATTGATTGAGTGGTAAATCTCTTCGAGTTTGTGAGTCTAGTCTACGAATGACAGTAACATTTAAAACAGCGTTGCCGTTATTAGGTATCAAAGTTCTGACATTTTTACTGGAAAACTTTTACGACGGTTGCTATTTATATATCCGGAATAATAAATAAAATCAAATATTTATCATTGAAAATGCTTTTGTTGTTTTTCAAAAAAAAAATTCAATTTTCATAGCACTTTTTCCATTCCGATTGAGGTATCTCTAGAACATGCATCTTGAACGCATCAACTGCTTCTTCTGGCGTAGAAAATCGTTGACCACATAGATTATTCTTCACGGACGGGAACTAAAAGAAATCATTGGGTGCCAAATCAGGACTGTACGGCAGATGACCTATCAATTGGATATTTTGACCGGTCAAATATTGAGTTGTTCGGTCCGATGTATGAGAGCTTGCGTTGTTGTGGTGAACAATGATCCTGCGCCGCTGATTGCTTTTTTTTATTTCTGTAAAGACTTGTAGGCATTGTGGCCACATGCCTATTTATCCGAAAAAACCCTCGATTTGCTTCGAAGTGCTTCTTCGCGCGAACAACTTTTGTATTTGGTTCATTTTGAAAGATCCATATAGTCGACTGCTGTCAACTTTCGGGCTCATACGAATAGATCGAAGATTCGTTACCTGTGTTATACACGGCTTTTTACGCAACACAATTTTATTTTTTGAACATTTCTTTATACCAATCGACGAACCTTTTTTTTTTAGCGATTGTCAAATTATGCGGAATCCAACGCACATAAACTTTTTTTCACGGTTCAATGTTCATGTAAAATATTGTGTATGCTTGTCATACTAATGCCCAGGGATGTCTCAATGTCACGGTATGTCACATGACGATCTTGTTTTATCAGTTCACGCACAGTATCGAAGTTTTCTGGCACAAGAACTGATTTTGAACGACCTTCTTTAAATTCGCTCGTGAGCGAACGACGGCTACGATTGAATTCACTAAACCAGTGATATACAGTAGTTTTAGATGATGCTTTATTGACAAAAGTCGAAGTGAGTTGATCGATGCACTGTTGTTGAGATAATCCCCGTCGAAAGTCGTAGTAAATCATCACGAAAATTCTCACGAGTTAATTCCATTTTTTGACTAAGATGAAATGTTCAAGTCACTAAACAACACAAATAGCGTTCGTATGGCAAAACGTTCTGAGTACATATACTGTCAACAATGTCAAACTTTACGATGTATGTGTCATGGATGTGTCAAATGATTAATGTAAGGCTTAGTAAATCTCACGCCTCATGATTTTTACACGCTTCATTAGGTACGGCTATCATATAAACAGAGCATAGCTTAGTTTTTAGAATTAGATTAAATTACCTCCTGATGATGCTAACATGGTTAGCGAAACGTGCGTCGAGAAGTTTTCAAAAAGTGATTTGGTGTTTAGTGGTAAATCTCTTCGAGTTTAGTGATTTAGTGCTAAATCTCTTCAAGGTTAGTTTCAAAACGAAGGTTCCAATAGACTTGAACAAGAAACCATATCTAATTCAGGCCATGACTTGCAAAGTGGTATATTGGACGTGGAGTATTTACTTTTTTTTTAAATCAAATGTAAGTAGAATGTTTTGTTTTTTTACAATCATATGACATCGTGCTTGGGTCAAAATTGTAAAATATAGTAAAATAGTCATTTAACAGTGTTGCATTATTATTTGTACACCACTATACTATATATTAAAATCATCATGTGATTAAACTAATTTAATCATGATTCTATTAGAAATCAATGAATATTTATTTACATATATGTATCGATCTACATGGATTGATAAAAATCGATTTGTTTACCTGTAGCACGGGAAAACATCTCGACTTCACACTCTCGCACAATCCCCTACAAGGCCCAATAGGATTAGCCACTTTTTCCGTACACATTGGCACATAAACCGAACACAAGAATAACTTTAGATGTTGACTACATCCGAACTGGATCAGAGGCGAGAACGACTTCAAATTGTAATCAGCATCTTTCTGCATATCGTTACCACCCAAGTTGGGCATCCCGGTCATGTTGTACCCCAAACCTGTGCACATATCCACCCGAATTGGTTCGCAAGTCCTCAATAATGGTTCCGTCCACACAATTTCGCACGATAACAGCAGAATCAGTCCGAAATTCAGCACGAAAGCGGTAGCGAACATGATGAGTTTCGGTATGAGACCCGACAGTACTCCAGCGTTACTTTATAAACTGATTGCCGCGACTCGAGTGCGGTACATGTGAATTTCTTTGCGGTCTCTTCGATGATCGGACGAGGACCGGAGGAATGCGGATGCGATGTTGCCAGATGTGACTAAAATTCTCTGAAAAACAAATGATATTTCAGGTGTTTTTTTATAAACTAATTAATTTAATTAATAAATTAGTTGTTAATTTATTAACAACTAATTAAAATAATAGTAATTTTTGACAAAAAATAGTATATAAAATGTAGTCTCGAATATACTTTCCTAAATTAATTGATGTATACCGATATATTTCATTTGTAAATTGGATTGTCAGAAGTAGGTAAATGCTTATTGTTTCTGAAGCAGACAGTACTAAAAGTTTTATACTCTTTCTTCGGGAAAAAATATTAGCAACATTGGTGTTAAATCACATTCCATAGCGGTGACCCCAGGCCAAAGATTTAAAGATCAGATTATGACACGAGTTTTGGTTAACGTTAGACTTCGTTAAGGTTGGAAGATTCGAACATAGTTTCTCCTCGTTCTTTTCTGACTTGTAGGGCTAAATACTGTCTTGCTAATTAGCAGGTTCAGGATCAGCTGTCATAGCAGAAATTGTTATAAAAGTCCAAAATATAACTTTGGCATATAGCTGAATTTATTGAACTTCATGAACCAGAAGTATTAACGATTACTTCAAGGTTTGCATAATTAATACAGTTAAATATACTTCCTAGAACATTTGTAGAACAAAAAATTTTAGAAAGCTGATATAGCGAGTAATAATCAATGGACGTAACCTATATTAATAACCCTACATTAGAAATTTGAGAAAAATTGCCGAAAATGATCAAAATTTGTTAGGTTAGGTATTGTATTTGTCATGAAATATCTTAGTAAAATATGAATCCACTTTACTCGTCTGATCTATACTCCTAGGGCTAGAAAATGTCTTAAATTATTAGCAAACAATTTCCATTGCTTTAGATAATCTTTTCTCCATTTTTTTGGACAAATGTTAGATTCTATAAAGAAATAATGACTTAAACTATAATAGATTTACCACTAAACACCAAGTCTCTTTTTTAAACTTTTCGAAGCCCGTTTCGCTAACTATGTTAGCATCATTAGGAGATGATTTAATCTAATTCTACAACTAAAGTATGCTCTATTTATATGACAACCGTACCTAATGAAGCATGCAAAAATCATGAACCGTCAAGTCTATTCCGTGATCACTAAATTACGATTTAGTATTAATAAGAACGTATTTGCACTGATGGAAAAATTAGGTAATGTAAAGTACTAAGTCTGGAAAGTAAACTAGTTATGGAAAAAATTCCCATGCAAGTTCCAGCGGTGTTTACTTAAAGATCTTGCAATTTGTAGTCCAGTATTATCATGACGATGGGTAATGATGACCATCATTACCATTCAGCTCATCGTTAAATTTAGATAATTGTTATTTAAAACAATTGGCAGCAACTCTTTCATTCTGTTGTAGTTGGTCATAACAAAGTAAGATTTCCTGATCTACGAAATACAGAACAAAGCATTATGACTGTAATTACTATTTGATGCCCATGTGTACGGTTAACGTGTATAATATAGTGGACAACAAAATAATGCAACTGAATGGTAAACATCATCATAATTTGTAGTCCTGCTTTACTCGTAAGTGTAGAAATATTAGTAAACATTTTTATTAAATTAGTTTCGAAATTTTTGTGCACACCATGTCGGTATTACATGATATCAAAAAAGTTAATAACTAATAAATTCATCACAGTTATTATAAGAGTTATTGTAACTTTGTTGGCATGGAACGAATTAGATAATCTGTTTTCTTGTGGCAAGGTATCCCGGAGTGTCGAACACATGCTTCAAGTTGTTTAAAGTTCCCTGAGGTAAGGACAATCACTAACCGTTCCATCAATTCTGCTTTTGGTATGGTATGTAAAAGTGATGCTGACCCAGAAATTTCCATTAGTCGACGTTCAGAACAATTTGGACTCGGTGAATCCACAACATGGCGTATTTTACGAAAGGATTTAACTCTGCAGGCATATAAAGTTCAAATAACACAGTAACTAAAGCCACTGGATCATTCAAAAAGTATCATCTATTTATGAATTGGATCAAAGAACAATCACACGATGACGCACAGATGACGCACGCACACAGATGGCGCACGTTTTGAAATTGGTTGCCATGTTAATAAACAAAATTGCCGCATTTGGGTTGAGGAAAATCTATGATTGATTCATAAGAAACCTTTACGTCCTAAACGGATCACTGTTTGGTGTGTATTATGGTCAGGAGGTGTAATGGGGTCGTATTTCTTTCAGAATACTGCTGGTGAAGCTGTAACTGTAAATGGTGTCCGATATCGTTCGATATCGATGATAACTGGATTTTTGTGAGCTAGGTGAATAATATTAATCTGGAGGATATATGGTTTCAATAGGAATGAAACAATTGATTAATCCAGAGAAAAAATTCCTGGACGAGTTATTGCAAGAAACGGTGGTGTTAATTGGCCACCCAGATTATGTGATTTGACACCATTGGACTATATTCTTTGGAGTTACGTGAAAAGCCAGGTCTATAAGAACAATCCACAATCGATTCCTGAACTAAAAGATGAAATTATTCGAGTCATTGATGAGATAGAACCACGGTGATGTCAAAATGTTATCCAACATTTTGACAAAACATGGTAGAGCTACAAGAGATGATCTTTTGTCAGATATTGTCTTTCGTGTTTAAATGTAATGTGTAAAAAAGTTTTTTGAAATCAACACAAATTCTGTGTTTTATTCAATGATTAAAAAAAAATCGATCAATTTGAAAGACCATTTAGAATCAGTAAACAGTCTATCAGTTTTTGCTTTCAAGATATGCAATAGTTTTAAGTTTAATTTAAATATGTATACCGGTTGCTGCACTTTTTTTGTTCCCCATCATAAGTTTTACTATAAGTAACAAATTTTATTGTTATTAATGCGTAAGACAAATTATCTAAGATATTTATTGTAATTCAGATAAGCTTTATATTGGGTGCCATTAATATTAAAGATTATGTGGGTTTATAGCAGCAATAAAATATGTAATTTACACATTGATCCAGATGATTTTCGAGGTATTTAAATTGTTCACAAGTATGTAGTACTATATCAAATTAATTACTTCATTCATGTGTTAGTACCAGCTGTGAACATATCCATATAACAATAATAATTTATTTTCAAATTCTGAAATACCTTTAATCATTTAACTTCGTGCAATTTCGGTTCATAACCTCCTTTCATTTTTGTTTTCTAAATATTTCTTCTTTTGTAGAATTCTAGAGGCAAAGATCAAATTTAAATAATGTTGACAACATTGTAAATTCGATAGAATGGCACGATTTGTTGGTCTGCAATTTTATGCGAAATTTCTAGAGAAAAGAATGGTCTAGCGTAGTCATATGGAATACAACGCCCTCTTTATTAACCGAATATAGTTGCCTTCTATTAATTGCTTCATTCACTTTAGGTTGTTATCAGGAATAATTAATAGAATCGATCATTTTGTATGGTTTCCGTAATTAGTATCGCGTGACACCTTTTCAATGACACCAGATATGTAGCTTGTTTTTTTATGTGTAAATCAGCTTTTAAGATCATCTGAAATAGCTCATTTCAATGTAACTATCTTTTTAGGCTACGGTTGTTGTACCGCATCAACTTTTGAGTGCAAGAAGTGAATTATTTCAGGTAAAACTTATTTTCATTGCGTTTTCACGAACTTTATAAACAATCCAAATTGACGTAAATGTCTTAAAATCGTGAGCTTAAAACCGATACTGCTCTCCTAAACAATGAGGAAAATAATCTGGCAACAGCGCACCGCGTGTACTTTCCCGAACGTAGACCCGACATACGCCGATTATTATCGAACTATTTAAATAGGAGCGGTAAAGCTCGTTTGCTTAAAAAGCTGTGGCGAATTTTTCACCGGTTATTTATTTCACAAATCGCCTAAGCAGAAGCACTTTGGTGGCCAGATTGACGGTACTCATTCTACTAAACTTTTTATCAATTGCGCTCCGGCTTTTTATGAATTATCTTAGATAGTTGCGACAATGTATATTTGTTTTGTACGGTAGGAATACAGTCGGTTATTTTGATCTAATAAAATATAAAAAATCTTCTTACAGTTTTCATAGAGACGCGCTGTTTGAATAACAAAAGGGGAGATTAGATAAGTGTGATGGTTGGCGATGTTCCAAAAAGAAACATGTTTAATAAATGTTTGGATCTATTGTTGACCCGCTTGATAAGCGAAACTTTTTACCATTTTCCATATGTTTACGTATTCACCTATTTTCTTCAATAATAACTACCAATTGTTTATTACAAACATAGTAAATGACATCAATTGCAACACTCACAAGCGGCTGTTTGTTCTAAATATGTAATTAATACAAATATATTCAGTAATGTTTATGGATTTCGCAGTTGGTTCATTGTGAAACATTTTGAAAATACTAGCATTTTAAATGATATATTTGTAGTTTTTTAATATTTCAAACGTTTGTTATATATTTTGCTCTACTTACCGTATGTTTCGCCTTGTTAGGACTTTCTCAAGAGTAGCTTGAACTAATACTAATGGTCAAACTCAGTGTTTCCAAGTATACCGGTAACATTTTTTGTTTTTTATTTCTTGTTTTTTATTATGTCTAGTCTAATTATTCTAAATATCAGCTTGTAAAAACTGGCCTATTCAATGGTCTCATTCTATTACCG
Organism: Cosmopolites sordidus; assembly: GCA_031761425.1. Lineage (NCBI taxonomy): Eukaryota > Metazoa > Arthropoda > Insecta > Coleoptera > Curculionidae > Cosmopolites > Cosmopolites sordidus. The sequence continues at coordinate 1,786,267 of JARFXV010000480.1, read as the reverse complement.
GGGTGTTTTGGAAATTTAGCTGATCATTCGTGGTCATTGTAAGACTATTTCTAAAAGATTTTTTTATTTCCAATATTTCTAGTTGGTATAATTTTTTACTTTTCTTTTGTGTAATAATTTAACATTGTTTATATCTGTAAAATGATTGTTTTCAATACAATGTGTAGATATTCCGGTGTTTTTTATGTTATTTAAGATATCTTTTTTTGTGTTCTTTTATTCTATAACCTATATTTCTACGTGCCGGCCGCGGTGGTCTGGTGGGTTAGTCGCCTGCCTGGCAATCCAAAGGTAGCTGATTCGATTCCAGCGCTCGGATGGGTGTTTTTCTTTAATTCTTCTGTTCGTCTTACTTCCTACCCTACACACACACTTATATACACTCACATATACACACACACACGTCCACACATATCCACACCTAAATGTCTGTGATTGTTTCTAGGCAAGAGTGTAAAATCCGACAACGAATTACCCCTCAGTCACGCCAGTTAAAGGCTGGGTAAGGCCGGATGCCTTATGGAAGTGTTCTACGTTGGTCACTCGCCAGTCGGTAGGCTTCCTGATAGACTTATGGGTAGGCACATAACCAAGGGTTGGTTGATAGCCTGAGGAGGGTGCTGGCCTGGGTTTGTCGGTAGTTGATGACCGTGGTTCGGAACCCACGTTAAGCTGTAGGTCCAGTCACTAAATAGCCCTAGATGCTGATGCGCCTCTAACCGTAAATCCTTTCCTTTCCTTTATATTTCTACGACTTTGACCGATTTATAGCACTTTACTATCCTTACAGTTAATTTTATGTACATTATCTAAAGTATCCGTTTTATTCTTATTATTAACTAACATTCTGCCTACATTAAGTTTATTAACACAAATAGTCTTACAACCTAGTTTATTTAATCTTTGTCAATTAATCCTTCTTTGAAGCGATTATTTCTTACTATCTGTTTAATGGTATAGAGCTCTTTATTAGAATTATCTTTGTTTAGTGAAAAACTAACTACAACGCAAAATCTTTAATAAACGTGAAACATTAAAAAGCTACAAGTGTATCGTTTAAAATCCTAGTATAAATATATTCAAGATTAAATATCGTGTTGTTCGTAAAGTTCGTAGGGATTTCCAACGATTGTGATGACTGTCAACTCGATGCGAGCATGATTTCAGCCATGGCTATTCATTTTGCCGAGCCATTGAAGGATTGTGGATTTTATAGTGCCTCAAATAACCCAGCTTAGATCTACATGGTTTTCCGCATGCTGGGCACTTAAGATCAGAAGGATACAAAATTGGTACACGCGGTCCAGCCTGTTTGATTTTTTGCACCTGTCTTTTGGCTGTAGCTTTTTCTCTGTATGTCTCTTCTCGTCATTTGGGTCTGTCGTTTGCCGTCTTTTCCCATTCAGACACGCTTGACATGGGGTTTTTTAGAGACGATTTTATGAAGTTTTGTATGACCTTTTTCCAGATTTTGGGTCTTATTTTTTAATTCGCCATAGATCTGCTTCGGCATCCTAGTGTCCTGTACTGAAACCTTTGGCAATGGACTAACCATCTCAGCTGAGCTTTCATGATCTGGGATTTTATTCTCAAACTGTTGGCTGTTGCAAGTACCTCCATATTGGTCTGATAGCCTTGCCATTTCGATCTCAAGGTTTGCCGGAGGCGTCCGTTTATGTCCAGATTCGCTTTGATTTGGCTCCAGGTAGTTCAAAAGTTGATTCAAATGGAAAATGTCGGTCGGTAAATTACATTTACATTACACTGTCTAAACAAAAAACCAGATATGTGTGGTTTCCGTAAAGGGTCGTGTTGGGAATAACACGGTGCAAAAGTGATTTGGTCGGTTCAGGGGCGTAGATTTGATCTGGAAGACCGGCATCGCTCTGACCGTTTTTTAATCATTGATATCGAGGAAATGCAGACGTAATAGTCGAAGATTCACACACCACGATCCGTAAGTTAACAGATAAGTTAAATACTGGAAAATCGACCGTTTTTGATCATCTGAAAAATGATGGGTACATCTGTGGGTACACGTGTGGGTCACTCACGAACTTAGTGAGCAATATCTGCTGTATACAGAATTTCTTAGTGCGATTTTTGAAAACCATTCTGATGCTTCATTTCTTAAGCGAATGGTTAGTGGTTTTAAGTAAAGGGAAAGAAGGCCTCCATTCGAAGAAAATTATGTTTTGCATTTGGTGGGATTCAAAGGGACCCATACATTTTGAGCTACTTCCACGCAACCGTTACTGTTCTCAGTTAGATCTGTTGAAAGTAGCAGTTGAAAAAAACCGATTAAAATTAGCAGGAAAGAGAAAAGGTGTCGTGTTTCATCCTGACAGTGCACGACCACACATTTCAATCAGTATCCGGGAAACATTGTTGAGCTTCGAATGGAATGTTTTGGCCCATCCATGTTACTCACTGAAGATCGTACTCTTGGACTACTCCGTCCTCAAAATCTGGCCACCAAAGAGGTGAAAAACAACTTGTTGACATTTTTGGGCAATCAATAAAGATGTTCATTGTTATTATTAAAGAACATTATTACATATTATATATTTATTATATTCAAGAACATTTGTGATAGTCGATATTTTAGCTACCATTATGCTATTTATATAGTAGATACTACAAAACGATGTGGAGTCGCCACGAACATATTTATAGCTAAAATCTGTTAAGGATTTGTGGCGATCAGTGTATATGATTTTTGAAGAAGCAAGGTCTAGGAAAATGACTAAATACGATTTTGGTTGTCAGAGCCGAAGAGGACTTTTGTAAGGAAGTTGACTGGGATTTAGGGAGCAGGATAAAATCTGACCAGGAAGGATATGTAGTATACTTGGGAAAGTTAATCGAGAGCTATGGTAGCAGTATATAATGGTAGTAAAATTGGTATACGCGGGTTGCTATTTGCTTGGCGCCATCTGACATATACATCGTAAAGTTTGACCTTGTTGACTGTATACGTACTCAGAACGTTTTGTCATACGGAAACTATTTGTGTTGTTTAGTAACTTGGAAGTTTCATCTCGGTCAAAAAATAGAATTAACTCGAGAGAATTTTCGGGCGATGATTTACCATCTAAAACCATACCAACCCATACTAAAAACAAGTCCGCAGTCGACTGTATGGGAGAAATTGCCTTTAACAGAGTGGCTCATATTTGCCGAGACTTTAACTATGGTTGACTAATCTTCATTTCAAAATAAGCCAAACCCAATAAAAGTTGTTCGCGGAAGAAGCACTCAAAGCTAATGGTCGCCTGTTTTTTTGGGCTAAATGGGCATGTGGCTACAGTCTCACTAGAGAATCGTGGAACCGTCAATTTTGGGTTGTACACAACAATTTGTTTCTCAGAAGTCTTTGAAGAAATAAAAAAAAACGACCAACGACGTAGGGTCAGTTTTCATCAGGACAACGCGACAACTCTCACACATCGGACCGATATTTGACCGGTCAAAACATTGAATTGATGGGTCATCCCCTGTACAGTCCAGATCTGGCACCCAATGATTGCTTTTTGTTTCCGTTCGTGATGAATAAACTACATGGTCAACGATTTTCGACGCCAGAAGAAGCGGTTGATGCGTTTAAAATGTATGTTTTGGAGATACCTCAATCGGAATGGAAAAAGTGGTTAAACGTATGTAAAAGTGTATCGATCATCGCGGAGAATATTTGAAAACAATAAAACCATTATCAAAGATAAATATTTGTTTTTATTTATTATTCCGGATACGTAAATAGCAACCCTAGTAGTGGAACCTTTAGTGTAAATAACTTTACTGAAGGCACTTTTTCAACGATCATATAATTCCTTATTTTGCAAGATAGTTGGCGAAACGCGTGTCTCACACAAGTGAGTTTTGGGAAATATTAAGCTAACTAGAATCCTTAATGAATTTAACGCATAAATTAAACACTTTAAATCGATTTTTATTGAGACATAGCTAGCTTTCTTTCATTATTTTCGCAAACCTGTAATCTCAAATTTTACTGTGGTGTGTTGTTGGATTTTTTCTACTACTTTAGAATTAAGCGTTGTCGTCCGGGTTAATACTCATATATCGCTACTCTTCGTACGTAGTCGTACGTTTGTCTGAAATCTATGAACATTAGGAAGAAAGGAATATCGAGTTCTGTTATCTCCATTATTTGGCGGAATCTGAACAACTGATCTATTGTTGGGTGTCCCCTTCTAGACCCTGCCTGATATTCGCCCATTCCAGAATTCGTCAGAATTTTAGTTGTACAAAGCAACGATAATCCACGCTAGTTTTTTTCTTTTCTTATAAATCCGGCATATTATTGCCTGCTGCTAATCTGCAGAAATCTGTTCACTATTCCAGATGTTGATTATTAATCGATGAATGGACTGAGCTCATGCTTTGCCTCAAAGTGTTAACCTTTCTAAAGGTTGCTTGTCTATAAAGGGAATATTTCACCTCACCTCTACAATCTGCGCTCTTGATTAAAGTCTTTCTAGGGTGAAAGCTTTCTGTTGTTTTAATGTTCTAGTAAAATTCTAAAAATCTCCGGTATGTCGTAGTATTCTTCTATTTTCTCTGTTTGGGTTTTTAGGCTCCCATTATTTCCTCTTGCATACACATTTGGCCTCCCTTCTCACTCCCTCATATTCTTCTATTTTTGTTCTTGTGGCTTTTTGTATGTCGATAGCCGAAAGACATCCTACGAACCCGATAGAGGGCAGGTCTACTCAGAGATATAATCCTGTCCACATCAGTCATGTCTCTCTCTCCCGCTTCCTAAAACCAGGAAGGATGTTCTGTTCCTACAATGTTAGAACTTTGTTATCGGATGAGAGAATGACGGAACTGGAGAAAGAAGTGAGAAAAATAAGATGAGACGTCATAGGTCTGAGGCGGATATAAGGAAAGGAGAATACCAAATTGCTCTACATTCTGGGAACTTATTCCACTACAACGGTCACAAAAGCAAATCTGTCTGAGGGCGGTGTGAGTTTCATCGTTCACAAGGAGCACCCTGAAAATATAAAAGAGATAAAGTGTATCAACCCAAGAATCATCTACTTAATATTTAAACTAAACCCAAGATACAGTTTAAAAATTATCCATGCTCACCCCCAACTCCAGATCCCGACAAATAGGATATAGAGGCTTTCTTCGACAACCTTCAAACAGCTTTGCAAGAGAGCCCAAACCATTATACTCTTATGATGGGCGATTTTAATGCAAAGATCGGGAATAAGCAAGGTGAGGTGTAAAGTTCACTTGGTTATTATTGTTATGGTGAGAGAAATGAGAGAGGTGGTAGATTGTTGAATTATCTACAAAAACACAATCTCTTCGCGATGAATTATTTTTTGAACAAAAAAACCACAAAATAAATGGACGTGGATAAGCCCCGATGGTGAAAATAAGAATAAAATTTACATTATGGTCCATCACAAATAGGGAAAACATTTACAACAATTTACATTTACAGTTACATTATACATTTAAAATTGGCAGCGACAACCGAATGGTAAAAGTAAAGCTAGCATCAAACATAAAGAAAAAAAGATAGGTATCACCTGAAAACGTGGAGTTTTACCAAAAAAAAAATAGAAGATAACTTGGAAGAAATAAGACACACGGAAAATGAAAGTTTAAGCATCGAAGAACTGAACTATAACAAACAGTGTCAAAGAGTTTGAAAAAATATGTTGCTCCAGCAAGAAGAAGAAAGACAAAAAAAATAAACTAAAACATCAAAGAGCTTATGAAGGAGAGAAATGATTTAAAGAAGAAATATGGAATAAACTATCCACGACTGGGGCAATTAAATAAAGAAATTTTGAAAGCTGTGAGAAAGGATATAAGAAAATTTAACTCAGAGAGCGTAAATATTATCATAGAGAAGAATAAGAGCCTAAAAGTTCTCAGACGAAAACTTTCCCAAGTCAAGAAAAATACTTGTAAACTGGTGGACGAACAGGGCAATGTCAAAACCAACAGAGAAGAAATTCTAAAAATGGTAAAAGTGTTTTATGCCGAGCAATATAAAAAATACACAAAAAGTACCTTAGATAACCAAATTCCCAAAGTTTTAAATCAAGGATCAGAGAATATTCCAGATATTACACTGAGCGAAGTAAAACGAGCATTATCTGAGATAAAGAACAACAAATCTGCCGGAGATGATGGAATAGCCACAGAAGCTATTAAAATGGAAGGAAATAAATTATTACAAGCATTGAGAATTGTCTTTAATGAATGTCTTTCACAGGAAACAACACCAATCCAGTGGAACAATGCAGTGATAATATTACTACATTAGAGGGAGACAACGAATATAGAAAACTACCGACCTATCAGTCTCCTAGCATACATATACAGTTGTTTACCAGGATTGTCACAAATCGATTATGCAATAAGCTAGACTCATACTAACCGCGAGAACAAGCTATCCTCAGGAACAGGCTACGGTACTAATGACTACCTCCAAGTATTAAAAAGCTTCATAAAAAAGTCGATGGAGTATAAACCTTTAGTGCTTATCTTTATAGATTACGAGAAAGCAATCGACTGCAAATGTTTGACTCCACGAGAACACAGACACATTTGATAAACGAAGAGGTATTCGCGAAGGTGACATTTCACCAACATTTTTCAGTACTCTACTTCAATACACGTGTAAACACACACGATGGGACGGCTTAAGAGTGAACATAAACGGTGAAAAACTCCACCACTTTACAGAGTCCTTGACGACTTAGTCTTAATAGCCTATCTCCTGGATGATGCTATTGTGATGTTAAAAGATCTCAACGAAGTCTCCAAGAAAGTGGGACTCAAAATCAACTTCGCAGAAATCCAAATTATAACAAACCTGATACTTGGCGGGGTCGTCTGCATCGATAACACGAGAGCAGAGAAAAATATATATTTTAGCAGCTTGTGACACGGGATTAGTATCAGCAGAGATAATCAGACTCATGAAATCTCCTAAAGAATCGGATTTGCGTGGGCTGCTTTCGGAAATCAGAGATATATACTAAAGTCAGAGTTGCCGGTTTGTTTAAGGAGAAAATTTTTGAACCATTGAATCCTTCCAGTTCTCACATATGGTACGGAGACCTCAACAATGATAAAACAGATAATTAGAAAAATACGGGTAACAAAATTAGCAATGGATCGGAAAATGTTGGGATCTCAGAGATTGAATACCAAATACAGAAATTCGCAAACGAATACAAATGATTGATGTTGAAGTGGAACTGGGCGGGTCATATTGCGAGAACGGTTGATGACAGGTGGACAAAACGAATCCTCAAATGCAGACTAATTTTGGAAGCCTTTAGAAACAGAGGACGTCCCCTCACTAGATGGACTGATAACCTAAACTCATCAAAACAAACTGGATGCTGGCGACGCATGACCAAACACAGTGGAACTGTGATGGATGGATGGATGGATGGATAGCTTTTTGTATACCCTTCCGTAGGGCAGAGTTTTTATTTTCCATCACATTTTCGTATTCATCGTCATACCATTCGCATCTTATATTTTTCCTTTGATTTTGGGCCATAACTGTCTCTTCAGTAATTTTTTCTACTGCAGATTTTATTGTTGCCCATCCAACGTCTACCTACTCTGCCACCACTCTATAAGTAGCTGATTTCTCTAACTTTAGCTTTATTCTACGTTGGTTCTTTTTTTCCTAGGGCTTTCGTTTGTATCTTTGTTGACGACAGAGATCCTTTGTCGTATTTTTGTTACTACTAGGTCGTGATTCGACTCTGATAATACTCCTCTATAGCATCTCACTTTCAGTATACTTGAGTTTGATTTGCTATCTACCATGACATTAGTTTTTGCTTTAATGTATGTCCATCAGTGAGACCCATGTTCCCTTATGAATGTTTTTGCGTGGGAATTTTGTACTCATTACCCTAAGGTCTTTGCATACAGGTTATATTGCTCTTTTCCTATTGTCATTTGTGTTATCATGTATACTCTACTTGCCTATTATTAGGGAACATTTCAATTATTTTCCAACTTGGGCTTTAAAGTCCTTTAAAACTAACTTAATGTCGTTTCTGGCGGTCTTATATATTTACTTCTCTTCTTCAGTTTTGTCCTCGATTGGTGCATGTATAGAGAATATAAACATATTTCGAAATTTTCCTCTCATTTTTATATAATACATTCTTTTATTCACTGGTTTAAAACCTAATACACTAAACTGAATTTTTGTTATAACGAACTCACACCTAAATTCGTGCTTCTTGTCATGTTCGCCGTAATATATTTAATATCTACCTTTTCTCAGAGATCTTGTACTTAACCATCTAATGTCTTGGATTGCCACTATATCTAGATCTCATTTTCATACCTTTTAAAGGCTGTTGCTTAAAGTTCTTGATTGTTATAATGTTGTTATATTCTATACAGCAAATCTCATGTCCATAGTTCATTGCCGTTTCTGTTTGCATTAAACCAATTCAATTCGATATTGTTTTTTAAGTTCCGTAGCAGCGATGTTTTCCGGGGTCGGACTCAAATATAATAACAAATTGAAATAGAGCAATCTAAAACACTTTGTGAGTAAAAATGAACGTACACAATTAACAATTCTTCTGTTGGAACCTTTGGTGTGAAATACTAAAGTTGAAGATATTCAACCTAAAGTTGAAGATATTTACCACTAAACACCAAAACGCTTTTTTTAACTGTTCGACGCACGTTTCGCTAACCATGTTAGCATCATCAGGAGTTGATTTAATCTAATTCTAAAACTAAGCTATGTTCTATTTATATGAAAACCATACCTAACGAAGCGTGTAAAAATCATGAACCGTGAAGTGTACTAAGCTTTATATTAATAATTGAAAAAGTTGACTGAAAGGAATCGGTTCTTTATCTCGGTTAATGATTTTCTTACATTTTTCTATTTGAATGCTTTCATATGCATCCAAAGCCCTTTTATTATTAACACTTTTAATTAGTCTTAAATTACTAATATCTACACTGTAGTAATGTTCGATTGCATGTTGGGCAACACAAGATTTTTCATTTCTCCCATATTTAATGTGGGCAATATGTTCTTTATATCTTGTCAATATGGATCTTTTTGTTTGCCCAATATACCTTCGATCACAGTCTTGACAACTAATTTCGTAAATCCCCGACTTTTCATGTTGCTCTACTTTATCCTTTGGATTACCCAGAACTTCTCTTAATTTATTATATGGTTTGTACACAACCTTAATGTCCACTTTTTTCAAAATGTTGTCTAGTCCTCTTGTCAATTGGACATCAAATGGTATTACCATGAATTTCTTTGTGTTCTGATCCTTTTGAAAAGTCGAAGATTCTTTCAATAATTTTCTGAACTTATGTTTTCTAATTAGTTTGTCTACAATGTTCTTATTATAACCATTCACTTCAGATACCTCCCTAATTAATTTTAATTCTTTCTTATAATAATCTTTATTTAAAGGAAAATTAATTAATCTATTTACCATAAAATTTAAACAGCCATCTTATTTTGGAAGCTATGATTAGGAATGTATCTCGAAGGTTGGTCTGGTCTCGTGGGGTGGTCTCGAATGATATCTATCATTAGGAATGTATCTCGAAGTGGTGGTGGTTTTTCTAAAAATATCAAAATCTAACCTATTTTTATTATTTCTACTGACTAACTCATCCAGAAATGGTAAACTATCGTTGTTTTCGAGTTCATGCGTGAATATTATATTTTGGGATTTACTATTTAGGTTCTTAATAAAATCATCTAAATTTTCATTTTTCGAATCGAAAATGGCAAAAATGTCATCCACATATCTTAACCATACCTTTGGAAAGTAACTGAATTCATCTTTTGCCTTGGCTTCAAATTTAATCATAAATAAGTTGGCTAAGAATGGTGACAGATGATTGCCCATTGTCCTTCCTTTTTGTTGTTCATAAAACCTGTTAGTAAGCTGAAAACAATTTTGCTTCATTCATAATCTTGTTAAGGAGATGTACTCAGAAACACTCTTGTTATTAAAACCGTTTAACTCCAGTAACTCCCTCAGGTAATTCACTCCCTCAAGGTATGTGGAATCGGGACCCTCGGAAACAACGATGAAACGTCAAAGGAAATCCAAACCTCATCTTCCTGTAGATGTGTATTTTTAACTTTTTCTATGAATTTGGTTTGGTTTTGGTTGGATTTATCACAGAACAGGAGGGTAGTTGGTTTGGTAGATTTTCAAATTCCTTTGTTAACCACTTTGCCAAGTTGTATGTCGGAGAATCAATGGCCTGCCTAATCCTTTCAGTCAACTTTTTCAATTATTAATGTAAGGCTTAGTACACTTCACGGTTCATGATTTTTACACGCTTCGTTAGGTATGGTTTTCATATAAATAGAACATAGCTTTGTTTTACAATTAGATTAAATCATCTCCTGATGATGCTAACATGGTTAGCGAAATGTGCGTCGAGCAGTTAAAAAAAAAGCGTTTTGGTGTTTAATCTCTTAGTGGTAAATCTGTTAGTGGTTAATCTCTCAGTGGTAAATCTCTTCAAGTTTAGTACACAATTATGTTTGAATAACATAAAACCCTCATCATTTTATTGTACTAACTGTATCAATAAGTAATATTTAGTTGAAATTAGTTGAAATTAAAGATAGGGGAGAGTGGGGGAAATACGAATACCTAAGGGAAAACTTAAATAAGACAACGGAATTATGACATAGGATTTATTTTATTGCTTCTTAATTAAGTTTAACTATCCATCTGACTACTTCAGAAATCAACATTTAGAATTTTTTAATAAAATGTAACATTTAGGAGAAAAAACAAAACCCTTATAGTTCAGTAACTCGAACTAACATCTATAACATATAATCAGTCTTAATTACGACATATATCACATTTATAACCCGCCGATGTTGGTTGCCATCGGTGCATTTCTCATGAGTCCTATCCTATAGCAATAATTTTTGTACTTTCCTTTTTTCTTGTCTTGGGCAGAATCGTTAAATTCTTTATATTCATGAAATTTTTCAGCATTTTTCTAGTTTCTCTGTTTTTGGATTTTCCGTCTTTTCATTTCAGTTTGTTTCCTTGGTACTTTTTCAGCATTTCCTTTTCTTTTAGTTGAGCTTTTACAGGTGTGCTTCTTAAAATAATCGATTTTTCTGTTCTAATGTTGCGCTTAGATGTTTTGGGAGGAATAATAGACTCCAATTTTCCAATTTTCACATTCGAAGCACATAATCCAGACTTCATCGGGGGGGCTTTTATATTTTTCATCACAAAAAATACAATAATAGCAATAATTTTTGTACTTTCCTTTTTTCTTGTCTTGGGCAGAATCGTTAAATTCTTTATATTCATGAAATTTTTCAGCATTTTTCTAGTTTCTCTGTTTTTGGATTTTCCGTCATTACGTCTTTTCATTTCAGTTTGTTTCCTTGGTACTTTTTCAGCATTTCCTTTTCTTTTAGTTGAGCTTTTACAGGTGTGCTTCTTAAAATAATCGATTTTTCTGTTCTAATGTTGCGCTTAGATGTTTTGGGAGGAATAATAGGTAATTCAACGATTTCGGATAGAGAAGCCGACAGCGTGCTCATCTTTTTAGTTGTAACTAAATTGTCATGCCCACCAAGAGTATTCATTGCTGAACCAAAATTTTGTACAATGGAAAAATAATCAGGATATTAAACGGTTGTGTGTCACTTGATTGGAAATTGACAGCACGTGTATCAGAAGCTTGGGTATCGAAAGCTTGAATATGACAAACTTGTGCAGCTGCAGATATATCAGAAGTTTTTTTTAGCAGCTTATTCACCACAATTTTGTAAAACAGAATTGTAAGCACCGGGAGCTTGTTGGTGAAAAGTTACCACTTCGACAGTGTTGACGTTGGGTACTTGATTGGACATCGGTTGAGGTTGAACATCGGTCTCACTGTTTTGAATTTGATTTCTTGTTGGTTGTAATGTAGTATTCTGGGATATGTATGGCTGAATCGTATCAATTTCAATTGGGCGCAAGGGATATATTCCTGCAGATATTAAGCCATTTACTGTCTTTTCAAGATTACTGTACTGGTTAGCCGCATTTGTAAATAATTCAATTATCTCGTATTGTGTGATGGGCTTTCCAAATCGGTCTGACATAATTCTCACATTCTTAATTGGATGCACTCTTGAGAGGCCCACAAAAGTGTAAAATCTAAAGGCTGGAGTCTATATCAGGTATGTGGTGGCAGGGTCAACACAATGATTCCATAGTTTCTGCAGAGTGTATGCACTCAGACTGATATGACTCTCATGATTGTCTAAAATTAACAGTATTGGATTTTCTTTTGAATGCTTTGCAAAAGAAATACAGTGGTGTAGCCAGCTTTCATTTATCCATCCAGAGTCTGATACAGATTCAAGCATGTTAGGGTTACTGTTTTTTTACTAACAGAGCATTCATACGCTTTCTTTTAAATATAAAAAATGGAGGAATATATTGGCCAGCTGCATTAAATGCACAAATATCTGTAGATGTAGACCCTCTTTCGGCACTTGTTGCCTTGCCCACTTGTTTTTTACCTTTTGCTGTCAATATTTTCGAATTTATTTGAACAGTAGATATACCTGTCTCATCAACGTTAAATATTTTATCAGGTTGAATATGATATTTATTTTGTGTGGCCTTCAAATTATCATACAATATTTTAACGTCGACTTTATTAAAAGCATTGATACGATTCAATGACTTTCTCTTAGGTGTCCTCAAAGATATTTGGGAATGTTTTTTAAAAAATTATAATACCAGTCTTTTGCGGCTAGCTGTTTTACTCGATCACAATCTCAGAGATTGAATACCAAATACAGAAATTCGCAAACGAATACAAATGATTGATGTTGAAGTGGAACTGGGCGGGTCATATTGCGAGAACGGTTGATGACAGGTGGACAAAACGAATCCTCAAATGCAGACTAATTTTGGAAGCCTTTAGAAACAGAGGACGTCCCCTCACTAGATGGACTGATAACCTAAACTCATCAAAACAAACTGGATGCTGGCGACGCATGACCAAACACAGTGGAACTGTGATGGATGGATGGATGGATGGATAGCTTTTTGTATACCCTTCCGTAGGGCAGAGTTTTTATTTTCCATCACATTTTCGTATTCATCGTCATACCATTCGCATCTTATATTTTTCCTTTGATTTTGGGCCATAACTGTCTCTTCAGTAATTTTTTCTACTGCAGATTTTATTGTTGCCCATCCAACGTCTACCTACTCTGCCACCACTCTATAAGTAGCTGATTTCTCTAACTTTAGCTTTATTCTACGTTGGTTCTTTTTTTCCTAGGGCTTTCGTTTGTATCTTTGTTGACGACAGAGATCCTTTGTCGTATTTTTGTTACTACTAGGTCGTGATTCGACTCTGATAATACTCCTCTATAGCATCTCACTTTCAGTATACTTGAGTTTGATTTGCTATCTACCATGACATTAGTTTTTGCTTTAATGTATGTCCATCAGTGAGACCCATGTTCCCTTATGAATGTTTTTGCGTGGGAATTTTGTACTCATTACCCTAAGGTCTTTGCATACAGGTTATATTGCTCTTTTCCTATTGTCATTTGTGTTATCATGTATACTCTACTTGCCTATTATTAGGGAACATTTCAATTATTTTCCAACTTGGGCTTTAAAGTCCTTTAAAACTAACTTAATGTCGTTTCTGGCGGTCTTATATATTTACTTCTCTTCTTCAGTTTTGTCCTCGATTGGTGCATGTATAGAGAATATAAACATATTTCGAAATTTTCCTCTCATTTTTATATAATACATTCTTTTATTCACTGGTTTAAAACCTAATACACTAAACTGAATTTTTGTTATAACGAACTCACACCTAAATTCGTGCTTCTTGTCATGTTCGCCGTAATATATTTAATATCTACCTTTTCTCAGAGATCTTGTACTTAACCATCTAATGTCTTGGATTGCCACTATATCTAGATCTCATTTTCATACCTTTTAAAGGCTGTTGCTTAAAGTTCTTGATTGTTATAATGTTGTTATATTCTATACAGCAAATCTCATGTCCATAGTTCATTGCCGTTTCTGTTTGCATTAAACCAATTCAATTCGATATTGTTTTTTAAGTTCCGTAGCAGCGATGTTTTCCGGGGTCGGACTCAAATATAATAACAAATTGAAATAGAGCAATCTAAAACACTTTGTGAGTAAAAATGAACGTACACAATTAACAATTCTTCTGTTGGAACCTTTGGTGTGAAATACTAAAGTTGAAGATATTCAACCTAAAGTTGAAGATATTTACCACTAAACACCAAAACGCTTTTTTTAACTGTTCGACGCACGTTTCGCTAACCATGTTAGCATCATCAGGAGTTGATTTAATCTAATTCTAAAACTAAGCTATGTTCTATTTATATGAAAACCATACCTAACGAAGCGTGTAAAAATCATGAACCGTGAAGTGTACTAAGCTTTATATTAATAATTGAAAAAGTTGACTGAAAGGAATCGGTTCTTTATCTCGGTTAATGATTTTCTTACATTTTTCTATTTGAATGCTTTCATATGCATCCAAAGCCCTTTTATTATTAACACTTTTAATTAGTCTTAAATTACTAATATCTACACTGTAGTAATGTTCGATTGCATGTTGGGCAACACAAGATTTTTCATTTCTCCCATATTTAATGTGGGCAATATGTTCTTTATATCTTGTCAATATGGATCTTTTTGTTTGCCCAATATACCTTCGATCACAGTCTTGACAACTAATTTCGTAAATCCCCGACTTTTCATGTTGCTCTACTTTATCCTTTGGATTACCCAGAACTTCTCTTAATTTATTATATGGTTTGTACACAACCTTAATGTCCACTTTTTTCAAAATGTTGTCTAGTCCTCTTGTCAATTGGACATCAAATGGTATTACCATGAATTTCTTTGTGTTCTGATCCTTTTGAAAAGTCGAAGATTCTTTCAATAATTTTCTGAACTTATGTTTTCTAATTAGTTTGTCTACAATGTTCTTATTATAACCATTCACTTCAGATACCTCCCTAATTAATTTTAATTCTTTCTTATAATAATCTTTATTTAAAGGAAAATTAATTAATCTATTTACCATAAAATTTAAACAGCCATCTTATTTTGGAAGCTATGATTAGGAATGTATCTCGAAGGTTGGTCTGGTCTCGTGGGGTGGTCTCGAATGATATCTATCATTAGGAATGTATCTCGAAGTGGTGGTGGTTTTTCTAAAAATATCAAAATCTAACCTATTTTTATTATTTCTACTGACTAACTCATCCAGAAATGGTAAACTATCGTTGTTTTCGAGTTCATGCGTGAATATTATATTTTGGGATTTACTATTTAGGTTCTTAATAAAATCATCTAAATTTTCATTTTTCGAATCGAAAATGGCAAAAATGTCATCCACATATCTTAACCATACCTTTGGAAAGTAACTGAATTCATCTTTTGCCTTGGCTTCAAATTTAATCATAAATAAGTTGGCTAAGAATGGTGACAGATGATTGCCCATTGTCCTTCCTTTTTGTTGTTCATAAAACCTGTTAGTAAGCTGAAAACAATTTTGCTTCATTCATAATCTTGTTAAGGAGATGTACTCAGAAACACTCTTGTTATTAAAACCGTTTAACTCCAGTAACTCCCTCAGGTAATTCACTCCCTCAAGGTATGTGGAATCGGGACCCTCGGAAACAACGATGAAACGTCAAAGGAAATCCAAACCTCATCTTCCTGTAGATGTGTATTTTTAACTTTTTCTATGAATTTGGTTTGGTTTTGGTTGGATTTATCACAGAACAGGAGGGTAGTTGGTTTGGTAGATTTTCAAATTCCTTTGTTAACCACTTTGCCAAGTTGTATGTCGGAGAATCAATGGCCTGCCTAATCCTTTCAGTCAACTTTTTCAATTATTAATGTAAGGCTTAGTACACTTCACGGTTCATGATTTTTACACGCTTCGTTAGGTATGGTTTTCATATAAATAGAACATAGCTTTGTTTTACAATTAGATTAAATCATCTCCTGATGATGCTAACATGGTTAGCGAAATGTGCGTCGAGCAGTTAAAAAAAAAGCGTTTTGGTGTTTAATCTCTTAGTGGTAAATCTGTTAGTGGTTAATCTCTCAGTGGTAAATCTCTTCAAGTTTAGTACACAATTATGTTTGAATAACATAAAACCCTCATCATTTTATTGTACTAACTGTATCAATAAGTAATATTTAGTTGAAATTAGTTGAAATTAAAGATAGGGGAGAGTGGGGGAAATACGAATACCTAAGGGAAAACTTAAATAAGACAACGGAATTATGACATAGGATTTATTTTATTGCTTCTTAATTAAGTTTAACTATCCATCTGACTACTTCAGAAATCAACATTTAGAATTTTTTAATAAAATGTAACATTTAGGAGAAAAAACAAAACCCTTATAGTTCAGTAACCCGAACTAACATCTATAACATATAATCAGTCTTAATTACGACATATATCACATTTATAACCCGCCGATGTTGGTTGCCATCGGTGCATTTCTCATGAGTCCTATCCTATAGCAATAATTTTTGTACTTTCCTTTTTTCTTGTCTTGGGCAGAATCGTTAAATTCTTTATATTCATGAAATTTTTCAGCATTTTTCTAGTTTCTCTGTTTTTGGATTTTCCGTCTTTTCATTTCAGTTTGTTTCCTTGGTACTTTTTCAGCATTTCCTTTTCTTTTAGTTGAGCTTTTACAGGTGTGCTTCTTAAAATAATCGATTTTTCTGTTCTAATGTTGCGCTTAGATGTTTTGGGAGGAATAATAGACTCCAATTTTCCAATTTTCACATTCGAAGCACATAATCCAGACTTCATCGGGGGGGCTTTTATATTTTTCATCACAAAAAATACAATAATAGCAATAATTTTTGTACTTTCCTTTTTTCTTGTCTTGGGCAGAATCGTTAAATTCTTTATATTCATGAAATTTTTCAGCATTTTTCTAGTTTCTCTGTTTTTGGATTTTCCGTCATTACGTCTTTTCATTTCAGTTTGTTTCCTTGGTACTTTTTCAGCATTTCCTTTTCTTTTAGTTGAGCTTTTACAGGTGTGCTTCTTAAAATAATCGATTTTTCTGTTCTAATGTTGCGCTTAGATGTTTTGGGAGGAATAATAGGTAATTCAACGATTTCGGATAGAGAAGCCGACAGCGTGCTCATCTTTTTAGTTGTAACTAAATTGTCATGCCCACCAAGAGTATTCATTGCTGAACCAAAATTTTGTACAATGGAAAAATAATCAGGATATTAAACGGTTGTGTGTCACTTGATTGGAAATTGACAGCACGTGTATCAGAAGCTTGGGTATCGAAAGCTTGAATATGACAAACTTGTGCAGCTGCAGATATATCAGAAGTTTTTTTTAGCAGCTTATTCACCACAATTTTGTAAAACAGAATTGTAAGCACCGGGAGCTTGTTGGTGAAAAGTTACCACTTCGACAGTGTTGACGTTGGGTACTTGATTGGACATCGGTTGAGGTTGAACATCGGTCTCACTGTTTTGAATTTGATTTCTTGTTGGTTGTAATGTAGTATTCTGGGATATGTATGGCTGAATCGTATCAATTTCAATTGGGCGCAAGGGATATATTCCTGCAGATATTAAGCCATTTACTGTCTTTTCAAGATTACTGTACTGGTTAGCCGCATTTGTAAATAATTCAATTATCTCGTATTGTGTGATGGGCTTTCCAAATCGGTCTGACATAATTCTCACATTCTTAATTGGATGCACTCTTGAGAGGCCCACAAAAGTGTAAAATCTAAAGGCTGGAGTCTATATCAGGTATGTGGTGGCAGGGTCAACACAATGATTCCATAGTTTCTGCAGAGTGTATGCACTCAGACTGATATGACTCTCATGATTGTCTAAAATTAACAGTATTGGATTTTCTTTTGAATGCTTTGCAAAAGAAATACAGTGGTGTAGCCAGCTTTCATTTATCCATCCAGAGTCTGATACAGATTCAAGCATGTTAGGGTTACTGTTTTTTTACTAACAGAGCATTCATACGCTTTCTTTTAAATATAAAAAATGGAGGAATATATTGGCCAGCTGCATTAAATGCACAAATATCTGTAGGTGTAGACCCTCTTTCGGCACTTGTTGCCTTGCCCACTTGTTTTTTACCTTTTGCTGTCAATATTTTCGAATTTATTTGAACAGTAGATATACCTGTCTCATCAACGTTAAATATTTTATCAGGTTGAATATGATATTTATTTTGTGTGGCCTTCAAATTATCATACAATATTTTAACGTCGACTTTATTAAAAGCATTGATACGATTCAATGACTTTCTCTTAGGTGTCCTCAAAGATATTTGGGAATGTTTTTTAAAAAATTATAATACCAGTCTTTTGCGGCTAGCTGTTTTACTCGATCACAATTATGAGGAAGGTTATTCCGCTCTGTCCATAAAATAGTTTGCTGCATTTTATAATATAGTCCTCGAGTTCTAATTCTCGCGCGTCTGAAAATAATAGTTTTCTACCAGTTTTGGGTTGTTTTATAACAGTCCTCTTCAAATAGTCAAAAATTGTAGTTTTTGGCACTGAATAAGTCTCTGCTAGTTTGCCAAGACTCATTTTTTTGGTATTGACATCCTCAATAGCTTTTTTGTTTCCGTTTTATTTTATGTAATTACGAGGCATCTAAAACAATTATAAGAAAAAAACATTTGGCGCGCGCAGTACCGTACACGTGATAGAATTAACACTTCTAAAACAAAACACAATGATATATATTAATTACACAACGCGTGGTACCACAGCTGTTCATATATAGTATCTGACGTGTACATCTACAACGCGTGCATGTACGAAACTATCTTATTCGATCATTTTGAATCGTGAATCGGAATGTATAGCTCTCTTTCTCCTTCTCTCTACGTTATATTTTTCTTCTCTGTCAGGTAACGGAATGTACCTAAACGTGACGCGTTCTTGAAATTTCACTCTCAATTCTCGTCCAATTATCGATTATCTAATCGCCGCCTAAAAACTTTATGAAATGACGAACTAACGAAAGAACGAAAGAGGTGTGTGCGTTATTGCCCCACAAGATCGATGGGCGTAGTAGCTTAGTTTGGCTGAGTTTGTCAGTGTTGTGCTGGTTTCCAATCTCATAACTGTACTATTTTCCAAAGGAAACATTGAAGAACTCGACACCCATCTTTATTTACAACTAAAATATAATTATACAATCAATTAGTTTAACATCTCCGTAGACATATTCATCTTCCCACTGCTGGAAATTGCCGCTCAAAACCAAGGTCTACTTCTGCTTGGGGTCCTAAAAACATTATTTTAGGTTATATTATATAAGTCATTAGCGTTACTGTCATTAGAATCATTTATTTGTGAGCATTTCAGTATGTAAACGGTATATTACTACTGCTGATAGAAATGAAGCTACATCAAGTTACATTTATGAAAAAATTACATCAAAAACACACCAAAAACTGAAATATTCATATCTTGACTCGTGCGTGCGTCCGTTTCTCCCGTGTTGTTGTCTGGCACTACAGGTGTCTACTACGTGTCGTCGTTAAAATACCGGTGAACAAAATACTGTAATTTTTTCTAATATATTAGAACTGTTGTGTCCGGGATTACCCGGCATTCGTGTTTCCCCCACTCTCCTCTGTATATAATTTTAAATATAAGGTTATGAAAATTATTTATTATTTTAAAAAATGTACATACGAGGATGGAGTGAAAATGGGACATAATTTCTGAAAAGTAGCTTTGTTTCTAATTACAATTCAATAATTTTAAGTCAATATGACACTTAGTTTTGTTTTAATAGTTTTCGAAAGCAAGTAAGTTCGAAAATTTTGCAGTCATAGTGAAAAGCGAATTTCGTATGTTACACACTATTTTTTGCTGTGAAACAACCATCGCGCAAATCGAAGGAAAGCTGGAAAAACATTATTCCGAGTTTGCTTGTTCACATTTCGTGATTCATTGAATTGAATTGAATTGAATTGAAAAGCGGTGCTTCGAACTCAGATGCTCCATTGACATCACTACCGAGGAAATTGGCCTCTCGCAGATTGAACCTTGAAGCTAGGATATATTGTTATGGAACACCCTACCCAAGCATTCTACCCGGACATGAGAAAGGCATCAGTATGCCGCGTTGTCTCACTGTGAACCAAAAATGATTCGTGGCTGTTGATGAAATTTGGATTCATCACTACACACCAGACAAAAAAAGATTGAAAAATCGTTGGGCAAAGTGTATCAAGACTATCGATTTTTGAACAAAATTTTATTCAAACAATATTTTAAACAATAAACAATATTTAATTTAAAAAGTTTTATCACTCTAACCTCGTTTTAATTTAATTATAAAGCTCGATTCATTTATATCTAATATTCTTAAAGATTAATAGGATTATTAGTAATATCACTAAATGTATACTACTATAATTATTAGTGAGACGTGCGTAGCAAACAAATGATTTGTGGAAAATATCCGTAAATTAAATCGAACTTTGGTAAGAACCGATTTTTTTATAAAAAGTTTTCAGGACCACTTTTTTGATCAACCGTCAATTAAACATACTTCTCAAGGGTCTTGTTAAAAACATTGTAAAAGCACTAATTTTAGTTGTTAAGCCCTCTATATCGATGCGTCAACATTTCGAACACCATGAAGATGCTGACCGCTGCGAAAAATAAGCGTACCATCCAAACTGACCATCGCACAACCCATAACCTATAATTTGTATGTCAACAAAGAATAATAAGCGAGGGTCTTTAACGAGTTTGGCCTTATCTGGTTATTTATAAGCTGGCTATCGTTTATCGTCGACCTGAAATACACGGACAGGCCAGAATGCGAGTTCAAGTTCAAGCTTATGCCTGATACGATGGTATTATATTTAGTGTACCGGAAAGTAATGTTTTTGAACTGAAATTGTAAATTTAAACAAAATTTACTTTAACTTTCATATAATTTATGTTCAATAATGGAAGAATCAATCATCCATGGTGGGCAGGTCAAAGCAGATACCTCAGACTAACCTGATTTAAAATCTGCCAACCCGCACTGGACTGGAGTGGAAGATTATGGTCCATCCTTTTAATAAGTCGTCACAACTTCAACCACAGTCCTCATTCCCGGGAGGCCAAGAGGCAACTACATATGGCAGCGACAAGACCTGCCCTAAGGCAGAGGGTGCTAAGAATCACCGGGTAAAATCAGGCTGCCTTTGGACTTTAGACATTGGAACGCTAATTATTTGAACAATTAAATGGATGCCCGACTGCAAGAATTGTTGATGAAATTCGACAGCATTTATTAGCGTATTATAGGGCTTTCATATATCTCTATGATATGGGCTACGAAAAATAGGCGAATACCTAATCAAACTGGATGCATCTAGTGAACTACTCTATACGCGAGGTACAGAGAATGGACGATGTGGTGGAATTGGATTCCTTATCAACAGAAAGCTGAAGGCAATGTCGTAAAATTTGAAAGGATATCTGATGGATAGCCCAATGCCTTATTCAGCTAAAGATAAAGTTTAAGATTTACATGCTTATACGCCAACTATAAGCTATAGTGTAGTATCTATATTTATATAGTATAGATCTAGTCCAGCTTCTAGACAAGGCAAAATGTAAGTAGAATATATTATGAAGACCTTCATATTATGAATTCGTTTTATAAGAAGAAATCAGTAGAAAGTGGACATGGAAGAGTCCACCTGGATACACAAGTGAAATTGATTACATCTTGTCAAAAGATAAAACAGTATTTTACAATTGTACTGTCCTTAAGTATTTTGATATTAGAAGTGACCATAGAATGGTTCGAGCAAATTGAGTTCTCGACAGACCGTGAAAAAATGGTAAAGTCAAGAGAAATTGAGAGAAGCAGCAATAGAAGCAGCAAGAAGAGCAGCAATTTTGAGATTGTTTTGTCGACCGCTTTGCTTTATTACAAGATCTGGAAGAGAATAGCAAAACAAATCTCTTTAAAGAAACCATCAGCAATATAATTGAATCGGCTGTTTCAATAATACCAGCAGAAAAATGATTCAAACAGTTAATAATCCCCAGTGAAACCATCGGTTTAATGAAAAAAATATCAGACAATGGGGAATGCAAAGAGTCTTTTTAGTGGAGTGGAGTATTTTGAACTTTGTACAACTATAAGAAAACGTGTCAGAGGAGACGTGCCAGTTTAACATGTAAGTAAAAATACTGGAAGAAAACAAGAGAAATAGCAAAGCTAAACACAAGGTGAGAAATAAAAGAGCGTACATTTTTGCCTTAATACGTGAGGATGACAGAGTGTTTTAAGCACGCACGGAGATATTGGAAGCTGTGCGAAAATATTATTTAAATTTATATGGAAATTAGAATCATTCAAAGACAGCAATGAAAGACCAAATGCCAAATATTCTTGTAGATGAAGTGACAAGTGCTATAAAATCGATGAGCGATGAAAAAGCGCTAGGAAAAAACAGAATAACTGAAAATATAAAATACTTATAATATAATAATATGCATCGAAGAACAAAAAGTACCCAACTTATGGAAAAATGTTGAAGTGATCATTACATATAAAAAATGAGTAATATATTTGAAAGAACTATGGGTACAAAGTTTTCACAACCAAAAGAGCAAGCAGGATTCAGAACAATGTATCACATCTAGGTGATCTAACAAGTCATAAAACACAATGTATACACCTCAAGTACTTACTTGTCATAATGGATGAATTGTTTAATCAGAGTGTAGACATAGCCTATGTAAACCTATTTCGATCCATCCAAGATGAAGCTACTTCGACAATACATTATTAGTGATCTTAAAGTGAAAATAAGTGATGATACTAGTCATTAATATATGGTAGTCATATTTTTTATAAATAATCTTTCGCCATTTAGTGCGTGGAAGTTCAAATATGTATCTATAAGAAAAAATAATTGAGTTCATTTTTAACTTCTTCTATATTTCTGAATAGTAATCAAAGGACATCGGTCGAATAAAGTAAATAAAGTAAGACCTTCCACCTGAATTCCTTGATTTAATTCCTGCCTTTTATTATGCCTTTGCAGTGGACTAATCTCGAAAGTGTACTAATCAAAGCTCGGTTTGCATGTTCCAATTGTCCATAATGGAGTCTATAATGAGTTGCCTGGTCTGGAAATAGAATGGTTCCAGCAGTTCAATTGCAAAAATGTTTTATACAATTACGGCGTGCATCAGCCAAGCAATTAATGTTATTGTTGGTGTCTTTATCATTTAGTCAGTGTCAGTCTACTGCACGATTAAGGCTTGTTAACACGTTTCCAACTTGTACGGTTTTCGTTTTATTTACCAACTGAGTTTATTTTATTTCGCGTTTACTGATATCCGCAATCCACTTCGTGTATATATATATATATATATATATATATATATATATATATATATATATATATATATATATATATATTCCAGTATACCTCGCCTAAGGTACTGGACGGGTCACGGGTGGTGGATAGTGAAAGTTCCATTAGATATTAATGGACAGCTGCGAATATCCCAAAATAAGCACCCCCGCACCAAGGCAAAAAGAAAACTAAATCCACTTAGCGTTTGACTTGTATCAAGCGGCTGAGTGGTCAGCGTCTGTTCACCAGTGGTGCGGCTGATATTTAAATTCTGGAACTAACCCCTCCAGTCTTAACCTCTGAACCGTCATGGTTCAAACCTTTAATTCAAAGTACAAGATGAAGCGTTCTAGTAATTACAAAATTACCTCAGGAGGTAGACAATCCTCTGCCAGCTTTGCTGGTACAATCGGACTTTCGGATTCTGGGGCGTCCGGGCTTAAACGCAAAATCTTTCAGAGGGAGTCGGAGACCTCTGACCAACGTCTGAAACCGAAAATAAAAACTTTCTTTGGAACGGTAAATATCAATTCTCTCCTGCGTCCAGGAAAACTACACGAATTGGGGCGAACATTAATTCAGCAAAAAATCCAAATTTTAGCTTTGCAAGAAACCATATTGATAGATGATAACACCTTGGAATTTGGCAACTACAGACTTTTTAAAAGTAAAACGGACAAAAGAATACTCAAAAATACACCACATCTCGGTGTTGCTTTCGCTGTCTCAAGAAACATTCTTGATTCTATAACAAATGTCCAACCAGTAAATAATCGACTTATGACACTATCCTCCAAGTGTGCTAACAAAAACTATACATTAATCAATGCACACCTCCCAGTTAACGAAGAAAATAAATCTAATCCTGAAAAAGTAAATAAGTCCTAAAAGGAAAACAGTCGGCAGTTTTCCCGCTCATAAATGAACTAACCATAATGGTAGAAGATTGGTTGAACTATGTTCGCAGTTTAATCTAAAAATAATGTCAACCCATTTTAAGAAGAAAATAACAAAACAAAAGACCTGGAGGTGCCCAAACACGTACATGGGTGAATTTCAAATTGACCATGTTGCCATTTCGTACCCCAATTATAAAGAGATTTTGAATGTTCAAGTCAGGAAAGGAGCAAATATAGACACGGATCACTACTTGACTAGAATCAAACTTAGCTTAAAACCTCGAAAACTTATTCAAAAGGGGCTGCTAATACCAAAGTTTGACCCAACGAAAATAAAACCAGCCCTAACAGAAGAGCTTGATAAACAACCTGCACAGAACTGGCAAGAATCAAAACAAAAAATTATTAAAACAGCCTTAAAGTTGGTCCCTTTACAAAAACGTAGAAAACATCCGTGGAGGAATGAAGTTTGCGAGCAAGCAGTATTGAGCCGAAGTAAAGTTTTCAAAGATTGGAACAGTCAAAAAACAGCAATAAACTGTAACATCTTTTTGGAAGTAAGAAAAGAAATATCGAAGCTAATTAGACAAACTAAAAGAAAATATGAAAACAATCAACTTAATGAAATAGAAAAAGATTTCCAAAAAAATAACACCCGAAACTTTTACAAAACATTTAAAACTAAATTAACAGGCTATCAACCGCAGAGCCTATGCTTTCAAAAGGAAAACGGACAATTAGCTCTAAATGACCAAGACAATTGCAAGATTCATTACCACCGAATGAAGAGGAAATAATTAGGCAAATCAAGCCGCTTAAAAATAACAAAGCTTCTGGTGAAGATGGAATCACTGCTAAACTTTTGAAATCCGCTGGTCCAGGTACAATCAAGGAAATAACCAAAATTCTACAAGAAGTTTGGCGAACAGAACGGATTCCGGAAGACTGGAAAGATGCTCTAATCCATCCACTACATAAGAAAGGAGATAGAACGGATGTAAACAACTATAGAGGAATATCTCTTCTCCCAGTTTGTTACAAGATTCTATCTCAATGTCTACTAGACAGAGCACAGGGACAGTTAGAACCTAACATTGGTGAATATCAAGCAGGTTTTCGACCGGGCAGATCCTGCCGTGAACAGATCCTGAATCTAAAGTTGATTCTAAGACATCAAAAACTGTACAATAAAAATCTCGTCTGTACATTTGTGGATTTCAAAAAAGCATATGATTCTATTGACCGCGAATCTTTATTCCGAATCTTGAAAGAACAAGGACTAGATCTGAAAACGCTGGCAATTATTAAAGCAACGTTAACTAACACGAACGTTAAATTCATGGGTGACATCTCAGAGCCCTTCGAAATTAAAACTGCTGTGAGACAAGGGGATGGACTCTCGCCACTCTTATTTAACTATGTTCTAGAAAAAGTAATACAGGAGTGGCGTGAAAAAAAGTTGGCACTGAATATTGACCAGCCCATTAAACTTGGGAGAACCAACATCAAAATTGATTGTCTGGCATTTGCTGATGATCTAGTAATTTTAGCTCAAGATGTATTAACGGCACAGAAACAGATTGAAATCCTAAAAGAAACAGCAGAAAAGGTAGGACTCCAAATTTCCTTTGAAAAGACACAATACATGACATGCAACAGACTAAGAACACCATTTCCAAAAACAAAATATGGTAACATCAGACGAGTTTCTCAATTCAAATATTTGGGTGAAATAATCATGGAAAATGGGTTGGAAAAAGCGGCCAATAAGGATAGATGAACGGATGAATCCAAGTAGGCTAACTAGACAAATAGTCGAATTTTATGAAAATAGGAGTAGAGCTAAAGTAGAAATAATTAAATGGATTGCGGCAATTAAAGAGGACCTAAGATCAGCAAATATTACACAAAGTGAAATTCAGGATAGAGGCTGTTTCAGACACAAGGTTAACGTTTGGAAGGTTGGCCAGAGAGAAAAATGTTGGAAGACTGGAATGAAAGGAAAAAAGCTCATAACGAAAGAATGAAATTAGTATGGGCTCAAAGGAAGGCTAACAACAACAAACGCCTCTAATTGTACTTCGCGTGGTCCACCAGGGCCCATACGTGAATAATAATAATAATATATATATATATATATATATATATATATATATATATATATATATATATATATATATATATATATTGTGGATCAGACCTTGACATGGTAAAGAGGTTTGAGTAGGGCAATGAAGCTTTGAGCTATGCCGTCTGGAGTCTTTGCTCCTGGGCAAACCTGGCCTGGTAGACAGGTAGAGGCCTCAGACTAACATGATCCAAAATTTGTCAATCCGCATTGGATCAGCGTGGCAGATTATGGTCCATGCCTTCAATATGACAGTACAACCTCAAACACTGCCCTTATTCCCCTGAGGCCAAGGGGTAACTACCTACCACAGCGAGGAGACCTGCCCCAAGGCAGAGTGTGCTTAGAATCACCGGTTTAGACCAAACTGCACATGGACTTTTGACACTGCTACTTTTAATATACGGCCAATGAAAACGGATGCTCGACTTAAACGGATGCTTCGAACTGTTGATCGAACTTGATAACATACATTAGGTTAACTCAAGGAGAAAGAAACACTAAGTTACCTTTTTTGTAGCCAATACACCCCTAAACTATCATACTCCTCCTCCCATTTGGCGTCTGGATAAATTGTTTTCATTCTTCTTGGGATGATACAAATAAAAGAAAACACTCTCAGTCTCATCTAAATTGATTTTTTTGTCAGAAACTATGATGTTCTTCTACTGTTCAATCTCTGACATAACCCTTACAGCGAAAGCCATTCGGGCTAATTTGTAGCGAGTATTTAATAGTATAGCTAGTGCAAAAAACCTAGAAGAAAACAAAGAAATAAACAAAGCAAAATACAAGCTGAGATATAAAAGGACACAAATGTTTGCCTTAACCTTAATATGTGAGAATGGTATAGTGTGTAGGAAACAAACGAAAATATTAGAGGTTATCAAAAGATTTTATTCAAAGTTAGGGCTATGTGAAACACGAAGATAGGGCGAAGATCTAATACAATTGGATTTAACTGGTTATGTACTGTAGGGCGGAGAATGGACGATGTGGTGGAAATGGATTCCTCATCAATCGAAAGCTGAAGAACACTGTAGTAAAATTTGAAAGTACATCTGTACAGCTTTTATATAAGGAAAAAAAATGGGTGATTTTAATGCCAGAATTGGAGCGACAAGAATTGTTGAGAATGCAACTGGACCATATGGAACTGGTGAGCGGGACATTAGAGATGACAGATCAGTTGATTTTGCTGACAGGCAAGAACTTTATATTATAAATTCGTTCATCAGGACTCACAAGTGATATTGATTACATCATGACCAACGATAACACAATATTTTGCAATTGTACTGTCCTTAGCAATTTTAATGTTGGAGGTGACCATCTAATGGTACGAGCAAAAGTTAGGATTAATTGTCGAAGAGAGCGTGAAAGAATGATAAAGTTAAAGAAGGGCAAAGTGAATTCTGAAAAATTGTTGGAGAGGGGCAGCGATTTTGAGAAAGCTTTGTCGAACCGTTTTCATGTGTTAGAAGATCCGTAGGAGATGGAAATATCAGTTCAATATTAAGAGATCACCAACAATGTGCTTGAAACGGCTGCTTCAACAGCACCAGAAGAAAAATGTCTTAAATAGATAAAAAATCTCCAGTGAGACCATTGATTTAATGGAAAAACGACGGAGCCCTTTTGGCATGGTCGAGTACGTTCAGCACTGCAAAATTATTAGAAAACGTATCAGAGAGGAGACGTGCCAGTTCAACGTGCAGTTAGAGCAAAAATCTCTATAAGAAAACAGGGGAATTAACAGAAGAGGCTAAACAGAAGCTGAGAAAGAAAAGAGCGCAAATGTATGCCTTAATGCGTGAGGATAGCACAGTGTGCAGGGCGCGTACGGAAATCTTAGAGGTGGTCAGAAAATTTTATTTACAGTTATATGACGATCAGATGATTAAAAAACAAAGTTAACAATACCCACCGAAGAACAAATGTCAGATATTCGAGTGGAGGAAGTAATAAATGATATATAATCGATAAAAAATGCCAAAGCTCCAGGAAAGGACAGTGTAATTATCGAAATGCTAAAAGCTGGTGGTCGGGCTTTACATAAAACATTGGCAAAATTATACTCAAAATGCCTCAAGGAACAAAAAGTACCTGACTTATGAAAAAATGCAGAAGTGATTCTTTTACATAAAAAAGGAGCACAGGAAGATTTAAGGAACTACTGTCCAATAAGCCTCCTATCAGTGATGTATAAGATTTTCACTAAGATAATATCCAATAGAGTATTAAGAAAACACAGTGAATGACGCACAACCAAGAGAATAATCAGGATTCAAAAGTGGATTCAGTACAATGAATCACATCCAGGTTGTACAGCAGGCCATAGCGAGACACAACGAATACCACTGTGCTTGGCTTTTATCAACTACGATTTCACTCCATCTCAAAGCATGCCATAATAGACGCACTGATTAGCCAGGGGGTAGCCCGAGCATATGTAAACCTATTAGGATCGATATATTATGGAGCTACAGCGACAATTCACCTTGATGATCTTGAAGTTGGAATTAATCTAGAGCGAGGTGTACCGCAGGGTAACGCAATATCGCCTATTCTTTTCTCCGCCTGCCTTGAAGAAGTATTCCGTAATCTGAGTTAGGAACCTGTACTTAAACCATCTTAGATATGCAGATGATTTCAATCGCCTTTCACAAGACCCAGAGGAGTTGCACAGACGCATACAAGAGCTGCAAAAGGCTAGCCAAAAAAAATTTTTTGGCTAGCCTTTGGCAAAAAAACATTTGCCTTAAAATAGATCTGAAAAAGAGTAAGGCCATGTTCAATATATTTGCTAAGGACAGAAGAATTTCAATTTTAGGAAGGGATTTGGAGATTGTGGACCAATTTATATATCTCGGGCAGAGGATTTCAATGGAGTGGGATACCGCCTGGGAGGTGAAGCGACGTGATAAATGTGACAAACAGGCATTTGGCAGGCTCAACATAGTGTATAAGGGCAAACGCCCACGTTGCCTGAAAAAAAGTTTTCGATTAGTGAGTCCTGCCCGTTATGACATACTGAAGTAAAACCTGGACTCACATTGCAATCAATTCAAAAACTTTGAGTAGCACAGAGAGGAATGGAAAGATGTATTCTTGGCATTACAAAACGAGACAGAAAGCATCTTCACAAGGGTCAGGGCACAAACGAAACTGTATGATCAATAAATCCAATGAGGAGTAAAGCAATTGAAATGGAAATGGGCAGGCCATATAATGAGGAGATGGGACGACAAATGTACCAAGGCAATTCTGAAGCGGATACCGCTGATCGCAAATGCCTACGAAGAATACCGAAAGCACTATGAACTAATATCATCGTTAAGTATATTGAGGACCCGAGTGGCAGGTGAAAGCCCAGAACGGTGAAAGTTGGAGGCATGCTTTATCCTGCAGTGAATCGGCATGGTCTGATGGTGATGATGAATATATATATATATATATATATATATATATATATATATATATATATATATATATATATATCTTACGTGAGGATGATAC
This sequence comes from Cosmopolites sordidus, assembly GCA_031761425.1. Lineage (NCBI taxonomy): Eukaryota > Metazoa > Arthropoda > Insecta > Coleoptera > Curculionidae > Cosmopolites > Cosmopolites sordidus. The sequence continues at coordinate 1,756,225 of JARFXV010000480.1, read as the reverse complement.
AGTGTGCAGGACGCATACGCAAATAGTAGAGGTTGTCAGAAAATTTTATTCACAGTTATATGAAGATCAGAACCCATCAAAGACTACTATAGCCACGAAAGAACAAATGCCAGATATCCTAGTGGAGGAAGTAACAAATGCTATACAATCGATGAAAAACGGCAAGGCTCCAGGAAAGAACAGTGTAACTGTCAAAATGCTAAAAGCTGGTGGTCAGATGTTACAAAAACACTGGCAAAATTATATTCAAAATTCCTCAAAGAATAAAAAGTACCTGATATATCGAAAAGTGCAGAAGTGATTCTTTTACATAAAAAAGGAGCACATGAAGATTTAAAGAACTACCATCCAATAAAAGAATATTAAGAAAACTAAATGATGCATGCCAAGAGAAGAAGCAGGATTCAGAAGTGGATTTAGTATAATGAATCACATCCAGGTCGTACAGCGGGCCATAGAAAGGCACAACGAATACACCATGCCTCTGTGTTTGGCTTTTACCGACTACGAAAAAGCATTTGACTCAAAATCAAAGCATGTGATAATGGATGCACTGCTTAGCCAGGGGGTAGACAAAGCATATGTAAACCTATTAGGATCGATATATGATGGAGCTACAGCGACAATTCATCTTGATGATCAAGAAGTGGGAATTAATGTAGAACGAGGTGTATCGCAGGGTGACGCAATATTGTCTATTCTTTTCTCGGCTGGCCTTGAAGAAGTATTCCGTAAACTGGATTGGGATCAGGATGGTGTAAAGATCAACGGTGTAAACTAAAACCACTTAGATTTGCAGATGATATCGTTCTTCTTTCACAAGACTCAGACCAACTGCAAAGACGCATACAAGAATTGCAAAGGGCTGGCGGGAACCATTTGGCTTAAAAATATACCTAAAAAAGAGTTGGGTTAGGTTTAATAAATTCGCTGAAGACCGAAAGATGTCAGTTGTAGGAAGGGATTTGGAGATTGTGGACCACTTGCAAGCAATTCAAATGGAGATGGGCAGCCCATATTGCGAGGCGATGGGACGACAGATGGATCAGGACAATCTTTGAGTGGATACCGCTTGATCGCAAACGTCCGCGAAGAAGACCGAAAGCTTGATGGACTGATGATATCGTTAAGTATATAGGACCCGAGTGTCAGAGGAAAGTTTGGAAGACTATACAACAAAACACTTTTATCCCTACCATTATCAACGGGTAGAAGCGTTACAACCGAAATATTATCCTAGAAGAGTCGAATTTTGTCACTGGTTTTTACATCAGCACAACATAAATGAAAATTTAATCAAATTTATTTTGGCCGGATTGGACCAACGAGGTCACATTTACAAGAAATGGGGTAAATAATTTCCACAACAACCATGTTTGGGCAGTAGAAAATTCGCATGCTGTGAAAAGAACCCATTTTCAGCACAGATTTTCAGTAAATGTTTGGGCTGGCGTACTAAAAGGCATGTTTATGGGGCCTTTCTTTTTTCCAGGTCGACTAACAGGTCAAAATTATTTAGACTTTCTTCAAAACTGCCACAATTATTATATATCTGCCATGTTCCTTTAAATGTTAGAAAATGTGGTTTCTACATGATGGAGCTTCGCCACATTTTAGACGAGAAGTTCACGTACATTTAAATAATGAATTTCCTAACAGATGGATATGACGCAATGGACCTATTTCTTGGCATGCACATTCCCCACATTTAACGCCCTGATATTTTTTCTATGGGGTTATTTAAAAATATTTTTATAGGATGTGGTAGTTAGCTCCTTGCTCCATGCTCCAAGCCCATGCCAAACTCCAATGCCAGAGTTTTGTTGTAGACTAAGTATGACCCTCGAGACACATTTTCCAACCATTTGGACCCCAAGTCATGACATTCAAATAAACGAAAATCATAACATTCAAATAATATTATTGATTAGTATATGATATATATGATTGTTGATCTATTTCTGTATCATAGTGAAAGAGTAATACGCCATGGCGACAATGATTCAATGAGGGAAAAACTTTTTTAAGGGATGAGAGGCAGAAGTCTTCATCGGAAATGGGACATCGGAAAAGTCCAATACCGAGTCGTCGATCAGCGGGCACCAATGATCACCGATTCGGTGCGGGTTCGTGGGATTTGCGATAGCGGTTTGTTAGTTTCGAAGAAGTTCGGATAGCATAGGCTTGGTGCCAGAATTTGCTGGACGATTTAATTGTGACTGTTTGCTTCAGTGCAATGTTATAGCCTTGTGCAAATACTGAGCTTAAATCAAGCCCAGTATTCGTGATTCCTTGTTTGCAACATATACTTTTTACTGCCTATCCCAGGAGGTGTCGGAAAATAGCCATTTTTATCGGATGAAGGTCCGGCGATTCTGAACATGGGACAGCAGCGCCCAGCGAAAGTTCACGGAAGCTGATTCGACCGATGGGAGCCCAAAGTTTCTATCGAAAATTGGAGACCGGACAAGTCCAATATCAAGACGAAAATGTTCTTCTGATAATTTCATCAAATTGTTTTTTAATCGCTATATAAAACAAATTATTTGGCATTTTTTCTGTACATTCTAATAACAAAGATCTATAATTTCTATTATCATAAAAATGTCAAATTTAAGTTGGCGTGCTTAAAGAAACGCCTTAATTATTAGGATTGCTCGATTCCAGAAATGTCTAGTTTTAGTTTTATTGTTAACGCGGCTATGCGAGGGTATATTTTTTCTCCTTTATTTGGGTTTTTCGCCACTGTCTTAATTTTTAGTTCAGTTTTGAAAACGGGGGGAGATTACCCTCCGAAACGTTAACGTTAAAAGTTTGTAATTTTTTTTTTTTATAACATTTTTATATCTTTAAAATTTTGTGTGTTGGGCAAATTTATTACTAAAAAGAATCACTGAGAAATTTGTCTCCGTTTGGTTTTTTGTTATTACCCAGTGATTCTTTCTTTAAATAAGAACAGGTATTTTTGATATTTTTTGAGTTTTAGACAGTGGCGAAAAACCCAAATAAAGGAGAAAAAATATATGAACACGCCAAAATCATTCAGACATTACTTATGCGAGGGTAGTCTGAACCCGCCAAAAATATTCTGTTAATTTAATTGCGCATGCGTGGAAAGATAACCTTGAAAATGTTAGCCATATTAGATGCTCAGTTATAGTAGTTAACAGTCGTTTATGCCAGTGTAAAGTATACCTATGATAATACACTTCTGGCGAGGTCGGTCGAGGAACTGACCTGTATTATCAAAAAAACTAAAAAAAAAAACGAAGAAAAAACGAAAATCATGATTATTGATCGTCTAAACCACATGTCCAGCATCAATCAGTATAGGATCTGGAGGTATAGGAACATAAGACAGATTAAAAAAAAACCTATAGTAAAAACCTTAGTGTTTTTAGTATTGCTGTACCCATAGTAGTTTGCTATATGGTCCATATTTCAGGGACCATTAAAGAAAATCTCACGAGTATTGATTTTTTGAACCTTAGTGCTAGGAGCGGGTCCTTCGCAATCCGTCGAATGCCAGACGAACAATCGTATTAGTAATTCAAGAAATTAACGAATACAGGTTTTTTGGCCACATTGAACGTAGGGATGGGGATAACTTAGAAAGACTGGTGGTACAGGGATGGATGGAGTGTTCTAGGTCATCTGGTAGGCCTCCAAAAAGATAGAGAGACCAAATTAAAGACCTAACTGGTGAAAGTTCTCCAACATGGAATTAATTTCCGTAGGTTACGATTCTTTTGTAAAGAAGAAAATGAAGAAGAAGATAACGACGATAAAACTATCTAAAAAAATGTTTAGAAGTGTTACAAGGATTTTAGTGATTGTAGAATAAGCAGTTGAATATAAACCTCGTTCAGGAAGACCTTCCACGTCAAGCAATAAACAGACTATTACCAAATCAAGAATCTTGTGCTGAGATTGTAATGACTGTGTTGTGATGACTGTGTTGTGATGACTATGTGTTTTAAAGACATTTAGATTAATTCAATCAATTTTTAGGAACAATTTAGGGCATGTCTCGGATGTCTTTTCGCCTTTTGCTAAAAAGCATAATTACTGGAAATGATATATGGATCTATGCTTATGATTTATAAACAGCTCAACAATCTAGTGAGTATTGTAATAACTATAAAACTAAAGCCAGAAAAACCACATCAAAATCGATTAGAATTTACAGTCATAGCTGTTGTCGTCGATTATATAGGTATTGTCCATAAAGAGTTGCTTTCCAACTGATCAAACAGTTAATAAGGAATATTATTTAAGCCTTATGTCCGATAAGAATTGGGTCTGATATCATAAAAAACATTTATTGAAGAAATATGTATAGTAACTTAATAATTTTCAAAATATGACCCTCTTGCATCAATACACCGCTGGAAACGGGTTTTCCAATCTTCATACGCCCCCGTGGAAGTCCACAACGTTCAACGTAAATCGACCCGAAACGATGCCCTCTCAGGCTCTCTCCTCTCTCCTTATGATCCGAGGGAACAAAAAAAAGTCTGAGGGAGCCATATCTGGCGTTGTCACGTTGTGTTTGGCCAGTTTCTCCTTCACAATTGGCGACGCGTGACTGGGCGCGTTATCATGATGGAGCATCCTTGTGAACCATATCTTTTCCGTTAAAGAACACAATGAGCATCGATTACACTCTTGATGTGCTCATGCGAGATTTTTTTGGTCGGGCGTTTGTGTGCCACTCAGAACTTTGTCCTTTCGGATCGTACTCAAAGATCCAAGTTTCGTCACCAGTTATCACTCTGTTCAGAACATTTGAATCGGTCTTTAAAAGTTTCAATAGTTTATAGTCCATAGTTTTTTTTCACTCGTCTGACAAAATCGTCGGCACTAACTTTGCGCCCACCTTTCGCATGTGCAAATCGTTGCACATGCATCACAATTGAATGCACAGTTGATTTTTGTAAATTGTGCCTTTGCCATCAAACAAACACAACCAACGATCAGAGTTTAGAAATTCTCGCACTTTGGCTACATTTTCATCGGTTCGGGACGAGATTGGTTGTCCAGCGTGTTATTTGTCTAAATCTTTTATGCCACTGAAAAACATGTGTTCTGGACATGACTTCGTCCTTGTAAGCCTCACGGATTTATGCGAAGTCTTCGTAGCGGATTTGTACAATTTCACGGCACATAGCTGCTCGATCTTTTCTTGCATCTTGACACTCGACTAGGTTTCCTAGGTTACCCGATAACCACCTCCGATATCACTTATAAAAAACTCCGTCCACCCCTTCCCCTTGGCAGGAATACATCGGGCCCGATATTTACTGGACTAACCCTGTATGTTGCACAAAAAGATGTCAACTACTATATGGACGGATTATGAGAGCATCGGTGGGTAAAGTGTATAGAATTACAAGGAGACTATGTAGAGAAATAAAACTGAATTTGGCAAAAAAATTGTTTTTGTGTTAGGCTGGAAACTTTTCAGACTACCATCGTAAAAAATTAGAATTTACTCACATTTTTTGAACACAGCAGTATATGTTTTTAAGGAATTTAGGTTAATCGTAATAGTCTCAGTGATACATTCCGTGAAGGTCATCCATCAACATATGTTATAAAAACCCTTGACTATGAAAGAGAAATTATAAAAATTGATCGTACAACAAGATTCAGTCAACCATTCTTCCATTATTTATCTAATTTATTATATTCCTATAATTTTTGTTCATTTTCTAACAATACTAGTACCAACAGCAATATTCACATCATAGTAGGTCTAGGGACTATGTTATTAAAGTTTTAGATATTAAAACTATGTAAATTTAAAATAGTCCTATTTGTTTTCTAAATTACAATCAAAATTGCCTCTATGATATCAATGGTGTGGTGTACAAATTATTTAATTTTGTTTTATTTAATAAAATTCCGTTTAAAAACATAGGCATTTCTATGCTAATATTTATTATTTATAACCAACGTATTCCATACACGATTAAATTGTAATAATTTTGCATTATTTAAAAAGCACTGAATACAGGGTGCTTCTTGAATTTTTAATATTCTTAAAATTTTTTAATAATTTGATTTTAATTAATAGTTAATAGTTATAATTTAGTTAATAGTTATAATAATGTCGATTTTTTCACAAAATTCGAGCGTTTATTTCCATATCCATAATCTTTCTGTCAAAGAATGGATTCTGCGCCAAAAGAACTATTGCCTTTTTGAGGCCAACCATTCATCAAGCCACATTTTCACCTCTTCGTAAGAATGTGAGTTTTGTTTTGGAAGTCCATGCTGCATCGATCGAAATAAGTGATAGTTCGAAGGGGCTAAGTCCGGTGAATACGGCGGGTATGGTAGGACGTCCCATTTAACGTTCTCTAAATAGTTTTTTACATATTTTGCAACAGCGTTGTCATATTGAAAAATTACTTTATCGTGTCTCTGGGCGTTTCTCCTTCGACAGAAATCGTTTCAGCACTTCCTAATACACAACTTCCCTACTGTCCCACCAAATACACAGCAAAGCCTTTTTTCCATATATATTGCACACTGGTTGTGATGTTGAAGGCTGGCCTGGATCTACCCATAATTTTTTGTGTTTTGGGCGGTTAAAATAGATCCAGTTTTCTTCACCTGTCACAACTCGATGTAAAAAATCTTTTCTTTTCTGCCTAGCAAACAAAATTTTACAAGTGGTTTTTCGCCTTTCAATATCTTTTTCTTTCAGTTTATATGGAACTCATTTTCCTTCCTTATGGATCTTTTCAAATGCGTTTAGATGTTCGGAAATGGTTGATAGGGCAATATTCAATGCTTCTGTCAGTTGCTTCCACAAATGAATTGTGTCTTTATCCCATAATACTTGCAAATCTGCAGCTTCAAACTTTTTCGGCACTCCTGGACGCTCCATGTCTTTTATATCAAAATCACCGCCATTTAAACCATCATGCGCAAGTTTTTTAGGTTAGAGCATGTTCACCACAAGCTTCAACCAACAATCGATAACTTTCAGCAACAATTTTCTTCAAATGAAAGTTAATACATAATTATATATATAACATAATTTGACATATTCAAAGTTATAGAAAACTATATTTTTTGCACAATGAGAATTAATAACGAACTGGCTCTTGATGACGTATATATATGGCGTACTCTCCAAAACACCATAGAGGATATTAGTTTATACCAACAAATGTATTAGTAATTGAATTCCTTAGCCAAATCAGCATTGTTAGCCGAAACACTTATTATTTTACCGTTAAATTAAATATACCTGGAGGTTATTTCTCGAATTAGAGGCCTTTATTTTCAATGATATCAACCTAACTTTAATCCAGAAACTATTCTTCTTTGGTACCAGGATAAGTCTTTGAAAGCAAAAAACCTACTTAAACACTCACCTCTTTCTCAATTCTGATTTCGTTTTCTCTCAAAAAGTGAGGCAAGGGCCTGTGACCTATTATTTATAATACCCGATACCCATGCTCAACTAGCCTCACTAGAAGGGGCACGTTGGACAACTTGGAGCGCTCTCGCATCTCCGACAATAACTTTTAAACTTGTACTAGGATCGTTTTTACACTACTAGTGTAGTGTTGCTCTTCAAATGTCGGCATCGGGTGACTACGAACGAGCTGATCTTTTCTTATCTTCAAAACCTATGTTTCCCTTCCGAACTTTTTAAACGACAGCTGAGCGGTGCGGATTTATATGACACCTTTCCCCCTCTACTTTGCAAATTTTCCAAGTAACGTAAGTCGCTGTGAAGCCTTTTTAAAATAATGTCTTAAAAATGCCCTAATTTTTCAACTTATTTCACTCATTTTATTGTTTGAATCACTTTAATACTGAAGGAGGGATGTTCATTTGTTGGAGTAAAAAGTTTAAATGAAATTAAACCTCTGAAGAGTGAAGTGTACTCCTTTAGTGGAAAAATCACAAATACTTACTGTTACACCTTTGAATAAAATATATTTGTAAAGAATCTAATACTCAAATCAAGAAATACCGCGGCTGATTCATGCTTGTAGATTCATTTTATTATGCCAGGAAGTCACTATTTTAGGTTGACAGCGACGTGCTTCATTTGTCAATGGAAGAAGAAGAAGAATTATAAGTCATACCTAACGATATTCAACGTGTTGAACAGCATATGAATTATTATTGCCTGAGAAGTCCATGATTAGTAAATTAATGAACAACTAGAAATACTTGCTATCGATTTGCCATAGTGTAATATTGTAGAAATTATGAGATTGTTAATAAAAAAATATTTATATTTTAACTATAAGTAGAACTGACAGGAAACAACTGACGATGTATAATGAAATGTAAGCCTGCTTAAGTGACATTGAAATCTAATAATCAAAAAAGTTCATAAAGTAGTAAATTAAAAGAAAACGGTGTATTTGCGTCTATTCTTTATGGATGGTATATATTACAATAGTAGTCAAATGCAGGCCACGTGATAACAAATGACAATGGGGAAAGAGTAATATAATTTGCTTTATGCATGCACCTTAGGATAATAAGTATAAATTTTCCACAAAAAAAATATCCCTAAGGGAATATGGGTCTCACCTGACGGACATGCAATATGGTAAACCAAATAGATCATGTAATAATAGACAGCTGATTTTACTCCAGTGTGGTGGACGTGAGAAGCTGAGGAGGAGTATCATTAGAGTCGGACCACTTCTTGGTAATAACTAAAATACCACCAAGGATCTGTGTCACCAACAAAGAAAAATAAACTAACACAAAAAAAATACGATATTGAAAGACTAAAAATAGACTACAACTCTAAGAAGGAATATCAACATAGAATTAAGTATGAGTTATGGATACTAGAGGCTTATACAGCAGTACCAGAGTCGGTTGACGATGAATACAATAAAATCTGTAATAGAAAATATTACGGATGAGATAATTATGGTTCGAAATAAAGGGAAAAACAAAAAAAAAGCGAATGGTACAGCGATGAATGCAGTTGTAATGTGGTGGAGAAACGGAACTCTGCCCGACTGAAGTACAAACAGTTTAAAAAAAGGATACGAGAGACTGAGAACGGAGGTTTTACAGGAGAACGGAGGAGAGTGGCCATTAATAATTAACACCTGGAATAATGTGGAAGATAAACTGAAATGCGAGATCTATCGTGACATATTCTTGCTTAGTGTAACTTATAATGTTCTAACATTATCACTATATATATGAACATAACTTCTAATGTTCATATATATAGTGATATATGTATAGTAATATCTGGCAGGATTTAGAAGGGGACGCTCAATGTCGATCAATTGTTTGTGGTCCGTCAAATAAGGGAGAAAATCGAAGTTTATACCCCTTTTTCCTGAAGTTCATAGATTTCAGGCAGGTGTACGACTGTGTATGAAGCAATAGTATACGAGGCCATGGATGATATTGGAATACTAACTAAGCTTATTGGATTAATCCGGATGACGATGCTAAATTCGAAGGCACACAAAATTCAACAATACACCATGGTATAATTTGAAATTGGAGAAGATTTTGCGACAGAAGGATGGATTGGAACCAGTTTTCCTTAACATAGTATTGAAGAAAGTCATCAGCGAAATAGACATAGACGTAACTGTAACAATGTTAAATAAAGAAAAACATATCGAGGGATTTGGAGATGATGGAATTCTCATGAATCAATCGTGAATCTTTGTCACCCCAAATGCGGCATGTTTGTTTAACATAGTCACTGATTTCAAAATGTTATTCATCTGAAAAGATGATTTTTTGAGAAAAATCATCTGTTTATTTTTTGATCCAATTGATAAATGCACGACATTTTGAATGATCCAGTGGCTTTAGTTCCTGTGTAATTTGAATCTTATATCCGAGATAAATCCTTCATAAAATACACCATGTTTTGGATTCACTGTGTCCAAATTGTTGTGAACGTCGACTAATAGAAATTTCTGAGCTTTCAGCAACACTTTCAAGTGCCAAATCAATATGCTCTTATAAACAATTCGATTGAAAGTGCTTTTAGATGGACGATTGTACAAACCGTAAATATCACGTAATTTTCTAAAAACATTTTTTACTGAACGCCCATTTTTAAAAAATAATTCAACAATTTTAACGCATTGTTGTATTGTGTACGAGTCCATTTTAATAAATGTCATGCATTACACTTCTGAAATGAAATTAGATCTAGGCAAATTTACAACGCTATCTATGTTTCATTCAAGAATTAAAACAAAAAACGCTCAATTTGAAAGATGCGTTACATATGGGTCAAATTAATACAGTGGAAGCTGAATACTTCGTATATGCCGTCGAAAAGTTACAAGCGAGTTATATTTTGATTTTTGTCTGAAGCTGCTTCAAAATCTGCAAAATTAACATTTTTTTTACCTCACGCTACCTTTTTAAGTGTGACCTTGTAATGTGCAAATTAGTGTGCTATAATAATCCAGATAAGCAAAATTAATGATTAGATCACAGACTAGTCGCGGAACCGGTGACAAAAATGAAGGCGTTGTTCTTTGGTGGAATGTTCAAAGCGTAATCTATTTGGAGCTAATTGGAACCAATTAAGCCGCAAAATTCAAGAAAAAGCTTCAAGAATTGGATGTATTTGAACGTCTATCGTTCTAATCAACCCGGACCTTATATCATCCAATATCCATCTTTTCAGTTTATTGGTACATAATGTTCATGGATAAACCTTCAAATTTTTTGCCTGAGACTATAAGAACTGGTTTCAACATGCAGATTTCAGAAATTATGTTTCGAATGTAAAAGGAAACATTTGGAATGTTTGGAATAATTTAATTTTTCAATATAATTTATTAAAAGTTGTGATTAATAACCAATTAAACCATGTTATTAACAATTCTTAATTTTTTCCTAAAAAAAATACGTTTAATTTGGTAGAAAGGTAAAAATGCTAATTTAAAGTATGCGCCATCGCTAGTTGCACATTTTTCTCATCTATCTGGTAATTTGTGGATGTCCTGCAAGAAGAAATATTTTGAACTGGGCCAGTCATCAAGCCATTTTTCGAAATCTCCGTAATTGTTGAAGTGATTCATGGAAAGGGCATGCGACATCGATGAAAACAAGTGGTAGTAGAAAAACACCAAGTCTAATGAGTACCTGCAAGAGCTCCCAGCCAAATGCAGAAATGGTACCTCTGACTCCTTTCAATGTGTGTGATGGGGCTTTGTCGTACTGCAAAATCACTTTTCCGTGTCTTGCTGTCCGTTCTGGTCCCCTTTTGAACAATGCATGGTTTAAATTGATTATTTTTGACAGTACATTATTAAATATTTCACCTGGTTTCAAAAATTCATGGTAAACGACACCTTTTTGATCCCACCAAATGCACAGCGTTGTCTTCTTTTCAAAGTGACGTGAAAGCGACGTTGATGGTTGTCCTGGATCAATCCATGATTTTCGGCGTTTTGGGTTCTCGAAATATATCCAATTTTCGTCCAATGCAAAAAAGTCTTTCTTTCATACCAAGAAAGCAAAACTTCCCACCCTGTTTTTTGCTTTTCTATCTGTCAGATATTCAGCTGATGTGGTACCGATTTTCCTGTCTTCTTGTTCTTTCTCAGGGCATACATATGACGAAAATGGTTCAGCGACCAATATTTAACCTCTCTGCCATTTCTTGTTGAGATTGCATTACGTCTTCTGCCAGCCATGCAGACAATTCCGTATCTTCAAATTTCTTTGGTTGACCTTTGTTTTTTAAACTTAAGTGTAAACCAACGCCCACAAATGGCTTTATTTCCGTCTTGATTTAGCTTGAAACTCAGGATGTTGATACGATGATCATACGAAGAAAATATGACGCTAAGTCGAAATCGTTTTACCTTTAACTATTGACGTGCGGTCTGTGAGATCGAGCATTATTCGCAGTTCTTAGAAATTGCCCCTTTCCCGCACGGGATGTGTTGGGCTTCTAAGTACCATCGAGTTTAGTTGCGGTCACGTCATTGAGAGGGATATTAGTATTGGCGGGATCGAATTCGGTAAGCACAATCGTTTTGAAATTTCAGAACGGTCTATGAGGCGGTACGTCAGGGTTTACGTTATTGTTTTTTATAAACTGTGTACAGTTATTGTGATGTTTCATTTTCAGAATTGCAAGAAAAAAGCGAAATGGAGACTCAGGGTACATCGAGTAAGAAACGCAAATCAAATTTAGAGGAAAAATGTTATACGGCGAAGTCAAGAAGGGTAGATGGAACTTCAAGTAGTCATTTTGAAGGTGCCATCACGTCTTGGCTGGGATCTGAAAGTTCTAGTACACCTGAAGCCGATAATATTGGAGATTATTATGTACGTGAGCCCTTGTATGGCAGCAATAAAAACGTGAGCTGTGACAACTGGTTTACATCTATAGAATTGATTGATTGTTTAAAGAAGAGGGATTCAAAAGAATAAAAAAGAAGCGCATAATCAATTTCATCCTTGAAAATAAACAGTGGAAGGTACAACTCTATATGGTTTCATGAGCCAAATAACTGATTTCTCATGTTCCCAAGATATCTAAGACCATCATTTTGGCATCTTCTATGCATTACACTGAAGAAATGGATCAACGCACTGGTAAACCAGATATTATAGTATATTATAATTGCATAGAAGGTGGAGTTGATGAAATTGATAAAAAGTATGCAATTTACACTAGTAGCCGCCAAACAAGACGTTGGCCTTTGGCTATATTTTACCGTATGTTGAATATTAGTAATGTCAATACATATCAATGCATTATATCAGATTTATCACCCTAATAGCAATGACAGGGAATCATTTGTAAAAGAAATAGCACGCTATTAGTGTTACAGCACAGGTAGAGATGAGTGCATAATATGTGATTGCCGCGAGAATTAAGAATAAATTTGTCAAGTGTCTTAGGAACAGATATGCCTGATCAGCCCCCACCAGAACTAATGATGAGAAAACAAGACATATCATTCCTGCCCTCCAAAACTTAATCGCAAGTCAACATACAGGTGTTATACATATAAAAAACATGTGTGCCCACAATGGGCTAAACAAATCTGTGTGTGTGTGTTGTAACACAGTTACAAGCGAGTGTTACAACTCGCTTGTAACTGTGTTATACATTGTCTTTTTTTGATAGGGTTTCGAAATCCAATGGGGTTTTGAAAGGTACTGTTGTAGCAACAAAATGATGTAAGAGATTAGACAGTGAACAGACCCTTGTTTCACCTCTGGAATTATCGGAATCACTTTCATTCAAGATGGGTCCATCACTTTAGATCAAAGTTATAGACCCAGATTTCATTCTGTATCACAAAACTTTTCAAAACATTTACGGGATATATGTCAGTTCTTGCCAAATTTGCCTCAGCGATGTTTTGGCTGTCACGTTTTTAATTAATAGTTCACATTTTATGGTATAACTATTTTATGACACCATTGTTTTGACACAAATCAGATCAAATCGACATTTTGTTTATCACATGTATTTCCGGAAATGTTGAGGAGATTGGTGGAGATGACTGTCAGGAGAACGGAAAATAAAGTTATAGTCCATGGAGCAATGTCTGAGGAGTTCACTGTAAAGAAAGGACTGAAAGAGGGCGATCCACTATCTACAGTTCTGTTCAATCTAGTGCAGGAAGTGATTTTTAGGCAGAGTGGCATTAATACCAAGGGATTAATATATGGTACCAGATACCAATGCTTAGCTGACGACATTGTATTGATGACGACATCTAAGGAAGAAATAGTAAGGATATTCCAGATATTCGAAAGAAAGGCAAGAGAATATGGCCTAACAATTAACGAGAACAGGACTAAATATATAGTAATAAAAGATAGTACCGGAGGACTGTCACCTAATAATTTAGTCATTGATTGTGCAGAAAATACGTAATATACGCTAAAGAAGGTTGAATAATCTAAATATCTAGGAATAACACTAACATATATAGGGATGATGAGAAAGAAATAGAGCAATGACTAACGGAAGGAAGCGAAGGCGCAGGAATGCATTCAAAGGTTTTAAAGACAAAGAATATAACAAGAGCAGCAAAAGTAAGAGTGTACCAAACAATATTAACCCGCTGTTACCTATGCGTGCGAGACGTGGACAATGACGAAGAAGGAAAAAAGTAAGCTTTAAGTCGGGACACGTAAAATATTAAGGAGGATTTTTTGGAGGAATTAAAGTTCAGAATTTACGAATTTAAAAGAAGAACAAATAGAAAAATAGGAGAACTATACAGAAAACTAAATATTGATCAGGTGGTCAGAGCGCAGATGGCTGGGGCACATAGCGAGAATGCCCGGCGAGAGATAGATTAAAGGAATACTGATGAGAGGTGAAGGGGGAAAGAGAAGAAGGTGACCGAGGAAAAAATGGCTCTTTGAGGTGATGAATGATTTGAGGAAAGTAAGAGTCCGAGATTGGAAGAATGATGCTTTGGCCAAGGGCCAAGGCAAGGGCCACTAGGCCAACCAGGCCAAGGGCCAACCAGGCCAAGGGCCACTAGGCCTGTAGAGCTAAAGATTATTATTTATTTTGGCTCTCCTTTACTTTGCGGATAGTCATAAGATTTTTCCGAATTTAAAATATCGAAATCAGTCTGTAACTATGCGATATTAAAAGACAAAATTACATACTACATCGGTCATATAATTAAAAAATTTTTGTGCCGATTACCTTATTTTGCAGAGATATTTTATAATATTTTTCATTTCAGTTTTATCAATTTTGGAGTAAATGTAACACACCTTCATATATTAACATGAACAAATCAAGAACGAAACAAGAAATATACTTATTTTCAATTCCTCGAAGCTTATTTCGTTACCATGTTCATCAGGAGATGGTATTTGTGTTTTGATTGAGTGATTTGGTGTTTAGTGGTAAATCACTTTGAGTTTGTGTACTCCAAAGGTTTAATAGAAGAGTTAAAATAACAACTACTCGGATACAACTATAACTTACCGGAATGTTTATTTTTAAAACAAGTTATTTTGTATAAGTTGTATAAGTTTTACGACATATATGTATGCGTTTTGTGGCCTAAAGATAACCGGAGGCCAGTTAGTTCAATACCACTTGATATCATACAAAATTGACTTCAAGCCAGATTATTTAAACATTTTTCAAAATGAGTAAATTATGGCTAACTAATAATTTTTATATTTTGAAACTCTTGTAATTGAATTTTATGGGCAGAAACACACCACCTTTTTCCATTTTTGACTGGTTAATGGTATATGTCCTGACTACTCATCTTATTCCTCTGTATCTCATTGCAATTATCTTTACTGCGAAACTTATAATTGCAATATTTATTTAAAAGATATTGTGATGTTGATGCTGCTATAAATCTGTATGTTGAAGAAGGTGCCGAAATTGACATTGTAAAAGAATTTTTTGATATGCTTCTCTCATATCAGCATCAACTTTACATTGCTGCCTATAGTCTTATTTTTATCTTCCGACAAATATGTGCTGTACCGTTAAATATTATTTTGCATCTCAAAAGGGTGTTTTGTTTATTATATGCATTTAACTTACTCTTACTCTTACTCTTAAACTTTTATAACTGCTTTATTTAATCTTTATCTAAATATAGAATATTCGGTTTTTCCAATCTTAGTTTTATTAGGTATTATTTAAATTACCATACAGTCGCTATGCTTTTCATGTTAAATAAGATCTATATATATATATATATATATATATATATATATATATATATATATATATATATATATATATATATATATATATATAGTGTTAGATTTCCTTGGACTGCATCCAATGAGACAGCAATAGCCGAGTGTTATCACATACCCAACCGTTGGGTTCCACAATTTCATGTAGAACACACAACAACCTGCGTCTCCGCCTAAATGAACACATTTGTTGGTTGCTTGACCGGGAAGGAGCCCCACCTATCTCTTCAACTGGATGACATATGTTTTGTCTCGGTTGGGTGTGTGATGACATTCAGCTACTGCTGTCTCATTGGACGCAGTCCAAGAAAATCTAACGGTACATATATACGCAATCCGCCGGGAGCTCGGCGAAAACATGGGTTGTTGGCTGTGGATAGGGTCTCCCTAGTCTTGATGGTATGGTATATGTCGGCGCCCTGAAGAGTCTGAACCTCAAGAGACGAAACATATGTTATCCAGTTGAAAGGATAGGTGGGGCTCCTTCCCGGCCAAGCAACCAACAAAAGTGTTCAACAAAAGTGTTCATCATTGGCATATTCAATATCTTGTTTTGTAAATGTTTCTATATGCATGTATATTCTTCTTAAATTGTCATTCAAGTACATTTCATATATTAAAACATTAGTGGGATGGTAGAAACCACAGTTCTCTATCATATTCAAATCTCTATATAGAAGTGAAAATTTGCACCAAATTCAAATCTTAACTAACAAGTACCTCCGAAAAATAATGACCATATCTTTATCATCACCAAACGTGGATATGGAAGATAATAAATCAAAAAAAAAATATTTGCATCGGACTAAGGGACTAAATTATACTAAGGAAGAAAAACGACCACTTAACAAAACAAACATTGAAATAGTACTTGATGGGAATAAGGAATAGAGAGTAGAGAAACATAGAAAAAGTTGTGGAGAATATAAGTTATGGCCGTATACATGAAAAAATTAAACGCTTCGGTTCTTACTGTCGCGATCCACTAAATAGCCAAAAAGTTAAGTAAAAAACGTTGTAAGCCCTTCATTACAATATGCTAATTTGAAATTTATTAAAGTTTTACATCGGCCGGCTTACACGGTTATACTTATACCAAAATACTGCACACAGCCACAAATATCGAACTACCAGACTTGTGTAACGCCTTGTTCCAATAGTACTTTACTAGTTCAAACCTGCGGCCTGCACTTGCACGCACTTGTAAAATGATTGCCCGCGCATATCGCGCAACCCGCTCATATATCCCGAACGCGCGTACGCAAGTTCTTTGTGCTTTGGATATAAAAACAAAGAAATGCGACGAAAAACTTCATTGTAAATTACGTTATTAGGAAAACAAGTACAAGAATGTTTTCTTTCGCTTAGCGTTAAATAAACGAAAAAACATATTACATCATTTCCTGATGATGGTTAGCAAAACGTGCGTCGAGAAGTTCAAAAAGGTGATTTGGTGTTTAGTGGTAAATTTCTTCAAGTTTAGTGTTTCACACCAAAGGTTCCAATAGAAGAACTGAACAGTGTGGTAATAAAATAAAGTAATAAAAGAAAAACACTAGATTGTATATTGAAACACATTTAAAATATTGATTCATTCCCTTGGATGACAAGCCGCATTGTCTTGTTTGTTATCAAGTTCTGTCCGCCGAAAGCACGAAGCCTTAAAAATTAGTCCGGCATCTGGAAACAAAACACCCGTCTTTACAGAACAAACTATTAGAATTTTTTGAGCGTAAATCACACATCTTCAAAAACCAACAAATCACTATTAGCAAATTAAACCGTAATGAGTCCCCAGCACTTTTAGTATTCTATTTAGCATTAAGAGTGGCCAGGGAGTCTAACCCCACACGATTGCGAAAAAGCTCATTTTACCTGCTGCCATTGATATGGTCAATGTGATGATAAGTCCGGAAGAAGCAAAAAACAAATGACACTATATCGAGACGTATTGATGAAATGGCCAATGATGTTCACGATTAAATAATTGAAATGGTTAAATTAAGTGAATTTTTGCTATTCAGTTTGATGAGTTAACTTGGCGCAATTTTTGTATTTTGTCCGCTATGAATGCGAAGGGTCAATTAAAGAAAATGTGCTATTTTGCAAATCAATCCCTCGTCGTGCAACTGGCGAGTGATTTTTTTATTGACGCAACAAAAAACGAAAACTTGGACTTCAATAAATGCATTGCTGTATGTACTGATAAAATAAAATACACTGTGCCATATAAGGAATGGATGTACTGCTTTTTCATTGAAATGCGCTTGCTACAAAAAAGATGCCAGATAATTTACAAAATATTCTGTCAAAAGCCGTAATAAAAGTTCATTAGATTTCAGCAGAGTTCAGCAGATTATATTGCTTTCCACATTGTGCGAAGAAATGGATGCCAAATATGACTCACTGATTTCCCATACTCAAGTCAGGTGGTTGTCGTAAGGAAAAATTTTAAAGAGTCTTTTTAAATTGCGAGATAAATTGAAAATCTTTTTTGCAGATAAAAATAGCTCATTTTTAGATGATTTTTACAAGATGGAGAGACTTTATTATTGTTGGCTGACTTTAGTGATATATTTTCACATTGGAATGACTTAAATACGAGTTTACAGGGCCGCAACAAAAATATTTTAGAAGAAACTTGGTATTTGGATTATACGAATTAAAAAACACAATTTTGATATATTAACTTTAACTTCGGATTATATTGCCAAAAATATGGATTTAGAAAATTCTTTTGTTCATCGCGTGTTGGAGAGCATGAAAACGCATTTACGCGAATTAAACATTCAGTTATTGGAATATTTTCTAGATAGCGACGATGATTTGTCAAGAAGATGGGTTCTCAATCTCTTTGATGAAAATGTTGTTGCAGTTGCTGAGTTACCTATTGAGATTCACAACCAATTTATTGAAATAGCGTCCGATAAAATTCTACAACTAGAATTTTGAACTCAACATTTAGATAAGTTTTGGTTTGCACGATGATGTGGATACGGAAGCCTAGTAACGGAAGCTTTGGAAA
This sequence comes from Cosmopolites sordidus, assembly GCA_031761425.1. Classification (NCBI taxonomy): domain Eukaryota; kingdom Metazoa; phylum Arthropoda; class Insecta; order Coleoptera; family Curculionidae; genus Cosmopolites; species Cosmopolites sordidus. The sequence continues at coordinate 1,737,492 of JARFXV010000480.1, read as the reverse complement.
TATTGATCCCCTTCCCTACTTCTTACTTATGCGAAAAAAGCTTCTAGTCTATGGTGGGTTTAAAAACTAAATATAGAAATCGTCTAATATCACTGGAAAATAATTTGCTTATGTGTGTTTGCAATGATGATCTAGGCACGGGCGTAGCCAGGATTTAGTTTGGGGGGGGGGGGGGGGGGAGTTAGTTTGAAGTAAATAAATCAACAAAAATCTACTTACATGAAATTAAAGTTTTTTTACCACAAGAGATGGCGTTACTGTGCGCAACGTCCACTAGTTCGGATATATATATATATATATATATATATATATATATATATATATATATATATATATATATATATATATATATATATATATATATATATATATATATATATATATATATATATTCAATTCAAATGTAATAATTTAACTCTCTTCACCCCTCGTATTTTTTCGGTATAATATTAAGTAATATTTGGCTAATTTCGGGGGTTTTGAACCCCCAAAACCCCCCCCCGTTTGGCTACGCCCGTGGATCTAGGTATAGAAAAACTTTGGGGGGGGGGGGGGGAGTTAGTTTGAAGTAAATAAATCAACAAAAATCTACTTACATGAAATTAAAGTTTTTTTACGACAAGAGATGGCGTTACTGTGCGCAACGTCCACTAGTTCGGATATATATATATATATATATATATATATATATATATATATATATATATATATATATATATATATATATATATATATTCAATTCAAATGTAATAATTTAACTCTCTTCACCCCTCGTATTTTTTCGGTATAATATTAAGTAATATTTGGCTAATTTCGGGGGTTTTGAACCCCCAAAACCCCCCCCGTTTGGCTACGCCCGTGGATCTAGGTATAGAAAAACTTTTAAGTGAAAAACAAAATCAACAGTCGCAATAAATTATTATTTCAAACAACTTTGGCTATTGCTTTATTTATGTGTATTTTATATATTGTTATTACCTCGTAATAATTAATTTTCTAACATTTGTTTTTAAATTAAAAATACTTTAATAAAAGTATGTTTTGTATACGGGTCTTATTTTTTGAATACATCGCGACGCCCCATATTGCTGAACGCGACTCCCCTAAAGGCTGTGATCCCCTGGTTGGGAAACGATGCCCTACGTTCCAATAAGATGTAATAATTATAACGGAAGCGGCCTAACATTGTGTTACCACCCTAACATTATTACAAAATTAAAACAAATTATTTATGACTTTTAAAATAATTAAGGCAGGACTTTTTTCCTATAATATGTTTATTTTGTGTTTCAATGTTGTTAAATTTTAATTCATTTTTGAAAATTTTGTCAATCAAATGTAACCCATTAGGAGCAATCCAATCCTTTGTGCCCTTTTTAACACATTTTTCATAACTTTTTTCAACATATTTGGTGTTAATGCAGCGATTTCAGCACGGATGTTGACCTTGAGTTACTCTATGGTTTGATGTCTATTTTTGTAAACTTGTTCCTTTTAACATTCTTATAAAAGTAATTATTGCTAATTATTAATTTTACATGAACATTCTTGAAAATTGTCAATTTGATGGAAGTGGTTTATGATGGTATTACAGTATTCTAATAGCTTATTATTGTATGCAACTGATCTAGAACGATTTTAATCTTATATGGAAACATGTGCAAGTCAGTTCTCAAAATCCGTCATAAACTACGTGGAGTAATTGTCCAATATAACGACTCCTTCACACTTTGATCCACGAGTACAATATTTTCAGCACATCGCACTATTGCAACGATAGATTGTCGTTTTATGAGACGCCGGACGATGAGGATATGTTCGCCTAAATTCATGTTGAACTGCAATAATTGGGTTTTTCAATAAAAAATAATTATCGATATTTTTATTTTATTTTAAAACTTTATCATAATTAATATTGAGATTCGATGCGAAAAACTTTTAAAAAATTGTTTGCAATTTATTATAAATACAAATTATTATTAATAAAAAGTATATTAAAATTTATAATATTAGACATTTTAAAGAAAATGATTTACGGTTAGAGGCGCGTCAGTATCTACGGCTATTTAGCAACTGGACTTACAGTTTAACGTGGGTTCCGAACTACGGTCATCAGCTACCGACAAACCCAGGACAGCACCCCCTTCAAGCTATCAACCCTTGGTTATGAACCTACCCATAAAGTCTACTAGGAAGCCTACCGATTGGCGAGTGACCAAGGTGGAACACTTTTCAGAAGGCATCCGGCCTTACCCAGCCTTTAACTGGCGTGACTGATGGGTAATTTGTTGTCGAATTTTACACTCTCTCCTAGAAACAATCACAGACATTTAGGTGTGGATATGTGTGGGCGTGTGTGGGCGTGTGTGTGTGTGAGTGTGTATGTGAGTGTATATAAGTGTGTGTGTAGGGTAGTAAGGCGGACAGAAGAATTAAGAAGACCCATCCGAGCGCTGGAATCAAACCAGCTACCTTTGGATTGCCAGGCAGGCGACTAACCCACCAGACTACCGCGGCTGGCATACATTTTGAAGTTAAATGTTTAAGTTAAAGTGTTTTCACGTAAGTACTGTCAGCGGCTTCTACCTGTGTATATACTGTTAAAATTATTGAAGTTTAGTGTACAAAAATATTAATGGTTACTAATTTAATTCAGTAATATTTGACAAAGAGTTCATAAAGACCAATTTTGATAATATACCTGGTGTAGACATTTTTATGGACACAGATTTTCTCAAAAATGACATTCAGTACGTTTCAGCTGAAGAACGAAGTGCTAAAACATCAATTTGAGTTTTTTAAAAAATAATAATATATAAAATGTGAAAGTTACAGTGACAAGGCAATAGGTTATGTTCAATTAAACCACAAAATGCTATTTGCGCGGTGAAAAGACGTATATGTCCAGAACATAAAGGTCTGAGTATCACGGGCGTAGCCAGGATTTAGTTTTGGGGGGGTTTAGTTTGAAGTAAATAAAACAACAAAAATATACTTACATAAAATTTAATTATTCAATTAATAATTATTCAATTCAAATGTAATAATTTGAACTTGGCTACGCTGGTGCTAAGTATAGTTTATGCAGTTATCTTAATTATTAATGGAAAAATAAGAAAAGTTCAAGACACTTCATGTCACGATTGTGTAGTTTCAGCAGTATAATGTTATAAAAAATCATATTTTCTAAAAGATGTAAAATATAAAAATTTGATGTTGTTTTAAAATTAATACATCGTGCTGCTTGGAACCATTGATTTCGTTTATCGTCTTGTGGCACATTTCAAATATTTTTCGGGAGTTGTTTTTGTAGTATTCGAACAAAATGGCACGATACACGAACGATAACTTTTTAGATTTGATATTTTCAATGAATTTATCAATCCCCTGATGATAATAACAAGAAAAAATTGATTAAACACCAAAACACTTGTATCAGCTGCCTGTATTGTTGAGGGGAAATAAACAATGTGACGGCACGTGCGCTCGGGTTTTTTTCGGAAAATGTCGGCGCGTCATCGGTATTAGATTCAAAAATGTATTTTCAATTTGATATAACTTTTTAATTATAAGAAAAAAAAATAGTTTTGTTATAAAACTTATATATGGTATTTCCATTTATGACAAAAAAATGTTTTTTTCAAAACCCCAATTGATTTCTTGTTTAAATGTTAATTATAATTTCACTGCCTTGTTGGCCTTGTTGCGTGAATTTATCCACAATAAAATTTGCATATTTGCACTACAAAACAGCCATGCGAGGTGTGGTTATTAAATAACGGTACTAACGCTGCTACAAAAGAAGTACGCATGCGCCAAACGCCAGCGACCAACAGCTGTTTAGCGTGAAGCCTTCTCTTTCGAATGCGATACCTCTCGCTTCTGCGAACAAATCCATATAACCGTAGCCTTCGTTCGCATTAGAGTTTTTTTTTGTTTCGCCGGAAAAATGTTAAGTGTAACAATAGAGCAACGAATTGTTGCGAAATTTCACTTGAAACTTAGAAAAACTGCTACTGAAACTTATAATTTACTGAAAGGAGTGTATGACAATAGATGTTTATCGAGGGCACATGTTTTTGATTCGTTTAAGCATTGCCAAGATGGCTGAGAAGACGTTGAAAATGATCCACGCCCAGGTCGCTCTTCCACATCAAAAACGGATGACAACATCGAAAAAATCGGTAATATGGTTCGATCTGACCGTCGGTTAAGTATTCGAGCGAATGCTGAAACTGTAGGAATTGACAAATAATGCGTACGGCAAATTTTATATAACAATTTTAACGTGCAAAAAGTTTGTGCCAAAATGGTGCCTAAAATTCTCACGTTTGAACAACAAGAAGCTCGCAAAAATGTTTGTACTGACACTTTGAATGCCATTGAAAATGACTCACACTTATTAGAAAGGATAATAACATCTGATGAATTGTGGTTTTTTACTTATGATCCTGAAACGAAGCGCCAATCCATGCACTGGAAGAGCTTAAATTAACCAAGAGCAAAAAAAGCTCGAATGAGCAAATTAAAATTCAAAGCAATCATGATTGTTTTTTTCGGTATTCATGGGATTATGTATTCATGTATTACTACCTTCATGTTCTTGCTGAACTCCGTGAAAGAATAAAGAAAAAACGACCCGAATTGTAGAAGGACAAGTCATGAGTTCTCCACCAAGATAATGCGCCGGTTCATTCCGCATTACCTGTCAAGAAGTTTATAGGCATCTCAGTGTTAGACCATCTGCCTGATTCGCCTGATCTTGCGCCGTTGCAACTTCTATCTGTTTCCTAAGGTGAAATTTGTATTAAAAAGAACAATATTTGAATCCGCTGAAGCTGTGATAGAGAAAGCGGCACGCGTTCTGAAGGAGCTGGCGCAAGAATACTTTCCAGCACTGTTTCGAACAATGGAAGATTCGCATGGAGCGTTGTAGAGATAGAGGAGGGATGTGTATTTAAGGTGATAATAAGTAAATATGCACAAAATCAAAATAAATTGTTTTACAGCGTCAGTTTCGTTATTTAATAGTCCCACCTCGTATTACAAAAAATTACGTTAAAACAAAATGGTAGCATGATACTTGTCCCACTTCATATATATTCTGAATATTGAATTGTTACACAAAGAGAATATTTGGAATAAATAAAAAGTAAGTATACAAATATATAATTTTGGCTTCTTTCTAGAGTTTCAAGTCTCGTTTCTTTTTAGACAATTTGTGCATATTGCTCTTTATTGATTAAAACTTGTTTCTAACTCCATTAAAATCATAAATTACCTGCATGAATCATCAGACAGGTAAATTACTATAGTAGAAAATCTTGAAAGTAAAAAACGTAGAAGACATGATCTCGATGGTACCAAATAGGTCCCGTCCACACGCAAGAAAACAAAAACCAAACACTTCTGAATTGTAGATTTAGTAGAGTTAAAACCTTGTTTGTTTTAGGCGGTAATTGGGCGGCGAACGTCAAATTACTGGGTAGGATGCTTCTCAGAAAAAGCCGCATAAATTACGAAATAGCGGATCTCCTTAGGTTCGTTCTTTTCTGTTTTCTTTTTTACTAGAGATGAGATTAACGCTGATTTCGTAACTAGCGGTTAGATGAAATAAAGCGTTAGTTAAGATAGTTAATTACGATGCACGCATAGGTTAGTTTGTTTTTGGTGTAAAAGTAAATAATTCGAATCGTGTACAGTTTTCGAGTTAGTTAAAAAAGGATGTGTACATCAGGTGGCTTTTACAAATTAAAAAGTAAACTTTCGTTAACATAACCTATTTATATTTTGAATCATTCTATTATTAACACTTTTTCATCGGAATATACATAGATTTGACAAAACAAAATTTTTAGATATTTTCCAAGGAAAAAAAAGTCTGGTCACTGGTTTTTTAACGTTATATTTATTTTTTGTTTATATTATTAGTTATAATTTAGTAAATACCACTCCTCAGCTTCGCTGTTGAGTTTTATTTTTTATGCGCTGTTCTTTCAGCTTTCTTGTGAATTCTCTTCAGAGATGTTCTGTTGGATTTAAATTAGTTGGTTATGTCTTCCAATGCCATAAGAGCTCATACAATACCATACCATAACACTACCACCGCCTTTAAAATTGGGTATACATTTTTCAATATCATTTATTTTTCTCTACTACACTTTTTTCACACTCCACTTTATTTCTCTCTAATTACCATCAGCTCCAAAACATTGAATTTGCATTCGTTGCTGAATGTGGTGGTTTAATCTGCAGGAATACTCAGGGCTACGCTATTTGGAATTTTTGTAAGGCTCATAGATTATTTGGCAAAAGACAAAGCCATCATTTAGGAGTTGATCACCTTACTACTGGATCAAAGGACATCTTCAGGTTAAACGTGTTCTTTTTCACACTCATAAAAAAGTTCTTTTTCACCACTGCCATTTTCACACACTGTTGCCAAATTTGGTTCCCTGCGATTAGTTTTTTTTCAAACTTTATGCTAAGCAACCGCTATCTTTCGGAGTTGGACATCATATTCTATGGAGGGTATTCTCTTCAGGTAATTGCCGACTCTACTTTTCCAAGCCTTTAATTCTTTCTTTACCCCTGCTGGAGGAATTTTGCTCCGCACTACAAACCCAGTTCCGCTCTACTATCATTTCAGTCCTAATTCTATTCTTGTGAGCTACCACATGTGGCCACGAAAAGGCTGCAGAAAATAACGTGGCAACCTAATGGTGAATATCAATAGTCGCACTAGCCCGGTCGTGTCATATGTGACAGATCTAAGTGATCAGATCTGTGTGTCACCGGATCACTCTCTGGCTGTTATATCACAACCAAGCAGACTGCGTACCAGCATTGGTTTTTAAATAGACAACATTAATATTAATGATTCTGCTGAGCAAAATGGCTCGTAGGTAAATACCCTCCCACTCCAATTTCTGGGGAAGGGTGCCTGAGTGGATGAATCATCAAAAGATTCAGAAACACTTTATTTTTGCAACCTGGAATATTCTAACACTCTGTGACTTACCCAGATCTCAATACCCAGAAAGGACTGCCATCTTATCTAGGGAATTAGCTCAATTAAACGTGGACATCGTGGTACTGCCGGAAACGAGGTTTCCGAGTGATGGGGGTATCCAGGAAGAGGAATATACTTTCTACTACCGAGGAAGACAATAAATATTACAGGGGGTCGGGTTTGCTAATAAAAACTCAGAACCGGCAATCTCAGAACGTATTACGACACTGCATTATCCTATAGGCACTGACCAATATGTCTCAGTGATCAGTTCATATGCTCCAACGTTAGCAGTCGACCCAGAGGTTAAATATATCATTTAGCAATATCTTGAGATCACAATGACCGTAGTTCCAAAATGGACCCGTCTTGTTCTCATGAGTGACTTCAATGTTCTGGTGGGCAGAGAAAATCATGTATGGAGATAAGTAATTGGTAGGTATGGTACCGGTAACATAAACCATAACGGTAAATTACTATCGTTGAACCGGTACATCTTGGATTATATTATAGTCAGACAGAGAAATCTCAGGGAGGTTCATAATATCAAAGCCCACATTAATGTGAAGTGTTACACAGATCACCGCATTGTAATATCAAAAATGTCAATAAAAGTTTGCCTGAAACATTTGAGATTCCATAAACGTATACTAAGAAAATCAGTAAATTTAAATAAACTAACCGATGGTGGTGTAATTGCGAAATTGCTTTAAAGCATCCAGGAGAATCTTGCCCACGCTGGACTAGATGAATAAAAATCCTGACTGTTATTGGGACAAACTCAAAGAAGCTGTGTTCGATTCCAACAGACGTACTCTCGGCCTGAAAGAAGCGCGTTGAACGGTTCTAAGATTCCACCAACACCATAGAGATTATTCTTGAGCAAAAAAGATTTCAAAAAACCTTAATCAAGTCCTCTAGCAGAGTTGCTCAGTCGACCCATATTAAAGTTAAACAGGAAGCACGATATAACATAAGGCTTTTGAAGATCCAATGCTCGTGAAACAAAAGCAAGGAAATCCAACATTTTGCCGACACAGTGATAGTAGGCGTTTCTTCCAGGCTATTAAGGGAGTATATGGTACTGCATAGGTTTTACAAATTAAGGATACCCATGGTCGTTTATTGAAAGATGACGACGAGATTAGTTCTATCTTAGCAATCCCATAACATGTGATGAAATAGTACCAGCTACTGCAGCGTGAAAAAACAACCAGGCCACGTGTATGGATGGGATATCCGCAGAAGTATTTAAAGCTATCGGAGACGATATTATACCTAAACTTAAACTATTGTTTGACCTTAGTTGTGAGCAGGAGAAGGTGTCACAGAATTTCAGAGATGCCATCATCATTAGCATTTTCAAAAAGAGAGGCGACCAAGCCGACTGCAATAATTATGGTGGTGTATTCTTGCTATTAGCGGCTGGTTTTTTTCAACATTTTTTACGGTAACACATTATATTACAGAACTTATGTATGCTTAATAGTACTTGCTCATGTTACGTTTCAACAAATTTTTAATACATTTACCAGGATTAATGGCGCATTAGGTCTTAAAATTATCATAAATAAATTTACAATTATAACTGTTCTTTGTAGTTCGTCCCCTTACACGAGCAACATTTATGTACCTGACTCTCCACTTGGGTCTGTGAAATCTTTTAGCTACCTGGGTCGTCACCTCAATTCTAGAGGGGAGTTGGATGACCATCGTATAGAAAAGTTTATTCTATACGGTGAACTGACTTCAGGTGAAGGTAGGTAAAAAGGTAAGAAACTTCGATACAAGGATGTTTTCCATGAAACATTACAAATTGTCGAAGTTTATCAATAAAATCAGTGTTCTGTGCGCCAAACTTATAGAGCACTTGGTGAATTTTATGGTATACATAATCGATCGATGTATTCGCCGAATTATCGTCCAATTCCGAACGCATTTCACGCTTCACGCTGCTCGTATATTAAAACAAAAACAAGACAAAAAACTATGCGTTCCGAAGAAAATATCCCCATTGTTCCCGGCAGTGTTGATGAAGATTCAAATTTATCAATTTGTCGAATTTTGTAGGAAGTTGGGCTTTGTTATTCGACTACGAAAACACTTTGTGTAAAGATCTCTGTCTGATGTCTTATAAGATCCAGTTTGTCCAAGAACTCAAGCCGCAAGACCATCGTTTGTATTCATATGTACGTTCGGTGAATGGGCTCAAAATAAATTGCAACTTGACCTAGAATTTAATTGCAACATTTTGTTCAGCGATAAGCTCATTTTTGGCTAAAAGATTACATTAATAAACAAAATTGCCGCAAAATACACCGTATGGTGCGGATTGTACGCCGATGGCATCATTGGGTCGTATTTCTTTAAAAATTAAGCTGGCAAACACATTACCGTTAATGCGGATCGTTACAGAGTGATGGTCAATGATTATTTAAATCCGAATTTGAATGGTATTGATCTGGAGAAGATGTGGTTCCAACAGAAGGGCTTCACATATCATACGAGCAAAGCGACAATCGATTTATTGAGGGAACAATTCGATGAGGAAATTATTTCGAGACACGCACCTGTCAATTGACCACCAAGGTCATGTGATTTAACGCCTTTAGATTATTTTCTTTATGGGTTATGTTAAATCGTGGGTTTATACCGATAAACTTTCAACTATTGACGCCTTGGAAGCCAACATAACTCGAACAGTTGCGGACATAAGACACCAATTGCTTGAAAAAGTAGTCGGAAATTGGATAGGCAGTATGCGCTTTGTCAGAAGTTCGTTTATCCACGGCGCATATTTGTCAGAAAACATTAAATGCTTTAATTAATTAATTTGTCAGACAAGCATTAATCCATTGAATGATTGAATGTTATTTCACATAAAATAAATAATTAGAAGGCATCTAATTTTATTGTTGTATTACTTGAACTTCAAGTTCGGACGCGCTAAAAATCATCCTATATATATATATATATATATATATATATATATATATATATATATATATATATATATATATATATATATATATATATATATGTATATAAATTTATTATTATTATTCACGTATGGAGTTTGGTGGACCATGCGAAGTACAGTTAGAGGCCTTTGTTGTTCGCCTTCTTTTGCGCCCATACTAATTTTATTATTTCGCTATGAGCTTTTTTCCTTTCTTCAGACGTCAAATTGTTCCAGTCTTCTTACATTTTTCTCTCTGGCTAACCTTCCAAACGTTAACTTTGTATCTGAAACAGCCTCTATCTTGAATTTCACTTTGTGTAATATTTGCTGATCTAAGGTCCTCTTTAATTACAGCAATCCAAATAAATATTTCTACTTTAGCTATACTCCTATTTTCCTTTTTCTCATATCGCTATGTATATATGTGTATTGTTTGATTTGTTGGTTATCTTGAAGTCGGTATGTTGCCTTTAAGTCGGGTGCTATTTATTTGTTTGGGGCTGAGGGATTTTTCTTTCTTTCTTTTCAATCTCTTCGATGTCTCTCTTTCTATTCAAAATGAACGTTTCTGCCAACTATTTTCTCTGCCAACTATTTTCTCTGCCAACGCTTTTTCCAACCTATTTTGCATGACTATTTCACCCAGATATTTTGTTTTTAGAAATGGTGTTCTTAGTTTGTTGCGGGTCATGCATTGTGTCTTTTTTAAGGAAATTTGGAGTCTTATCTTTTCTGCTGTTTCTTTTAGGATTTCAATCTATTTTTGTGCCGTTAATATATCTTGAACCAAAATTGCTAGATCATCAGCAAACACCAGACAATTAATTTTGATGTTTGTTCTACCCAGTTTAATGGAATGGTCAATATTCAGGGCCGACTTTTTTGCACGCCACTCCTGTATTATTTTTTCTAGAACACAGTTAAATAAGAGTAACGAGAGTCCATTAACTTTTGACATTGTGTTAGTTAATGTTGCTTTAATAATTGCCAGCGTTTTCAGATCTAGTCCTTGTTCTTTCAAGATTTGGAATAAAGATTCACGGTCAATAGAATTTTTTGAAATCCACAAATGTACAGACAAGATTTTTATTGTACAGTTTTTGATGTCTTAGGATCAACTTTAGATTCAGAATCTGTTCAGGGCAGGATCTGCTTAGTCGAAAACCTGCTTGATATTCACCAATTTTAGGTTCTAAGTGTCCCTGTGCTCTGTCTAATAGACATTGAGATAGAATCTTGTAACCAACTGGGAGAAGAGATATCCCTCTGTAGTTGTTTACATCCGTTCTATCTCCTTTCTTATGTAGTGGATGGATTAGAGCATCTTTCCGATCTTCCGGAATCCATTCGGTTCGCCAAACTTCTTGTAGAATTTTGGTTATTTTCTTGATTGTACCTGGACCAGCGGATTTCAAAAGTTCAGCAGTGATTCCATCTTCACCAGAAGCTTTGTTATTTTTAAGTTGCTTGATTTGCTTAAATATTTAATCTTCATTCGGTGGTAATGAATCTGTTTGTTTAGGGTTTAGTGTTGGTAATTTGTTTAAACCAGGGCTCAGGACAGTTTAGTAGTTGTTCAAAATATTTTGCAAGTTCTTTGCAATTGTTTTGGTTATTTAGAGCTAATTGTCCGTTTTCCTTTTGGAAGCAAAGACTTTGGGGTCGATAGCCTGTTAATTTAATTTTAAATATTTTGTAAAAGTTTCGGGTGTTATTTCAAAGAAAATATGAAAACAATCAACTTATTGTTTTCATATTTTCTTTTAGTTTGTCTAATTAGCTTCGATGTTCCTTTTCTTACTTCCAAAAAGATGTTATAGTTTATTGCTGTTTTTTGACTGTTCCAATCTTTAAACGCTTTACTTCAGCTTAATACTGCTTGCTCGCAAACTTTATCCCACCACGGATGTTTTCTACGTTTTTGTAAAGGGGTGAACTTTAAGGCTGTTTTAATAATTTATTTATATGTTCGGAAAGGCTTCCGCGGTCGGTAATATTAGAATTACTTACGATTAAGTCGCTTTTTATTTTCTAGCAACAGCCGATTGATCGACGGCTTTATGGAAAAGTATTTCATGAATGTTACTGAGACTTATACTTTCACGTGTAAATACTGCAATTCACTTATTAACACATGAATTGTATTAGCCTTTCAAGACTAAAAGCCGAATGAATAAGTTTGATACAGTGTTTCTGTCTTGAGTTACATTTTAAATTGTAAACATTTCTGCCCGAAAAAGTTCACCCAAAATTGCTTATTTTTAAGTTATGTGTAAATTTAAGTATTTGAAGTTTTTTTATTTGTTAATATTATTTACTACCAGATTTTGCCAGGGGGGCATTACCGAAGCATCTAAATAATCAGAAGTTAGTTTTAAAAAGAATATAACCAGTAAAGAGCGGATTTCTGCTCGAGCTTGGACAGGGTTACTGTATATCAGTGTGTTTAGTCATAGTCGTACACTTGAGATATTTAATTCAATAATATTTGTTTCAGTAATTTTATAATTACACAAGTGTCGAATGTATATACGTCTGTACTTTACTACAAACTAAGTACTTCAACAATATCTTTTACTTGCGAATATCCAGGATTGCTATTTAGAGCTGTTTCTAAATACGTTCTTAGGTTGTCACCAACATCGCACATAGGGGTATCTGAGTCAAAGAGCTGGCCAAAATTCGCCCAAAATTCGGTAATTATAAACAAGTCAATTTTCGAAAATAGTGAACCCTTGACCAGCGGCCAACATCAAAGGAACGATTGATACGGTTCTTTTTCACTCAGTGCGGCATGGTTAGTCGTCCTTTGAGCACTTTTCTGTATGCACGTACTGACTTCTAGTGATAGCTAAAATAAAACGTTATTTTCTTGTCTGTTTTAACGAGTTTTTTCTGTTGTGGTGATTTTTATAATAAATATTCTTGAGCCAGGTATGCACTCATATAATCACTATTCGAAACTTTAAATTATTTACAGTTTTACTATAACTGTAGTCTTACGAACCGCACTAAAAAATGAAAAAGATAGATTCTGATACCACCAAGTTATAGTTCCGCATTTTTCCAAGATTTTATTTTTACTTCATATTTTAGTTTAAACTATTTATTTATCGTATTTTTAAAAATTAATTGCCAAAAATTGCCAATCAAAACAAAGTTTGATATGACGAAACGGAATTTTTTAAAAAGTTGGACTTAGTTTAAAATGAAATTGTAATTAACCGAATTTCCCAGAACAGCAAAAAATTGAATTAATTTGCAAGTTTTCGCGATTTAAATCGCAAATGCAATTAAAATAGCAAGCTGCAACCATGATTGGCTACAAGGCACTATACAAATACCCTTTATTAATGTCGGTAATAGAAATGCCGGCCGTCCGCAAAAACCTTTTCAACACCTTTCCGAACATGGCAAACGCCGTAAAACGGAATGCCTGAGGACAAGTAATGAGGCTCACGGGCTGTTATATGCTGGACAAATGCTGCTAGAGGAACAAGGGAACCTGGGAGGATCAAACATAGTGAAAGACATCATGACTTCTACAAGAGGAGACAAATACAAAAAGTCTTTTCGAGAAAGTAACACTCAAATATCTGTAATAAGCATGCAATTAACACCGACATAAGCTCCTTCTATGTTTGTTGAAGTATCTTTAACAAGAAGTCAGTATGAAATTATTCGCAGCACTTCTAAGGTTCTTTGTCCGTGTTATAGCATTTTGCAAAAAGTAAAAAATTAGTGCTATCCGTTACAAGAATCATACCATATAACTGAAACCTGTGAAGAAGTTGAATTACAGGCTTTGTTGAACCATACTGCAGGGAAACTTGTCTTATATTTAAAAGATGATTTGGAATACCTGTTAACTACAGAGTTAGATTCACAATAACAAAAAGTGATTTGGCAATCGTCGCGCTTTTGTCGTCCAATCAGAATACGATTCTTACATTAGACATCAGAAATAACTAAAGAAGAAATTAATTACTTTAATCGGAAAATTATATCTCTAGAATCATCCCATATAACACATGAGGAAAAAAAAGTAGATGATAGAATGATACAGCAGAATTATATGTTACCTTATATCCATGGTATCCGATGTCACCTCCGGTCCACAAATATTACTCCACGTACCTATTATAATTAAGCACGCTTTATTGCCTATATGAACTCTCTATCAGAAGAGGCTGCAGAAGCCAGGAATAAACATTTTCGCCAGTTTAGGGATAGTTATTCATGAAAATTTTCCCGAGAGCAGTACAATAAGGATGTTTTAAATAGGTTTTTACTGTCATCTGATCCCTTTTTGAGTTCAATTATACCTAGGCCAAAAAAGCAATCAAAGCTATTTAGTCAAGCTGCTTTAAAAATGTTGCTTCCTCGTGAAGTTCAAGAAGAAGAAACATCATTTTCTCAAGAATCTGAAGAACATCCACAAGAACATAATGAAGACGGATGGGATCTGTCATCAGTATAATATTTTAATACTTATTACTTACTTATTTACTGTTATCAATATTTTTGGTGTTTCTTTAATTAAAATGATTATTGCACCTTCATATAATATAAGAGATTGTTTTATTATAGCTCCAAATATTGATTTTAATAATAATAATATTAAGGTAGTAAGGTAATAATAATAATAAAGTAATAGACAGCAACTAAAGATTGTAGACAGCAACTTCTTACGCATCTCGAAAAGCTTAAACAAAAAATAAAGGCTCTGGGTAACAGGCTACACCGATATCACAAAAGAAATAAAAGATATCAAGAAAACAAAAGGTTTGCACAGTCTCAAAGAATGTTTTATAGAAACTTAGGCAAGGACCGCGTATGCGAAGTTGAAAAAATCCCGGCAAAAGAAAAAATGACGGAATACTGGACTAAACTTTGGTCCAATCCTGTTCAACACACTGAAGCTACATGAATTGATACGGAAAAAGCCAACTATATTCAAAAACGTCAAATAGAGTACATAGCAATAACTAGGAAAGAAATTAATAATGCGACCAGAAAACTTAAAAACTGGACGTCACCTGGTATCGATGGCATACATAACTACTGGTGGAAAACTATGACAAATTGTCATAATCGACTTGCAACGTTGCTTGAAGATTCTATACAAGACCCATCAAAGATACCTACAAATTTCCCGAATATGCTCCCGAAGAAAGGTGACTTATCTGAAGCAAACAATTTTAGACCGATAACTTGCCCCCTATCTTTATATAAAATCCTAACATCTATATTAAGCATAAAAATTAATGAACATCCCAAGATCAACAAAATTCTCGCATGGGAGCAAAACGGATGTAAACAACTTTCAAGAGGATGCAAGGAAACTTTAGTAATCGACAACATCGTTACTCGCCAGCAAAACTTAAACAAAGAAAGATATCTACCGCGTGGATTGACTATCAGAAGGCTTTTGACTCAGTCCCACATCCATAGCTGAGCAGCATACTTCACATATACGGAATCCACTCAGCTCTGTGTCGACTGCTCGAGTATCTTATGAGCACATGGCGCACATCCATATCAGTCAAGGGAATATCTGAATCTTACTTAACGGAAGAAATTCCAATACGCAGGGGAATATTTCAAGGGGATAGCCTTAGCCCCTTGTGGTTCTGTATGGCGTTAAATCCGTTGAGCTCAATGTTAACAAACACCAAATATGGTTACATCCTGAATAAAGATACAACCATAACATATCTATTCTATATGGATGACTTAAAGGGGTATGTCAAAGGGAAAGAACAACTTAAGGGAGCGCTTGAGTTACAAAGGGAATTCAGCACGACAATTGCTATGAACTGCGGGGTAGACAAATGTGCGACACTACAGATAGAGAAAGGAAACATAATATCCCCCACAAATTTGACTGATGTCTGTCTGATCTGTCTGATGGTACAGAACTGAAAACATTAGAACCAGAAGGCCACCGTAAATATCTAGGCATTACCCAGGGCCTAGGCATCAAACAAAATGACAATAAAGAAAAACGCTGAAATAGAATTATTAAAAAGAGTTAACGCAGTACTCAATACACACCTCTCAGGAAAAAACAAAGTCATAGCTATTAAGACTTGGGCTATCCCATCTATCACATACACATTTGGAACATTAAAATGGTCAAAGACAGACCTGCAGAGATTAGACAGAAAAATTCGAAGCGCATTTACAAGAACCAGAATGCATCATCCCAATGCTTCAATTGAGCGGCTTTATCTACGAAGAGAGGAAGGCGGTAGAGGGCTGGGTTGTTTGGAAGTGATACACGAAAAGAAATGTTAAAGCCTAAAGAACTACTTTTATAGAAAACACTCATCCATACATCGAGCAACTGTAGTATTGGATAAAAAGTACACTCCTCTTCGGCTGGCCGCAACCGGAACCAGAAAATGCATTTGAAATAATGAAACCAAGTGGCGCAACAAGGCCTTGCATGGGCGGCACTATGCTACTCTAAACAATCAAGAACAAGTTGACTCCAAGACTACAAGTACCTATCTAACCTCAGGATATCTCTTTGGAGAAACAGAAGGATTTATAATGGCAATTCAGGATCAGGTTGTACCCACGAGAAATTATGTTAGAGTCATCATGAAACAAAACATACCAACCTCCAAATGCAGATACTGTGATAAAGACGAGGAATCGATACAACATTTAATATTGGGTTGCACCTATCTGACCCCCACCAGCTACCTATCAAGACATGATTCCATTGGTAAAGTTATTTACCAACTTCTATGTCTGAAACATGGATTACTAACAACATTCACACCATATCATCAATACACTCCCAAACCTGTTCTAGAAAATCAACACATTAAATTATATTGGGACTTGCAGATTCGAACTGACAGAACGATGCAAGCAAATAGACCAGATTTAGTGCTCTACCAGAAAGAAGCTAATCAAGTCATAATATTTGACTTTTCTGTACCTGTAGATGAAAATATACATACAGGGAAAAAATTGACAAACATAGAGATCTGGCTTTTGAAATCAAGGATACCTATGGCACCTAGATAGAGTTAATATCCTTTCATTTGTGGTGAGCGCTAATGGTCTAGTCCACAAATCCCTAATACAGAACCTCGAACAACTAGGTATCATAAAAAGGGCAGTAGTATGGATGCAAAAAGCAGTAATATTGGGAACAGTCGGAATAGTCAGACGCGCCCTTGACCATCAGTAGAGACCCAAGTATTCTTGGTTACACCCGTGTACTTGGAGTTCTTATCACAACTGTGAAAAAAAAAGTAATTGTAATAATAAAGTAATAATAATAAAGTATTAATAAAGTATTAATAATAATAAAGTAAATAAGGTAAGTAATAATAATTAATAAAGATAAGGTAGTAAGGACAAAAAATTATGAAAGACATATACTACACATGGATGTTGTCGACAAGTGCAGGAAGTGCGGTGGTATGGGAGAAACAATTGAACACCTAATGGGTACCTAGGCAGGCATAATCAGCTGTCCAAAATTATACATCAGCAAATCGCGTTAAAGCACTCTCTATTTGATAAGATACCTCCACCATATTATAAGTACACGCCTTCCCCCGTACTTGAGTCAGCCGATACCATTCTTTACTGGGACAGACCAATTATAACAGATCGGACGGTTGACTATAATAGGCCGGATATTGTTCTAATTAACAGAAAGCAGAGGAGAGCTTTCATAATTGACATTGCGATACCACTCTCTCACAACATCAAAAAAAGTGAAATGGAAAAAGTCGCGAAGTATAAAAATCTTGCATTTGAGCTGAAAAATCAATGGAAACTCCAAAATGTGGAGGTGTTACCTTTTGTTATATCCGCCGAAGGTCTAATAAGCAAAAGCTTTTCTAAAAACCTAGAATTTCTTGGTGTTTCAAAATCGATCACCACACTAGGACAACGAGCAGTTCTCTTACAAAACTTGCCACATTGTTCGTAAGGTACTAAGCTGAATGGGAGGAGCTGAACTGCTTTCTCATCTTGATATTGTAAACTCGACCAGCCTAGGCTGAGATGATCGATGAATCATGTTTGTGATAATAATAATAATGATATTAAGTTTGTCTCAGAAAAATCTATCGTATTATAGTGTATCTATTAAATAAAAATAACTAGAACATAAATAATTAGAAGTACAAAAAAATGTCCATGTTTTTTGGTCAAACACCCCTTGCATTCGTAGAAACTACTTTCAGTTTTTCAGGAGTTGTTTTAAACAAATTCAACAAGTGGCAAATAGGGAAATTTCAATTTTTTAATCACGTCTGGAATATATCCAAAATAGTCACTAATAGATAGTAAGTCATTTTTCGCATCAGACATAGTTGTAATTTTCTTGCATTTTTTACACTCTGAGCATCATCTTTCAAACAAGTAACAACATTTTTCACCAAGTCAAAATTACTTTTATATTAAGTTGTTAAAGTTATTGCGGTTTTTGATATTTTATAAAATTTATCATTTTAAAGCGCGTTTTTCGCGTTATCTAACTGTTAGATAGAGCGTTAAATACTACATAGATAAAAGACAAACTCGTACAATTTTCTTGTTCCAGTTCAAATTAGGACAAAAAGGCGCCTAAATAGCTTGCGATATCAACGATGCGTTTGGCCCAGAAACCACTAATAAATGTACTGTGCAATTGTGGTTAAAAAATTTCGTTGAGGTGATGAGAGCCTTGAAGATGATGAGCGTAGTGGTAAGTCATCGGATGTTGATAACAACCAATTGAGGGCCTTAGTCGAAACTAATCCGAGTACAATTGTTCGGGAGCTTGCCTCTGAATTAGGAGTAATGCATGTGACGCTTTCTAACCATATGCAGGAGATTGGAAAGTCAAAAAAGCTCGATACATTGGCGGCGCACAAATTGAATGAAAATCAAAAAAATCGTTGTTTTGCAGTATGGTCTGCTCTTCTTTTGCTCAATAAAAACGATCCGTTTCTCGAATGGATTGTGACGTGCGATGAAAAGTGGATTCTCTACGATAATTGGTGAAGATCGGCAAAGTGGTTAAACTGTGATGAAGCTCCACAAGACTTTCCAAAGCCGAAAGCGCACGAAAATAAGGTCATGGTGACTATTTGGTGGTCTGCGGCAGGTCTGATTCATCATAGCTTTCTGAACCCAGGCGAAACGATTACAGCGGAAAAGTACTGCTAGCAAATCCATGAAATGAACCAAAAACTGTGTCGTATGTGGCCGACTCTGATCAACAGGAAGGGACTAATTCTCCTCCATGACAATATTCGGCCACACGCCTCAATGATTACGCGGCAAAAGCTGCATGAGTTGGGCTATGAAACTCTCAACCATCCGTCATACTCGTCTGACCTCTCGCCTACCGACTACCACTTTTTCAAGCATCTCCGACAACTTCCTGCGCGAGAAATATTTAAAAATTAAAAAGATGCAAAAACTGCCTTCAACGACTTCGTCACCTTCCTGGACTCCGAAATTTTACGTAACCGGTAAAAATAAACTTCTCGTTAGCAAAAGTGTGTTGATTGTAATGGTTTTTATTTCGATTAATATAGTTTTGTTTGTGCTGAGATGTATGCATTTCAATTTAATGGTTAAAAACCAAAATAACTTTCTTAACAACCTAATAATACGTTACTAAACATACGTACACCAAATCACTTTTTTTAAACTTCTTGATGCACATTTCGCTAACCATGATGTGATCATCAAGAGATAATTTAATTTCATTTTAAAACTAAACTGTGTCCTATTTATATGACAATCGTTTCTAATGAAGCGTGTAAAAATCATGAATAGTGAAGCTAACTAAGCGTTACATTAATAATTGAAAAAGTTGACTGAATGGAATTTTCTTCGCTTTTTTATCGCAGTCCATGGTTTTCTTACATTCTTCCATTTGAATTCTTTCACACGTATGCAAAGCCCAATTAATATTTACACTTTTAACAAGTCTTAAATAACTAATATCTATATTATGGTTATGCACGAGTTGAACAACACAAGATTTTTCATTTCTCCCATATTTAATGTGGGCAATGTCTGGTTAATATGGATCTTTTAGTTTGCCCAATATACCTTCGATCACAATGTTGACAACTAATTTCGTATATCTCCGACTTTTTATGTTGATCTATTTTATCATTTGGATTATCTAGAACTTCTCTTAATTTATTATATGGTTTGTAGACAACCTTAATGTCCAGTTTTTTCAAAATCTTATCTAGCCTTCATGTTAAATGGGCATTAAACGGTATTACCATGAATTTATTATGTTCGATTCCTTTTGAAAAGTCGAAAATGTCTTATTTTAATCATTCCCTTTGGACACCTCTCTAATTAATTTTAATTCTTTGTTATAATTAACTTTGTTTAAAGAAAAATTGATAATCTATTTACCTTAAAATTGAAGCATCTTATTTTGGAAACTATGATTCGAATCGTTAGGGATGTGTTTAAAAGTGGTGGTGTTTTTTAAAAAAATATTGAAATCTAATTTATTTTTATTGTCTTTACTAACTAAAACATCCAAAAATGGCAAGTTATCATTGTTTTCGAGTTCATACGTGAATGCTATGGCTTCGGATTTACTATCTAGGTTATTAACAGAATCTTCTAAGTTTTCATTTTTTCAATCGGAAATTACAAGAATGTCATCCACATATTTCAGTCACACCTTCGAAAAGTAACTAAATTCATCCCCCGCCTCGGTCTCAAATTTGCCCAGAGACAAATTGGCTAAGAACAGTGACAGAGGATTGTCTCTGTCTAGTATTAAGCTGAAAACAATTTTACTTCATGAGTAATCTCGTTAGGGAGATGTACTTAGAAACAAACTTGTTATTGAAATCGTTTAACTTGAGTAACTGCTTTGTGTTTCAGGCATTTGAAATGGATACATTCGAAAACAATGATGGTATGTGACACCAAGACTTCAACCTCCTGCATTTCACACATCTTCAAGTGTGCGAGGTTTTGTGTCCTTTAACTTATTATTGTTCTTCCGACTATCCTGATACCACATACCTTGAAATACCTGAAGGAGTTAAACGATTTCAATAACAAGGTTGTTTCTGAGTCTATTTTCCTAATGAGATTATTTATGTAGCAAAATTACTTTCAGCTTAATAATACATTTTTAAAGTGACAAAATGGTGAAGGAATTTCTAATTAATTTAGACTCAACTATCTTCTTAAAAAGTATAAGTTTAATGACAGAATCAAGTACATATAAAATGCGCACAGAATCTCCAGATTTGAGATATCAAAATAAAGTCTTTCATCATGACAAAGTCGGAACATATACGTCATTGAATATCTAAATAAAAATGTTAAGTTTTGGTTTGATATTAAATGTTAAGTTTTGATGTTTTACCTTATCATCCATATTCGTCAAACCTGGCATCCTTTGATTATCGCTTATTACTGTCATCGCGGAATTATTTAAATGTGAAAATATTTACTGGAAATAACTATCCCATTATTATCGAATAAACCGAACAGAGTTATTTGCTAAATGAATATCAGAAAAAGTTGGGATTTATCTGTGCAAGATCTGCTGTAACATTGTGATAATTCATAGTTTTATTGTCATTGGTTCTGTTATAGTCATGTTGTAGTAGCTCAACTGAAATTTAATAGGAACGTTCAAGTTTTGACTATTTGCACAAGTTACGAGCTTTATTAATATTTTTAATAATAATTTTATTCAAAATACTGCTCTGGCGCATATAAATCGTCGGTTTTGTTTGTTGAAATCATATTGGTTATTTATACGTAGTGTTTTTTAACCACCTGGAAAAAGTTTAGTTGTGTTCATCCGTTAGAGAATATCTTGCTTTACCATTGGGTTGATTCATTGTTACCTATACGTTTGATATGGTCAAACAGATATTGTCACAGTCATAACAGATTATTGAGTAAGTACAACGCAACACATATGCACACGCAACAAACAGTGTTTAAATTCACACGTTCTGGCTCACTTAAAAAAATCAATTAGCTCCGTTTATGTTTAAAAAAATACTTCTGAAATATCTGGACGAAATGATGAAGGTACGTTCTATGAAGTTTTGAAACGTTATAAAAACTGTAAAGTTTTGAAAATTTTGTATTTCAAGAAAATGTTTCAAGAAAATTCAATGAGAATTTTTGAAAATGTTTAAAAAACAATTTTGGTTGTTACCATTTATGGTAACATATTATCATGAAATTAATTACCATTTATCCAACCAAAAGTATCGTCTCTTTCTGCTTTATTGCTGTTTGGTCATCGGTTTGTTAAAATTTTTAATCACGTGGTTATCTATCCCTCCATGTTAGATTGCTATGTTTAGCTATTAGATTGTTTGAGGACTAATGTTAAACATATTTTTTTGAATAGCCCCAAAGAAAATT
Organism: Cosmopolites sordidus; assembly: GCA_031761425.1. Taxonomy (NCBI): domain Eukaryota; kingdom Metazoa; phylum Arthropoda; class Insecta; order Coleoptera; family Curculionidae; genus Cosmopolites; species Cosmopolites sordidus. Next base: position 1,715,116 of record JARFXV010000480.1, on the reverse strand, counting down.
TTAGTATCGTAATATTTCAGTGGTCAATGTCCATTGTCTTTTAATAAAAATAAATTGAACATATTTGGTGGGAAACTATCAAGTTTTGTGGTACGCATTATACAGTAGTATCCCGTTGAAAAATGACAGAACGTCTAGTTTTATGTGTTCCAATCTCCAGAGCAGAAGCCATACCATCTGCTACGTTCGGGTTTGACGAGTTCGATGTATTCGAGTTCCCCAAGTTAAGATGTCATGCGAGCCGTGTCGATAACACCTGGAGAACTAAGTACTTCTAATAGACATACTGGCATATCTCTTACTCTTCTAGTATATAATCCTTCCAGTGGGAATACCACAAGCATATTATAAATCTTCCGGCACCTGTACTTGACAGATTAATTATATCCAGAAATTAATCTAATTTTATCTCTACATCTACGTTCTCTGTTCATAAGGTGTTGGCATAATCTGTAGGATCTCCTGACATAGGTTATTAACTTCAAAATAGCACCCTTCTTGTTAGGGTTTACATTAAACATATGTACAATAAATGTGCTCAGGTGAAATTGTTGAGTCGTCTTCCAGTGGCCCCATAAGTCTCTAAATTCTTTTGAGGGAGGGTATTCTTCCCACAACTTACGACTCCCTACAACTCCCATAAAGTAGAACTCACCAACTTTGTGTTTGATCTAGAAAATGTCGCTAAGACCGCTTTTTTGGACTGACGAATTACTGTCTGCAAGCTTTACCTCCTTCCTATCTCTCCAGTACCCTTTACTGACTTGGAAGAGCTCTTGTTCGACTCCAGAGGTTCCACGATCTAAAACATTCTTAGGCGTTAGATTTATCAGTTTGTTTATCCTTTTTCTTCTAATAAGTCCTCATCTGGCCATTTTTACAGAAAGCGCATTTTCCCAGATTCATAAAAAAATACTATTTGTTTGCTGTGTGTCGGTATAAGGTAATTCATAAAAAAATCGTACATTTGGAGTAATAATAATATTTGACTTTGTGAAACATTCAAGAGCAGTAATTCCAAAAATTCCATATTAATCTGATGAGGCTTGGACTATGATTGTTTCGTTTTGCCTTACCGTAAGTTATAGCTTGGTGGTTAATATTTTGAGTCGACGATACGCTATAAAACGTGTTAAAAAAAGTTTTGAAAGTGTGTAGGGTATACATATATATATATATATATATATATATATATATATATATATATATATATATATATATATATATATATATATATATATATATGTTGGTTGATGACTGGATACGAGCCCCATCCATCCCTTCAACTGGATGGCATATGTTTCGTCTCTTGATGTTTAGACTCTTCAGGGTACCTACACATGTTCATCCATCAAGAATACAGAGACCCTAACCACAGCCAACAACCAATGTTTTCGCCAACTTCCCGTCGGCAGACGCAGGTTGTTGTGAGTTCCACATGAGATTGTGGAACCCAACGGTTGGGTGTATGATGCCACTCAACTACTGTTGTCTTATTGGACGCAGTCCAAAGAAATCTGACATTGCATAACATTGCATGAACAATTTGTTGATTACTTGACTGGGGACGGACCCCACACATCCCTTCCGTTGGAGGGCACATGTTTCGTCTCTTGCTCTCTCGTCAAGAATAGGAAGATCCCATCCACAGTTAACAACCCATACTTTTCGCCGACTTCCCGTCGGATGGCGTATATATACAGTGTTAGAATTCTTTGGACTGCTTCCAATGAGACAACAGTGCTGAGTGTAATCAGACACCCAACCGCTGGGTTCTATAATCTCATGTGGAACGCGCAACAACCTGCGTCTCCGCCTAAATGAACATTTTGTTGATTACTTGACTGAGGACGGGCTCCACCCATCCCTTCCCTTGGACGGCACATGTTTCGTCTCTTGATGTTTAGACTTTTCAGGGCACCGACATGTGCTCTTTCGTTAAGAATAGGAAGATTCCATCCACAGTCAACAACCCACATTTTTCGCCGACTTACTATATGATGATACCAATTTTGTTTTTTTAAATGGAATTCCCTATATAATATTACATTTTTACATTATATGAGGTATTTTGAAACTGTTTTATATAACATATGCCACACCTATCTTGAGCCATTTCGAAAATTAAAAAATATTTTTAAGAAATAAAATTTAAAATATAGAATATTTTTAAAAGAAACATCCCTGAATATAAAAATAGTTCTTTTTACAACCAGCATAGCTAGATATACGAATTTTTGAATACGGTTCCTTAATAGGTTGTTTTATGATAATATGACATGATAATTAATTTATTGCATACAAGATGCTTATAAAATAGTGCGCATTTAATAGAACTTAAAAATGCAGTGTTATGTAGAAATTTTGAATGGAACCCCTTATATTTTATAGCGGAGCACAAAAAAGCAATAAGTTCTATATCTAAAAGAGTTAAGTGATGATATACATATTTTTTGACTTAGCGGTTTTTGACTTATAAGCAAAGCAATATGGCATATTGACTTAAAATGTAAAGATATTGGTTTATTTTAGTAGTGGGCCACGGCCGGCTAGGGCGACATTACTTCTAAACGAATATTATGAAAATGTATGTATTTGACTTTATTAGTTTGGTAATTCATAATTGATTGAACTATTTGAATGCCGTGATCATGATTTTATATATTTTATATGGACAGTGTGACAAAATTATCGGCCGCACCTTCAGAGAATTTAACGTAATGTATCATAATAGCACGAATGAATGAAAGAAAATTTAGACGGAACATTCTGGCTTATTTCCATGCGTATCCATAATCTTCTATTAGAGAAGTTGAAGACGAGCTGCTTATAACATTCGGCTCAATACAAAGAATACTGAAAAAATACGGCATGTGCCCATATAAATTTTCTAAAGTTCAGTTTCTCAAGCCAGACGACTGCTCTCAAAGAGAAGAATTTTGTGAACATTTATTAGTTAATTTCCAGGAAGATCCACATTTTTTCCAAAAAATAGTCTGGACTGATGAGTCCAAATTTTCTGAGAGAAGGAGTTTTTAACAGACGAAATTGTCACTTCTGGGCCTATAAAAATCCTTATTTTACCAGGGATTCCGCATTCCAAGAGAAATTTAGTTTTAATGTTTTTTGTTTAATCATGGACAAACAAATTCGATACTTTATTTACGATGAAAAGCTGATTTTACGAAAATATCTAGAAATAGCAACAACAGTAGTAGAGGATTTGACAGAAAACCTTACACTGGCAGTGTATCGAAGCAGCTGCTCTCAGCTTGATCGTGCTCCGGCACACTGTGCAGAAGAATTAAGCAGGCAACTCTATGAACTATTCCAAAACCGGTGGTTTAGATGTTTGGGTCCGTGGAATTGGTCGCCATGATCACCCGATTTAACTCCCCTTGATTTCTATCTTTGTGGTACTGTAAAAGACAATATCTACAAAACGCCAGTAAACACTAGAGAGGAGTTAAAATATCGGGTGAATCAAGCATTCGCAACCTTAGATCCTATTGAAATAAGAAGATTGCTCTTTTGAGCTCCACTATAAAATACAGGGTGTTCTATTTAAAATTCCTACATAAGATGAATTTTTAAGTCCTACAAAGGGTAACTATTTTGCAAACGCCCTGTATACGATAAATTAATTCTCATGTCATATTGTCATAAAGCAATCTATTAACCAAACGTATTCAAAAATTTAGGTGTCTAGCTGTGCTGGTTGTAATTTTTTTTTATTCAAGGATGTTTGTTGTCAAATTTCTTAAAAAATATTTTTTATTTCCGAAACGGCTTAAGATAGGTATAGTATATGTTACATAAAAATGATTTAAAATTGTTTACAGAATCTAGAAACGCAATAACATATAGGATATTCCATTTAAAAAAAAGTTCAAATCAGCTTCGAGTAGATATGGCAACACTGCAGCGTATAAAATATATAAAATAGAAAGTTCATATTCATTTATATAAGTATCTAAAATTTAAAATCATTACTCCAAGTAGTTCTCCGTATATATGTATGTATGTATATATATTCAGAAGGTCATGGTACACGACACCCTTCTGATCCCACCCAATGCACATCATTGCCTTCTTTCCAAAGCAATTTGGTCTTGCGATCGATACCGAAGTTGTCTGGGTCAACCCATAATTTTCTACGTTTTGAGTTCTAAAAATATATCAATTTTTCATCAGTCCCTTTCATGCCGAGATAGCAAACCTTCGCACACCGTTTTTCGCTTTTCCATCTGTCTGTCGTTCAGCTGTCGTGGTAGCCATTTTCCTGCCTTCTGAATACTTCCTACGACAATCACAAATGGTTCGGAGACCAACATTTAACTTATCTGCCATTTGTTGTCGAGTTTGCAAATCGTCTTCTTCTAACAAGTCGGAAACTTCCAATTTTTTATGTTGATCTGAGCGTTATTCTCTTTTAAGTCGAAATCACCACTTTTGAAACGCCTAATTATCCCATAAGTTTCCACAAGTATACCACTGCTTTCACTCGTGTTTTTATTTTGCTTAAACAAGAAAAGTAGTAGGTGCTGAAAATGCTCTTTATTTGGCTCAAAACTCGGCATATTTACCACACGAAAAAAATATGACGCTGGAAAGGTACTTCAGTAGCAACGAAACCTATTTATCACCTACCTTTGTTTCCATCACCATCTCTTAAAAAAATGAGAATTATTACACTTCCCATAATAGAGAATCCTTTATCCTTGTATCTAATCTAGAAGTTGTAGCTAAGATCACATCTTTGTATCGATGAATTACTATATGTACATAATCCTCTACCTCTCCGGTCCTGCTTACTAACCTGGAAACATAATATTAATAATATAATATACAATTTATAATATCTACAGTCCCTCATGGTGGACATCCCGCCTAGACTTCAGAGGTTCCATGACTTAAAATTTGGTAGATACTTCTAATCTGTTCCTGTAAAAGTTTTCAACCTATGTATCTCATCAAGCACCGTTCTAACCACCAAGAAACAACTTAGAAAATCATTCCTATTACATCTTATTTAATGTAGCAATTAATATTATTAATCTTCACATTCCTCGACCTTCTTTCGTACCGACAGATTATACTGATGATAAATTCATCTAAACACGAAGTGATTTACCCCCACCCCAAGTCACTTTTTTAAGGATCTGATTTCAGAACTGAATTCAGATTGAATCCCAGATCAGATTTAATCAGCTTGGTTGATGGTAACATGATTAGCGAAATGCACGTGGATAAGTTTAAAACAGTGATTTGGTCTACAATAGAATTATCCTCCTCTAAGTTCGAACTTTCTTAGTCGTTAATCCGCCAGTTCGACTTTTCTTTTTCTTCTAATAATTCCTCCTTTATCCACTTTTCTAGAAAGCGTCATGTCCCGGCTCCATCAGGAATATTTCTTGGTTGTTGTACTTGTTTCTTGTTTGCTTAAGATAATTCATAAAAAAACAGCAGAAATTTGTAATAACCAGTATCAACTTTAGACTAAAATTTAATACACTAAAATAAATACATATACAATAAATTACACCAAAATAACCCTCCTCAAATGAGAGCAAGTGATTTATTATATTTAAAATGGATATATTTATCGAAAAAATTATTTGTTTAGACTGAAGCTGTTGAACTTCTTTAAAAAGAAAAGGAGTTTAAGGGACTTCACGCGCGTTTCGAGGAGTGGATCAAATGTTGGCACATATGTATGAAATGAAATTGGTCATATTTTAATTATAATAGGAATTAAATAGGAATAAAATTTATAATAGGAATTATTTTCTAAGTTGTTTCTTGGTGGTTAGAATGGTGCTTGATGATATACATAGGTTGAAAACTTTTACAGGAACAGATTAGAAGTATCTACCAAATTTTAAGTCATGGAACCTCTGAAGTCTAGGCGGGATGTCCACCACGAGGGACTGTAGATATTATAAATTGTATATTATATTATTAATATTATGTTTCCAGGTCAGTAAGCAGGACCGGAGAGGTAGAGGATTATGTACATATAGTAATTCATCGATACAAAGATGTGATCTTAGCTACAACTTCTAGATTAGATACAAGGATAAAGGATTCTCTATTATGGGAAGTGTAATAATTCTCATTTTTTTAAGAGATGGTGATGGAAACAAAGGTAGGTGATAAATAGGTTTCGTTGCTACTGCAGTACCTTTCCAGCGTCATATTTTTTTCGTGTGATAAATGTGCCGAGTTTTGAAGCAAATAAAGAGCATTTTCAGCACGTACTACTTTTCTTGTTTAAGCAAAATAAAAACACGAGTGAAAGCAGTGGTATACTTGTGGAAACTTATGGGATAATTAGACGTTTCAAAAGTGGTGATTTCGACTTAAAAGAGAATAACGATCAGATCAACATAAAAAATTGGAAGTTTCCGACTTGTTAGAAGAAGACGATTTGCAAACTCGACAACAAATGGCAGATAAGTTAACTGTTGGTCTCCGAACCATTTGTGATTATCGTGGGAAGTATTCAGAAGGCAGGAAAATGGGTACCACGACAGCTGAACGACAGACAGATGGAAAAGCGAAAAACGGTGTGCGAAGGTTTGCTATCTCGGCATGAAAGGGACTGATGAAAAATTGATATATTTTTAGAACTCAAAACGTAGAAAATTATGGGTTTACCCAGACAACTTCGGTATCGATCGCAAGACCAAATTCTGAAACCACGTAAAACATTTAATATCGCTCACTACCGTCATGAAATGTTTAATTTGTACTATGCATTGATCGAAAAGCGACCAGAATGGGCTACAAGATACGAAGCGAAAGCGGCCAGAGACACCATTTCTGCACTTGGCTGGGAACTCTTGCCCCACCCGCCGTACTGATCAGACTTGGGCTCCTTTGACTACTACTTGTTTTCATTGATGCCTCATGCACTTTCCATGAAACACATCAACAATTACGGAGATGTCGAAAAAGGATAGAAAATGTACTGATTTTTATGGTTCTAAATTACTGGGTGTCCTTGATATTATTTTATGATAATTTTATAATTTTTTTTTATAACAATTAATAATTAATAATTTTTCTAATAATTACAGACTACTACTAATTTTTAGCGATTTAAATTGGCATTATAAAAATACTAGACAATTCTATCATTCCGCCATTTTCTATCAAGCACTTTTCAATACGTCGTCGGGTATTGTTCACTACTTTTCTCAATTGTTGTTTGGTAATGCTACGGCAAGCTTGCCAACTACGATCACAAAGATCGTCTCGAGTTTGGAGCTTCGAAACATAAACCTAATTTTTAATTGTCCCTCAGAGAAAAAAATCAAGAGGCGTGAGGCCCGGGGATCTCGGCATCCAATTAATTACAGGACTGTTTCGCCAAATCCAATGATTTGGAAAATTATTATTTAACCATTTTCTTACGTTAATTGCATGACGAATGGGTGCCCCGTCAAATTGTAAGTGTAAATTGTACCGATAATTAAGAGGCAACGCACCAATTTCATCATCAATCTAATTTTGTAAAAAAAAAAGAAAAAGAAATAAATCTAGCTGCATTCAAATTTCCATTAAAAAATATGGTCCAATAATAATGTCATTTAAAATACAATAAATTAAAATTTGTAAGTGGTGGTAAGTCCTTATCCTGGACACACTGTATGTTTCCAAAAATAAATTTCTTTTTTCATTTAAGATTGCTTAATTAATCATTTGTTTTATTAATCATATTGTTTTGATTAATTAATCAAAACTATTAAATTACTAATTAATGTTAGTAAAAAATAAATAAAAATCAGAATAATTGCAGTGGTCTTAATTTTTTTGAAAAGGGTGTACATGTTACGAGTCTTTCATGCACTTTAAGGAAATGTAAAAACCAAATATCAATATGCTTTTAAATACAATAATAGTTCTTTTTGTACTTTTTTTTGTTTAGTTTACTTTGTTCCTTTTTTTAAATTTTTATATTTAGAAATATTAGTGTGTGTTAGGAAAAAGAGGGACAGGGAGAAAGGGTAGTGAAGATACCCACTCTACGACATATTAATTAAATAAAATATGAGTGAGTTATAGTCTGTCTGTGACGTCATCCCAACAATAAAACCCTCTTCTTGAATTGACGTCCACAGCAGGCGCAGGCGTCATTCATTTGTTTTCGATCGACTATCTGGAAAGTCGGCTTTGTCAGAGAGTGGAGGAAATTTCTACGAGTTTGCCTGGTTGCCACTTTCAATGTTTTATCATTAAGGTGGTTGAATGTTATTTGGTTCTCTTAAAAGTTCTGAATGATTTTAAATATTCTATTTGGGTATATATTAGACGAACAAAAAAATTCGCACCTTTAAATTTCGTTCTACGGAAATAATATAATATAATTATATTTAATTTCTTGCTCTCTTGTGGTTTTAAAACGTTGATAATTGACTTGAAAATACCTTATAGTTTGATGAAAGAATAAAATGTCATGTTACGTGCAAAAAGTGGTATGAAAAAATTGAAACAGAAGAATTGCAAGAATTACTGGATATAGATTCTAAAAAGAAGCTTGCAGAGTAGTTTGGCCTTACACAGTAAGCCATTTCCATACGTTTACATGCAATTGGCATGATCCATAAAGAAGGCCGATGAGTTTCAGATGAACTGCTCAAAATCAACATAAATCGATGCGATAATACCGTAGTTTGTTTTCGAAGTTTCAGAAAAATGATTTTCTATACACAATCATCACAGGCACTGCTTTATGGTAATGCTAAGTGAAAAATATTTGTCTAATATTTACACCAAAACAGTTTTGCTCTGCATCGAATAGGAATGGAAACGTGTATTGTACTATAAGTAATTAGAGTTGTATGAAACAATAACGGTAGATTGTTATCAATTAACTAATTTGAGAGATAAGGAATGGCCATATTCCTGGACAGTAAATGGATATTTACTGGGAAAATCTGTCGTAAAGTGATGCTATTTGAAGACAATGCAAGAGTGACTCAAGGCCATATATTTGCCTTAGGCTGGAAACTTCTCCCGTTTGGAGCTTACAGCCCGGATATGGAACATTCCGATTGTCAGGTACTCTCATCGCTGTACCAACACGTAGCTAATTCATATTTTGCACCACTTGAAATTATACGAAAATAATAGTTTGATGGTCTCAAAAGCAATAATGTTTTATTATCAGGAAGTTCACAAACTGTCAAAAATATTGCAATACGCCAACGATGCAAAGGGGAAATATTTTAGTAGCTAATCTTTTTTTATTTACTTTAAGTTATAATTCATGTGTTGTTAGCATTCCTTTGCGCCCGACGGATTTCATTCATTCACTATGAGCTTTTTTCCTTTCGTCAGACCAAGTTGTTCCGGTCTTCCTACATTTTTCTCTCTGACCAACCTCCCAAACGTTAACCTTTTGTCTGAAAGTTTGTAACCTGAATTTCACTTTGTGTAATATTTACTGATCTTAGGTTTTCTTTAATTGCAGCAATCCATTTAATTGTTTCTATCTTAGCTCTACTCCTATTTTCATAAAATTCAACTATTTGTCTAGTTAGCCTACTCGGATTCATCCGTTTTATGTGTCCGTAAAAGTTCAGCCTTCTTTTTCTCATATCGCGATGTATATCTGCATATTGTTTAATTTTTTGGTTTTCTCGAAATTTGTATGTGTTATTTATTTGTTTGGGGCCTAAAATTTTTCTTATAATTTTTCTTTCATTCTATTCAATCTCCTCGATGTCCTTCTTTGTATTCAAAATGAGCATTTCTGTGCCATATAGACATTCTGGCTTAATAACTGTGTGGTAATGTCTCAGTTTTGTGTTTTTAGATATGCATTTTTTGTTGTAAATATTTTGTGTAAATCTCAATGCAGTTTCCATTTTTTGACATCTAATCTTATTGGTCGCTCTTTCTAACTCGTTTTCCATGATTATTTCACCCAAATATTTAAATTGAGAGACTCGTCTGATGTTACCATATTTTGTTTTTAGAAATGGTGTTCTTCGTCTGTTGCAGGTCGTGTATTGCATCTTTTCAAAGAAAATTTGGAGTCCTATCTTTTCTGCTGTTTCTTTTAGGATTTCAATCTGTTTTTGTGCCACAGCTAAAATTGCTAGATCATCAGCAAACGCCAAACAGCCTATTTTGATGTTAGTTTTCCCCAGTTTAACGGATATTTTGTCCCAGATATTTTGTTTTTAGAAATGGTGTTCTTAGTTTGTTGCGGGTCATGTATTGTGTCTTTTTTAAGGAAATTTGGAGTCTTATCTTTTCTGCTGTTTCTTTTAGGATTTCAATCTATTTTTGTGCCGTTAATATATCTTGAGCCAAAATTGCTAGATCATCAGCAAACACCAGACAATTAATTTTAATGTTTGTTCTACCCAGTTTAATGGAATGGTCAATATTCAGGGCCGATTTTTTGTACACGCCACTCCTATATTACTTTTTCTAGAACACAGTTAAATAAGAGTGGCGAGAGTCCATCCCCTTGTCTCACTCCAGTTTTAATTTCGAAAGGCTCTGAGATGCATGAATTTAACGTTTTACCTTATGTTAGTTAGTGTTGCTTTAATAATTGCCAGCGTTTTCAGATCTAGTCCTTGTTTTTTCAAGATTTGGAATAAAGATTCTCGGTCAATAGAATCATATGCTTTTTTTGAAATCTACAAATGTACAGACGATATTTTTATTGTATAGTTTTTGATGTCTTAGGATCAACTTTAGATTTAGGATCTGTTCCGGGCAGGATCTGCCCGGTCGAAAACCTGCTTGATATTCACCAATTTTAGGTTCTAACTGCCCTTGTGCCCTATGTAATAGATTGAGATAGAATTTTGTAACAAACTCGGAGAAGAGATATCCCTCTGTAGTTGTTTACATCCGTTCTATCTCCTTTCTTATGTAGTGGATGGATTAGAGCATCTTTCCAATCTTCCGGAATCCGTTCGGTTCGCCAAACTTGTTGCAGAATTTTGGTTATTTCCTTGATTGAACCTGGAGCACCGGATTTTAAAAGTTCAGTAGTGATTTCATCTTCGCCAGAAGCTTTGTTATTTTTAAGTCGTTTGATTTGCCTAATTATTTCATCTTCATTCAGTGGTAATTAATTTAAGTTTGGTTGTTTAGGGTTTAGTGTTGGTAATCTGTTTAAGGGCTCAGGACAGTTTAGTTGTTGTTCAAAATATTTGGTTCTTTGCAACTGTCCTGGTTATTTAGAGATAATTGTCCGTTTTCAAAATTTGTTTATAATTGGGGTACGAAATGGCGACATGGTCAATTTGAAATTCACCCTTGTACGTGTTTGGGCAACTCCAGGTCTTTTGTTTTGTTATTTTCTTCTTAAAATGAGTTGAAATTATTTTTAGATTAAACTGCGAACATAGTTCAACCAATCTTTTGCCATTATGGTTGATCCCTTTACGAATGGGAAAATTGCCCACTGTTTTTTGTACTTTCTTTCTTTTCCTAGTTGGTCGTTGAAATCACCCAATAAGATTTTCACAAAGTTAGAAGGAATTTTAGAGATATTCTTTCTATAATTTCCCAAGAGTTATTTGCTTTTTCAGGATTTGATTTATTTTCTTCGTTAACTGGGAGGTGTGAATTGATTAATGTATAGTTTTTGGTTGGATATAGATTTGGCTTTTACTGGCTGGATATTAGTTATAGAACCAAGAATGGTTTTTGACATAGCGAAAGCAATTCGTGTAGTTTTCCTGGGCGCAGGAGTGAGGTGATATTTACTGTTCCAAAGAAAGTTGTTGTTTTCGGTTTGAGACGTTGACCAGAGGTCTTCGACTTCTTCTGAAAGAAAATCAGAAAACTCGGTTGTAGCAGCAACGCTTGCAGAGGAATGTTTAACTCCTGGGGTAATTTTTGTAATTACTAGAATGCTTCAGCTTGTACTTGGAATTAAAATTTAAACCATGACGGTTCAGAGGTTAAGACTGGAGGGGTTAGTCCCAGAATTTAAATCTCAGCCGCACCACTGATAAACAAACGCTGACCACTCAACCGCTTGATACAAGTCAGACGCTAAGTGAATTTAGTTTTTGCCTTGATTTGGGGCTGCTTATTTTTATTCACAGCTGTCCATTAATGTCTTATTGAACTTTCACTATCCACCCCCTGTGACCCGTCCAGTACCTTAGGCGAGGTATACTGGACCCTGTTCTGTCTTACGGATATATAGCCTGTTCTGACTTACGGAAGTTAAACATGGACACACATCACAATCAATTCAAAAGTTTCGGGTAGACCAGAGAGGAATGGAAAGGTATATGCTTGGCATTACAAAGCGGGACAGAAAGACCTGCGCGTGGATCAGAGGACAGACGAAAGTATATTACATCATTGCAAAGGTGAAGAAGCTATACTGGTATACTGGTATACTGGTTCCTCAGACCAGTAAAGGATAGTATTCCACAAGTCACATGGTGTCTATGAGATTCCTTGTTCTGGTTGCTCCCAATCATATATCGGTCAAACTAATAGACGTATCCAAAATCGCATATACGAGCATTCTCTCGCCGTCCGAAAATCTGATCTCTCCTCGACTTTAGCAAAATCTTCAAACGGATAACAAAATAGATTTCGAAAAGGCTAAAGTAATCGCACCTACATATCTCACCTCCACCCATCACCCCCACCCCTCAACCAAGCGCCCTACCTACAACCTCATCTATTAATACAGAGATCCACGTTCTTTTCTGGTTGTGAACTCGGAGTAAATAAACTAGATTCTGTTGAAAATGGCGTCAAAGTGGAAGCCGAAATTTTATTTTTAAGTTTTAAGTTCTAAATCTAAAACGCGGTTCTACCCGAGAATCTAGTAATTCTAATATATATATATATATATATATATATATATATATATATATATATATATATATATATATATATATATATATATATATATATATATATGTTATACGATGTTTATACGACTTCTTAACGAACCTAGTCTTAAATTTGTTATAATGTGTTTTCATGTGGTAAACATGCCGAGTTTCGAGTTAAATTAATTCAAAAACAATTGGCAGAGATGTTAAATGTTAGTCGCCGAACCATTTGTGATTGTCGGCAAGACATGTGAAAAGTCCAGAAGGCAGGAAAATTAATACCATATCAGCCGAATGAAAGACAGATGGAAAAGCGAAGAACGGCGTGTGAAGTTTTGTTTTCTAGGCATGAAAGAAAGAGTTTTTGAATCGGATCGTGACTACAGACAAAAAATGGATTTATTTCGAGAATCCAAAACGCAGAAAATCGTAGGTTGAGCCAGGACAACCATTAACATCGATCGTAAGACCGAATTGTTTTGGAAATAAGACAAAGCTGTGCATTTGGTGGGATCAGAAGGGTGTAAGATACCATGAGTTTCTGAAACTAGGTGAAACAGTTAATAGCTTTCGCTTCCGTCAACAAATCATCAATTTGAACCATGGGTTAATCGAAAAGCAACCATGGGCTACAAGACATGGAAAAGTGATTTTGCAGCACAACGCTCCCTCACATACAGCGAAAGTGGTCGGAAACACCATTTCTGCACCTGGCTGCTTCCGACTACTACTTTTCATCGATGTCTTCCGCACTTTCTATGAAATACTTCCGTAATTATGGAGATGTCGAAAAATGGCTTGATGACTGGACCACCTGAAAAGATGAACGGTTTTCCTGGGAGGGCATCCACAAATTGTCAGAGAGATTTAAAAAATATTCAGCTAGCTCTGGCGCAGACTTTAAATAAACACTTTTATACTTTAAGGTTGTCATTTTTACCTTTTGATTAATGAAAGAAATTTTGGTGAATATTGTAACTGCATAAAAACTAGTATACGTTGGTCATAAAGTGTTTGGGTTTGAAAATATTTCCTGACACAGAGATGTATAGTGACATATCAATAACATAATGACTTGGAAGACCGATTTCTCTAGACTTGAGAAATCAACATTCTTTAATTTGATTCAATTCTGCATGATTTTTCGCATTTTTTATTATTGTAACTCATTCTTCAACGTCAGTTATCAAGCCTTTGAATAACTGTTCCTTTTGGGTATGTTTCATAAGAAAATCACACTAATATGTTGAATAAAATGAATTATTTTATTTCTGCTTATATGGTATTCGAAGAGAGTTTCAACTGGTGATTTTAATAAAGCTGAACTTCCAGCAAACTCACGTACTGTTACTAGGTGATCAGCATCAATCAGTTATCTTAATGTGTGTCTGATGATGTACAACAACCAATGGTTTTAATATATTGTCTCTCGTTTGATCAATTAGAGCCTGATGTATTGACAGACACAGTAAATCGCAAACGCAAGGCAATTTTGCTGTTAGAGTATCATTTCCTTCATAGCACGCATTGTTTTATGTGCACCTGCAACTCCTTGTGGAAATAAAAAAACAATACATGAGGGAAACATAATACAATACAATCAATCAAAACAATATTTCCACTGAATATCAGTTTACTTTAGACATCAAACGGAAATAGAGTTTTGATCTTTTGCATATGAATATGCATATAACACTACAACTAGAACCACCAGTTTGTGAAAAGCGAAAGTACTTCGTACTTCGTACGTACGTACTTCGTTCGTATATTTTCAAGTAGTACTGATTATAGTATTCAAATTTACATGTCGACCACTGAAGAGGCGCTTTGGTGGGGGTATAAAATGTGCGTAAATCATTATGGGTGTTTCAACTCGTTCGTTTTGTGAAGGGTCACCACGTTTCGGCAAAATATCAGTTCTCTTCTGAACTGATCAGAACTCTTCACTCGAACCACCTGCTAATATATATATATATATATATATATATATATATATATATATATATATATATATATATATATATATATCCTGAGCTTTCTTCGGTCCTGAGCTTTTATCTGCCATTCCGGTCCAATATATTAAATTATGTCATCAGTCCATCGTCTTTTTGATTTTCTCCGTGGACGTTTGCGATTAAGCGGTATCCAGTCCAGGATCGCCTTGGTCCATCT
The DNA here is from genome assembly GCA_031761425.1 of Cosmopolites sordidus. Lineage (NCBI taxonomy): Eukaryota > Metazoa > Arthropoda > Insecta > Coleoptera > Curculionidae > Cosmopolites > Cosmopolites sordidus. The sequence goes on along the minus strand of JARFXV010000480.1, from coordinate 1,700,105 downwards.
TTCGTCACATCGCTTCGCTACATGGCCTGCCCACCTCCATTTTAATTCCTTTATTCTTCCAATGATGTCACTCACTTTCGTTTTTTTCTGATTCATCTGCAGGGCTTTCTATACCGTCTAGTCATGCCAAGAATATAAATTTCCATTCCCCTCTGTGCGATGTTTTTGAATTGACTGCGATATATATATCCAGGTTTCACTTCCGTATGCCATAACAGGCAGGACACACTGATCATAGACTTTTCAGGCAAAGTGGTAGTTTGTTCACTCAACACTATGTTGAGACTGCCAAATGTCTGGCAGCCACATTCAACGTGTCATTCCATCTCCAAAAAGGGGCACAGTGGATTCTGGGATGCTGCTGGAGAGGGACTGAGATTTTGAATTTGTTTTGTTCGATCGTTTTGTTGTGTTGCAAGACCTGAAAGAGATGAAATTACAGTCTAATATGAAAAACTCGCCCACAATGTTCTTGAAATGGCTGCTTCAATAGCACCAAACGATACATTTTTCAAACAGTCAAAAATCTCAAACGACACCATTAATTTAATAAACAAAACGACGAACAATGAAGAATAGGTAGTCCTTTTGGCAGTTGAGATTTGCAATACTATAAGAAAACGTATTCGATAGGAAACGCGCCTATTCAACATGCAGCTAGTGCAAATAACTCTGAAAGAAAACTAAACAGAAGCTGAGCAAGAAAAGTACGCAAATTTTTGCCTTAATACCGGAGGATGGTACTGTGTGCAAGGAGCGGACGGAAATGTTAGAGGATATCCGAAGATTTTATTTAAAGTTATATGAGGATCAGAACCAGTCAAGAACAGCAATGTCTACTGAAGAACAAGTGCCGGATATCCTGGAGTGCCGGTGGAGGAAGTGACATAGGCTATAGACTCGAGGAAAAATGGTAAGACGCCAGGAAAGGATAGTATAACTGTTGAAATGTTAAAAGCTGGTGCGCGGACTATACATAAAGCACTAGTAAAAGAATACTCAAATGACCTCAAAGAACAAAAAGTACTCAACTTATGGAAAATGCAGAAATGATTATTTTACATAAAAAAGGAGCACAGGAAGATTTAAAGAACTACCGTTCAATAAGTCTCCTATCAGTGGTATACAAAGCTTTCACCAAGATAATATACAAAATAATATTAAGAAAACTTAATGACGTACAACCAAGAGAGTAAGCAGTATTCAGAAGTCGATTCAGTACAATGGATCACATTCAGGTTCTATAGCAGCAAAGTTAATCAGCCTGTCACCTTTATTATCCCGCTCACCATTTCTATATGGACCAGATGCATTTTCACCAGTTCTTGGTTTTCCGATTCTGGCATTAAAGTCACCCATCAGGATTTTGTACCTACACATTTTCTTGTCTAGAAGTTAAGCCACATCATCATAAAATTCCTCAATTTCCTTATTCCGATAGCTTCTAGTTGGTGCATAAGCTTGTACGATTTGAATATTAAACTTATGGTTACACAAAGTAGAAACGTAGAGGAAAGTGATTACGTTAACATATCGTTAATAAGCTCTAGACATATTTAGTATTGTATGATTCAATTTTTAAATTTTAAAATCATACCAATTCAGTCAAGTTTAGATATTGTTGATGTATTTCTAACTTAAATTTAGATTTGGTAAAGTTTACCATTATATTTCTCGGAATGATTGAGTGATCATTTTTGATCATTATATACTGAGCCCACATTTAATCCCGAAACCCACGTGAGCTATAAATATAGATTACCAACACGATAAGTTGGTAATGATTAACACGAAATCACCTATTTTCTTAAACTACGACATTTTTTCAGTTTTCATAAAGAATCTTTTTCTTTGGATTATATACACAGTTTAATGAAATATAACTAATAACGAAAATAAACATAACATTTGACCAGTTGTATATTATATTAAACTTAAAGCAAAAAAAAATAAATAAATATCTTCATTGGAGCAGATGGCATGGAAGAAAAAGGGAAGACAAGCACATGTCGTGGATTTTTTATGGAAAATATTGTTGATGAAATGCAAACAACGAAAATTGTTTTTTTTATATAATCAAATGTGTTTACCAGTTTTATTCAAATCAAAAGTTTCCGGTGTGTAAGCTACTTTTGAATCAAATAACTCGAGTGTGGGTATACTGCGAAGCCTATGGCTTTCTGGTTAGTTGGTTCGATTTTTTTTTTAGAAAATAACTCCTTTTGTCCTCACATACTCGGGAAGCATTTGTCGTATCTTAAACGTATATGTAAGACTTCTAGCGTAGATGATTATCATCGTAGTGTATCGTCAGATCGTAATGCATTGTCGACTATCTTATACTAGCTTTCGTTAAGAATTTTCACAAATATTGTCCTGGGTTCTTCGAAATGAGCTCATGAACCTTCTTTGGCCTTTTTCAAAATCATATATTTTACAACAATGTCATAAATGAGCAACCTGGGGTATTCGAAAAACCTAATTAATTCGATAGTCGAACGTCCAGAGCGAAGGCTTTCAATTATCGTCGCTATTCGATTATATTTCGCATTTAATTTTAGGAATCCGGCTAATTTGAGGTTATTCTTTTTACATGCTTCTGATTTATGAAAATAATAAAAGCGATCTACTAGCTGATGTAGAATATGACGGAAATTGAAAATAAAAATTGTATGTGTTTTTATGATGAATAATCTCCTCCTGAAATGAATGAGTGATTACTTTTGGTCACTGTATACACATGATGAAAACAATTTGGCTCTATCGGTATCATCTACATGCCGTAGTCGAGTTTTAAAAACTTTCACTACTTCTATTGGAACCTTCGGTGTGAAACACTAAACTCGAAGAAATTGTCGACACAAGTTTTGACGGCCATATTATCATCATCAGGAGATGACAATTCAATCTGATTTTCATTGTATGCTGTATACACTATATGCTGTCTGCATCGTATGTTGTTTGCATCGTATTCTGTTTACATCGTATGATGTTTGCATCATATGCTGTTTGCATCGTATGCTGTTTGCATCGTATGACGTTTGCGTCGTATGCAGTTTTATATGGTGTTTGCATTGTATGCTATTTGCATTACACGCTGTTGTATTGTGTGCTGTTTGTTTTGTGTGTTGTTTGCATTGTATGCTGTTTGCATTGTATGCTGTTTGCATTGTATGCTGTTTGCATTGTATACTGTTTGCATTGTATGCAGGCAGCATTGTGTACTGTTTGCATTGTAAGCTGTTTGAATTATTAGCTGTTTTATTGTACGCTGTTTACATTGTACGCTGTTTGTATTGTATACTTTTTGCATTGTATGCTGCTTGCATTGCATGCATTGTGTGCTGTTTGCATTGTATGCTGCTTGCATTGTATGTTGTTTACATTGTAAGCTGTTTGCATTGCATGCTATGCTGTACTGCATTGTACTTAAATATATAATCATATATATTTAATTACAACATAAGAAAAGTTAAAGCGCTAATTCTGTTAGTGCTACAATCTAAAACTTGATTGATTCTCTTTCCTAAATGTTTTATTCCACACCCTCTGACTGCAGCAACTTTCTCATATTTGAAGGAGTTATAGGGAGGGTGTGATGTAATTGTACCATTTACTATCATCTCTGGAACGTGTAAATGAATTGTTAAAAAAAAATCATATCTCTGATTGTCTTTGATGACCCTTGATATGATTCTGCAAATTACATTTGCTGATGCTGGGAGAACGAAACATTACTGGCTTCTTTATACACTAATTAATTTGAGATGATCTTGATGCTTTGAATTGAGTATGTGACGGCGATTTATATAATTTTGAGACAGCAGTTTACAAAAATACGAAAATTTAATAAGAATTTTTTCAGATAATTAACTAATTTTTTTGACTTGTATATTTTCGTCTTGGAATTTGACAATTGTGATCTATATGTAGCGTTTTTGCTAGAATAATTTTGCTTTAAAAATATACAAACCTCCATTAATAGAAGAGTTGAAACCGTCTGACCATAGTCAGTGTTTTTTTGTGAAATGGATTGAAGAAAAATCTGATAACTTTTCAAACAAAATTTTCTTTACTAATTAAGCAGCATTTTCTTTCGAACAAATTATAAACAAACAAAATTACAGTATACAATGTGAAGAAAATCCCAAAAAGATTATGGAACCACCATTATATTTTCAAAAAGTTACTTTTACTGTGGATTATATGTTTTATTTTTTAGAAAACTACGTTGGTGACGTGGGTATCATCATCATAGAGAAATGTATTGCATAATATTCATCTTTCACGAGTTATTTGGATTGGTTCTGAATATTTGGCTTACCAGGGTCGTTTGTAAAATAGTTACGACACTGTTTAAAATGTAAACGTCACTCATAGATTGCTGTGAACATTATGTCATTTTATTATGGCAAGATACACGATTCAACAGCGTGTAGAAATTATTCGTATCTAGCATCAGCACAGAAATAGGAACGCGACCCTCACTTTAGGGAAAAAATAATTTCGATAAAGTGCACTTCTGGTATAATGGATTTGAGAACAAACTTAACTGCAAGATTTGACCTGAAAAAATTATCAAGTGATTCTGAAGTTACCTCTTCATCTTCAGAAAGTCACACACTGTTTGGTGTGGTTTTTGGCCCAAATGAGTCATATGACCTTATCTTTTTAAAAACTATGATGCAAATTGTGTTACTGATAATGTTGTGGCTATAAGAATATTCTAATAGTATTATTTTTTCCTATTTAGAATATATTTGACCTGAAGTGATAAATGAGAATATATACAATGTTTTCTTTCAATAAGACGGTTGGACATATCTCTTTATTGCAAGAAAAATATTCTATTGTTATCTCTTTGTTGTAAGAAAAGTTTCCTGGTGTTTTCTGGAGATATTTCGCGAAATAGTAATGTTCACTAGCCACCAGAATCATGCGATCTCATATCCTTGTGGGGTTATATTAAATCTTTAGTTTACAGGTCCCTTAGTTTACAGGTCCCATCATTCAAAACATACCACGCGATATGCATGAAAGATTAATCGATCATTGGGTCTCCAAAATTCATTCCACCAGACAAAGCCGAGGGGGATATTTGAACGGGATTATGTTCAAATCATAATGCTATTATTTGTTCTTCAAGATAAAATAATAATTAATCTATTATTGTATTTATCATTGTGCGTCATTTTAAAGTTCTGACCTGTTATTGGACAAGCATAACATAATCCAACTCTGCATTTGTCTTAATTTTGACATGGTTATTTGAAGTGAATCTTTGTCCATCTAGCCAGTTCTTCAGGCCTGGTATGGCTTGAGCCAAATTCGACACAAAGAACAAACTAAATACATATGATTATTATTATTGTATGTTATCATTTAAAAAAAAAATAATAAAAATTTAAAAAAATGCGATCATTAGTTAAAACAACTTTAGTCCTCCAAAAATGTTTTGGGAGTTGTGGATAGTATTAAGAATAACCGCTTTCTGTATTATTCTAAACATATTTCCGTCCAGTCCCAGAATGATTATTATTATTATATATTTGCGCTATCTTCGTATCAGACCGAGAACGACTCTACTGTTGTAGTAAATCAATGTCGCATGAATGATGATTAAAAGTCACAGAAACTTGGTGGAATTGGCGTTTAATCATATTTAAGTCAAATTACCGCTCTAATAAATTTTTAAATTATCAAATCTATCTACCTACCTTAAAGATAATATCAAATTATCAAATAATATCTGTTGGTATTTTTGCATGAGCGAGAACATATGGTTGGTATTTTGCATGAGCGTACTTTTATTGCTTGATAAATTTAACGACATTTTTGTGATAATTTATTCGGTTTACAAAAGTCTTCTTGATTGGTGAAGAAAGAAATATATATTCATCGCACTTGTTTCAATTCACACCATCTACATTTTTATTCCAGAGTGGGTTTCACTTGATATATGCTCTTCACTCGCCTATCGACACATAACTTTTCAAACTACGCTTGTATTTGAAATTTTAAAATGTTTGGGACATTATGCTACAATATTCTAACAAATAAGGAATTTTAAAAAGGGATGTAAAATAAATAAATATAAGAATGAAGAATTTATCTAAAAAAAAACGATTTTTTTCAAGGAATTTGATCGTTTTAATTTTGGCAACGTCGCATTAGAGCACGCTTTGCGTGTTTTCCGCCGTTTATTTTCTTTTCCTTCGGCATTTCCTCACGACACTTACACCACACAACACCGGAAACCTGTTCAGAAATACCTTTTTACGTGTCAATCATTTTCCTAATTCGAAACATAAATGAAAAATAATCGAAATCGTTATGAAAGTGGGAAAATTCATACGGAAAATAGTCCAGTAATATGTGTTTTAATTAACGATGTTCTCACTGCAGATAAATAGTTGAATAAAACGGGATTTTTGTTTTTGTTTCGGTTCTGTTCTCGTTGCTTCAAAACGCAGTCTTAATGTAAAGGGGAAATAAGTGTGAATAAGATGCAAGATGAAAGTGGATGTGAAAACAGGTGCGGGAAGCAATTTGGCCTCAAAAAATGTTCAAGGAAGTCAATTTTGGGTATGTATTTCTATTAAAATGATGTACAAATAAGTCATCGCCACATCTTGCAAAATATCATTATCAAATCAATATTTTTAATAGATATTTCATGAGTATTAATTAAACTTGTAAGTAAACAGGCTTGTAAGTAACCTGCGCTATTATTGCTATCATCGATATATTTATATACTAGTATGATTAGAGAAAATCTCATACTAGAGAATTTCACAAATATTATCTAAACTATTTTACAGATAATAGATGTTTTATAGATAATAGATAAATCAACATAAGATGCAAGCTAAGCAACCTGCACTGAAAAAAGAAATAAAGCCTTTCAAAAAATTAAGCTTTCCATAAATTATTTATTGTTTGTATCATTGATAGAAAAGTCACACATTTATTGTTTTAAAATGCTTTTATTTTTGCATATAAGATAATTACTTCATTGCATACATTGAATTGACGATGGATACTTTATGAAGAATTAAATATGTAATAGGGAACAAAGAAGGTGTTAGATGATACACCATCTTCTTCTTCTTAATCCTATGCCTTTATACCGTTAGGTGTCGGGCATGTGGAGTTGAAGTTGTCTACTGTACATATCTCTCCATTTCTTCCTATCTTGTGTCAGTTTGATTTTTTAAAAATTTTATCCTATATTATGCCTTTTTTTTCAGCCTCCTCTCTTATTCCATCATTACATGTTTTTCTTGGCCATTCTTTACAGTTCTTCCCTTGCACTCGCGCTTCGTACACTCTCTTTGTGAGTCTGTTTTCCGGCATGCGACACACTTGTCCGAACCACCTTAATTGTCCTTCTGCTATGGGTTCAATCTGTAGGTTTTCTCTAATTATTTGATTTCTGATTCTGCCTTTTTTTGTTTTATTCTCTATTTTCCTCAGGAACCTCATTGCCATTGCATTTATACATGTCTTATATTTTTTTGTCAGAGTCCATGTCTGGGTACTGTACATTATTATTGGTCGGATTACCTTTTTAATCACTGTTGTCTTTATCTCCTTAGGTATTTTTTTTTCATTCTTCTTCATTTTCTTTTTCTTTCCATTCTTCCATTGCTCTCGATTGTCGATCCTAGGTATTTGTATCTTTTCACTTGTTCTATTAACTTTCCATTTAATTGTATGTTATGTTTCTTGTTTTTTTTTGGAGATGATCATACTCTTTGTCTTGAGTATATTAATTTTCATGTTTAGTTTTGTCAGCTTTTTGTGCAAAATTTCTAAGTTGTGTTGGAGGTTTTTTTTTCTGTATCCGCAAGTATGGCCATATCATCTGCAAACATCAGTTCGGTCAATTTAATTTGTTGCAATTTCCAGTGTCCGAATTTTAATGTTTTCATTCTTTTCTTTGCTTCCTTTAACGTTTCGTCTATTATAATCGAGAATAACAATGGACTCAGCATACATCCTTGTTTTACTCCGATAGTTGTCGTAAATTCCTTGGATTCCTGATTGTTTGTCCTCACGAAGTTTTTGTTGTCCCCGTACATAGCCTTTATTACTTCTACTGTCCTTCTATCTATTTCTCGTTTCTCTAGCGTTTTACATATGTCATCTCTTTTAATTCGACCAAAAGCTTTTCCTAGGTCTATGAAGCAGATATGTATATCTCTGTTCTTTTTTATTAATTTTTCGCTTATTTGTCTTATTACGAAATTGTGTTTCCTCCATTGTCATCTCGATTTTGTTCCTTATCCTTTTCTCCAATATTCTGGCCATAACCTTACCTGGCATGCTGGTCAACGTTATTTCCCTATAATTATTGCAATCTCTCTTGTCACTCGCTTTATGTACTGTCAATATTATTCCAGAGTTCCATTCCTTTGGGACTTTTACCTTTGCTCTCCCATATATTTTATCATTTCTTGTGTTATCCTGTCTCTACCCGGTGCCTTCAATTTCTCGATTGCTTTATATACCTCTTCTTGTATCATATCTGTTTTTTGAATATTGTCTCTATGATTTTCTTGTTCTTCTGAGGTACTTGTTCCCGTGTTAGTCAGTTCCCCAAAATATTCTCTCTATCTTTCCATTATTTCATCTTCCTCCGTAATTACATTTCCGTTCTTGTCTTTTATATTCATCATATTGTTCTCATTTTTCTGTCTTAGCTGCTTTAGAATTCCGCAGAATAACTTTTCTTTGTAGTTTTCAGTCATCTTTTCGCCAAATCGTATCCATGATTGTTGCTTCTCTTCCTTTACTTCTATCTTTATTTCTTTACATGTTTCGTGATCTGTATCCTTTTTTGTATCCAGATATATTTTTCATTTTTCCTTTTTCCTTTTTCCTTTTTGTCCTTAATCTTCCTCTGTAATTCCTTTGTCCACCATTCGGATTTCTTTATGGTTTTATTTACAATTTTTGTCGTTCCACAGCTTTCTTTTGCGGCCCCAGTATTACATACTTGAAAAACTTCCACTTTTCTTTCACTCCTCTTCCTTCTTCTTGCTCTTCAAATTTTATGTTTACTATTTCTTCGTATTTCCTCTGGTAATTTCTTTCCTTTTCCTCTTTCTTCTTTTATCTGGTTTTTCTTCTTTCCTCTTTTCCATGTCGATCTTCACCAAATAATGATCGCTTCCAATCTCTGCTCGTCTTGTCACTTTCACATTGCATATACTTCTCCATTTACTTTTGCTTATCAGAAACTAGTCTATTATTGATTTTTCTCTCTTTCCCGGTTTTACTCTAGTGTATTTGTGTATCTCCCTGTGTTAAAACTTTGTGTTTGATATTATCAGGTTGTTCTCTACACATAGTACTATTATTCTTTCTCCATTACTATTTATTGTCCTTTCTCCTTCTCTTCCCATACATTCCTCTACTCCCTCGTTTTGATCATCGACACGTCCGTTCAGATTATCCATAATCAATATATTTTCCACCCCATCATCGATTTCATTCTGTATTTTTTCAATTTATGTTACACCATATTTGTGGTAAAGGCTTCCGAAATTTCTAAAATGTATAGAGATCATTATCCTAGGTATTATTCTTTCAGCCATGTTAGCTTACAGAAATAATTTAATAACGGTAGGTAACTAGGTGAAATTACATTTCATGTTTTTATGAATTTTCATCAAAATGAGCTTCATCGTTGAAGAAGATTTTTTCATGAAATAATGGATCTGTTTCAAGTTGCTCTAAAGCTCCATCTCCAAAATTTCTACGTAACAATTGGTCATTTGGTTCTAGTTCTTGAGTTAACTGAATTTTATACGTCTTGAAATGCAAATCTTTAAGAAGAAAATTCCATGTACTTCCATAAGAAACTCTAAATTCTTGAGAACGGCATGTAATTGATTGTTCTGGATTTTCGTTCACATTTTGATTCACAGCATCGATGTTTTCAGCAATGCGTTTAAGTTTTTGATGGGTTAGATTCATAGCATTACAATCACTACTATTTAATTGGAACTAAATTACGAATAGCAAGTTCTATAGGTCGATTATGTTGACCATAAATTTCACGTAAGGCGCGAAACATTGTCCGAATTGATTCATTATTTTTGTAATGAATTTTTGAACAATTTGCATATGCTGTGCTGATATAACTGTATATATTTTTATGATGATTTGCCAAACAATATTAAACATAAATTGCCAATTTAGGTAGGAATAAGAAAAAAATTGCTGTTATGACGTTTTACAAAAACATATATTCCTAGTTTGAAAACCCTTGCTTGCCCTAAACCTTCGCTTTGTAAATTGTTAATGTTGGTTTTTTTTTTAATATTTGTTTCTTATTGTTTTTGGATATTTTAAAGGAACTAAAATGTCACGAGCTCATTGACCACGTATTTTCAGGCAATTATCGAATTTAAAAAGGGACGTTCTATTAGTATGAAAGAAGCAGGCATAATTTTTCATGAAATAATGAGACATTTCGACACTGTTGCTTCTGACGTTGTGCGAACATGAATAAGATGGTTTGATGATTATGCACGTGTATGAGGTTTTGCTCATATGAGAAATATCTAAGGACGTGACGAACCGCATCTTCTATATTGTACGAAATAGACATACAAATATGCCGCAAGACAATGCTTTTGTTGCAGCTACAAGTAGGATTCTTTCGAGGATAATTATGAATTAACATCTATTTGTGATAAGGATGCGGGCTTATGGTCCTTTAATATTGAATAATGTTTCTGAAAATATTGCAGCCTCTCGTTAAAACCTATCTGAAAGTTCTCTCACATCTGATCTTTCAGCAAGGTAACTTTTATTCTATGATAGCTATATAAATATTCTATAATAGCGACTGGCCGGTAAGATATTCCAGACTTATCGTCGATGGAATACGTATAGGATAGGACATCATTGGCAGAACACTCGTCGACCTTGAAGCATACGTACTGCTCACCTGGTCTACTTTGCTACTAGAAGATACAGATTATCTAATTCAGTCCATGCTTCACAGAGTTATAATGTGTTATAATAACAATGCAAGTGAAATTTCCTTTTTTAATCATTATATAAAGCTGTATTGGTGTACAGGTGTACAGGTGTAAAATGACAAAACTAATTTAATATTTTTTTATTGATTGTGTTGACTTTTACTTGAGGGAAATACATTATCAATGTTCAATGAAAGACTGTTTTGTCTGTTTCAGTAACTTCTTCAGTACAGTAGCTTCTTCAGAACTGGCTATTTCCGATGTTATAATAGGTATAAATACAAAAATATTCTACAATAAAATATATATTTTTTAAGAAATCCACACAAATGCTATTTATTGTCTGTACAAATTCAGTAAAAGAGATTGGTTCAGGTCTATTTGGTCATTTAGAAGGGTTTTCGCATCTTTGAGACGGTTTTTTTCTAAACTTTCCAGATGTGAGGCAATGAGAATTATGTTTATCACTGAGAAAATTTCTTTCATGTTCTTAAATTATTTTCTTGCAAGATCTGCCTGTTTGTCCTATATAAGTTTTTGGACGCGACCCATAATATAGTTGATATATCCCTGATTTTTCTTTTTTGTTTGTTTTTGCTTTGTAATTTTTTATATATTTTCAAGACTGTTATTGGTTTTAAAAGGTAGTTTTATACACAGACGCATATCAGATAAACATTAAACGTTAAATTGAGGCATCACCCAGTATAATACCTGATAAAATCAAATATACATCTATTACTTAATAGATATCATTAAATCGTACTGCAAAATTTGGCCTTACTATAGTGTTGAAATATATACGAATTAGTCGATAAAATTAAAGCAAACCAAGGCTTGACTAATATCATTTGATGCCCAGAACTAATTTCTCAAGCATTCCAGCATTCCACCTTAAGACACAATAACACTAGCTAAAAAAATATTAATTAAAAATGATGTCAACTTAGTTATTATATTTTTTTCTTTATTTGAGTTTTTCGCCACGATCTAAAACTCAAAAAATATCAAAAATATCTGATGCATAAATGTAAATAAAGAATCACTAGGTAAAAACTAAAAACCAAACGGACACAAATTTCTCAGTGATTCTTTTTGGTAATAAATTTGCCTAACGAACAAAATTTTAAAAATATAAAAATGTTACAATAAAATACGTTAACGTTTCGGGAAGTATTATCCTCCCGTTTTCAAAACGACTCTAAAAATGAAGTATATTAATATCTGTAAATTTTGAAAAGATAGAAAGTAAATATATTTCTGGTGTATTATATATATATATATATATATATATATATATATATATATATATATATATATATATATATATATATATATATATATATATATATATATATATATAGGTGAGATTTACCGTGTGTTCTTAAATGTTTTTAATTGGATTCTTTAGAATCGGGAACCATATTGAATTTAAATCTACCCAAGGCATACCAATACAGTTATTTTTATTTAAATTAATTATAGCGGTTTCTTTTAATCTTCTGTATTTTGTAACCAATTCTTTTCATTCAGACATTACTTAACTTAGTTATTAGCATAGAAATTATAAATTGGCTAAAAAATGGAAATTATAAGTGGACTAGGTAAACAATTTGTATATTGGTATAAATATGTGGACCACATTTTACCATACTTTGTCAGTGTCAATATATAATAAATCACTACAGCACAAATTAGTAGCGTATCATAGCCTTGAGCACTGACTGATCAATATTCTTTTTTCAGATGCAGATTTTAATAAGAAACTAAACACCATCAAACAAATTGCGCTAAATAACGGCTATTCAGAGAGAACAATAGATAACATTCTAAAAAGAAGTATCTATAAAATGGCTGCCTTTGAAATATATCCACAAAGACCATTATATTCAAATTAATAACATCTTTTGAGAAACCAACGGAAAAAATTGAAAAATTCTTATACAAAAATATTGCAAAAGTAGCCTTTAAAAATAATAACATCCTTGGAAAATATATCAAAAATTGCAAAGCAAAAACAAACAAAAAATATAAATCAGGGATATATTAACTATATTGTGAGCCGTGTCCAAAAACTTACATCAGACAAATAGGCAGATCTTTCAAAAAAATAATTAAATAACACGAAAGAAGCTTTCTCAGTCATAAACATAATTCTGCCTACGAATCACGTCTGTTAAATGGGAATCACTATTTTAATAATGAATTTAAAATACTACATATACATAACAAAGACAAAAAACTAAACCATCTGAATTTAGAAATAAACCGTCTCAAAGATGCAAAAACCCTTCTAAATGACCAAATAGACCTCCCTTTACTGAATTTGTACAGACAATAAATAACATCTATGTGGATTTCTTAAAAACTATGGGCAATATGGGCAATATGGCAGGGCCGGGTACACACGCATGTACCGGGTCCAATGACAATATTGTCGGGCGAGTAAAATTCGTGGCGTGCAAAGTGTGTGAAAATAAATATCATTTACATTGTGTTAACATCAAAGAGCCAATATCTAAAGCCATAAATGACTGTAAAAATTTGTTTTGGGTATGTGATGGATGTCTGTCAGTATTTGAGGTGAATGTTGATCTTAGTAATAGATTAAAAAGGTTGGAACAACATACTGAGTAGTGTAAGGGGAATACAGAGAAATTATTAAATAATTCGCAACATAATGACATCTCGACTCCACAAGGAAAATCATGGACAGATATTGTAAAAAAAAAATATATCCTCCGTTAATAATTAGACCGAAAAATAAGCAACAAAATAGTACTACGACGAGGAATGCGATCACGGAAAAAATTAATCCGTCCAATTTATCGGTAGAAATAAACAAATTAGAACCGATAGGTCAGGGATCCGTTATGATTCAGTGTAAGGATGACGATTCTCTGAAGAAACTGCAAATAACAGCAATAGAAAAATTATCCGATAATTATGAGGTAGAAATACCTAAATATATTAACCCCAGAATAATTGTGGTTGGCGTTCAAGATAAATATATTGAAACTAATGAAGACTTTTTAGAGTGCATAAAAAATCAGAGTTTTCTTAAAAATACAGATCTGAATATTGAAGTAGTTCGAATATATTTTCCTAAAGGAAATAAACTGTGTAATATAATACTGGAGGTGTCGGCAGAGATCTATAAGTGCATGTTGAGTAGTAAGAGAGTTTTCTTTGACTGGGGCAGTTTTTCAGTCTATGAATATTTGGGAGTGCTGCGATGTTACAAGTGTTGGAGGTATGGACATAAAGCGGCAAAGTGCAGTCAACAAGATGTTTGTCCTTTATGTAACAAACATCATTAAAGCTCAGAATGTAATTCAAATACAAAGGAGTGTACTAATTGTAAATTTGCGCATGATGTCCTGAAGATACCACATATTAAATATGATCACACAGTGTTTAATAAAAATTGCGGATGTTATAAACGAGCTGTTGAAAGAATGAAGAACAGAACTAAGTATGCATAGCAACCACTTGATTGCCTCAGTGCGTCCACTTGCAAAATAGATATATTGCATATTAATATACAGGGAATGACGACCCACATGTTGCAGCTGAGACAGTTTGTAAAAGATAGAAACCCATGGATCTTGTGTGTTACTGAAACTCATGTAACACGAGATGTAGAAGAGAACGAAATTAACATAACTGGATATACGGCTGTTGTTTGTTATTCGGATAGTCGTCATACAGGGGGTGCTATTATTCATATTAAATCTGGCTTGAAATATTGGGTGGTTTCTGTCGAGACAGTTCTAACCAGTTACTGGGTCGTAACAGTTAAGATACAGATAAATAAGCTTTTTTCTTGGTAGCGGCCTGCTATAGATCGCCTAGTGCCTCTGTCGGTGACTTTTTAAACTATTTGATAGAAATATATTTCAAAGAAATAGAACCTTTCTTCTGGGTGATATAAATATCGATTTATTGAAGAACAGCAGTGAGTCTAGAAGGTTGAAAGACATTATCAGTGGAGCAGGTTTCATACAGATTGTTACTAGGGAAACCCACAATAGTGGTATCTCACAAACACTGATTGATCACATAATTACCAATGATTTTGGAGCTGTGGAACTTGTTAGAGATTTTCCGATGATAAGCGATCATGAGATTATTGGTACCGAGTTTAAACTTCAGGGTATTGTATGTGAAACACCTCAACATGCGTATGCTCGGAATCTGAATGAGCAAGCAGTCTCGAGGCTGATTACTGAGTTGATGGGGAATGATTGGGACTACAATTCCATTGACGTTAGTAAATTATATGTTGATTTTATGCAAACTCTACATGATGCTATTGATATGGCTGCTCCCTTAAAATTAGTACAACCTAGAAAGTTCCCTTGGATGAGCAAAGAGCTAAGAAATGCTCAAGTTGAGAGGGGCAGAGCGTATAGAAAGTTTTCTTTCACAAAGAATGAACATGATTGGAGAATTTATAAGCAGAAAAGGAATATTGCACTGTCCATGATGCGACTTGAGAGGAAAAAGTACCTTAATAATAATATCGATGCTTGTAGGGGGAATGGGAGGAAGATGTGGAGAACAATAAAGGATTTGCTGGGCAATGGTAACGGGCGTGCCGATTTTTCGCGAATCGACTTTGATGCTCACTACGGACCTACGGAGGAGAACTTCAATAACTTTTACTTCGATAGTTTGAATGAAGTAGAACAGAGTATCGAAGAGCAGGACTGGAGTTTAAACATGTTATTCTAAACAAATTAAGAAAAGTTGTGTTTAGTTTAAAAAGCCGAAGTACGAGTGACAATGAAATTACGATAAGGTTAATGAAAATTTTTTTTTGTGTCATCGGTTATCCTTTATTGTACTTAATTAATACAAGTTTTGAAACGAATACATTTCCTGAGGACTTAAAAACCAGCATTATTGTACCAATTCCAAAAATACCAAAGCCTAGTATTCCAAGTGACTTTAGACCAATTAATTTATTACCTGTTGATAAAATCATTGAGACTATAGTATGTACAGAGTTGAAAACTTATTTTGAAACCAATAAATTGTTATTTTCTGCTCAATCGGGGTTTAGGACAAAACATTCTTGTGAGACGGCTATTCAGTATGTCTGCGCAACATGGAGGAGCGATATAAAGGTCGGAAAAACTGTGCTTAGTGTATTTATAGATTTAAAGCGAGCATTCGAAACTATTGACCGGGATATATTGTGTAAAAAATTATTAAGTTATGGTGTAAGATCGAAAGCCTTAAAATGGATCAAGATTTACTTAACTGACATACATCATAGGACGAGGGTTGAGGGAAAAGTGTCGGCAAAGAGGGAAAGTGCGTGAGGAGTTCCTCAGGGTAGTGTTTTGGGCCCGTTGCTGTTTTTGATATATATCAACGATATTTCTTCAATATTGGATAAATGTTTTATTAGTCTTTTTGCAGATGACACTCTCATATCTGTGTCTGGGTATAATTTGCCTGAGATGGTTGAAACATTGAATAGTGAACTGGCAATACTATTTAGATGGCTATGCAAAAATAAACTTAAACTAAACGAACTGAAAACAAGGTGCATGGTGATAGGGTCTAAAGCAAACTGCAAAAGATTTAATGAGTTAGGGTTAAAAATAAATATAAATAATTGTGATATTGAAATTGTAAATGAAATTAAATACTTAGGAGTACTGTTGGATCCTCAGCTAACATTTTGTAATCATGTCAGTTATCTATGTAGAAAGATTGGAAAAAATAGGGTTCTTTAGTCGTATATCGTCACATTTATCACCATGGTCCAAGAGGCTTGTATATAATACTATAGTTTTACCACATTTTACCTATTGTATGTCTGTGCTGATATCATGTAATACGGAGAGTATTGGTAGACTTCAAATACAGCAGAACAAGGCTATGCGTGTACTATTGAACTGTAATAGGTATACACCGATAGAGGTAATGTTGCGGTCATTGGATTGGTTTTCAGTTGCGCGGGCCATTGAAGGGGGTAACATTCGATTGATATATAAAATAAAACATAATTTGTTGCCCCATTATTTGAATACTGTTTTGGTATAAAGAGTAAATATGCATTCTTCCGATGTCCGTTCTAAGAACAATTATGATGTACCAATTGTGAGAACTACTGCTCTTCAGAAGACATTGTTTTGGGAAGGGGTTTGTCTCTTCAATGCTTTGCCCGCCCACATAGGGAGCGCTCCTAATGTGCCTGTATTTAATAGACTGTTAAATTATTATTTGAAGCAATAGAGTGTTTTATCATTTGAACAATGTTGGTTATTGCCTTTTGATTGTATTTTCTTTTGTTAAGATTTTTTAGAATTTTTCTTACTTTTATTTTTTTTTTGTATATTGATTTTGTTTTGTTACTATTAGCTGCATATGCTAAATAAAGTGTGTATTTATTTATTTATTTATTTATATCTATTTTAACGTCGAAAAGGCAGTTCTGAAGAAGCTAGTGTTAGCGAAACATGTCAAATAGAAAAAATAAAGTGGAAATCTAGACAAAACAGACTTTCATTAAACCAAATATTATATGTTATTAATACAAGCACCCAGAACAATTTTTTTATCAATAACAATGTTACGTATAACATTTATTTATTTTATGTGGGCACTTTAACATTAGGTTTCAATAAATAGGATTTTCTTAGGATTTTTTTATGAACCCTTGAAATAATGGACATTTTTTTCTTTTTAGTTAAATTTAAATCTATATCGGTGTCCGCTTTCCGAGTGGTTTCATATTTTTTTTACCTTTCTTAACCTATGTTGGTGTTTGAAAGTCTGATATTAATTTTAGATACCATTTAATTTTTTATCAACCTTAGGCCTTTTTATATATGTAGTTCCAGAAGGACCCTTAAAAAAATGAAGAAAACTAAACATTAGAATGTAGAATTTTGGAATTTTTTTAGCAGTGTCAATGAATTATACCTAGGTTGTCAAATTACACATGTCGACATGATTTTTGTAACATTGATGAAAATGCTCTTTTTGCGTTTCATTTAGGTAGTTATAGTCATTTAGGTAGAAATGGTGTAGCACGTCCCAATGTCAAGGACCTGCTTCTCGTTTATATCATGTGGAAATTAAAATTATTTCTACCGGACTGGACAATATAGGAATTACCACAAGACTATAGAGGTGGTATTTCCACAGTATTCTACGACAGTAGGACAGTAGGTCATCAAAGGAACATTACAGTAAGAAAGATTGGCCTCATAAAACTTCTTCAAATATAAAATATGCCCCCTCCTGTTAATCCAAAAAAGGTGCTTCTTCCGCCTCGTCATATTAAGTTTGGACTAATGAAAAACTTTGTCAAAGCCTTGGACAAAGAATGTAATGGTTTCAACTACCTAAAATAGATATTTGCTTAATTAAGTGATGCAAAACTAAAAGAAGGCATATTTATTGGACCTCAAATAACGAAGCTTTTAGGTGATTTCCGTTTTCAAGAAAAATTCACTGAAAAGAAATTGGCAGCTTGGAATGTTTTGTAAGTGTAGTGAAAGGATTTCTGGGCAATAAGAAAGATGAAAACTATAAAAACCGCATAGATGTACTCTAGCCTATGAAATTCTAGGGTGTCGTATGTTCTTAAAAATTAATTTTTACACTCCCATTTGGATTTTTTCCGGAAAATTTGGGTGTAGTAACCGACGAACAAAGAGCAAGGACATCAGGACGATTGCAGCAAGATACCAGGGACCTGGAACCCATCTATATTGGGCGACTAATGCTGGTTTTTAAAAAGAGGTGATACTGGAGAACCCAAGAGAAAAAAGTGAAAGTTTTTGTCTCTGTATGACATGTAATACATTTTGTATTCACATAATCCTCAGTAATGTCTTTGCGTTTTACATGTTTATATTAAATATATATTAGATAGTAAAAATATGTCGTCTACTTTTTTTTCCACCACCTACCCCCTGTAACAAAAAAACTTTACATGTTACAGTAATTAGCTTATCATTTTTGGATTTAGGGCAAAATACTTCATATAGACTTATTTTTATCAATGTTACCTCAAAAAAGTTTAAATTTGTTGATCTGTGTTATTTGGAAACATCTTGAAATAATTCTAGAATAAACTAATAAACAAGTATGTTATATAAAATAATATGTTAGTTATTCAAATACTTTTTTTGTCATACATTGCAGTTAGAAATTACAATTACATTGGAGTGTGCCAAGTCCAGAAAAATAAAACTCAAGAAAATAAGATCTGAAAATTTAGGTTTAACATAAATTATAAGTTTTTTAACTTTTTTCCAGTATTATACATTAACGATAGAGAGTTTAAAGAAAATTGTTATAATTATTATTATAATAATAATCACGTAATGAAAATAAAAAAATAACAAAATAAAAAAAAAATTAAAATTTTACTTCAAAAGAGAATTTATATAAATTTTGTCTTGTACCTGAAAATATTTTAACATAGAAGCAATGTCCTTTTTTGCTTCTACCATAATGGTTTTGCGATATACAAGGTGTGGCTATTAAATCACGAGACTGACTCTGGAAAACATTTTATTTTGATTTTATACATATTTACTTATTATCGCCTTCAATATACACCCGTTCTCTATCCCTACAACGCTCCATGCGAATCTTCCATTGTTTGAAACAGTGCTGGAAGTCTTCTTCTCTCAGCTCCTTCAGAACGCATGCTGCTTTCTCTTACACAGCTTCAACGGACTCAAATCTTGTTTGCTTTAATGTAGATTTTACCTTAGAAAACAGATATAAGTCTAATACTGTGGTTGCAGCATGTCTAATACTGGGATGCTGTACTTGGCTAGAAACTTCTTGACACACAATGTGAAATGAGTCGGTGCATTGTCTTGGTGGAGAACCCATTACTGGTCCTTCCACAGTGCGAGTTGTTATTTTCTTATTATTTTATGGAGTTCAGCAAGAACGTGAAGGTAGTAATGTTGATTAGTAAATTGACCATCAAGAACCCAGTGAAGGTACACAATTCCATGAATATCGAAAAAAAAACCATTATTGCCTTGAATTTTGATTTGCTCATTTGAGCTTTTTTGGTTTTCGATAAGTTTGGGTTCTTCTAATGCATGGATTGGTACTTAGTTTCAGATCATAAGTAAAAAACCACGATTCGTCACATGTTATTATCATTTCCAATAAGTTTAGGCCATTTTCAATGGCATTCATATTGTTAGTACAAACATTTTTCCGAGCTTCTTGTTGTTCAAATATTTAGGCACCATTTTGGCACACATTTTTTGCATGTTAAAATTATTATGTAAAATTTGCCGTATGCATTCTGGATCTTCTTTTTGTCAATTCCTACAGAAAGTTTCAGAAATCTCACGAATACTTAACCCATGGTCAGATCGAAACAGATTACCGATTTTTTCAATATTGTTATCCGTTTTTGACGTGGAAGGGCGACCCGGGCTTGGATCATCTTCAACGTCTTCTCGGCCCTCTTGAAACACTTTTCCTGCGAAACAAAAAAAAACTCTAATGCGAACGAAGGCCATGGTTATACGGATTTGTTTACAGAAGCGAAAAGTACTGCATTCGAAAGAGAAGTCTTCACGCTAAACATTGGATGTGGACTTGGAGCAAACCAATATTAACACTTTGTTACCAGTGATGGAGCGTAAAGCACATACCAATTGTCACTGTTCTATACCTTGTTGGAACTTGGTCTAAGTGGCATCTTAGCAATCCTATAATGCACTTTACGAAACTTTTATTGGTAATAATAATAATAATTAAATTTTTTAATGGTAATAACATAATTTTAATATTTAAAATTTTAAATTTATAATAAAAAGAGAATTTATAATAAAAAAAGAACGCACTCTAATACTCAGGTGACGATATGGAATTTATTTCTGCTAGGATTGTCATTATACTTCTAGCATTTTTTTTGCAAGGAACTAAATAGTGTATAAAAACATATTCCGCAATATCAGGGAACCATTCTGACCAACGATCTGGCGCAATAAAGACTTTTTCAAAATTAATTTGTATTTGTCTTGTTTCATAATGCCCTAGACGCTGTTTCATAATGCCCTAGAGACCTCAAATGATGCCTTTTGTGAATATCACAGATCACACCGTAACACTTACTGGGTTTTAACCATCCCCCACAAAGGAGATAATTTTCCCGTAAATGAAAATAATCGTAAACATGTTATCGTCTTTAACAAAACCTGTCTTTTTTTAAGTATTCGAGAACTTCATCGTTTCAGTCAGAAATGACATTTTTTGCCCAGTCACCACTTTTCTACCATTTCTGTGCACTAATTCTTCTTGGAATGTTCGGTGAGAAACACTAAACTCGAAGAGATTTTCCACTAAACACCAAATCACTTATTTTAACTTCTCAACGTGCGTATTGTATATAATGTTAACATCATCAGGAGTTGATAGGTTGAGTCATCTCCTGATAATGGTTAAAAATTGCTAAACATGTTCAAACATGGCAATGGTACGTTGGGAAGTTTAAAAATGTGTCTTGGTATTTAGCGATAAATTTCTCTGGATTGTTCTGTGGAAACCTTCGATCTTTTCACAACCACTTTGATGTAGTCTGAAATGTGACACTCCTTTTTTCTGTTTTCGTGGTCCTAATTTGTTGGTCCTAAAAATGGTCCTAATTTTCCGGTCACTACGAGGTGCATTGATACGTGTTCTCTCACTTTTAACTAAATACTTCTTTTCAAGGGAAACTCACTTGATTACACGTTTGTACAACTGTGGGAATTGAAGGACAACTAACTTTAATATTTAAGAGATAAAAAACATTGTAAGTGTTAGAAATTTTTAAAAACAATTTTATAATGTTATCTATGATAAAAACAATACAAAAAAGATCAATGGCATAACTTTTCTGGTTTAAGATTTTGGAAGCATCAAACATACTTATTCTAAGGTTGAAAAACACAAACATAAGCAAGTCAATTTTTATTATTCCCGAGCTTTCTTATGACATTATAAACAGTAAATAATCAGATGTACGTACGTAAATCAAATTAAAACTTTTCTTCAGAATCTTTCAGAAAAGTTTATTTTAAAAATCTGGTTGTCCTTGTTACTGCATCATCAGAAGAAATGTCACGTATATAAAATTATTTAAGAATAACGTGAGAAAGTGTGAATATCAATTTCAATTTCAAGTGAGTTAGTGTTTATTTGTGTTTAAAACTTTTTTTAATGCCTTATCGATTCTCTCATCAAGAATAATGTCCCATGTATTTCATTCATGGTTATTGCAATGAGAGTGCACGTCAAGCAGTTAGGGAAATCGATTTCCAAATAAACAAGTACACAGACAGTTTCGGGAATGCGGATTGCATGATTATCTTTTCGACAGAGAAGTGAATTTGCCAGCAGATTTAGTTGAATATGTGCTAGTTGCTATTACTAGCGATCTACAATACTATCAGTGCATTGAATTATTAATAAAGTTGAAATACCATACGATTGTTTGGCGATATTTAAAACATGAAGGCCTACATCCATATCATTATCGTATGGTGCAAGCTCTGCTTCAGGCAGACCACTATCGTCGTCTAGTTTGTTTTAATTGGATCCTATGATGGTTAAATGTTAATTTCAGCAGAACAGTCCTGGTGGCAGATAAAACTTCAGTTACGAGACGCGGTGTCATAAATCTGAGAAAGGTGATCATAGGTGGGAACTAGAAAATCACAAAGAAAATTGATGAATTGGTACTTGGTTTTTATATTGTTTCTATGAGATTATTTACAGACAATTATTTACAGTTCCCTATTGAGGGGTTGTCAACACTTTTAGAAGATATTTCCCTGATCATAATAACAGACATGTGGTTTTCACGAACAACAATTATCTATGATGGATTGGGCCTGCATTCTGTGGCATGGCCACCTAGATTCTCTGCCCATAATCCTCTAGAGTTTTGTTCTGGAAGTATAAAACATATTTAGTGTATACAAGTTTTAAACACCAGAAAGCCATTGTTGACGCTTGTTCTTAAGCGTGAAAAATAACATTGTCACTTCATTTATCGGTAAATAACCCGAATAAGTTTGTATTTGGCAAAGAGCAGGGCGTTTTGTAAATATCATTAATTACAAATTCGTGAAATAAGCTAAATTTTTATTTGGTTTGCGAATTTAAATTTGATTATTTACTGTCTATAATTGCGTAGCTCGGTAACTTGGAAACGAATAAAGATCGGCCTACCACTTTTGCTTTTTCTTAGTCTTGGAATTAAATTTGTTTTATGCTCTTACAATTCGATCCTAACGAGACGGAACATACTGTATATAACGAATACTCAGATTTATCAAAGATAAACAAAATACATACTTTTTAATAAACATTTATTTTGTTTCCCTCACAATTAACTGAATTTTTTACTGGTTCAGTTTATTTAAAATACCTTACAATCCATTTGGGATCTTCTGAACTTTAGAAAAAAGAAAAATTTAGGAATTATAAATGTAGAATAGTACATAAATAGAATAAAAAAAATGATATATAGAATAACATAACAGAAAAAAAAAATAATGCGTTGTGGCTTGTTATTGAATTTGTGAAGATTCTATGTAGCACTCAGGTTTAAAAAGTCAGCACAATAACAATTGTTTAGTTTAACGTTAAATGTTGCTCTTCCTAATTATTTATTTAAACCATCGAGTTAGCGTCATATTTTTTCCTGTGGTAAACATGTCGAGTTTTGAGCCAAATAAAGAGCATTTGCGGCACGTACTGCTTTTATTACCCAATCAAAGGAAAAACACGAATGAAAGCCGTCGTATACTTGTGGAAATTTATTGTGAAAATGTCCCAACCCAAGACGGTTGTGGGCGTTGGTTTGATTTCGCCTTGAAAGACAAAGAACGCCTATGTTAACCGAAAAAAAATGAAGATGCTGAATTGCAAGCATTGTAGGATGAAGACGATATGCAAATTTACCAACAAATGGCAAAGAGGTTAACTGTTGGTCACCGAACCATTTGTGATCGCCTGCATGTCATGGGAAAGATCTAGAAGGCAGGAAAATAGGTACCACATTAGCTGAACGACAGACAGATGGAAAAGCGCCACATGAAAGAAATACCTTTTCGCATTGGATTGTGATTGGAGATCATGATTAGAGATCGTGATTGGATATATTTCGAGAATCCAAAACGCAAAAAATCATGGATTGACCCAGGACAACTATCTACGTCGACCGCAAGACCGAATTGCTTTGGAAAGAAGACAATGCTGTGCATTTGGTGGGATCAGAAGGGCGTCATACCATGAGCATTTGAAAGCAGGTAAAAATAGTTAAAACCGTGTGATACCGTCAACAAATGATGAATCTGAAACATGTATTGATTGAAAAGTGACCATAATGGGTTACAAGACATGGAAAAGTGATTTTACAGCACGACAACGCCCCGTCACACACAGCGAAAGCGGTCAGAGACACCATTTCTGCACTTGGCTGGGAAATCTTGCCCCACCCGCCGTACTCACCAGAGTTAACCACTTCTGACTATCACTTATTTTTATCGATATCTCACGTACTTTCCACGAAACACTTCAATAATTAAGGAAATGTAAAAAAATGGCTTGATGACTCAAAAATCACTTAAAAAGATGTACGGTTTTTCTGGCAGGGTATACACAAATTAATAGAGAGATGGAAAAAATTGTTCATTCCTTGAATAAACCATTTTTACTTTTCTTCCATATTAAACGTGTTTTTTTAAGGAAAAAAATAAGAATTATTAACCGCTATACCTGGTAAATAATTTAATATTTTAATTAAAATAATTATTTTAAATTTTACCATGATAAATAATTTTTGTATAAACTCCATCCCTTTATCGATTAACTTTCGTCTTCGTAATTATAAAGAAAAAGTATGTCAACAAGAGCGTGCCGCTTTGATTCAGAAAGCTAATCTGATGGCGTCAGGTCTGGATAATGGGTTAGGGATGGAAAACCTGCCAATTTAATTTCCAACAATGTAACGACAGTTTTGTAAAATGTTACACGTGTTTGGTTTCATGACTAAAAAGTTTTATTATACGGCTGTAATAGCTCATAGCAAATAAGATATTCCGGATCTGATATTAAACCATGAGATACATTTTTATGGTTCTTTACCTTATAAATCGTTATCCAGTGCGAAAGTCAGATCTTTAAAATGAGGCATTTGATAACTACACGTGATAATCCGGTAATTTTTGTTTTATCTTGAAGAATAACTAATGGCATTATGTTTTGAAAACAATGCCCTTTAAATGTCCCCTTCGGCTTTGGTGGAATGCATTCTGGACACTCAACTCTTTCACACATATCACGTAGTATATTCTCAATAACGGACTGAATGTTTCGTTTGTAATTTCACAAAAAGTAATCCAACGGCGTGAGATTTCGCATGATCGTGATAGTCAGTTGACATTACCGTTTCGAGAAATTTCGCTTCCAGGAAACTCCAGTTCCACCATCTTGTTGAGAAAAAAAACGTTATTTGTATTCACATTTATCATTTCAGGTCAAATATATTATGTTCGCACATTCCTATAGCGTTCATTATTAACACTAACACGATTTCCACTATCGCCTTCAAATAAAAATAAAATAAGGTCCTCTTTAAAAATAAAGTAAGGTCACTCCGTCAACTCAAAAACCACAGCAGTGACTTTCTGAGGATGGATATAACTCCTGAATCATTTGAGGATTTTCAGCTCAAACCCTGCATTCATGTTTGTATAAATACCTGTTACTCCAGAAGCGCGTTTCGTCGTAAAATATTTTTTGTTACCCCAAGTGGGGGTCGCCTTCTAACTGCTCAAGAGCCCAATTTGTGAGTGTTCGATGCAGATGATGATCAGCTGGCTTCAGTTTTTGACTTAATTGAACTTTCTAAGCATTACAACGAATATCATAAAAAAAAATCTGCATTAATCGTTTGTGAAAGGTTGAGTTCCTGAGAACGACATTGAATAGATAAATTTGGATCTTCTTTTACATCACTATTACTTAGTATCTCACTAGAGGCCTTCATCCACTGCAGGATGGAGATCACTTGAGCATGCTTCCTACTTGCGCGGTCCTGAGTTCTTCTTTACCATTCCTGTCAAATGTGCTTAATGAATTTATCAGTCCATGGCATTTTCGGTCTTCCTCGTGGACGTTTGTCGTCAAGCGCTATCCATCCCAAGATTGCTTTAATCCATCTATCGTCACATCGACTCGCTATATGGCCTGCCCATTTTCATTTCAATTATTTTACTCTTCCAATAATGTCATATACTTTCGTTTCTTCTCTGATGCATGTCCCTCTGTCGCGCTTAGTAAAAAGCATACATCTTTCCATTTCCCTCCATGCTACGGGAAATTTGTAATTTGAAAGTGATTGTAACGCGAGGGTCCATGTTTCACTTCCGTATGTTATAAAGGGCAGCGCGAGTTGATCAAAGACTTTTCTTTTCAGACAAAGTCGGAGTTTGTTCTTAAACACTATGTTGGGCCTGCCAAATGCCTGCCAGCCACATTTAACACGGCTTTCCACCTCCCGTGTGGTATCAACCTCCATTTATATCCTTTACCCAAGATATATATAGTGATCCACGATATTCAAATTCCTCTAGATATTATTCTATCCGCCGCAAATTTATTAAACATACCCTGACTCTACTATTTTTCAGGTTTATTCTCAAGCCAAATGGCTCTCCCGCCCTTTGTAGCTCTTGTATAAGTGTTTCTGGGTTTTGTGAATGGAGAACATGGATTAACATGGATTAAGTATGCACCCTTGATTTCTATTCAATTCTGTTCCCAATCCAAATTACGAAATCCCTCTTCAAGTCAGGCTGAGAAAGAATAGGTGATATTGGGTCACCTCAGGTGAACTGTCTCTGTAGCTTCATCATACATGGATCTCATTGGTTCACATAGGCTCTGTCTATCCTTTGGTTAAGCAATGCATCTATTACAGCTTGCTTTGAGATTGAGTCAAATGCCTTTTTATAATCAATAAAAACCAAGCTCAGTGGCATGGGGTATGCATTGTGTCTATGGGGTATTGGATAACGTAGATGTGATACATGGTGCTAAATCCACTTCTGAATCGTGCTCGCTCTCTTGGTTATACGTTGTGCAGTGTTCTTAATGTTAGTATCTTGGTGAAAACTTTGCACATTAATGATACGAGTCTTATTGGGCGGTAGTTTTTTAGATCTTCATCTGTTCCTTTCTTTTGAAGAAGAATCACTTCCTGAAGTTGGATATTTTTTTGTTTTTTGAGGCATTTTGAGTACAGTTTTGCCAGCATTTTATGTAACGTTTGACCTCCAGCTTTTAGAATTTTATTTTAACCGTTACACTATCATTTCCTGGAGACTTTCCCTTCTTTATCGATTCTATAGTCACTTCATCCACCAGGATATCTGGCATTTGTTCTTCCATAGGCATTGCTGTCTTTGACTGGTTCTGATCATCATATAACTTTAAATAAATCTTTTGAAAACATCTAGCAGTGATGAGTGTGCAAAGTCATAATTTCCACGTAAAAAAGGTATCCTTGTTTAATATCGATATCTTGTCCTGTTTGCGAGATATTCGTGTTCGAATATTCCATTGCATACATTTGTTCCTTTGTTGAAATTGAATTTGTTGAAATTGAAAAAAATATGCCTTGAATGTTTTGTACAAATTATTATGTCTCGATGACAACTGTCATTGTTTTCTATCTGTCCTATTAAACCTAGGTAGAAACATGTTTCTCCAATCTTGAGTTGGTATTAAATAATTTGTAAAAATGCCCGGACTTATCAGTTTCCTAACCGTGATTTAAGGGAAATGATCTGCATTTTTGCACAAATAAATTACAATAGTCACGCTGCAGTTAGAAGGTATGAAAAGCTCTACCCAACCAGAATCATCTCAGATCGACAAATTTTTCAAAGAATTTTCAATCAGTTAGGTGAAACAGGTTCGTTTTATTACAACAATCCTGGTGGACGACTGAAACATATACCGGTAGAACAAGAAGAGGACATTTTGGTTAGTATCGCGGAAAATCCTGAACTAATTACTAGGCGTTTGCAGGCATCTATAGGAATTAGCAAAGCCACCGTTTCTAGAGTTCTCCATAAAGAAAAAATGTTTCCTTACCACTTTTCGCCTATTCATAATTTATTGCCACGAGATTTGCCGGCTAGATCAGAATTTTGTCAAAATCTACTCTATAAAAAAAAACGAAGACTTCATGTTCCTGAAAAAGATGTTGTTTACTGACGAGGCAACTTTTACCAGACCCGGAATTTTTAACTGGCGAAATAATCATTGGAACGCCCTGGAAAATCCACACCTACCAAGACAGCGACATTTTCAGCACGAATTTTCAATTAACATTTGGTGCGGCATTATCAACAATTTTTTAATCTGCCCATTTGAGTTTCCGCAAAGACTAAATGGAGATCAATACGTGCAGTTTTTAGAAAATGATTTATTAGACTGTTTGGACGGTATACTTATATTTTACTGTTACAGTGGCTACTCTTACAGTGGTTTCCTTGGCTACCTCGTAGCCCAAACATTAATCCGTTAGACTTTTATTTGTGGGTCATATAAAGTCTTTAGTTTACTATGATGAAATCAATACACGGGACGAACTTTTACAAAAAATTCAACAAACGGACAATGTTATTAGAAATGAAGAAAATATCTTCTCAAATGTGAGGCGTCACTTAACAAAGAGCCTGCGAAAGTATATTGAGGTAAACGGTAGATGCTCTCGATACCTATTGAAGTAAATTTCAAAAAATCGTCATTTTAAATAAAGTCCTATTTATTTTTAACATCTTAATGTTTTTTTTTTCTCGTAGTCCAGACACACTTTGTCAATTGCAGATTTTTCAGTTATCGACAAGATGTGCAATGGAATATTCGAATACGAATATCTCACAAACTGCGTGCGACATCGATATTGACCAAGGGTACCTTTTTTTGGGTGGGGTTGTGATTCTTCTCTATTTTGAAGTCAAAATATTCCCAGCATTATAGAGCAAAAATATATGAGCGAGTTGATTCCTCACAAAGTAGGTAGCAAGCGGCCTCTAGGAACTAGACTCAAACTAGTACCAAATTCGGATTTGTTACCTTTGAAAACCCAATTACATCGCTTATGAACCTGATATCTTCAACGGTTTTTAAATTATCTTAATTTTTCGAAAATTTAGTTTCACTTTCAACACTCTGTATGTTTTTAATAACATAATCCAACACATTTATTTACTAAATACTTTTATTGGGATCTCTAATATCACCAGTTGCTCTATGGTGGATTAGTTATGGGACACCCTGTATATATATACAGGGCGATTCACGGTGACTGGTACATTAGACGTTTAGGGAGAACTACTTAACGTAAAGATTTGAAATTTTATACACTTATGTAAATAATTATGAGACCTCTATTTAAAATATTTTTTGTGATGCGGTGTTGCCAAATCTATTCGTAGCTGATACCAACTTTGTTTTTTTTAAATAAATGCCGGTCGCGTTGCTGCGGACGGTAAGAGTAGCGGCCTGCCGCTGATGGGCCGAGACCGCACTGTAGCGGTAGTTGGTTCGATTCCAGCGCTCGGATGGTTGTTTTTCTTTCTTTCTTCTGTCTGTTTACTTCCTAAATGTTTGTGATTGTTTCTAGGCAAGAGTGTAAAATCTGACTACGAATTACCCCTCAGTCACGCCAGTTAAAGGCTGGGTAAGGCCGGAGGCCTTCTAAGAAGTGTTTTAAGTTGGTCACTCGACCGTCGGTAGGTTTCCTGATAGATATATGGGTAGGCACATAACCAAGGGTTTATGCCCGAGGGGGATGCTGGCCTGGGTTTGTCGGAAGCTGATGACCGTGGATCGGAACCCACATTAAGCTGTAAGTCTAGGCGCTAAATAGCCTAGATACTGATTCGCCTCTAACCCTAACACTCTACTTTTACTTTTTTTTTAAATGGAATACTCTATGTAATCTTACATTTTTACATTCTATGAGGTATTTTGAAACTTTTTTATATAACATATGCTATACCTATTTTGAACCATTTCGGAAATAAAAACTATTTTTTAAGAAATTTGGCAAGAAACATCCCTGAACATAAAAATATTTCTCTTTACAACCAGCATAGCTAGCTATCTGAATTTTTGAATACGGTTCCTTAATAGGTTGTTTTATGATAATATGACATGAGAATTCATTTATCGCATACAGGGTGTTTACAAAATAGTGCAGATTTAATAGAACTTATTAACATTATTAGTCTGATAATTCATAATTAGCGAATTTAAATAAGTAATTGTCTCTGTAAAGAATGGAAGAATTAACTATGCGAATGCAGTGATTATGAATTTATTTATTTTTTATCGATAGTGTGACAAAATTATCGACCGCACCTGCAGACAATTTAACGCAATGTATTCTAATTTAGCCCGAAAGAATGAAAGAAAATTTAGACGGATTCAAACACCTCGGAATTTGACCAAGCCAGTAACATCTGATGAGGATAACGAGATTAACATCCTGGCTTATTTCCATGCGTATCCACAATCTTCTATTAGAAGAGCTGAAGACGAGCTGCATGTAATATTCTCCTCAATACAAAGAATACTGAAAAAACACGGTATGCGCCCTTACAAATTTTCTAAAGCTCACTGTCTCAAGCCAGACGACTGCCCTCGAAAAGTGAAATTGTGTGAAAATTTATTAGTTTATTTCCAGGAAGATGATGTTTTATTTTTGATTTTTGATTTTTGAGTGTTGATTTTTGATTTTTGAGTTTTGATTTTTGAGGTTTGATTTTTGAGTTTTGTTTTTTGGTTTTTCATTTTTGATTTTTGATTTTTGATTTTTGATTTTTTGATTTCTGATTTTTGATTTGAGATTTTTGATTTTTGATTTTTATTGATTTTTTTATTGAATTATATAATACTACTATATTGCTAGCAAGGACTGGATATCGGCGAAATCATTACGGTAAGACATATATGTGTCTGTTTCTCTCACTACTACTTTGAGTCTTATGCGCATGTCCGAGAATTGAATATGCTTATAGAGGTGTGTCAGTTTGCATATTTTTATGTTTTTGTGTCAGGTTTATCTATCGCGACATTTGCGCACAACGGACCGAGTAGCAGAAAAAAACATAGAAGCAGACGTTTACCATCTCACTTAGTCCGTGACACCTCCACTTACAGATATTAGCAATATAGTAGTATTATACCGTGTGTCCCCAGCCAAAAGATAAAAAATCAGCTTTTCAAAGGTAGGTATTTGTTGTATGAGATGTCAAAAAAATCAACGTGCCTTTTAAATTAGTTTTCTTTGACGTGTGTGATTCATTTGATTTAAACGTGGTGTATTTATCAGAGAGTCATAAAATAACTATTTTAATGATGATAGGTTATGGAGATAGGACACGAACTCAAGCCGAAGTTATTCGTCTCTTTAGGGAAAAATATCCTGACTTACCACCCATATCCCAAGGTACAGTAAGTAAAGTTGAAAAACAATTTAGAGAACTGGGACACGTGAGACAAATTAAGAAGGAAGCAGTGTCGTTGACCGATAACAAAAAATTGGATGTAATGCTTGCAGTCCAAGACAATCCGCATACCTCAACTCGACAAGTTGCCTTGGAAAACAATGTTGGTCGCTCTTCGGTTGCCAGAATATTGAAAGAGAATAAAATGCATCCGTATAAGCTACAGACTACTCAAGAGCTTAGTGAAGACGACCTCGACAGGAGATAGGAGTTTTGCGAACAAATGATGCACAGAATAGACAACAACCTTCTGAGAGTGGAAAACGTTTTATTTTCTGATGAATCTACTTTTACTCTTCATGGGCATGTCAATCGCCAGAACTGTCGTTATTGGTCGAGAGAAAATCCTCACTGGATGCGGCAAATTTACACACAAAGACCTGAAAAGATTAATGTCTAGGCAGGTATTATAGGAGATCAAATAATTGGTCCAATGTTTTTCGATCAAAATTTAAATGGGGTAAATTACTTAGACTTTCTCCAAAATCAGCTCATTCCAAATCTTATAAATTTGTACCCTAATAGAAGAAATCCTCAATTGCTAGCCGACACAATTTGGTTCCAACAAGATGGAGCACCCCCCCCCCCCCATTATCAAGTTAATGTGCGGCAGTACCTCGATAATGTGTTTCCAAATCGATGGATTGGGAGGAGAGGGCCACTAGAATGGCCACCGAGGTCCCCGGACCTCACTATCTCAAAAGTGTCGTATACAAAACCAAGCCACAAGATCTGAATGATTTAAGAGGACGCATTACCGACAGCATTAGGTCAATTACGCCACAAACATTAAATAATGCCAGGAATCAGTTTTTCTTGAGGTTGGGGTGTTGCCAGGACGTCCAGGGTTCACAATTCGAGCATTTGTTACATTAAATGTTTTAAATAAAAAATGTATACAAAAACTAAATAGTCTTGAAATTTCCACAATTTTGTTTACAGTGTTAAAAAAAGTGTAGTTGCGCATTTTTTCTAACGAAAACCTTTTATACAGGGTGTGTCATGTAACAGAGGCCAATACCATCTTTCTATTGTGTGTTGTATTTCTGCAATCAAATATTTAAAAAAAAAATCAAAAAAATCAGTTAATTTTTGCAATAAATCTGAAAACACTTAATATTTCCGAAACAGTTGAAGATATGTCTAGGATATTTTACATGAAATATGTCTAGAATTTCCTGAAGAATCCAAAAATTAAATAATATACAGGGTGTTGTATTTAAAATAAGAAAGTTGGTATTGGCCACTGTTACATGACACCCTGTATAAAAAATGTTTGTTGAAAAAAATGCGCATCTAAAAATACCAATCGACGTGTTCGAGCGTTTTTTTATTAACGATTTATTTATTAATTAGTTATTAATTAACCCCCATTTACTTATTAACGAATTTATTCCATTTGGGTGGGACACACGGTATATATGACTATAACTATTCTTTTTGATGAACTGTACCTGTTTTGGCGTTATCTTGCTGAAAGTTGAGATTTGGACGGATTTGCCGATACGATCTAACCAAGGGCTGTTATATTTCAATTACATGTTTTTTACTTTCATATACCCCGAATTAATTTGAATATACGGTCATTTTAAAACTAACTTATTTTATTCTTATATCAATATGTTGCGTATATAAGCCACAAGGCCAGTCGCATTAAGTCGAACATCAGTTCTCGATAAGTAAAGTTAAACTGGAAGGGTGACTATAACACAGGTCACCCAATAAACCAAAACGCTGAATAATAATAATAGTAATATATTCAGTGTGTCATTTAAGATGAACACATCTCCATATTTTCGCTATTTGAAGGAATACAGATTTGAATTTTTGCATCATATAAATTGATGGGTCAACATTTTTTGAAGATACTCAACTGAAATCCAAACTTTAAACTCAGCTTACTACGAATTCATAAACAGAGTCTATTCTCGAGGTTTTGCTTCGCGTTAGACATATCAAAAAAAGTTATTAGAAAATGTTGTTTAGAATATTATTTTAACCTCACATACCGAGTTTCATGGCAAATTTCGCATTTTTAATGTTTTCATTATTTTGGTTATATTCAAAATTATTACAAGTTTATTTTTTAATTTGATAATTAGTGTGCCATGGAAAGTAAAAGCTTGACACATTGTCAATTTAATAATGTCATGTATTCAAATATTTCAGTTTTATTCAATTTTTTAAAATGACTTACAAAGGAATAATTATTTTATTCTTATGGGAAAACAATTTTTGGTAATTGATTAAATTTAGGAAAAAGTATACAACAACAATTTTCATAATATAAATAATTAGATATCAAATGTGATCTCTCTCAACTATCCGTCTATTCGAATACATTTTACGATTCTTTTTCGTTTTTTTTAGGATCTTGTTTAACTACTCGTTTAAGTTCCGAGATGCTGATTTCTTGTCAGGCTTGCCTTATTCTGGCACAAAGTTTATCTCGATACCTGGGCCTTGTTTTATAAACTTTATTTATATGACCATTCCCCAAAAATATAAATCGAGGGGTATAATATCGGGAGACCTCGGAGGCCACAGTTTAAAAGAACTGTTTCTTCCTATCCAACGCATAGGAAATTTTTGGTTGTGGATGGCTTGAATTGTGGATGGATACGCCATCTAGTTGCAAATATATATCCTGTCGCAAATTAAGATGAAGATTTTCAATTGCATCCCAAAATTCCCCGTAGAAGAATTTGACTACCAGCATTCAAGGATTCATTAAAGAAAAAGGACCAATTATTCGATTTCCTAAAATCCCACACCAGACATTGACTTTCTGGGAATATTGGCTGTTACAATTTATAATTCAGTGAGGATTACCTCTGGCTCAGTATCTACAGTTTTAAGATGATACAACCCCATTAGTAGTAAATGTAGCCTCATCAGCAAGCATAGTCTTCTTCTGGAAATGTCTTGTAGCGTTTACAAATTATCGGCCGCTACAGGTAAGATCATTTTGCGCAAGTCTTAATTGAGAGCGACCCGTTATCACACAGGACAAGCATCACGAGCTGAACAGACGTCTTCACGCGGTACCCTTCAGTCAGAGGTATGTAGAATAGCTGGCCAAGCCAGGTAATTAGAGAACTCGGTCCAATAGGGATCAAGCCGTTATAAAGCCAGTCATATTAGAGCCCAGCCATTATCGAATTCGGTCATTTTGGGGCCCAGTTTTCGCAGTTTCCGGTCGAGGCAGAATTCAGACTTTTTGGGAACTACCGTATTCAGGACATGGAATTTCAAGTAAACGAACTCATTAGTAACTGGATAGTCCAGGGGTTGGATGAACGGGCAGCGTAACAAGGGAGCTAAGGCCAGATAATTTTTTTTTGATTATTTTATTGCGTTAATGTTCTTTGATTCTTTTAGTTTAAGTGCTTATTACTCTCTCTATCACCAGATAAAAGACAGTGTATCATTCGATCTGATTTACTTTAGTTTGGTTTTACATATTTTGATTGATCTACTTGCGTACATTTGGATCAATTTTCTCGAAGGCTCGATCTTGCTCGATTTGCTGCCAATATATCATTATCCTCAGGATGCGGGTGTATTCGACGAGGTTGACCTTTTTGATGGATTTTAATAACACTGCCAGTTTCATTGAAAAGATCATTTGCAGCGACTGCTTTTCCATGAGTAATGGGAGCACGCTGGGGATGTCTCATGTCAAATTCTGCTACTACAAAATTGCCAAATTGCAAAATTACCAAACAACCGGATTATTTCAATATATTTGAATAATATTTTTTTCTTCTTAAGGGAATAAACTCAAAGTTTAATCTAACTGACTTTAACACTAGTCAAATTACTTTCCATGACACACTAATTATCAAATTAAAAAATAAACGCAATAATTTTGTGTATAGACCATAATAATCAAAAGATTAAAAATTAGAATTTTGTCGTGAAAGTCGGTATGTGGGGTTAAAATAATATTATGAACAACTGTTTCTAATAACGTTTTTTTCGATATCTCCAACTTCTTCGACTCTGTTTGTGAATTCATAGTAGATTAAGTTTGATGTTCAGATTTCAGTTGATTATTTAAAATATGGGAGTGTCTTCAAAATTTGGGAGTGTCTTCATCTTAAATGCGAAAAGTTGCATAGTGGGCCCGTCGAGAAGAATATTAATAGGTAAATAAAATTGTAAAAGTCACCCGTACTCCACCTGGGTGTTTCTCAGAAACCGATCTCGGAAGATACCGGTTGAAGTTTTGATAACGGCTGAAGTAATGCGCAAAGCACCCATACAAAACAACTATAGAACTACAGTTCACCTTGACTGACAAAAACAATTAGTCACACTACACACTACATACATTTTTTAAATACCTTTTATAATTTTTCCTTTAATATTGATAAACAAATTATATTATATTGTATTTGAAATATGCGTTTTTGTTAATTGACTGTAGAATTTTTTTAAATTTATTTTTACTATGGATGTTGGTGTAGTTCTTACCTTAGCAACGTTTGATTTATTAAAATAAAATTATAGTGAACTAGTAGATTATATGTTGTTTTTCTTAAATGACCATAAATATTAACAATTTACAATATTAAAGTTATATATACTTATTTGTCATTTCACTACCATCGTTTATTGCATTATTAATGGCAGATTGAATCACTGTCGTTCAGTAACGATGAACAAATATCTTGATCGTTTAAAAAAGCATTAGAATAAAAATAGAAACACACTTCTTATGGTGTGGGGTGGGGTGGGTAAATAAATTGGTCGTACTTATTGTTGGGTGAAGGTGAGCATACGAGTGGTTAACATTACTTTTGTGTATTTTACATCGCTGAGAAAATATATCGAAGTAAGATACGCTTTAGTTTGCTTTATTGCTTCAAAAAAAGGAAAGTAATTTTGAACGGTTATAAAAGGACATGGCATGTTGTTACGATCCAAAAGTTTCATTATTCTGTTGAAAAAATGTTTTTGGCTATGGCTGACATTTCTAGCTATCTCTCTCGAGGTATTAAAAGGGAAAAAGGATAGCTAGATATTCTCCTTAGCACGTCTCTTTAGTCAGTCTCTTTAGACAATCTCTTTAGTCAGTCTCTTTAGTAAGTCTTTTGTCAGTCTCTTTACTCAGTCTCTTTAGTCAGTCCTTTAGACACTCTCTTTAGTCAGTCCTTTAGACACTCTCTTTAGTCAGTGTCTTTAGTTAGTCTCTTTACACCGTCTCTTTAGTCCGTCTCTTTAGTCAGTATCTTTAGTACGTCTCTTTAGTCAGCCCATTTAGACAGTCTTTTTAGTCAGTTCCTTTAGTCAGTCCTTTTAGCCAGTCCTTTTAGTCAATCTCTTTAGTCAGCCTCTTTAGTTAGTCTCTTTAGTTAGTCTCTTTAGTTAGTCTCTTTAGTTAGTCTCTTTAGTCAGTCTTTTTAATCAGGCTCTTTAGTCAGTCTCTTTATTCAGTCTCGTTAGTCAGACTCTTTAGTCAGTCTCTTTAGTTAGTCTCTTTAGTCAATATCTTTAGTCAGTTTTTTTAGTCAGTATCTTTAATCAGTCCATTTAGCCAGTCTTTATTCAGTTTCTTTAGTCGGTCTCTTTAGTTAGTCTCTTTAGTCAGTCTCTTTAGTCAGTCTCTTTAGTCGGTCTCTTCAGTTAATCCCTTTATTTAATCTCTTTTACATATATATTGGCGTGGTAAAGGGGCTTCCGTAAGTCAATGAAATTTTGAGCTATGACGTCTGGAGCATATGGTCCTGGAAGAGTAACCCATGTCGGACAGGTCAAAGCAGATACCTCAGACTAACTTGATTCAAAATCTGCCAACCCGCATTGGACCGCGTGACATATTATGGCCCAACCCCCCAACATGGCTTTACAATTTCAAAGCTGGCCCTCATTTCCCGGAGGCCAAGGTGCAACTACCTACGGCAGCGGGAATTCCTACCCCAAGGCAGAGGGTGCTAAGAATCACCGGGTTAGATCAGGCTGCCATTGGACTTTGGACATTGCAACTCTAAATATTCGGACAATAAAAACGGATGAACGATTGCAAGAACTGTTGATTGAGCTGAACAACAAACATTGGGTAACCCGAAGAAAAGGCGAAGAGCTAATCAAACTGAAAACAACTGGTCACGTACTCTACACTCGGGGTACAGAGAATGGACGTTGTGGTGGAATTGGATTGAGGAATCCAATTAATGAGGATTAATAAAAAATTAAAGGATAGTGCCGGAAAATTTGAAATTATATCTGATCGATTAGCTCAATGCGTCATTCAGCTGAATAAAAAATGTAAGCTTCAAATGGTCCAAGCTTATGAACCAACTATAATCTATGGGGATGATGAAATTGAGATATTTTATGATGTCGTGCCGCAGCTTTAAGACAACGACACATATAACATCTTAACATAATAACATACAACATCTTAATGGGTGATTTTAATGCTAGAATTGGAAAAACAAGAACTCGTGAAACTGCAACTGGCCCATATGGAAGTGGTGAGAGGGACACTAGAGGTGACAGACTGGTTCATTTTGCTGAAGGACAAGAACTATACATTATGAACTCATTCTACAAGAAAAATATCAGTAGAAAATGGACATGGAAAAGTCCATCTAGTCACACAAGGGAAATTGACTACTTCATGACCAACGATAAAACAATATTTTGCAATTGTACTGGCCTTAACCGTTTTAATGTTGGAAGTGACCATAGAATGGTACGAGCAAAGGTTAGGATAAACTGTCGAAGAGAGTGTACAAGAATGATAAGATCAAGGAAGGGCAAATTGAATTCTGGGAAGCTGCTTCAGAGGGGTAGCGATTTTGAGATTGTTTTGTCGAACCGCTTTGCTATGTTGCAAGACCCAGAAGAGTTGAAAATAACAGATCATTGCGAAAAAGTCATCGACAATGCGCTTGAAGTGGCTGCTGCAATAGCACCAGCAGAAAAAAGTTTTAAACAATCAAAAATCTCCAATGAGACCATGGATTTAATGAAGAAACGGCGTTGAAAAAAAAGAACGTTGAGCTTTGCAAAACTGTAAGAAAAAGTATTCGAGAGGAGACGCGTCGATTCAACATGCAGCTAGTGCAAAAAACATTAGAAGAAGTTAAACACAAGCTGATAAATAAGAGGACACAAATGTTTCCTTTGATGCGTGAGGATGGTACAGTATGTAGCGAGCGAACGGAAATGTTAGAGGTTATCAGAAGATTTTATTCCAAGTTATATGTAAATCAGAACCAGTCAAAGACAGCAATACCCACGGAAGAGTAAATGCCAGATATCCTGTTGGATGAAGTGACAAATACCATAAAAGCGATTAAGAATGAAAAGGCTCCAGGAAAGGACAATGTAACGGCTAAAATGTTAAA
This sequence comes from Cosmopolites sordidus, assembly GCA_031761425.1. Classification (NCBI taxonomy): domain Eukaryota; kingdom Metazoa; phylum Arthropoda; class Insecta; order Coleoptera; family Curculionidae; genus Cosmopolites; species Cosmopolites sordidus. The sequence goes on along the minus strand of JARFXV010000480.1, from coordinate 1,661,165 downwards.
AGCAAATGGTCGAACTTTACATAAAATTCTAGTAAAATTGTATTCAAAATGCTTCAAAGATAAAAAAATACCCAGTCTATGGAGAAATGCTGAAGTGATTCTTCTTCGTAAGAAAGAAGCACAGGAATATTTAAAAAACTACCGCCTAATAAGGTTCCGATCAGTAATGTACAAAGTTTTTGCTAAGATAATATCCAAAAGAATATTAAGAACACTGAATGACGCACAACCAAGAGAGCAGGCAGGATTCAGAAGCCGATTCAATATAATGGATCATATCCAGGGTGTCCAACAGGCCATAGAAAGGCATAATGAATACACCATGCCACTGTGCTTGGCTTTTATTGACTATGAAAAGGCCTTTGACTTAATAACAACGCAAGCCATAATAGATACATTGCTTAACCAGGGAATAGACAGAACTTATGTGAACCTACTGCGATCCATGTATGAGGAAACTACAGCTATAGTGTACATGGATGATCTTGAAGTCAAAATCAACGTAGAACAGGGTGTATGACAAGGTGACTCAATATCGCCTGTTCTTTTCTCAGCCTGCCTAGAAGAGGTATTCCATAGTCTGGATTGGGAACAGGAGGGAATAAAAATCAATGGTGGATACCTAAGCCATCTTAGATTCGCATATGATATTGTTCTCATCTCACAAGACTCAGATGAGCTACAAAAACACATACAAGAACTGCAAAGGGCAGGAGAACCATTTGGTTTGAAAATAAACAAAAATAGTCAGGTTATGTTCAACAAATTTGCTGTCAACAGAAGAATTTTTATCTTAGGAGGCGATTTGGAGGTTGTGGACCGTTACATATATCTTGGGCAAAGGATTTCAATGGAGGGTGATACTGGCAAGGAAGTGGAATGGCGGTTAAGTGTGACTGGCAGGCATTTCGCAGGCTCAATATAGTGTTTAAGAGCAAACTCCCACTTTTTCTGATGAGAACGGTCTTTAATTAGTGCGTGCTAAATTGCGAATATATATATATATATATATATATATATATATATATATATATATATATATATATATATATATATATATATATATATATATATATATATATAATTTCCATTCGTATTTTACATTGGGCAGAGTACCTACTTAAATACCTGGTGTCAAGAGGTGGTGTGGTGCCCAGAGGCTGGGCAGCTATATGCCGCTGTGAATTAAATTACCCCCCGAATTAGATAGCCATATGAGATCCGTATGGCTATACGGATCTCATATGGCTCCATATGCTTTATGCTTTATTTATCCATAGGCTCCATATGATCCATATGCTTTCCGACAAGGCTGAAATATCAGCTATCATATATACCCTTAAAGATTTTCTCTCACTTCCTTCCTCTGACTGGGTAATCTGTACATATTTCATAAATACCTTGAAGGGCCTTTTTTATTGACTACGTCATCTCAACTCAACTCAAAAACACCATTCTCGAGGTTCCCAAATCCATTTATTTCTATGCTGATCCAGTCATAAGGGAATGGAGGAAAGTTAGTTGGTTGGCTCCTACGGCAAAACTCACTGCCAACTAAAACGCCCTCAGCTCCCTTTTAAACTTTCGGGATGCACCAAACCTGATAAGAATTGTGAAAGTTTGATTAAGATCTACTGAGTACTGTAAGTTTTCCTATGTATACCTCTTGAGCGGGAAGGTACCGCTAGTCTATATACATATATATATATATATATATATATATATATATATATATATATATATATATATATATATATAATTTGGGATCTGCCATCGATATGGAAGACCTTACAATATCGCCTACAATAAAATATAGAAGAAAAATTGGAAAGTTTGACTCGCTGATTCATCATCATTACCATTCATCCATTGTCGATCTACTGCAGGATGAGGGTCTCCCCAGCATGCTTCCAACTCGCATGGTGCTGAGCTCTCCTCTGCTATTCGGGTTCAATGTATTTGATGATGTCATCGATCCACCGTATTTTCGATCTTCTTCGTGGACGTTTATGAGCAAATGATATCCATTTGATGATTGTTTTGGTCGCATCGCGTAGCTATATAACCTGCCCACTTTATTTCAATTTTTTCACCTTTCCAATGATGTCACATTTCGTTTGTTCTCTGATCCATATTCTTTTGTAGTGATTGTGATGTGAATATCGATGTTGCACTTCCGTATGTCAAAACAGGCAGCACGTACTGATCAACACTTTTCTCTTCAGACAAAGTGAGAGTTTGTTCTTAAACACTGTGTTGCTTAAACAGCCACACTTAACACTCCGTTCCACTTTTCAGGCAGTATTACGCTTCATTGAGATCCTTTGCCCAAGATATATGTAGTGGTCCACAACCTCTAAATGGCTTCCTAAAATAAATATTTTACTGTTTTCAGGAAATTTGTTGAACATAACATAACCTGACTCTTTTCCAGTTTTATTTTCAATCCAAATCGTTTCCCGCCCTTTTCTATGTTCTTGTAATTCATCTGGGTCTTTTGATACGAGAACAATATCATATGCAAATCTAAGGTGGCTCAAGTATGCACCATTGGTTTTTGTTTCATACTGTTTTCAATCCAGATTACGGAATACATCTTCATGGCAGGTTGAGAAAAGAACAGATGATATTGAGTCACCCTGTCGTACACCCCGTTCTATATTGATTTTAACTTCAAGATCATCCATGTGAACTATGTCGCTGTTGCTTTATCATACGTGGATCTCAGTAGGTTCACATAGGCTTTATCTATCTCTCGTTTAAGCAATGTATCCATTATGGCTTGCTTGATATTGAGTCAAATGCCTTTTCATAGTCAATAAAAGCCGAGCCCAGTGGCGTCGTGTATTCATTGCCATAGCCTTTCTATGGCCTGTTGATAACCTGGATATGATCCATTGTACTGAATCCACTTTTGAATCCTGCTTGCTCTCTTTCTTGTGTATCCTTCAATGTTCTTAATATCCTTTTAGATATTAGGCTTTAGGTGAGAGGCCTGTTAAGGGGTAGTTTTTTAAATATTTCGGTGATCCTTTCTAATGAAGAAGAATCACTTCAGTATTTTTCCACAGGTTGGGTATTTTTTGTTCTTTGAGGCATTTTCAGTACAATTTTGCCAGATTGTAATGTAAAGTTCGAGCACCAGTTTTTAACATTTCAACCTTTACACTGTATTTTCCTGGAGCCTTTCCATTCTTCATCGCTTCTACAGCATTTGTTACTTCATCTAACAGGATATCTGACATTTGCTCTTCCATGGGCATAGTTCTTTTTGAAGGTCCTGATCTTCATATAACTCTTGATATATATATATATATATATATATATATATATATATATATATATATATATATATATATATATATATATATATATATATATATATATATACAGGGTGGTCCAGTTATTAATGGTTGGTTGCGCTATAGAAAATTTTCGTAGGTATGGTAGAAAAGTGGGGTCGGTCTTAAACGATAGTTTGGCTTAACGATATTTAGTTACCATGTACCGCTACACGGAAGAGCAACAAAAATTCCGTTACTATTGCGCGATGTAGATTTCGATAACATTTCAATTTACACGATGTTCAGCAATGTTCAAACCTTTCGCTGATTAAGTAATGGGTTCGTAAGCTTGATGAAACTGATTCAACTTTAAATAAAGCTTATTAAAATGTTAAATAAACACGTCCCCGGCCGTCGATGGTATACAATGGAAAAGGAAAACATTGAGATTGTGAGTGCGTCCGTGCGCCAACACCAATAGTTATCGACTCGAAGGTGCGCAGATGCTTTAAATGTAATGAGATCGTCTGCGCTACGCATCTTTCATAAAGATTCAGGTTGTGTAAGAATTGAAGTCAACTAACCCCGCTGACTTCTCTAACGAAATGATGAACCGATTTCCAGCAGTCGACAACAGCTTATTCTCCGCCGAAGCTCATTTCCACCTTGATGGCCATGTCAATCATCAAAATTGTCGCTACATTGTGTAGGGATAAAAAGAAACGTGAAAGGTCTCTGCATAACTGGAAGGCCACAGTTTGGGCTGCAATGTCGGTATCCGGTATGATCGGCCTATTTTTTTTTCGAAAACCATCAAGGTGGTGTATATATATATATATATATATATATATATATATATATATATATATATATATATATATATATATATATATATATAGATATATATATAGATATATATATATATATATATATATATATATATATATATATATATATATATATATATATATATATATATATATATATATATATATATATATATATATTTATATATATATATATATATATATATATATATATATATATATATATATATATATATGTAGTTCACAGAGTTCCTTTTTCTAGTTGTGACCTCTGGGAAGTAGGCAGATTGAGGCCTCGGAGTAAATCAACTAGATTCTCTTGAAAATGGCTTCAAAGTGGAAGCCAAAACGTCAAGATTTTATAAATCTAAAATGCGGTTCTACCCGAGAACCTAGTAATTCTAATATATATATATATATATATATATATATATATATATATATATATATATATATATATATATATATATATATATATATATATATTTGTGACCGTTAATTGCAGCACAAGTAAGACCATTACTACTCTAAGTAAAACTGGGGAAAATGCACCGCTAACATTTAACAGCCTATGCTGTTCGCAAGGATTGAGCATTTTTATGGCAGATTTTTCATAAAGATTAGCATTTACATCCGTATAAAATTCAATTAACCCAGATATTAAAAGAAAGAGGCCATTTGCAATGTCGTAATTTTGCTAATTAGATTACTGAAAACATTTTTAGCGATGAGGCTTATTTGTATTCAATTTACACGTAATATATGGATTCGTTAAAAGCGATATTGTCGTTTCTCGGTTGATGATAATCCTAGTGTTATTCATGAAAAATATTTACAACCGGAACTGTTTGTTGTGAATTTTGGGCAAATACAATAATTTATATTAAAAATAAATAGAAAATTAATTAGAAATGAAATTAATAAGATGGTAGAGGCTGGTGAAGTTTTAAGAATTTGATATCGGGTTCCAATTTTGTTAACATCAGTCGCAAATCGTCACGCTCAGTGATGGGCATTATGTTCCTTTTCTTAAATAGTAAATTTGCTACTGCACTCAATCTATGCTCAGTTAAATACAATGAAGAAAATGTAAAACAATTTTTTTTGCGCTATTGCCCACAATCCAAGTTAGAGAGCAGTGGCGGCTCGTGGTTTTTTAAAGTGGAGGGCGTAGAAGAAAATAGTGCTACTGAAGATTTTTGCTTTCCCCTTCCTCCTTTTTGCTTTTCGGGCTATTGAAACCCTATACAGGCGGTGAACCAATAAAAAATTTAAATTTTGTGTTGTTACTACTTACAAGGACATTGGAGGATGGGTTGTTGGTGGCTTATCTGTTGCGCAGATAAAGGAATGAATTAGTAGGTACTTACCGTTTCCCGAAGAGTAAACCATTCAAACAGTTTATTGTAACTGCAAATCGATCATGTTTGCAATTTAAAAATTGATTACTTTTATTTAAAAACTACTACTCAGTGAAAGTACTCAAGAGTACTCAAATCAAAACAAGTATTTGCGAGGCGAAGGAAATACGCGACGCGAGACATATCAAACGGTCCGTACCAGTCAAATCAGCGTTTGAAATTAATTACCGATATGCTCGGTCGCAGGGAATCTACGTCCATATCGCATGTTTTAGAAAGCAGTTAAACCCTCGAATTCTGGCTACCAACAAAACATGTAACGCTAACGACGAGAAAAGATGACGTGGCCAAATAAAAGAATGACATGGCCAAATGAATAACACAATATACATAGCGTACATTTGGTACTGCTTGTTTCAAATGCGCTATGAAACTCTTATGACTCCCCATTATTGCTGGAGCACCATCAGTAGCGAATACAAAACAAACTGTTACGAATACGAATTTATTTTTCTTCAAAAAACTTGTTGACTGATAACTGGTATTTAATATCGATTATCCCTTTGTATCGGTTTCCAAATTTTTAGCCAATAATAATACTTGATATTTTGAAATTTCTTCTATTATAAATCGAACGTATGATAAGAGTAGCGCTTCGTTATGTGGTGGAGTTGATTCATCTAGTTGAATGGAAAATTTGCAAGTCTTTAAGTAATCGCATAATGACATTTCAACGTCTTTGTTCATTTATTCTTCTTTGCACTGAATTATTGCTCAGAGGAATTTTCCTGATTATATCTGACGGTGTTTTATGATGAAAAACAGTTTTTCTTATTTCTTTGACTGCCGGCAAGATTATTTCCTCGCCAATTATGTGTGGTTTTCCCGCTTTTGCAATTAATAGTGAAATATTATATGAAGCTCGTAGTCCATCATCTTTTTGTTTAGAAGACGATGCAAAAAGCTTCGATATAGTTGGCTGTTTTAAATATTTATATATCTTTCAAAATAGGATAAATCTTTGTCCTTTGTTTATCAGAATGGCTTCATGGCTTCATGGCTTCATGGCAAATCAAACACAGATATAATGATTGGTTCATTGGATATTGGAGAGTGCGTTATAATCATAGGTTTCCCATATTTTAAATATTGAATACGGTACTGCGGACATTTCTTATTAAATTCAGACCTTTTGAAATACAAAATTTATCATGGTTTCAATACATTAACTTTTCAACAGATTTTTAGATAGTTATAAAAATAATTGTTATAATGACTTATCACTTACGAATATGGACTATCGACGAACCACACAAAAATAATAAGTCATTCCTAAAGCTATCCCTGTCTTTTAAAGATTTGATCTCGTGCACGCATCAACTTGTATCCCTTTACTTGTTTGCTATACCGGTGCACTTGCTCTGTAAAAAAATCAGTATAGCACTATAACCGGTGCAGTTGCTCTGTAAAAAAACATTACAAGTTTTCATATTTTTATCGAAATATGATTGATTGCGTAAATTGCGTCTTTGCTTACTAACTTGCAAGGACTTGTCACCGACACTACTAAACTGAATTATGTATACGTATACCTAATGCTAATTAAATTTGTAATGCTTATTTATGCAAGAACAATAAGATAACAATTTTTGATAGCTATATAAAATATTTATTCATAAAAACAGTAGGTATTTTCAATGTACTTTATTATATTAATTTTCTTAATAGGAAGGTACACCACGTTTTCCCCCCTTGACTGCCTTAAAGCCCTTCATTAGCCTCTGCACCCGTTACAGCCCCTATGGAAGGCTCCAGGGCCCACTGCGGGGCGGTACCGCCCCCATTGGAAACCTATGATCTATATTATTATCAAAATTAATTTTCTTTAATGGTGACTCTAGAACCAATGACCAATTATTTTCTCTTTGCAAAAATTTAAAAAAACTACTGACTTGATTTTATGCTTTAATACACATAAGCACACTAAAAACAACACAAAGTACATTTAAAGGTAGAAAGAATAAAACTATAAAAAAAACACAGGAAGGTTTAGTCTTGGTGAATCACAGTCCGTGCACCAAACCTTACCGTGAAAAATTAAAAAAAACTGAACAAATTCCTCTAACCTACACGAGCTCGCCTCTAGTTCCCTGTACTTATAAATTAGATTGTACTAAGTCTCTAAACAATTTAAAAAAAATAAAGATAACTTAAAGGTAATCAAAGAGGATCAAAATAAGTAAAATCATCAATCAGCTAACCTACATACATCTGTCGGAAGGGTAAGGTGCGAAGGCATCCGCTCACCTTGAGATTTTGAGTTAAACTGTCTTGGCCTTGTCCTAAACAATACAGGTGCTCTTTCAAATACAATTCGCCCGAAATGATCTTACCAGTAGCGATCGATAATTTGTAAACGCTACAGACTGATACTGTAAATGCTGAACGATGCTGATCAATGTTGACTAACTTTTTCTCTAGAATTGGACCACATTAACGTGTGTGTCAATCTTTAGCAATTGGATATCTATTTTTAGCAAGAATTGTTATGCAATTCGAAAAAATTAAGTTTTTCGAAATCCAACGTATCCACGAAACACAGATGTTAATTGGCCTCGAAGATCATATGCGTTGGTGTCCGCCGTCCGCACGTTGGTGCGGACGGTAAGAAGCTGAAACCGCACTGGAACGGTAGTTGGTTCGATTCCAGCGCTCGGATGGTTGTTTTTCTTTCTTTTTTCTGTCTGTTTATTTCCTAAAATGTTTGTGATTGTTTCTAGGCAAGAGTGTAAAATCCGACTACGAATTACCCCTCAGTCACGCCAGTTAAAGGCTGGATGCCTTCTGAGAAGTGTTCTACGTTGATCAATCGCCAGTCGGTAGGTTTCCTGATAGACTAATAGGTAGGCACATAACTAAGGGTTTATAGCCCGAGGGGGGTGCTGGCCTGGATTTGTCGGAAGCTAATGAACGTGGTTCGGAACCCACGTTAAGCTGTAGGTCCAGTCGCTAAATAGCCTAGTTGCTGATGCGCCTCTAACCATAACACTTTACTTTTTACTTTAGATATTTTTGTTGGAGTTTTTTAAAAGGTCGAGTTTATGGAAAAAGCCATAAATAAAAAATGAGCAAAAGAATAACATTCATGTTGCATTTCGTCCTTCAGCAACATGTCGGAAAGTCATTGAAAGAAAAATAAATCATTTATTAGATGTTATAATATCTAAAATATTTTTTTTATATTTATTTAATGACGTAATTAGAACCATTTTTCCAAAATAGCCCCTTGCTACATCCCAATTGATTACTCTGACTATTAACTTAAATTCTCAATTATGTTTTACCATAGTTGTTGCTCATTTCGTCAGTTATATGTCGGATATTAAAATTTTTTGAATTTCTTTTATTTTTATTTGAAGACGCAGTTGGAACATTTTTAAGAAAGGTGTTACTAAGAAATTACTGTTTATTGTGGAGTATTGTGAACGTGATTAAATATGATGTAAATATTATTAACTCAAACGGTCTCCTTTTTTTCAGGTTTCGGCGTCATACGTCATCGTAATATTTGGAGTTTTCGTCATTACGTTCTTTTTAATTAAAAAATGCAGGTGAGTATTTAATTTAGATATATACAGTTCCTATTATATTTTAATCTGTTTAATTAAAAATATATAAAATATACATAGAAAATTAGCCATACCATTATGATTTGTTACATAATTTATTTTGACGGGCGTTGTGAAAACAAGATAACAATGTTGTTTGCTGAATCCTGAAGTAAGTAAAGATGGAGATGTAAGTTGAAATGTGAATGCATCCCATGCATTAAAAGTGAAATATAACAAATAACTTATTTACAGCGAACATCGATTATTAAACAATCTTTTCACCAGAATACTTACCATAATTTATCATCATTTTAGTTGTTATAGTTCGTTATTGTTAGGCTTTAATAAGATTAAAAACACTAAGTTGTAGCTTTTACAAAATAAAACAATTCGAATTCTTTTAATTTTTTGAATAGTTAACAATACAGAGGCAAAGTATTGAGATGGTCAGTATTATTATTATTTTAAAAATAAAACAACTTAATGTATTCATATATTGAAATGTACTTAATATAGAAGTCACAAAAACATCCCACATTTATTCAAGGAATAACTTCCATTATTAACTTTTAACGTAGTACTTATGTACAGAAAGTGTAAAATAAGTTTTAAAAGTATAAAAAAACTACGCACATTTTAAATAACCTGGCGATTAACATACGAATCGAGGATTTTAAGTATCGGAAGATTGGTTCAATAAGTTCAAGGTGCGACAGTCACTGCATAACATCAAAATTGTCGCATATATATATATATATATATATATATATATATATATATATATATATATATATATATATATATATATATATATATATATATATATAAGGCTCCAGGAAAGGACAGTATAACTGTCGAAATGCTAAAAGCTGGTGGTCGGACGCGTTACATAAAGCACTGGCAAAATTATACTCAAAATGTCTCAAAGAAAAAAAAGTACCTGACTTATGGAAAAATGCAGAAGTGATCCTTTTACATAAAAAAGGAGCACAAGAAGATTTAAAGAACTACCGTCCAATAAGCCTCCTATCAGTAATGTACAACATTTTCACTAAGATAATTTCTAAAAGAATTAAAAAAAAACTGAATGACGCACAACCACGAGAACAAGCAGGATTCAGAAGTGGATTTAGTACAATTGATCGCATCCAGGTTGTTCAGCAGGTCATAGAAAGGCACAACGAATACACCATGCCACTGTGCTTGGCTTTTATCGACTACGAAAAAGCATTTGATTCCATCTCAAAACATGCGATAATGGATGCACTGTTTAGCCAAGGTGTAGAGAGAGCCTATGTAAACCTATTAGAATCGATATATGATGGAGCTACAGCCACAATTCACCTTGATGATCTTGAAGTGGGAATTAATGTAGGTGTACGGCAGTGTGACGCACTATCGCCTATTCGTTTTTCGGCTGGCCTTGAAGAAGTATTCTGTAAATTGGATTGGGAACAGGATGGTGTAAAGATCAATGGTGCAAACTTAAACCATCTTAGATTTGCAGATGATATTATTCTCATTTCACAAGACCCAGAGGAGCTGCAAAGAGGCATACAAGAACTGCAAAGGGCTGGCGAACCATTTGGCTTGAAAATAAAACTGAAAAAGAGCCAGGTTACCTACCAACCGACCAACCAACTGCTGTAGGCCAGCAAACCTACATACCTCTGTCGGAAGGGTAAGGCGTGAAAACGTCCGCTCACCTGGAGATTTGGAGTTAGACAGTTTTGGCCTTGTCCTAACGATACAGGGCTAAAAATTTGCCCGAAATAAACCTACCAGTAGCGATCAAGAATTTGTGAATGCTATCAGTAGCGATCAAGAATTTGTGGACGCTACAGGCTATTCAAATTTTCCGCCCCTACCGACCTCTACAATTCGATACTCTAGTTCACAATCATATTAATTACAATTTTTTTTGTCAATGAAATTGTAACTTTATGATTTGTGCACTATCGTCCTAGTTACACCACCTTTTTCCCGTAATTCGTATGATTGTAAACTAGGAGATCGATGTGTCAATTTGTAGATTATTTTTACAACCCAACGGTTTAGTTAAACTTGCACAAGAAATAGTTTTTGGATATATTTCGGAGCTAATAAAAGCTCAATTATGTACTACTAATAAGGCGGGGTAAGGTATGCCTTAATACTACTTGCACAATAATGTACAATCGGTAAACGTAATTAAATAATTTTTATTCCGCTTACATACAGTTTAAAAACAATATATTCAATTATCTGGTAACAATCCACCTGATGATGACGATGAAATTCAATTAATTATGTTATGAAAGTTTTACAATACGTTTTTGCGCGATTTTCTATTCGTAATCGAAATAATCAATTATATCGACGTATGAAATCTTGTTCATTATTTCTGACTCTATGCACACAAGAACTAAGGCGTTTAGCTTTTCTTGGCTTAAGGTAGATCTTAGATAATTTTTCACTCGTATTAAGCAAGAAAAGCTTTTCTCACACGAACACTTTGTCGCTGGTGTACATAGAGTCATGCAAACTGCTATAGCCAAATTTGGATAAACGTTTTGCAAATTATGTTTTCGCAAGAATGAAGATAGACTTTTCAATGATCTAGAATCTGGTTTTACTAAAATTCTTTTAGAAAGGTGGCATTGAGAATGTATGCATTCTTGAACTTAGTCAGTATCTAAGTCATTAGTATACATTTCTTCCAAGAAAAAGGTTTTTTCTGCCTCCTGCCGTTTATCTAATTCAGATACGAGTCTATCAATGAAGATGAGAAATGTGTTAACTTGGAAAGTATCACTCGCAGTCATTCTCATTTCTTCATCGTGTGATTCATCATATTTTTTTTCCTTTTTTGGTTGTATTTTTCCCATGTCTTTTGTATACTGCTTCGACACTTAAAATTTCCTCGTTCCGCTACGAAAAACTTGCAAAGAGATTCGTAAAGATCGGCAACTGTGACCAAATCTACGGTAGAAGCTTAAATTTGAACATTCGCTTTGTTTATTCTTTCCAAAAAAACATTCCATACAACAACCATTATCGCCGTTTCCAGTTTTTCTAAATTCAAAAGTATTCCCATCGCTTCATTTCGCATTACAGGATTTTCGGTACAATCATCCTTGATTAATTCTAAAGTTTTAAGGACTTCGTGCCAAGAATCTCTCAAACTTCTACATGCGTCCTCTCTAGCTGACAAACGCGTCAGATTTGCTCTCTTTAGCGTTTTCCATTTCCCGATTTTAGTTATTAATTTTTGTCAGCGTTGTGTCGAACTTACAAAAAAAACGCAGATTTCTTGAAGCAACATAAAGAAGCGACAAGCTTCTGTGTTCTGTTCAAGCGCAGTTGCCACTGGGCAGACTGGGGAGACTGGGCAGAGCAAGGAACGTAAAAAGCAAAAGGTGCTTGGCTTTGAATTTTAGTCTGTAAGCCATTGTACACATCAGACATATTCGCGGCATTATCATATGATTGTCCACGGCAGTCCACAATACCTATGCCCAGTGTTTTGAGTTCCGAAATAATGGCAGAAAACATTTCTTCAGTTTTATGTCTCACTAAGGGCAAAAACTTGAGAAATTTTTCACACCGTTCGTCTGTTTCCAAAACGTATCTAATGACGAGGGTTAGTTGATCCACATGTGCTATATCTGGTGTAGAATCGATGATTGAGGAAACATATTTCCCCTTCTTATCTCGTCTCCAATCTGTTTTAAGGCTTTATGACCCACCAAGAAAATAAACTCATCACAAATCTTTCAAACTAAGCATACTAGATTTATGAAGCGCAGAGTTTTCATGCTGAGCTACTCGGTGTTTTGCATTTTTCCGATCAAATCCGTTTCATATATTCCAGATTGTATTGTGTCAATGCATGTTGTTGAAGTTCCTGGTCTTTCAACACTACTTCCACTTCCACTTTTAAAAAAAACTGTCAATTTTTATCGTTTTAGGGATAATCTGTTCTTGTTCTTCTTTTTCCATTTTTGCCTTCTTTTTATACTCAGCTCCATTAAGTCGCTTTCTTCCATCACACATTCTTACTATTTCTTATCCAAAAACTGAAATAAAGAAGATTACATTGGGAATTTTATTTCTCGTACGTAATTAGCAGTATCATACTTCAGAAATTGTAGAAAAAATTATCTATATAAAGTGGTGAAACATATATGTTGAATTATTTGTGTGGACCTAATAACATTTAGGTATATAAACATGAATTTTTTAATTTCTGTAAGATTAAAAAAAATTGGACCCAAATTTGTTGCCCTAAAATCTGCCGCCCTAGGCTCCAGCCTACTCAGCCTGCTGGTAAATCCGCCAGTGCTAGGTGTGGAAAATTAATTGAACTGAACAATTGAAGTTGCCACAATACTATCTTCAAAAGGCAAAGTGTTATCGGGTATTGTTATGTTATGTAATTTTATACTGACAAATTTAAAAATATTTCATGTTTTCAACAAACTAGCTTTACGAAATGATGCGTAAATATATCATTCATTCAGCTGTGTAAAATACGCCTACGCAAATTAAAGCTATTGCCTTTCATATGCCAGAATTTAATGACGGCTCGATATTCTATTTTTTCCATCTTTACAGAAACATTAACATTGACAGACATAAATGACTCTTACACAACAAATGAGCATCTAATATAGCTGACATTTTCACGGTTTTCTCTCTCTCTCTCTCTCTCTATATATATATATATATATATATATATATATATATATATATATATATATATATATGACAATGCGCATACCTTGCGCCAATAAAAAATACACCATCAACGTATATGCCCCCACAAAAGGGGACCAAGAAAAACCACAAGCTTACAGAGAAATTCTTGGCAACGCTAGAAAAGATAATGGCAAAGGTCCCAAAGTATGACATAAAAATTTTACTTACTGGGCGACTTTAAGGCACAAATCGGTAGGCAAAAAATCCATCAGAAAATCGTAGGCAAATTCCCCGGTCACAAATTCACCATCAAGAACGGCATAAGACTCATTGAACTATGCCAACCGAATAACTTGAAGATCATGTCAACATTTCTCAGAAAATCTCCACGAAAACAGAAGACATGGAGATCGCCTATTCAACTGATTGGTGAATTCCAGATAGACCATGTTGCGATCACATACCCACAACAAAGAGAGATCCGTTCACCCAAAGGAGAATTAATCAGAAGGCACACCTACAGAAATTCGACACGAAAAAGATCAAGGAATCCAACATAACAAAGGAATGGGAAAAGGAACAGGCAGATACAAGGGAAAAATTCCACAAAAAAATTACACAAAAAGCACAGGAACTGATCCAATTAAAAAAAAAACACAAAACACCCTTGCTGGGGCAGTGATGCAAATAAGCATTTCAGGAGTACAACAGTAAAAAATCCCCAGAAAGCCAACAGCTTTTAAACGAGACTAGAAAACAGACCGCAAAAGTTATCAGACAAACTAAGAGGAAGTACATGAAGGAATAACTAGACTCTATAGAGGAGAATTTCCGCCATTATAACACGAGAGACTTATAGGATTTTTGCAAGAGAAATCCGTGGATACACACTACAAAATCTTTGCTTCAGAAAGCGGAATGGCAGATTAGCGCTAACCAATTAAGAGAATTGTCAGGAGCTGGCACACTATTTCTCTGATCTCCCCAATTGCCCCAAACGCGACACAAGATTCCCCAAGGTAAATTGTATTTATACCCACTCAGAATCACCACCACCAACACAGGAAGAGATCCAGAGGCACATACAAAAACTGAAGAATAACAGGACATCCGGTGAAGATGGTATCACCGCGGAACTATTGAAAAATCTCAGACCAAATTTACTGCGGGAATTCACGAAATTATCACGAACATCTGGCAAACAGAAAAATTACCAAATGAATGGAAATGTGCTCTTATACACCCACTGCACAAGAAAGGAGACAGAACAGATGTGAACAACTACAGAGGAATCTCCTTACTAAAAGTCACTTACAAAATCCTCTCAGCATGCTTTCTCCAGAGAACACTGGAACAACTAGAACACAAAATTGGCGAGTATCTAGCAGGCGTTCGCCCTGGTCGCTCATGCATGGAACAAATATTTAACTTAAAAACAATACTGAAATACAAAGCTATCAGGAACGTCCTAATCATCTACAGGTTCGTGGACTTCAAGAAAGCATACAACTGCATCGACCGAAAATGTCTGTTCAACATCCTAGAAGAATAAGGACTCGAAACCCCAAAACACTACAATTGATCAAGCAGACACTGACCGACACAGTCTCTAATGTGAAATTTATGGGAGAAATTTCCAAACCCTTTCTACTTAAAACCGGAGTACGTCAAGGACATGGGTTATCCCCACTCCTTTTTAACCTCGTCCTGGACAAAGTCATAAGGGAATGGAAAAAGGAACTGAAAAATCAAGGATACTGGAAACCAATACGACTCGGACGAACCAAAACAATATAGAAATCTCATGCCCAGCTTTCGCGGATGACCTAGCCATACTCGCAGACAATGAAACAAGGGCAACCAACAGATAGAAGTTCTCAAGGAATGTGCAGAGAAAGTTGGCAAATCTCCTTTCAAAAAACTGAATTATTTTGCTCAAAATTAGATGTCCAAATTTGAACACCAAATACGGCAAGATAAAAAAAGATCACACATTTCAAATACCTGGGCGAGATCTTCGAACCCACCGGAGGAGAGAAGATAGCACAGAAGACTCGTTACAGAAGATGAAGAGGGCATACGGCAAGACACACAATATCTACAATAAGAAATGCATATCGACACACAAAAAAATAAGACACTAGAATACAGTAATCAAACCAGAGGTACTATACGCAAGCGAGACACTTACACTCGATACGACAGCGACACACTTAACACAAAAAGCGGCATAGAAAACATACTAAAAGAAGAACGCATAATTATGAGGAAAATATTCCAGAAAGACCACATAGAGAATGTCCAACGTAGCGGCAGACATAAGAAACTCACCAACAAAATTCTTGCATACATTCAAGGGGTCAAGTCAACAGTACCATGGATCGCACAAGTCAGAACTGATCTGGGAAGGGCACAAATGGATTCGACAAAGATTGAGGACAGAAGCAAGTATAGAAACAACATACATATGTGGAACGTCGCATCAGAGAGGGAAGTTTCAAGGAGATCGGGGACAAGGTGGACGGAGGAGAGAAAGAGGATCCACGGAGAGAGGATGAGAGAGGTGTAGAAGATCAGAAATAATACTCAAAAATGAGTCGGAATGCTTTGTGTGATCCAACTGGGTATATATATATATATATATATATATATATATATATATATATATATATATATATATATATATATATATATATATATATATATATATATATATATATATATATATATATAACATGATCAATTTGATCAGGCTCTGGCGCTGATTCCGCCCAAGGTTCACTATTGAAAAAAATGGACACAGTTTTTTCCAGACGCTATTTAAAGTTTTTTGTGAAATTTCATCCCAAATGTTTCAATGCTGTTCACGGGATCTAAAACATTAAATTGTTTCTAAAAGTTTATTACAAAAAGCTCATTATTTTGCCTCATAGTTTCATGGAGATGTGCATATGATCGTTTCGGGTAATAAGCTTTAAATATTTTGATGATACCCTGGTCCATCGGTTGAAGCAAGCTAATTGTAGTTGGTGGCAAAAACACGTGGGTCGAAATTAGTGATAGTAGAAGGAGAATGGCCTGGTGCATTGTCGATTAATAGCACTAGCATCACATTAGTAGCATCGTTTTGATTGATAACGTTCGACTTCGGGTATGAAGTGATGACCAAACCAATTCTCAAAAAGGGAGGCTGTCTTCAAAGCTTTCGGATTTGACTTCCAAATCATGGGCAAAGCAGCTTTAGATTTATTTTTTAAAGCTCTTGGATTTTTTGAGCGATAAACTAAGAGATGTTTTAACTTACCAGTTGCATTCCCGATAGTGATCACTATCAATCGATCGATCGATAACCGATTACAGAATAATCCAGACTCATCCATGTTGAATATGGTTTGGGTGCTATAGCCACTTTCTATTATAGCCTTGAGTTTCTGGATAAAGGGACACGCAGCATCTTTATCAGCACTTGCTGCCTCTCCACTTTCCGCGATTCTATGCCAGTAACAGTGATTTTTGAATCAGCTGAACCACCAATTACTAGCTTTAAAGATTCCATCTTTGGCCGCCTCCCCAGCTCCTTCTTTTAATCTCTCAAAAATCAGGTTATCTTGAGAGCACACCGTGTTCTGATCAATAGGACAGTTTTTCACTCTTACTTGATTATCTTACAATAATTTCAGCACTGTTTCAATCTCAGCGATAATATCATGACGTTTACGGATGATGCTTGAATTTAAAGATTGAGCATTTTTAGCTGCTTCAAGAATTGTTTCTTTATATTTTATAATTGTTCTGATTATACAATCCACAAACTTTTAGTTTTGTATCGAAATCCTTGATAATGTTTAGTTTACTTTCCAAAGATAATGTTGTTCTTTTCTTATTTGAGGTAGAAGAATCAGTTTTACATGGTTTAGATGACATAGTTGTTTTTAAATGATACAATAAACAAAACAATTTGCAAACGTGTGTCGAGTCCACGCGATACATGTTCATGCATGTCGTAAGCTAAACACAAGTGTTGTCGAAGAGGGTGAGGGCAAGGGGCGTTTGTACCGCCTGATTAAAAAATCGCGTAACTCCGAATTCGCCTAAGACGGGTAGAGTATATCGGGGTATTACTATATATATATATATATATATATATATATATATATATATATATATATATATATATATATATATATATATATATATATATATATATATATACAGCTCGAAGTAAATTACGTGAATGTGAATATTTCGGTCCGGTTGCTTGTAAAAAGTTCTTCAAAAGCCAAACGAAGTGTAAGTGTCATACGAATTTTGAACTAAACAATTTGGATTAGTTCTAAGCCTCAGTTTTTCTAGGAAAAAGTTTCAGAGGAGTCCAAATTTAATGTTCACGGTCAGATAGAAGGGAAAAAGTTTGGCGGAAAAACAATGAGACTTTCAATGAGAATTTAATTTAATTTATTTGTAAAATCTTGTGTATGCTTGTCTTACTACATTTCCCAGACCTGACGACCTTGTTTTATTAGTTCGTGTACAGCATCGATATCTTCTGGTACAACAACCGATTTTGGGCGTCCTTTTTTAAATTCGCCCGTCCGCGAATGAGGGCCACGACTGAATTCACTAAACCAGTGATATACAGTGGGTTTAGATGGTGCTTCATCGCCAAAAGTGAGTTGATCGATGTACTGTTGTTGAGATAATCCATATCAAAAGTCATAGTAAATCATCGAACGAAAATCATATAGCGAGTTAATTTCATTTTTTGACTGTCAACAAATGTTCAAGTCGCTAAACAGCACAAATAGCGTCCATATGACAAAACGTTCTGAGTACAATAATGTTAACCTTTACGATGTATATGTCAGATGGCGCCTAACAACACCATTGTTGCCAATTCCGCATGCATAAATATTAACCCTCGTATAAAGCATCGGGAAAATAATTTCTCGATTTTTCGTTTAAAAATATGTTACGCGATCTATTATAAGTAAATCAACGTGATGCAATTTAAATAGGAGCTATTTTTAGTACTACTTATTAAATATTCTATAAGTAATAAATTATTATCGTTGCGGCTGTTTAATTAATAATTCAATGCAATCTAATTTGTGTTTTATTATTTACACATATCGGTTTCGAGAAGGTTTATTATTTTGTTCAGGATGAATTGTAAACATGTGTGGGGGAACTATACATAATGAAAAATAAATTTTACTGAAACAATTTTATAATTTTTATTTACACCATACACATATAAGAAAATGAATGAGTAGAGACTCGATCGGAAGTGAATAAATCGTTTCATGCAATGGAGTGCACCATAAGTTCATTTTATGAAAGTATCCATATCGCCAAAATGTTAATAAAGACATTTCAATTATTTTTTGGAGTACATTGAACTATTTCGTTTTTTTATGTTATATGGTAAAAAAATAACAGTACGATAATACGACCAGTAAAAGAACACAACGATAAAGCTAAAGTTTTTATGAATTCATATTTCTCTAGAAGGGTACAGCTATGACTAAACATACTGATGAAGAGTGGTGTTGCAGTAACAAAGGTCAACAAATTTAAAGTTTTTTGAGGTAACATTGATGAAAATAGGTGTATGTGAAGTATTTGGTAGTCCTAAATCCGAAAATGATAAGCTAATTATTGTAACACGTACCTTTTCCTCTTGTGTTCTGTAGCATCATCTCAAAAACCAGCAATAGTCGGCCAACATAGATTGGTTCCAGTGTTCCTGGTATCTTGCTTCCATCGTTCTGATATTCTGGTGAAACCTGTCCTTGTTCGTTACTTACTGCACTTAATTTTTTTGGAAAAAATCCAAAATGGGAGTGTAAAAAATGCATTTATAAGGACATACGATACCTTAGTATTTCATAGACTTTCAAAAGTTCATCTATAAGGTTTTTATAGTTTTCATCTTTCTTGTTGTCCAGTTCTTATTTGAGGTCCAATAAATATGCCTTCTTTTAGTCATTACTTAATTGAGGAAATACTTCTTTTAGGTACTTGAAATCATTACCTTCTTTGTCCATGGCTTTGACAAACTTTTTCATTAGCCAAAGCTTAATATGGAGATGCGGAAGAAACACCTTTTTTGGGTTAATAAGGGGGGCATATTTTATGTTTGACGTACCAGGTTCAAAAGAAGTTCTATGAGGCCAATCTTTCTTACTTTCTTACTTTCTTATGTTGTTTTGTTGCCGTACTGTTCCATAGATACCAAAAAAGCAAAATCACCTTGAAGTCTTAGGAATATACCTATCAGTTTTAAAAGCCCATAAATATACCATTGATAATGTTCATATTTAACGCGATTTAGTATGATTGCTAAGTTAGCATAGAATTATTTCATTGTCACTGAATGGGCTAAAGGAATAGGTGGGTTTTTATTTCCACCATAAAGCAAGACTGCGTTTAGGCTGTATTTCGACGTATTTATGAAAATACGCCACTCGGAAGGTACATGTTCCATATTAAGCTCATTCATTAAACCATCAATATCACAACAGACACAGCGATCCTTATCCATTTTATAAAAACCTGAAAATATTACATTCCGCATTCGCTAAAGTGAAACATTTGCATTTTTATCTAATAGGTTCCACTGTTGAAGTCTGGAACCAAGAATGTCCGATTTTTGTTTTGACAATCCCAGATCACGTACCAAATAATTTAATTAATTGTGAGTTATTAAGTGAGGTTCACTGATGGTTGACAAAAATGTTGGGTCAAAACTGGTGTTCTCTAGAAGTTGTCGATCAGATCCTGATGAAGAATGGGAATCACCGGGAAACATTTTGTTCAGGTTTAAAGGCGCAATCGGTACCGGTAGTTTCCGCCTAAGTGCAGAAGGCAAATTTGCAAAATTGGATACCGAATTTTGCCCCTTTGCTTTTTTGAAATCCTTTTTTCCACATCATAAGAACAGCAAACGCCATAGAATTTTTCTTGCGATGCATCTACTGCACTAAATTTACGTGACAACTCACACGGCAAATATGAGGAGCCCAACTTTTATCTTGATATAGAATTTGGCACCTAGAATATAAAAGATAGATCTAGCTTGTGACTTTAAAATAAATTGTCCGCATATATAAAAAAAACTTATCCGCTGGATTTTTTTGCATAATTGACGACTAGAACTTTTTAGGCATTTTATATAAAATCGACTTAAACACTTTACTGTATTGTAAACGAGACAGAAACACATTAAACTATAGAAAACAATAAAACTGCCATTAAAGGTACGTAGAATACTATGGAAATACCCCCTCTATGGTCTTGTGGTAATTCTGCATTGTTCAGTCCAGAGTCACGAACAAAAAATTTCATATTTCTATGAAAAGGTGTTTTATTAACTACCTAAATGAAAGGCAAAAAGAGCATTCTCATCTATGTTACAAAAAGCATGCTGACCTGTGTAAGGTGCAGTAGGTGCTCCGTGCACGTGTATTATAATTAATGAAAATGAATTAAAGGAAAAAACTGAAGGGAAATAAAATATGGTGTTTTGCTCTGAAAAATTGTTTACTGTGATAAATGCGGGAGGGGCGGAGCCCCAACGCCCTCCTTCACGAGCCGCCACTGATGTGAAATAACATTCATTAGCATTAATGTTTGAAAACAATTTCGGAGAATGCAAAAAGAGCATTCTCATCTATGTTACAAAAAGTATGCTGACCTGTGTAAGGTGCAGTAGGTGCTCCGTGCACGTGTATTATAATTAATGAAAATGAATTCAAGGAAAAAACTGAAGGGAAATAAAATATGGTGTTTTGCTCTGAAAAATTGTTTACTGTGATAAATGCGGGAGGGGCGGAGCCCCAACGCCCTCCTTCACGAGCCGCCACTGATGTGAAATAACATTCATTAGCATTAATGTTTGAAAACAATTTCGGAGAATGCAAAAAGAGCATTCTCATCTATGTTACAAAAAGTATGCTGACCTGTGTAAGGTGCAGTAGGTGCTCCGTGCACGTGTATTATAATTAATGAAAATGAATTCAAGGAAAAAACTGAAGGGAAATAAAATATGGTGTTTTGCTCTGAAAAATTGTTTACTGTGATAAATGCGGGAGGGGCGGAGCCCCAACGCCCTCCTTCACGAGCCGCCACTGATGTGAAATAACATTCATTAGCATTAATGTTTGAAAACAATTTCGGAGAATGCAAAAAGAGCATTCTCATCTATGTTACAAAAAGTATGCTGACCTGTGTAAGGTGCAGTAGGTGCTCCGTGCACGTGTATTATAATTAATGAAAATGAATTAAAGGAAAAAACTGAAGGGAAATAAAATATGGTGTTTTGCTCTGAAAAATTGTTTACTGTGATAAATGCGGGAGGGGCGGAGCCCCAACGCCCTCCTTCACGAGCCGCCACTGATGTGAAATAACATTCATTAGCATTAATGTTTGAAAACAATTTCGGAGAATGCAAAAAGAGCATTCTCATCTATGTTACAAAAAGTATGCTGACCTGTGTAAGGTGCAGTAGGTGCTCCGTGCACGTGTATTATAATTAATGAAAATGAATTCAAGGAAAAAACTGAAGGGAAATAAAATATGGTGTTTTGCTCTGAAAAATTGTTTACTGTGATAAATGCGGGAGGGGCAGAGCCCCAACGCCCTCCTTCACGAGCCGCCACTGATGTGAAATAACATTCATTAGCATTAATGTTTGAAAACAATTTCTGAGAATGCAAAAAGAGCATTCTCATCTATGTTACAAAAAGCATGCTGACCTGTGTAAGGTGCAGTAGGTGCTCCGTGCACGTGTATTATAATTAATGAAAATGAATTAAAGGAAAAAACTGAAGGGAAATAAAATATGGTGTTTTGCTCTGAAAAATTGTTTACTGTGATAAATGCGGGAGGGGCGGAGCTCCAACGCCCTCCTTCACTAGCCGCCACTGATGTGAAATAACATTCATTAGCATTAATGTTTGAAAACAATTTCGGAGAAATGTCCGCTGCTGCAACTTCTGACAAATCGTATTCTGTCAATCCAATTTTCAACCACTTTTTCAAATAATTGGGGTCTTATGTCCGCAATTATCTAAGTTATGTTGGTTTCCAAGAGGTCAATGCTGGTTTATCGGCATAGATCAACTATTTAACATAACCCCAAAGAAAATAATCTAAAGGCATTAAATCACATCATATTGGTGGCTAATTAACAGGTCCGTTCCTCGAAATAATTTGGAATTGGAACCGAATTGTTCCCTCAATAAATAGATTATTGCATTGGCTGTATGATATGGGGAGCCGACCTGTTAAATCCACATCTCCCGCAGATCAATATTATTTAACTTGGGAATTAAATAATCCACGTAGTCAAATAACAAAGTCCAACTTCTTTCGAAAGGCAATGGATTGATAAATTTGGATCTTCATCAACACTGCCAGCAACAGCGGCGATATTTTTTTCGAAACGCACAGTTTTTGTCTTTTTTTTGTTTTAGTATCGAGCAGCGTGAAGCGTGATAGCGTTAGGAATTTGTTGATAATTCGACGAGTACATCACTAGATTATGCACCATAAAATTCATGATGTGCTCTTTAAGTAGATCACATAGAAAATAGATTTATATAATATATTTCGACAATTTGCAAGCGTTGCTCTAATGTTAAATGTTCCATGATGATTTGCCAGACTATTGAAACACATATTTACAGACTTGCGCGCAAACTCACAGTACGTTTGACAGCAGTCCCTATCGGAAGTTCGGCCACTGAAAAATCATACTTTACTATATGAAATAATTATTATTCACGTATAGGGCCTGGTGTACCACGCGAAGTACAGTTAGAGGCGTTCGTTGTTGTGAGCCTTTACCCATAATGATTTCATTCTTTCACTATGAGCTTTTTTCCTTTCGTCAGACCAAGTTGTTTTGGTCTTCCTACATTTTTCTCTCTGGCCAATCTCCGAAACGTTAACCTTTTTTGAATTGTTTCTATTTTAGCTCATCAAATTCAACTATTTGTCTAGTTAGGGTACTCAGGTTCATCCGTTTTATGTGTCCGAAAAACTTAAGTCTTCTTTTTCTCATGTCGCTATGTATATTTGTGTATTGTTTGATTTCTTGGTTTTCTTGAAGTTGGTATGTTGTGCTATTTATTTGTTTGGGGTTTAAGATTTTTCTTTCTTTCTTTTGAATCTCTTCGATGTCTTTCTTTCTACTCAAAATGAGCGTTTTTGCGCCATATAGACTTTCTGGCTTAATAACTGTGTTGTAATGTTTCAGTTTTGTGTTTTTAGATATGTATTTTTTGTTGTAAATATTTTGTGTAAGTCTCAATGCAGTTTCTATTTTTTGACATCTACCCTTATTGACCGCTTTTTCCAACACGTATGCCATGATTATTTCTCGCAAATATTTAAATTGAGGGACTCGTCTGATGTTAGAATATTTTGTTTTTAGAAATGGTGTTTTAGTCTCTTGCAGGTCTCATGCATTGTGTCTTTTCAATTTTCAATTTGGAGTCCATTTGTATTACTTTTTCTAGAACATAGTAAAATAAGAGTGGCTAGAGTCCATCCCCCTGTCTAACTCCAGTTATAATTTCAAAAGGCTCTGAAATGTCACCCATGAATTTAACTTTTGACCTTGTCTTAGTTAGTGTTGCTTTAATAATTGCCAGCGTTTTCAGATCTAGTTCTTGATATTTCAAGATTTGGAATAAAGATTCGCGGTCAGTAGAATCATATGCTTTTTCGAAATCCACAAATGTACAGACGAGATTTTTATTGTAGAGTTTTTGATGTCTTAGGATCAACTTTAGATTTAGGATATGTTCCGGGCAGGATCTGCCTGGTCGAAAACCTGCTTGATATTCACCAATTTTAGGTTCAAACTGTCCCTGTGCTGTGTCTGTAGACATTGAGATAGAATTTTCTAACAAACTGGGAGAAGAGATATCCCTCTGTAGTTGTTTACCTCTATTCTATCTCCTTTCTTATGTAGTGGATGAATTAGAGCATCTTTCCAATCTCCCAGAATCCATTCGGTTCGCCAAACTTCTTGTAGAATTTTGGTTATTTTCTTGATTGTACCTGGACCAGCGGATTTTAAAAGTGTATCAGTTATTTCATCTTCTCCAGAAGCTTTGTTATTTTTAAGTCATTTGATTTGCTTAATTATTTCATCTTCATTCAGTGGTAATGAATCTGGGTTTGGTTGTTTATGGTTTAGTGTTGGTAATCTGTTTAAGGGCTCAGGACAGTTTAGTAGTTGTTTAAAATATTTGGCAAGTTCTTCGCAGTTGTTTTGGTTATTTAGAGCTAATTGTCCGTTTTCCTTTCGGACGCAAATCCTTTGGGGTTGATAGCCTGTTAATTTAGTTTTAAATGTTTTGTAAAAATTTCGGGTGTTATTTTTTTGGAAATCTTTTTCTATTTCATTAAGTTGATTGCTTTCATAATTTTTTTTAGTTTGTTTAGTATATGAAATAATAATAATATTTTTTAGCGTTTCTCAGGCCATTTAGAACCATAGCTTTATAATATTTCGATTGTTTTCTATTGTTGGCCTTGCATTTCTACTCTTTTGTCTGTTTTTTATCTAAATTTTTCATGATTGTCCTCCACTTCCTTCTGGGTTTTCCGCTTCTTTTTTTCCCTGCTGGTTCCTTCCATTCGATTTATTAGATCAAACATACTTTTCCCATTCTCTCCAAGAGAACGGAAAAATGAAAAGTTTTGGTCCTAATGTAAATGTTTAGCCTTTACTATATAGCTTATTATTGCTTCGCCAAACAGTTCGAATATTTCTTGATTGTTCGTCTCTCCCATCCCAGTGCCGTTTTCTTTCCATCCACCATATATTCTAGATCTTTCTTTCTCATACTTCAGTAATGTTTACACTTTTTTATTCAGCACCCCTGTCTCGCTTTGATATAATAACGTTGGTCTGAGAACCGTCTTATATAATCTAATATTCCTTTCATGTTCTTTGATTTGAGTATTTTAATTAACCCAACCATTTATCTATTGCCTTTTGCTATTCTTAGATGTACCTATATTTCTTTTGCGCAGCTATCATTTATAAGGGCTTCTAGGTACATGTACTGTTATACTTCTTTGATTTCAAGTATTTCTCTGGTATTTGTTAATATGTTGAGACTTGTTTTAGAATTTTATTTTCAATTCTTTCCCAGCTTCATACAACTTATTTTGTTTGTGTCAATCGTCAACTTTTGCTTTCTTGCTGACTCTTTAAGTTGCCTCATTGTGTGCTCTAGTTCCCTTCTAATTCTTGTCTATATTAAGATTCACTGCTGTTAATACCACTCTTTCTTATTGTTGCATCTAAAACTATATTAAGTGTTGGCAGTGGCTCTTCTTGTCTCAGTTGGCAGTGGCTCTTCTTGTTTAACTTTGAATTTGCATTAATTCTGACTATGTTAATTGTTTGTTTTATTGCAATTCCTATTAGTTTAATTGGTTTTCCTGCGACCTGCAGATCGTATAGGTTATATGTTAGGTTTTGTCTGATTATTGAGCCATAATCTCTCTCAAAGTCTCATACAATACTTGTTTTAAGGCAAATATTTGGTACCATTGACAATTTATTCTTACTGAAGCCACTTTAGTATTCGCCTAGTTTTTACTTAATAATTTCTTCCACTTTTCTTCCTATTTCTTCTTATCCGCGTTAACAGAACTTTATAAGTTATTTTTAATTGAGCGATTTCCCTGAATTATAATATATAAAAATATAATTATAAAAAAACCATTTAAAATATATTTCTACGCTTCAAGTAATTAATACATGCTTGTCACTCTCATCCTTGTAAATGGTTTAAGTTCGTCAACTATTCAGTAATATAGCTAATCAATTAACATGTTTAACAGAAAATCTCAAATTCAAACACCTTAAGTAAATAAGCTTGTTGGGAGTCCGCATTTGTAGATGGAATCGAAGATTAAATTTGGACTTAGAAATTAATAATCGACTACTCCACTTGACCTTAATTTCCTCCCCTATTTTGATAATCACTTGATAACGGCCAACGTAATATGCATGAAAAAAAACATAACCTACACGGCGATATAAATATATATTGATACAATTTAAAAAAGTGATTATAAGATTTCTTCAATGAAATTATTATGTCTTCTTCGTCTTCTTCTTCTCATCGTGGCGTCTTCAAACGAAGATTAGCAACCATCACGACTGCTTTCACCATATCTACAGTTGCTCTAAATAACTGGTTTGATTACAAATCAGGAGAATTACTTTGCCTCCCTTCTATCTTTTCATTCACAATCACTCACAATAGTTCGCAACCTTGTCTTTTCATTACGTGCCCGAAGTATTCCAATTTGCGTGTCGTTATGGTTGTTCTTAGTATTGTTTCGGTGGATATTCTACGTAGGATATTTTTACTTATGTAGCTCTATCAGTTTCTCATGCCTTACTTTATTGAAAGCTTTTTTATAATCTATAAAGCTCGCATGAACTTTTTTATTGACATCAAGGTATCGTTGAATCATTACATTAAAACTACAAATGTGAAATTTTAAACTTTTTTTTGTATATCATTTTCAGAAATATAAGAAGGAAACAGGGTAAAGAAATTATAAAACATAAATTAATTTGTCCGATGATGGTAGAACACAAGATAGTTGACAAATATATAATGTACTATGAACAAAAGCTTTATGTTTAATCTAAAAAACAAACCTTTCGTAATTGTAAATAATTACAATGCGTATAGTTGCACCTTTATAATGAATCATCTTATTACGGGTTGTACCATTAATTCTTCCATATAGACCTACAACTGTATTGTAAATACAATGTTTTGCCTAATTTAAACGAATTATCATCAAGCATCTTCAATACCAAGTCATGATTATTTTTACCAACCGGTAAGTCACATTTACGGTGTTATAGTACAGATCGTTGTAATAACTAATAGTTTATTTAAATTAAAATATATGAAAATTTAAGAACATTAATAACTTATTGTGCTTCTCATTGGCTATACTATAGTAATTTTAATCCTATACAATTATTTTTTTTCGACGACTCCGAAAAAACTTGGGCTATTCTACACGATATCGGTAACTAATTTGTCTCGATGTCTACTGATAAACAGCTTCGTTCGTAAGCAGTTGATATAATTCAGGAAATATTGTTGCAAGACAGAAGCCCAAGCATATGTTGACAGCAGGAACATAAGTAAAATTTTGCGATACGCCAAATAGCCTATCGAGTACCACTAACATTTCAATGGCGATGTAGTACCTGGGCGAGATCCTCGAACCCACAGGAGGAGCGAAGATAGCGCAGAAGACTCGATTACAGAAGATGAAGAGGGCAAGATACACAATATCTACAATAAGAAATGTATGTCCACACACGCAAAAATAAGATACTACAATACTTACACTCCACACAAAAAGCGGCATAGAAAACATACTAAAAGAAGAACGCAAAATTATGAGGAAAATTCACAGTCCAAAACTAATAGAGGAAAGATACAGTTTACATTCTAGAAATACCACAGAGAGAATGTCCAACGTAGCGGCAAATATAAGAACAAGAAGACTAAAATTCTATGGACATATTAGTAGACTCCCAACGACAAGACTCACCAACAACAAGACTCACCAACAGAATTCTTACATACATACAAGGAGTCAAGTCAACAGTACCATGGATCGCACAAGTCAGAGTTGATCTGGGAAAGGTACAAATGGGGCTGACAGAGATTGAGGATAGAAGAACGTACAGAACCAAAAGAGAATCCACGGAGAAAGGATGAGAGACGTGTGGAAGTTCACAAGGATTTGGACATATATATAAAATGCCTTCAAAAATAATTTAAAAATTAAAACATCCACTTTCAACACAACTAATAAGCAGTATTTCTTCCATAGGTCTGTATGCATGCCTATAGGCGATTTGGCATTCTACACGAGTAGCATCTTTTATTTTTCGCAGAGTAAGAGGAGGAGTATTTTGTTTCTTGGTGCGTATTTTCAAACTGTCTCAAGCAACTTCAATGAGTTTCATGTTAGAGGAATTTGATGGACACCGTAATTTGGTTATTCCCTCCTCTTCAAGCAAATCTTGTACTACTGCTGTTTGATAAGGAGGTTAGGTTAGGTTTGGTCATTAGGGCGTTGTCATCCATAAAAACAGATTCGTCGCCTACTGTTCCTCGGAACAGACGCACAACAGGATTTAAAAATGTCTCGATGTACATAGCACCAGTGACTATTTTCTTCAGGACCAGTAGAGATGTTCGTGTACCTCTCATAATACCACTCCAAAGCATCACACTCCCACCTTCATATGGAATACATGGTTGAGCTATTTCTAGTCGCGATTGTCGATCTTGGGTTCTGTAAACAAATGTTTTTCGTGAAGTAGAAATCAAGCCTTGTCTCAACGGAGAACATCACGTTATTCCAGTTAGGAATATAATCCATCATTTCTCGAGCCCATTGCAAATCTTTCATTTTTTTGTTGAAGGATTAGTTTGGGAACACGTAAAGATATTCTGCGATGCAAATTTACCGCTTTCAGTTTGTGTGTTATCGTTTGTCGTGAAACATTTACTCCTTCAAGCCTAATAAGCTCCCTTGATATATCACGTTTTTTTCGAGCTATCATTGATATCTGCCGGTTTTGTGCATCTGTTATACATCGTTTCTTACCACTTCTGGGGCGATCCTTTATGTCATTGTGTATTGGGATTTTTTATCAATTTTCGATACAGTACTCTGAGAAACACCTACAATTTCCGCGATATCACTTTGATTAAAGCCCTGTTGTAACAAAGCTTTGTTACAACAGGGCTTTAATCAAAGTGATCAAAACTTTTGGCCTGTTAAAATGATATATCATGTTTCTAGGCATTTTTAAACGGGTTGATTGAAAAAGGACTGAAATAATGTGAAAATATCAATATCAACCGGAATGTGCAAAGTCGAGAGACCTGTGTTATCAGCAAAACAATACTTTTGATATTTTCATTTAAAAACGGCCTAAAATAAATAAATTTTGGAATAAGTAAACTTTTGGATATATGTGTGTCTATATATATATATATATATATATATATATATATATATATATATATATATATATATATATATATATATATATATATATATATATATACTCCTCTTTGTTTTTCATTATCCCTCATTTCTATTTTATTTTCGTTTTCCACTTTCAGTTACCTAGTGGTACTCCCTGATATCGAGTCAAGGTACGACACCACTAATATGCGCAGTTTCCTTTCAGTATTTTCACTATTTTTTATTCTGGTGCATAGATGACAGCACAGTGTGTAGGCGTGGTTTTTCATTTCACACTGGTTAAAACAGGCGCGTGCTTCGATTGAGTCGGTGAGTGTGGAGTTAGTCGTAGCAGTTAGGTTATTTTCGAGTGTCTGCTGACACTATTGTAAACATCTCGCCAATCCCGTGTTTTTTCGACGTCCCCCCTCATGGTTTTGACGTCCTATTGAAGACTAGTCGTGCCTCGTTGGAACACTCGCTACCTGATAGGTAACACTTCCACAGCAGTAAGACTGGTAACTTTGTCCAAGTAAGGTTCAGATTGTTTTGTAGCGGACGGCTATCGTAGTCGTCGTTTATTTATACAAGTTAGCGTAACGGGACCGTGGAGGGAAATATTACCGAAATCTTTAAACCTTTCTCCACGCGGTGCCACCGATCACCTTCGCCCAACTGTCATCATGCGCCGTCACGTATTTCTCGGGACCGATTTCTAGCCTTTCAGCCGTTATCAGCCGAGCTCCAGACGAACGCAAGGAAAGCAGTTGGGAGAGACGATCGGGGCCAGGCCCCGAATATTTTCAAGATTAACCGTTTGTTCTGAAATAGTTCAATAAAATTTGATAAAAATACCATATTACCATGTAAATCTATTCACTATTTTCATACATTTCATAGATTTGATTGCGAATTGAACCCACATGAAGATGATCTAGATTAGTTACTCGTTTTGGATGTTTTGGATGCTTTTTCTTCGGTGATTTTAACATTTCGTTATTCTTCAACATTTTCGAAATTGCACTAACTGTACCAATACTAATATTTAGTGCAGCTGAAACTCGCTAAAAAAATTCCAATTAACCATGAGACCTACTAAGTTATTAATACATATCTCTCTCACAGCGTTTAATGGTAAATGAGGAGCTCCATTATCTCGTTCCTGTTCAAAATAATTGATAACTGACGAGGCAAGCTTCTTACACTGACCGCCTAACGGTTTTGGCATTTTTTTGCAATTATAATCGCAAATTTTTTCTACAGAACTCACAAAAACAGAAACTAAACCAGAAAATAGCCAAAACAGCAAAGGATACAGTAAAAATAATTCAGAAACGTTTGAAGGTATAACTCAAAAATGATCAGAACATGAAAATGATTGATTCTACGAGAAAGTTGTGTTAGGTCGGCAAGACTGTAGAGATCTTTACGACGGAATTGATGATTGGCTCTTCACTTGAGTCTGTGGAATCCTTTTGCTACTTGGGTAGTCTTGTTATTCTAGAACAGATATGGACTCGGAAATCCGCAAAATAATTTGCTGTGTTTCTAGTGCCTTCTGGAAACTTCACCGCATTCGGAAATAATAACAGGTCGTTAAACGTCATGTTGTGATCATGCGCGTTTGCTTACGGTTGTAGATCGTGATAATTCATCCCCTCATACCAACATTTATGCATCTGGCTCTCATCTTGAGTCTGTAGGATATTTTACCTATTTGGGTGGTCTCGTTAATTCTGAAGCAAATCTGGACTCGAAAATCCGCAACAAAATGAACTGTGCTTTTATCATGACGTATCCTTGAACGTCATGTAATTACGCGCGTTTACCTATGATTGTGAATCGTGAGGAAAAACCTGGAGGTTCTCGAGACCACACAGCAACGTTATTTAAGACATATAATGGACATCAGATGGAACCATCAAAAATCAAATAGAGAAGTTCTCAGTGGGGCGACCTGTTTGTCGAAAGAGGTTTTCATGGGGAGAGGGTACCTACGCTGGGCGGGGCATTTGGCCAGGCTGGACAACCATGGACTAGAAAAGTGTAAATTTTGCTTTCCATGAAATATTAAACTAGTTTATCAGTATTAAGGACCGAAGCCTAGAAAATGCTGCTTTCCGCTACCTGGCCAGTTTGAATGATCGCGTCATCTCATTTAGAATAGGTTTCTACAATCACAGAAGAGCACACGCTCGCTAATTTTGGATGTTAAAAGAATAAACTCATATTCGAATACTCATCATGTCAGGTAAATATGGTGATTACTTTTATTGATAGAGTTGATCATGGATTATCTCTGTTAGTAGTAACTATATGTGCTAGTAATAGTTTTTGTGGGTGTATTCTCACAGTTAATGAGGACACGGATGACAATAAGAATGTTCATTTGATGTGTTATGTACGCATGGTAGATATTAATAATTTCATAGATGTTCATTTCTGAATATACTAATATAGCTCTAGAAATCTTTATATTTGAAGTTACCTGTATTTATTTTATATCTGTGAACGTGATTGAAAATTTTAGCAAAAAGGGTGGCTGCAATTATATTCAAATATAAATGCCATCATTTTAATTTAAAAATAATATTATTAAACCAATAACTATTTTAAATAAATAAAAAAAGATTAATATCTAAAATTTCCACTATATTTAAAATTGTACAGTAATTATTGGCTAATTGAAAAGTTGGGAGATCGGAAATTATAAAACAAATTTATAGTTGAAAAAATGACTTTATTCTTTTGTATATTCTCCTTTAAGCTCAATACATATTTCCAGTGGTTCTACAATTCATTTATTCCATCTTTGAAGTGGATTTCTGGAAGCCCTTCAAAATACTATCTACGGCTGCTATAACATCTTCATTTCATCAAAAACGCTTGCCACGTAGGAATTTTTTTAGGTTTGGGGATGAAAGGCAGAGGGAGCCAGATTTGGTGAATATGGTGGATGCTCCAACAATTCGTAATGTAACTCAGCAAGAACACCATTATGAGCTGGTGCATTGTCTTGATGAAAAATTAATTTACTCTTCGCTAAACCAGGTTTTTTCTCACGAATTTTTGCATTGAATTGATCCGAAAGGTTTGAGTAATACTGTCCTGTTATTGTTTTACCGGTTTGAAGATAATCAATTAACAAAATGCCTTAGGTATCCCAAGAAATTGATGTCATAACCTTTTTGGTCGATTTTGACCACTGTGGCTGCTTCGGAGCTGAATAACTGGGCCCAGTCCAATCTGCGGTTTGTTGTCGTTTATTTTCGCAGTTCAGGATCATAGCGGTAAATCCAAGTCTTATTCATAGATACAAAACGACGTTTAAAATCTATTTTATTCTTTTGAAAAATATCCAAATGTTGGTTTTGAGTCGTTTTTGATCAGAATTTAACAAATGTGGCACCCATCTCGCACAGATTTCTCAAGCCCAATCGCTTTTTCAAAATATGAAACACTTAGGAATTTTACTCAAAGTTAGTGGTCTGTCATCCATAACCATATAATGTATATAATTAATTATATGTTCAGTAGTTGCACTTATTTAACGTCCAGAACGAGGATCGAGGCTTGTACGACCACGCTGAAACTCACTTGTCTACTTACAAATCATTTTTTTTTGGAGGAACAGACTCCCCTAATACATTTACCATTTTACTATAAATTTCCATTCCCTTTAAACCTTTTCTTATAAAGAATTTAATCATTACACGATTTTCAATATTTACCATTTTAAAAAATAACACTGATACTTTTACTTTAAGTTGCTGTTGTTGTACGAATGAATTAATAGATTGACTTGAAACTTCACATATGTTCATATGAAGGATGAAACTTCAAAAAGCAGTAGATTATAGTATAACTCCACCTTATCGTATAACCCAGTATATACGAATACGAATTATATTAAAAAACTATTTTATATAGTTTTTATAATATAGTTCGTATTTGAATGCACTGTGTGTCGAAACAATTGTTCTACATACAATTTTAAATACAGTGGAAATTTTATATATTAATTTTTATATATTTAAAATTAATTTCAAGTATCGGCTACCTCAGTTAAATTTAATAACTATTTTGTTTCATTTAAAATTTAAAAGAAAACTTCACGTTGAAATATGTTAATTCTGTTATATTTCAAAAATTTAAGATTGACCTATATATTTTCAGGGGGATTATCGTTTGCCGATGATCACGATTTGGGCTGCAGGTAAAATAGTATAATATGTAAAGTGGCTAAATAGATTCAGATATCGATTCGTGTCTAATCTAAACACCTACCCTACTTACAAGGTGAGTTCATGTATTATTGCCTCGAACATGAAAGGAAACTAGACGTTTGGGGCAATTATATTTTCCCTCCAAATTTCGAGTAAATTAGGGGTTATATAAAAATTATTAAAAGCCAAACTTGCAGATAAAAGTACTTCTAAAACATTCTAAAGTAAATTGTGGATAGCGGAGCTGTTTGTATTGAACTACGTGGCAAAAACATATGTTCACAAAGCGTAAGAAACTTGAGCTTAATTAAGTAAAGTGTACTGGATCATTTGTCATAAGTCGCAACTTTCGTAAAAAAATCCTAAGTCCATCCTAAACCCAGTTTGGACGTATGGAATACAACACAAGCTAGAATGTAATACGTGCTATGCTTTTGAGTGTGCTCGGACTTCCGATAGGGGTAACTATCAAACCAACTGTAAATTAGTGTGCCTCTAGTGTCAAAATTATTCATCATGGATTATTTAATATCAGAGCAACGCCTGAAAATTGTCGAAAGTTATTATCAAAATCAGTGTTCTGTATGCCAAAGTTATAGAGCACTTCGTACATTTTATGATGCACATAATCGCCTCAACCGTACTTTGCGAATTATCAACAAATTCAGAACGCATTTCACGCTGCTCGATATTAAAACAAAAACAAGACAAAAAATTGGGTATTCCGAAGAAATTATCGCCGTTGTTGCTGGCAGTGTTGATAAAGATACAAATTTACCAATTCGTTGCCGTTCGCAGGAAGTTTTTAGGCTTTGTTATTCGACTACGTGGAAAATGTTGCATAAAGATTTTGGTCTGGTGCCTTAATACACTGGTTACGTTAATAAACAAAATTGCTGCATTCGAAGTGAAAATAATCCACAGATAATCCGACAATTACAGTTGTATCTATAAAAATGCAACGTATGGTGCAGATTGTACGCTAGTAGCATCATTGGGCTGTATTCTAAGTCCGAATTTGAGTGGTATTGATCTGGAGGAGATGTGGTTCCAACCAACGCAACAATCGATTTATTGATCGATGAGAAAATTATTTTGAGAAACGGACCTGTTAATTGGCTACCAAGGTTATGTGATTTACCGCCAGATAGAATATTTTCTTTGGGGTTATATTAAATCTTTAGTCTATACCGATAAACCAGCAACTATTGACACCTTGGAAGCTAATAAGACCCCAATTGCTTGAAACAGTGGTCAGAAATTGGATTGACATACTTCGTTTTGTCAGAAGTAGCTGCAGCGGACATTTATTCGAAATTGTTTTCAAACATTAATGTCATTGAATGTAATTTCATATAAAATAAATAGTTTCAAGGCATCTAATTTGGTTGTTTTATTTGAATTTAAAGTTCGTTTGCACTAAAAAATCGCCTTCTAGATATATTTCTAACACGATAATACAAGACATTATAATGTAAAACATTCCAATAGGTTCAGTCAAAGAGGTGATCAGATCGAGGTCAGTGAAAAATATCCGCATAGGGTTTTGATGTACTCTAATAAATCAACCAATGAATAGCGATGCACATCTCAGGAAGTGCACACCCTTCGATCTAAGAAACATTTTTCAAAGTGATATGTGTATAAAAATTAAACTTTAAATAATCATTTTTAGCAGAGTTAACTTTAACTTTATTTTGTAAAATCACATAAAACTTTTTGATTTAAGAATTATGTATGATGGAATCAAGTGGACAGGCCATTTTACATGTCTAAGTAAAAGCTTATTATCCTTGGATATATTGCTATATATATATATATATATATATATATATATATATATATATATATATATATATATATATATATATATTTATATATATATATATATATATATATATATATATATATATATATATTTATTTATTTATTTATTTATTACTTATTAAACGATCAGATAGATCTCTGAAATTCCTCACTACTTAAAATATTAAAATTAAAAAAATTAACCCCAATAACAGTGTAAAAGTTTAAAAGTATTATTTGATATATATATATATATATATATATATATATATATATATATATATAGTTAAACAAAAAGACCGCTATGAATTAAAATTATAAAATTGTGTAACCAAGTAATACAAATTTGAAACATTATGTGCAGTAATATCAATAAATAACAACTTCATAAACATTTAATTTTTCATGACGAGAATAATAATTTTTGGGCCATCCTGGTATTTATTGTAATATCCCGTATACAATAAATTATAATTAGTAATTAATTTTACAAGTAAATATAAGAATTTATTATATTTGTTAATTTTTAACCTTAAACATTTCTGGCTGAGTTATATAAAGAAAAAATGACTTTTCGAAATTACTTCATGAAAAATGGCCTTAATTAAAAGTTTGTTAACGGGCTAATTTCATTCCGAAATTGCTTGTTCAGAAAATGAAAACACGGCGAACATTACATAATATTTAAACATTTTCATACATTTTTTTTAATAAAATTGGTTGCTATATTTAGGCCTTGTTAAGAGAATCGTATTTCAATCGCAAGAAAACAGAGTTATAGAGAATGGCTAACTTCTCTGGCTTTTCGATTGTTTATCGAATGTTGAAATCAGTTCCAGTGTACCTCTCTCTGGAAGGAATTCGGCCTGCTCTGGGGGAATCTGCTATAATAAGTAAGAATTTAAACATTCGTCGATAACGTGAAGGGGGATTTTACTAGCATGTGGATTGAGAGCAATAGGCGATACTTTTCGCATTTCTCTCAAGACTCTTTTTTTGTGTAGAGATATAAATACTGAGATCAACCGATTGGTTTTGGTGACCAGAAGTTTTCTGGTCAGAACCCGTTGTCCCACACTTTCTAGCAGATGTGAAACATAAATTTGAGACCTTATATTTCTTTTTTTGCCCGCGTATAGCATTTTTGATGTCTGCTTTTAAAATACTAGGTTCACGTGTTTCTAAATAAGGTATGATGCTATTATAATTATTTTGGAAGAGTTTACTGCAATAAACATGCAAATGTATGTTTATTTATGTTTACTTTGTGCATTATATATTATCCATGTACATGGTGTGCATTTTCTTATTATATTCAACACAGTTTTATATAGGTCTTTGGTGTTGTTTGAATTAACATGTGACTGGAGTTCTTGACCACTTTTTAAATCATTTTTATCTTTCTGCATTTTTTTATGTGTATCTATATTCCTTTGACTGTATAAATCAACAGTAGCATCAGTTATCCAATGTTGGTCTTTCTGAACTTCTTATGTTTGTGTTGTGTTTGTTTCATCTACGGACTCTTCTGACGCTTCTCTACAATGAACCATACCAATCTATATGCGCATACCAATCTTGGTATTGCTATTGTAAATCAACGAATTGATATTGTAAATCAACGTTAAAAAACTAAGTATCAACGATAAAAAACGTAGCCTGCTCTTAACTATCTATACACTTTCACATTTTACAACTTCTTAAACTACTACTAAATTCAAACCAAATTCATTGAAGATAAATAAAAAATAGTACCTATTTTTGTTAGAAATAGTCAAAAAACGAGATCGCTGATTTATTTTTTCATTTATTACTCTCAACATCGTAAGATATGTACAATATTTGTTTTTAAAATATGCACTAATATATTTCTACTGACAAAATGATACCTGGATAGCATATATTTTTACCCGCTATCTATTTCTGCTTGGTGGGATTTAAAGCGACCATGTGTCTTCTGCCGCCTTAGAAAATCGACCCGAGCTTATCTGATGAAGAATAGAGCACTCTAAACCGTTTCTGAAAATTGGCTGAATCTCCTGCATGGTTTATTAGCAATATAGTTGTGTGTATAGTTGTACTCATTTGATTATATTGTGTTCTAAAAGTTATAGTTAATTTAAAGAGTATATATATATATATATATATATATATATATATATATATATATATATATATATATATATATATATATATATTTTTTTTTTTTTTTTTTATCTGTTTGAGCTTCAAAAATGTACCCTTGAAAAAAAATACAATATATTTTACTACGTTAAATGATACCAAGGCTTAATTAAGCCTATTGCTGCATAGTCAACTACTCTCGAAGCTGGTCGAAAAGGGAATCTGAAGGGAGGAGACCAAAAATGATTTCTTTGAAAAATCAAGCCCGCGAAGTAATTCAGTAGATCTCCGTTAGAGCCAATCAACCAAGGTACTCACTGAGGTGAACGGTATCGCACTGAGGTGAACGAAAAGTAACGAATTAAAATTAATGAGTTGATTCCAGGACTAAAATAGATATAAACTAAAGAAATATGGTACCCATCATTTGTTAAAGCCTGTTCAAATAGTAGCTTCAAATGTAGCCTGTAGCAAAAGATTGATCAAAAAACATGTAATATTTTTTAATCAACTCTCACAAATTCTCGATACTGTCGGAAAAAAGTACAGCCCTGTATCCTGACTCAACACGCAGGACCGGATACACAGACTGACCACGGACATGCGTCCTTTGTGAATAGTTGGGCCATGCGTTAATTAGTTCAACGACCCGCTCAAAATGTATTCCATTTTTATTTCAGTCCTTTCGCCAAAATGCCAAAATTTGGAAAGTCTGACTAACCTAAAATTTAATACAATATAACTAAATTTGGTAAATAAATATAACCATAGCAATCTATATATATGGTTACGGTTATATATATATATATATATATATATATATATATATATATATATATATATATATATATATATATATATATATATATATATATATATTATATATATAGGACCCGGAGGAGATGGAATTTACAGACCAATATGAAGAAATTGCTAACAATGTGTTGAAAATGGCGGCTTCAATAGCATCAGAAGATAAATGTTTCATAGAGTCAAAAATTTCCAATGAGACCATTAATTTAATGAAAAAACGCCGGACAATGAAAAATGCAGACAGTCCCTTTAGCAGGGTCGACTACGTTGAGCTTTGCAAAACTATAAGAAAACGTATTCGAGAGGAAACGGACGGATTTAACATGCAGCTTGTGCAAAAGACTCTGAAAGAAAACAGGGGAATTAACAAACCTAAGCAGAGGCTAAGAAAGAAAAGGACACGTATGTTTTCCTTAATGCGTGAAGATGGTACAATATGCAGGGAACGGACGGAAATGTTAGAGGTTGTCCAAAGATTTTATTCAGGGTTGTATGAGGACTAGAATCAAGCAAGAACAGCAATGTCCACTGAAGAACAAGTGCCGGATATCCTGGTGGAGGAAGTGACAAAGGCTATAGACTCGAGGAAGAATGGCAAGGCTCCAGGAAAGGATAGTGTAACTGTGGAGATGCTAAAAGCTGGTGGTCGGACTTTACATAAAACACTATCAAAATTATACTAAAAATGCCTCAAACAACAAGAAGTACCCAGCTTATGGAAAAATGCAGAAGTGATTCTTTTACATAAAAAAGGAGCACGGGAAGATTTAAAGAACTGCCGTCCAATAAGCCTCCTATCAGTGGTGTACAAAGTTTTCACCAAGATAATATCCAAAAGAATACTAAGAAAACTTAATGACGCACAACCAAGGGAGCAAGTAGGATTCAGAAGTGAATTCAGTACAATGGATCACATCCAGGTTCTACAGCAGGTCATAGAAAGACACAACGAATATACTATGCCACTGTGCTTGGTTTTTATCGATTATGAAAAGGCACTTGATTCAATCTCAAAGCGGGCCATAATGGATGCACTGCTTAATCAAGGTGTAGAGAAAGCCTATGTAAATCTACTAGGATCGGTGTATGATGAAGCTACAGCGACAGTCCACCTTGACGATCTTGAGGTTGGAATAAATGTAGAGCGGGGCGTACGGCAGGGTGACGCAATATCGCCCCTTCTTTTTTCAGCCTGCCTGGAAGAAGTGTTCCGTAGTCTGGATTGGGAACAGGATGGACTAAGGATTAATGGTGCATACTTAAATCATCTTAGATTCGCAGATGATATCCTTCTTCTTTCACAAGACACAGAGGAGCTGCAAAGACACGTACAAGAGCTGGAAAGGGCTGGGGAACCATTTGGCTTAAAGATAAACTAGAAGAAGAGTCGGGTCATATTCAATAAATTTGCTGAGGACAAAAGAATTTCTGTTTTAGGAACGGATTTGGAAGTTGTGGATCACTATATATATCTTGGGCAGAGTTTTTCAATGGAAGGGGATACCGTCCGGGAGTTGGAGCAACGCGTTAAATGTGGCTGGCAGGCATTTGGCAGGCGCTATGTCGAGCCTTTTTAAGAGCAAACTATCACTTTGCCTGAAAAGAAAAGTCTTTGATCAGTGTGTCCTACCCGTTATGACATTCGGAAGTGAGACCTGGACACTCACATCACAGTCAGTTCAAAAGCCTCGAGTAGCACAGAGGGGAATGGAAAGATGTATGCTTGGCATTCTACACGGGATAGAAAGACCTGCACATGGATCAGAGAACAAACGAAAGTGAGTGACATCGTTGGAAGAATAAAGCAATTGAAATGGAAGTGGGCAGGCCATATAGCGAGGCGATGGGACGAAAGATGGACCAGGGCGGTCCTTGACTGGATACCGCTTGATCGCAAACGTCCCCGGAGAAGACCGAAAACTCGATGGACTGATGAAATTATTAAGTATATTGGACCCGAATGGCAGAGGAGAGCTCAGGACCGCGAGAGTTGGAAGCATGCTGTAGAGGCCTGCAGTGGATTGATACGGGTTGATGATGATGATGATATATATATATATATATATATATATATATATATATATATATATATATATATATATATATATATAAAGTTGCTTTTTTGTAAATTGTGTAAAATATTCTCAATTATTATTATTTATATAATCATACATTTACAAAACATAAATAAAGTTGATCAGGCAGCTTTGCCATTAATGATTGATATTCACATAATGTGTGGGTGGGGCAACTGTCACGTCACCATTTTTATTATTTATAACTTAAAAAAAAGGAAATAAAAATAAAGAAGATGTTTTATAATATAATATGTTTATTTCGTCATTAAGTTTTGTTTTCATTTTTGAAAATTGTGAACTGTATATCGTATTTAACGCATTTTGGATAACCTTTATGCATCCGGAATTAGCAACACTGGTTAATCGAGAGCTATGGTAGCAGTATATAATGCTAGTAAAATTGGTACACGAGGGTTGCTATTTGCTTGGCGCTATCTAACATATACATCGTAAAGTTTGACATTGTTGACTGTATACGTACTCAGAACGTTTTGTCATAGGAAACTATTTGTGTTGTTTAGTGACTTGAATATTTCATCTGAGTCGACTTACGACTTTTGACGTGTATTATCTCAACAGCAGTGCATCGATCAACTCACTTCGACTTTTGGCGATGAAGTACCATATAAAACTACTGTATATCACTGGTTTAGTGAATGCAATCGTGGCCGTCGTTTGTTCACGGACGAATTTAAAGAAGATTGTTCAAAATTGGTTGTAGGGCCAGAAAACATCGATACTATGTGAGCACTGATAAAGCAAGATCGTCATGTGACCTACCGTGAGATTGAGGCATATCTGGGCATTAGTATGACAAGCAAACACAAGATTTTACATGAACATTTAACCATGAAAAATATTTGTGTGGGTTGGATTCTGCATAATATGACAATCGCTTTAAAAAAGGCTCGCGTTGGTGCAAAGAAATGCTCAAAAATACGATGGTGGTACGATGATGGATCTTCGATCTATGCATATGAGTCCGAGAGTAAACAGCAGTCTACTGCATGGATCTTTCAAAATGAGCCAAACACAACAAAAGTTGTTCGCGTAAGAAGCACACGAAAAAAAGGGTCGCCTGTTTTTTCTTTTAATAAATGGGCATGTGGCTACAGTGCCACTAGAGAATCGTAGAACTTTTAATGTTAAATGGTACACAACCATTTATAGTTCAGAAGACTCTGAAGAAATAAGATAAAACACCAGCGACACAGGATCATTCTTCACCATGACAACGCGAGCTCTCACATATCGGACCTGCAACTCAATATTTAACCCGTCAAAACATCGAATGGAAGAGCCGTCCGCCATATTGTCCTGATTTGGCACTCAATGATTTCTTTCGTGAAATTTCTTAAGGGTACAAATCTTATAAAGAAACATGTGCAAATCACTTCTCAAGATTCTACGTAAACTGCGTGGAGAAATTTCACATTGTGCACCACTTTGTCGAATCGACGATTCTGTAGACTCCTCCGTACTTTGCTCCACACGTGCAATACTTTCAGCGCTTGGCACTGTTTTTGAACCTCGGAGGAAGGGCCTATCCACAACTGTTCCGAATTCTTGAAATTGCTTGAATCAACGATAAATTGATTAGGATACTTTCGGCTAAATTGACGTTGTATTGAAATCATTGTCTTTTTTCATACAAATTCCAATTTCAGTGCGTTCTTTTAACGTGTGAATAATATAACTTGTCCTGCTTATTAATCTGATCAATATTTTTATTCAAAGTTAAATCACACACACTTAACGTCGACTAAGAAAACTGGCTGATGTAAATAAAGTAGTTGACTTACCGCACTCAAATTGGTCGTTGTAACCAGGCACAGTGCTGCCATCTTACAGCAGAAAAGAAAATTATAGAATATTTTACGCGGGCTTTGTAAATTAGAAATTCCGAGTACTTTTTACACATAACGTACGTCTAAATTTCTGCCACATTAATAAGGATTGTATGACTATTGTTTCGACACACAG
Organism: Cosmopolites sordidus; assembly: GCA_031761425.1. Taxonomy (NCBI): domain Eukaryota; kingdom Metazoa; phylum Arthropoda; class Insecta; order Coleoptera; family Curculionidae; genus Cosmopolites; species Cosmopolites sordidus. The sequence continues at coordinate 1,618,319 of JARFXV010000480.1, read as the reverse complement.
TTCACAAGTTTACAGTTCAAATAAGAAACTACAATGAAACAATTGTCAATGTTTTAAATATAGTGAAACTTTAGATCTAAGTTCCTTTATACTATTTATTACATTTGCTCCATATTACACTCTTATTTTTGTTGGGTGCTATTTAGTTTTGAAAAATTCTGAGTTCCCAAAGTAAGAAAGTAAACTTAAGGAGATATTGTTGGTGAATACAAAATATATTTTGTGATAAATGAAACCATAACGTAAACTTTCTATTGTTCAATAAAACAATTAATGAAGTTTAATGAAACGTGTTATAAGTGTAGAAGAGAAACAAAAGGATTATTATCGCCAAAATATATTTGTTTTTGTTTTAGTTGCTTCGAAAATAATTAGCTTATTTTCCTCTAATTTTTAAAAACTAAACTGTTTTCAATCAATAATAATATATATTATGTTATCAAATAGAAAAATACACTGCTCCCCGGTATTCCAGACTTCACTATTCGCGAATTAAATTTGACTAATCGATATTTGGTATCCGCGAATGAACGCACGAACAAGTGCCTGGAGAGAAAGAGTGTAGGTGAAATGGATTGCAAGCAGAGGGTTTACGTCATTGAATGTTGTAGTGACGCTTTGTTGTTTCTTTTAGGCACACGTATGTATTGTGCATGCAAGCCTATTTACGCAAATTACGTCAGCTGATAGACATCCATAAAAAAATCAGGTGAAAAAAGTTCTTACATGATTTGAATCTGGCGAAAGTTGGTAGATTGAGTATTCAACATAATGTATGTGCGATGTTTAAGGGGCACATCTAGTGTGATTGCCTAAAAAAAGGTGATTTTTGGGAATTTTTTAAAGAAAATTATTGCAATGAATGTTTAAACATTTTGAGGATATATTTGTACATAAATAATGTATACATAGTATTTTTTTTGAATAAAAAAAATTGACTTATTCGCCATCTCCCAAGTCTCAAAAAAAAAGTTCACCCACTACTGCAGTGATGGCGGCCTTCACGGCGCCTAAAATAATATATAAAAAAAAGATTATTAAACTAGAAGGTATTGTCTATACAGTGATCCAGGATTGTGAAAAAAAAATTAATTTAATAATATGGCAGAATTTTGAAAAAAAGTTTAAATTTTCGCTCAAAAATCTGATGATTTTTGGCATGGAATAAATACATTTTTTATTTACTCGAAAAACTGGAGGGTCATTGTATGGAGAAACAAATACAAAATATGCTGGAAAAAAATCAAATCGATCGGATGATTTATAATCGAGCTAGGACTGCAGCAAATTTGAAAAATGTAGTTTTGAGAAAAACACATTTAAATATAAAATTATTGATTTCATTGTTATAATCGAATATCATACCTAGAGCTAATCTGCTATTCCAGGTCCATACAACTCTCTTTCCTCTTCTTCGAAAACTGCCTGTTGGACTGTTGAAGCTCTCCTTCGAGCTGATCGACCCTCTTTTGAGGCAGCCTGTTCACGATACTCCGCTACTCGTAGCCTCGTTTCATCACTATCAGCGGCATAATTTCTTGCTGCAGGTTCGATCACTGCCATCACATTAAACATTTCTATAGAAATACTTCTAGGAACATTTCTACAAGAATATCATATGGATTCAAAGCCAATAATCCTTTATATGTCACACTATCACCATCGCCAATATACCGCGTATATGTCACCCTGTAATTATCAATCGAGCGACTAAACATTTCTTTTACACTATCGACTTCTGAACAATACCGTTTAATACCCCAACAATAACTCAGGTACGAATCATTGGCTAACGTTACTTTCTAACCAATGAGCAGCTACACTTTAGAAGACGTAGTTCAAAAACTATTAGAGATCCGTGCTGGAAATTTTAGTATGTTGTTTTTGAAGACTATCGAAATATGCAAAAAAAAAAGAAATTCGATTTTTTCAAAGTATCACACTAGATGTACCCCTTAAAGACGCATAAAGAAAATTTAAAACGATCTGTTACCAAAAAGTACGAGACACAATTGTTGAAAATCTAGAGAATCTCCTTTTGAAACGGATAGAAGAAAATAGTCAAATACGAAGAAGAATATGAATATTTTCTTTAACTATTCGAACAAAAGCTAAGCTTTTTATATGCTCACTTGGAGAAGGATGGCGAAGTATCTATCAACAGAGAAAACTTTAAAGCAAAAAAGATGATAGGTTTAAGTAAAGCTTAAGTTTCAGCAAGGTTTAAGTAAAGGCATACATTGAACAATATGTATATACAATAGATGTAATATAAATTTCACATGAGAAGCAACCTATGTTGATGAAATCGCAATTAGATTATTCGTTGATACATTAAAAGAAATTATCGATTCCCAAGGGCTACACCCCAGATGAAATATTCAATATTAATGAGAGATAGGTTTCTCTGGTGACGTATGTTTTTTCGAACATTTGTGTCGCAAAAAAAACTATAAGGCCTTGGATTGAAAATCAACAAAGGCATCAAAAAGAGGGGATTTCAGATCTACAATTCCGAAAATTATCATTAATTCAACAATATTGACGAATTTTCTCTACTTGTATATTAGAAATCCAACAAGAAGGTCAGGATAATTCGAAAACTGGTTTAAGAAATGTTTTTGTCCATTGGTAGCGTAATGTTTCAGGACCAAAAGTCTCACCCAAAAAATATATATTTTATAGACAAGGCCGTCAATCACCTTGTAAGTATACAACATTCTGATGAATGCATGATGTTGTTTCAACCACCCTTCAGATATTGAAGATGATGCTTGATGACACTTAAAGAAGCTGAGGTGACACTGACACTGTTCGACCTTCTGGAAATCCTACAACATTAAGAATATAGTAAAATACATAAGTGAAGGATGTGAAGTACAAATATATAAATGAAGAACACAACTTTTAATAGTGCATGGAAAGAATCTGACAAGATGAGACACATCAACTGAGAAGGTAACTGAGGGAAGAAAAAACTCGAAGAGATTTACGACTAAACACCAAATCCATTTTTTAAACTTCTCGACGTGCGTTTCGCTAAGATCAGAAGATGATTTAATCTAGATGATTGAATATAATCTAGATTAAATAATTTTTTGATTATGTTAATATGGTTAGCGAACCGCGGGTCGAGTAGTTTAAAAACGTGATTTGGTGTTTAATGGTAAATCTTTTCGAGTTGGTGTTTCATACCGAAGGTTTCAATAGAAGAATTGAGCGAAGAATATTGTTGAGGGGTCGATCGGTACCTCAATGCTAAATCCCATCATCATCCTTCTCAAATCCAAGCACTAGCGAACATCTTAATTTCCAGATCCTTCCGACTGACACTGCCAGATACACGAAGCGAGGAACTACCAAAAATTTCAACAGCCCTTAGACAAAATGGATATTTAGAAAATTGTAACAGGAAGGCTATTCACCGTCAGAAAACCCAAACACGAAGAACAATAGATGATCATGAATCAAATGCAACAAAGGTCCTGCCCTCATACGTAGAAGGAATCACTGATAGGCAGAATACTAACGAAACATAAGATCAGAATAGCCTACAAGCCGCACAAAACTATGGCAAAAATCCTAAAAAAACCCCAAGGATAAAGTTAGACTGGAACATCATGAGGTATATAGCATATCATGTTCCGACTGCAACAGAACATACAGACAAACAAACAGACGAATTTTGGCCAGAATACAAGAACATAAAAACAACGTAAAAAACAAACAAACCACTTCCGCTCTGTGCCAGCACCATCTACAAACAGGACATAAAATCAATTTTGCAGGAGCCAAAGAAATAGCGAATATCGAAAATTACAAGGTCCGAACAATCAGAGAAGCCCTTGGAATAGAAGAAAGGGGTGAGCTAAATACGCGAAACGACGCTCGCAACATACCAAAAGTATGGAAATCCCTCCTGAAATAAGAAGAAACCCAGCAACGTAGCGACGAGGAAGAAAAATCAGTAAACTGACGCGCGACAGCGTTGCCGAGCACCCGCAAATAGTCCCGAACTACCCCGATACAATCTGCGCAGTTGCCGGCCGGCTATGAGACCGAGCGCAACGACCGAAAAACTAAATTGGTAGGTTTAATTATATAAATACCTTTACGTATGGGGGGTCAGCCAATACGTGATTATTTGTTCCATAGCGACATTCTATTAGGAACACGCTGATGAAAAATAGACTTCTGGATGTAGTTTCTTTTAGTAGTAGTCCCTTTTAGGTTCTTGATATAAAAGTTGATAAGTACTGCTTATCAACCAGAAGAGATAAGTTCTCAATAATAGATGAATACATGGTATGAGAAGGTAAAGAAAAATAAAAAAAATGTTAAGAAGGTTTTTTTTGTAGTTAACGGATTTGATGAACTGATTAGAAATAACTTGAAGTAATAAAAAGTTTTCCAATAAGAGTGTCAAATTTTTGTAACGTAATAGCGACAACACCGTTTGAAAAGTAAATATTACTCTGTGCAATGTCACATAAACTGCTGTGTTCACTACATTGTGGTAATTCACATCGGAAAGATACACGCTTCAACAGCGTCTATAAATTGCAAATTTGAAGACGACCCTCACTTTGGGAGAAAAATAATCTATTCCGATCGAGCACACTTCTAGTTTAATAGGATTGTGAATAAACATAATCTTTATTTGATTCAGGACTTACTTCTTCATCTTCAGAAAATCATTGTTTGGTGCGGATTTGGGGGGAAGTGATAACATAACCTTATTTTTTTAAAGACGATGATAGAAATTGTCTTACTGTTATTGGGCTATAGGAATATGCTAACAGAATATCTTTGGCCTGAACTGATAAATGTGGATATAAACAATATTTTGTAAAAAAAAAATATATATAGATATATTGTAGATTTAGATTCAATTAGATTCAATAGATTTATTGAAAGAGAGTTGTTTTCTAAGGAGTTATTTCGCGAAATGGTAATGTTAACTGACCACCAAGATCACGTGATCTTACATCCTTGGATTATTTTTTGAGGGGTTATGTTAAAGCATTGATTATTTTTATTTACAAACCCCGAACAATTCTTGAGTTTAAACAAAACATTCAGGGCACCATTAACAATATACCACGCGGTATGTGTGAAAAAGTAATCGAATATTGGGTCTACAGTATATATTCCACCAGACAAAGCCGATGGGGGCATTTGAACCAGTGTATTTTGAAAACATAATAATATTGTTGGTTCTTCAAGTACGGACACAAGGAACAAACCTTTTTTTTTAATCTTTTATCTAACTTCTCACGGAGTTGTAATCAGAATGCCAAGAGCAATGATGTCCAAATCATGAATAAATATTGTAATTATAAGATCTACTATATATATGAACTAGTTTAAACGCTATAAATAAATCTTTATACGTGATAACAATGCCCGATCAAACTCGCTGCCCATAAATTCTGAATAAACTCTAAAAACAGAAACAGAAATCTAAGGTCTACTACATCAATAATAGAAAAATTTTTCTAAATTATTGGATTATGTATGTTTAAAATTATATAACGTTACAACTCTCTTCACTAAATACACTACTATAAAAATAATTAACGAACATATAAATGAAAATGTTTAAAATTTTAAGGAAGGTTTAAAAAAGGTGATACATTTTTCGTTGCTTCATAAGGCAAAGTTATCACATCATATACTTACTATAAAGGCATTAAATACGTCTTTTTTTGATACTAAAATACAGGAAATTTCATAATATACTACACGTGTAGCTTGTTGAAATAAATATTCCTAAAATTTTGAAATAAGAATACACTTTTATTTATATTCTTCAATATTTTTATTTATGAAACATTTTTTACTGTATTTGAGAGAAAACATTTTTAAAATTTTTTTAAATATGTATACATATGCATTTGCATACATATGTATACATATGTAAATTTTTATTTTATATAAGTATATCTTATCTTTTTTATTTTAGCGTATCTTTTTTATTTTATTTTTATTTTGACAAATTACCAACTATTCTCTTGGGTACACTACTAAACTGCTGGTACAACTATTCATGAATCTCATGATCTATCCCATTCATGAATCTATTTGATGATGAATCAGAGTGGACTTCGTGTAAATTTATGAAATCTCCAAAGATTATTAGTTCTGGAATTGTATATGAACGAGGTAGTATAATTTTATTGGAATATAATGTCGATCATATGCCTGATCGGAGAGATTAATGAAAAATGATAAAATATTATTTTTACTCTTTGAGCTTATCACTGAAAAGTATAGTACAAAATTAAGTGCTTATCGTATTTCTCAAAATTTCAGTAGTAGAAGAATTGTATTTGTATTTATTATATTAAGAAATATATTTTTTCCACATAATTTATCTTCTTTTAATGTGATGGGTCGAGCAAAGTATGTTCCATTAATTAACCACCAGGCTACATAATTTTATGGTTAAAATAAATGTAATATTTGTAACTTATACAATATAAATGAATGTAATATTCGTTATTTAATACATTTCTTATTTTTATTCTTGGAATAAAAAAATGATACATTACGCATTTTTAAAATAGTATTTGTGCTGATTTAAACACGTGTTATTTTACATTTCTCAATTCTGCAGACACACTTAAAAATGTACAATAATGTTACACGCGTTATTTTAACATACCTACCTATGTAAGTGTGATCTCTTGCCGTGCCACCAAATGTTTTGTTGTGTTTGTGTTTGTAATACACATATCTGTGTCAATATTGCACATTACAGGTATTGATATGACACGTTATATACTAAAATTGTATTTTTTAACACAGTAAAATGAATAAACACACTTACATGCGTTGAAATAACACGGCTTGTAACACGCTTTGATTTGCAGAGTGACGACCGTAACCGATAAAGTGGATACTTTGGTATCTACCTGGTATATATACCTGGTGTTGAATTTAATTCTGCCATTTTGTTCTTGGGAAATGCATTTATTACAGCAAGAAAATGATTTAATATAATACTTAAAGTATTTTCCATAACTGTTTGCTATAATTCTGGAAAATATTGTGGAGAAAGAATGACTTATCTTTAAACCTAAACTATTTATCGACACACTTTCAAATTTTTTTCTCAATTATAAATATGTGTGTCAACTCACACTCTTGTGTTACGTCAGTCAAAAAAGGTGATAATTTGATTACAGCAAGTCTGGATAATTGTCTGGGTGTTGTGTTCATCTTCCAATTCATTCACGTTCAACCAATGCTAGTATAGATTTTTTATGTCGTTTTTCGGAATTGCCTAAACAACCCTCGTCACGGTATCGGATTTAGACTTGTGTAATACTATCATAAAACGTTTCTTTCATGGCTAGTTTGGGTTTCGGGAACAGAAAATTGTCACACCGAGATACATCAGGCGAATACGGAGGATGTTAAAGCACACAGACTTAATTTTTTTCGCCTAAAATTCTCGAACAGTGCCGGTCCTGTTAGATGGTGCATTATCGAGCAACAAAAACCAACTTCCGGTTCTCGATCATGTCTTTGGTCATATTTAATTAGTCAACTATCCATCCCAGAGTCGAATTCGCATCGTAGGCGATCATTTCACGCACCTTTTCCACCAACTCATCGCGATTTTTGTTTTCTGGCCGTCCTGGCTCTGAGTTGTTTTCCAAAGCATCGCTATAAACTTTTTTCAACAATTCAAATGTTTGTGTAAAAGTTTGATCGAGCTTGAAACAAAATTTAATATTAGCTCTGTGTTCCATCGTGTTGTGTAACGAGGTGATAAAAGGTACTGTCACTTTAAGCGCTATAACTTGACAATACGTTGATCGATTCTAATGATGGAGGCCCCGTTTTATAGATGAGATATACAGCTTTCAGATTAAAGATTGTTTTTTAAAGATTAAATTTAACATGTTCCTTTATTTTTCCGACGTACAGTGTATGTATATATTCAGATATAGCTCAACGATTTTAACAATTATTCTAGCCTTTGAGTTGTATTTTAATCCAATAATGCTCGCAATTTGGCGTCTTCAAACTTTTTCTGTTGTTTACATTGTTCTTTGTTTTTCACACCGAAATCAATATTTCTAACTTATTGACACAATTCTCTATATGTTTAGATCAATATCAGCTTTAAATATGATTTGATTGATTTCAATTGCAGGCTCCTGTAAATTAATATTAAGTATTATAGGGTACTATTTTATTTGTATTTTTCTTGGTTATATTTCCAAAAAATAGCTATGTCATCTGGATTGTGTGTTAATATGTCAAATATTAAATACCAATCAGATATATATATATATATATATATATATATATATATATATATATATATATATATATATATATATATATATATATATATATATATATTCAGACATTCCTCTATAATAGTTTCAGAGATGTACTACTATGATCAAAAATAATGTGACTGTTTAAATAGAACACAAAGCATTTATTTATTGCAATTTATTTACTGTAATACACTTATTCGAAGATTTTTTGCATTTTTCGAATTTTATATGCTCAACTTTATAGCTACAATGTTTCTAATACTGAACCGGCGATTGCCGAGTTCAACATTCTTGATTTTGGTAATGTTTTCTTCGTTAGTTAACATGGAAGGTCTTCCTAATTAAGATTCATCTTCAACTGCTTTTCTACCATCATTAAAGTCATTGTACCACTTATATATTTTTTTTACTTTGCTTTATCGCTTTAAGACTTTCTTAATATTTTTAATATATCAGTACAAGAAATTTTGTTTTTTAGACGAAATTTAATAATTTAAAAAATTGCATATACAAATTTTAAACTATTACGTAAGACGCTAAAATTTCTAACCTAACAAGCGAAACTATATGAAACACAATTTCGTGTGATTGTTTTCGGGCATACCAATGTAAAAAATAAATGGTTATATCAATATTACCTATCGAATTTTCAATAGCGCGAATTTGTTTTAAAAAAGTCCGCCATTCTTGATCATAGTGGTATGCTGATATAGAAACTGTAATCAGGAAAGGGGCTGTCGACTCTAATTTGTTTGTGGAAAAATAATAAATACAGCAATACATTATTATTATTGCTATTAAAATTAGCTGAAAAAATATACAGTGGTTTTTTTTGGATTTAGTTTTATTAAAGTCAATGTCTAGAATATGAGACGGTACATTTATTGCTAGTTGAATGCATTTAAAAATATGCTATTCAGAATAATTCTATGAATATCTACACTTAGTAAAAAAGTCTCCGAACATTTACTGTCTTGGTGATAATATGTGCTGCAGATTATTTATTTATTTATTATTTATGATATAATTATTTATATCATAAGATATAAAAAAATATTATTGTTAAAACCCCATATATTATTTAAAGACTTTTGAATATCGGAAAATCAATTTTTAAATTCATAGACTATACATTTCCATTTAATGATGAATTTACTAATGCAGAGGGAAATACGTTTCTGAACGCCTGTATAGGTGTAAACACCATAGCATAAACACTTTTGTTTACGAAACTACACCTTGATCCTTTCTATCTACAGCTTGATCCTTTGTTTGCATTTCACAGTTTTATCTAAACACAATTCATCATTTACTCAATCATTAGCCTTCAATATGGAAATTCCGTGCGCCACTCAGGAAGTGATTATTAGAATGCTTCGATAAGGGGAATCAGTTCGACAAATTGGAAACATCTTTAAAAAGCCACCGTCGATAATTCACTATATTATTTTCCGATATAAGGAGCTCAGCAATGCTGGCAATAGACCTCGTCCAGGGCGGCCAGGAACTCAACACCAATCCATGAAGTCAACACCAATCCATCTACAAGTACCACTGAAATTGCAGGTACTCTTAATGAAGATTATCGTGCATCAGTAACTCCTCAAACAGTCTGTAATATTATTAAAAAACAAGAGTTGCACAGGCGAACGCCCAGGAACAAGCATTTAAGCAAGCCGAGAGTTTTGGGAGACTATTATATTCTCTGACGAAAGCAAATTTATGTCTCAGGGTCGTATGGAAGTAAAAAAGTGTGGCACAAGATAGGGAAAGATTTAAAACTATAAAATATTGTTCCGACGGACAAACCTGGAGCCGGTGAGGCGCTCATTTGGGATTGCATGGGAGCTGAAGGAGTTGGAAATTTGCACATAGGTCTCAATCGTTTCTGTTTCGTTCAATATTCTGGTCGTTTTTTACGAAAACTTGATTTAAATAGATCATTTCTTATCGGTAGCGTTTAGTATTAATAGTTTCGCTAGGTTTTAGCAGCTTATAATAGATCACACCCTTCTGATCCCACCAAACACAGAGCATTGTCTTCCGTCCATAGTGATTTAGCTTTGCAGTCAATGTCGATGGTTAGCCTGGAGTTACCCATGATCTTTTACGCTTAAGATTCTCAAAATATATCCACTTTTCAATACCAGTCACAATTCGATGGAGAAATGACTTTCTTTTGTATCTGGCGAGCAGAATTTTACAAGTGGTTTGCCGGTTTTCCTGCTGTCTTTCATTCAGTTCATGTGGAGCCCATTTTCCCATCTTCTGGATCTTTCCCATACCTTTCAAACGTATAAAAACGGCTTTTTAGGTCGCATTAAATTGATTCGCGAATTGTTGTTACTCTTGAGCGTTATCCTCATCCAACAATGCTTATAATTCGCTATCTTCAAACTTATTCGGTGGTCTGCCACGTACTTCGTTTCTCACGTCAAAATCACCACTTTTCAATTTTTTGAACCACTCTGTTGTCCGCAAATCGTACTTTTCAGGCACAAAATACCACAGGTTCAACGCTATTACAAACTATGCTATTGTATGAAACTTGTATTGTTGTGAGTTGACAATCTTGGCAGATTTCAACAAGGAAATGGCGCCAAAGACACAGTTTGACGATAACTACATTGAGAGTTAGGACTATCTATGGACAAATTCCAGTTTCACATTTACATACCTGGTATATACCAGAAGGATAATGCATTGGATTGATATAAACTGTTTTGAATTTTTCTGAAGATCCGAGGCGTATTGCAAATAAGCCTTTTAATTGTTTTTTTTAAAGAGTAATCAGAGTTGAAAGAATATACTAATGTATACATGTTTTTCAACAATATTTTAATATAATTATTACTGTTACTCCGCCTATGAGAAAAGTTTTTGTATTAATGTCTCCTCCTGTTTCTCAAAAGACCCTAAAAAATGTCCATTAATAAATTGACCTTAAAAAGTTGAAAATTCCGAAGAGGATCCCTTTGAGATCGACTAAGAAATTGCTTAGGCGTCATAAATTTACATAAAGTGGTTTGAGTTACCATTCAAAATTGATTACCGATAATTAAATTAATTACGGTAAGAACTCGATTTATGGGCTTATTTGAAGGTTTATCCTTAATTAAATCAAATAATTTATTACACATAAGACTTTAGAATCGTGATTGTTTATTAAGTCATATTAGATATATCTGTCAAGTGTAACTATACATAATGTCAAAAAAATAACGGAAAGAAGAAAAAAAGAAAACTATTAGCGCCATCTATTGGAACAATATACAATCTAAAAACTGTATATCTCCTATATAAAACTATGCCACCATCATCAGAATTGATCCATAGATCACGGGCGTGGCGGGGGGGGGGGGTTCAACCCCCCCCCAAAATAAGCCAAATATTACCTAATATTATACGTGACGTGACGTGAGAGGGATGAAATTAATTTAACCATTTCATTTAAAGTTAAGAACTTTATAAATATGTCGTAATTTTTCCGATGAATATATAGATATTAAATTTCATGTAAGTATATTTTTGTTGTTTTATTTACTTCAAACTAACCCCCCCCCCCCCCCAAACTAAATCCTGGCTACGCCCGTGCCATAGATTGTCAAGTTATAGCGCTTAAAGTCACAGTACCTTTGCTTACGTCGTCACAAAAACATGAGGAATAAAGAGTTAATATTAAAATTTGCTTCATGCTCAGTGAAACTTCAACAGAAACATTTGAATTGATGAAAAACTTTTATGGTGATGATTGCTTATCCCGTACACGTATGTTCGAGTGATATAATTGATTTCAGGATGATCGTGATGTTTTGGAAGATCACCCAAAGCCAGACCGGCCATAAAACAAAAATCGAATTGTGTTGGTGAAAAACGTGCATATATATATATATATATATATATATATATATATATATATATATATATATATATATATATATATATATATATAAATTTGAAAATATAATGAAGACATGAAAGAAAGAAATTGAAAGGACAAAGGATTTAAACAAACGGAAAGCTCGATTTATTCCTCACAGGACCGTCGCGGTTCGTGATTTTGTGCTTTGTTGATATCCTTCGTATTCATCTGATTTATCTTCTTGCGACTGTTTCCTGCTCCCGAAACTCAAAACTGAATAGAAGGAATGTTCTACGAGTCCCAGAAGTCCGATAAGTCATGACGAGGCTCATTGAAGCGATATCGAATAACAATATAAAAAATCTATGCAAGCATTGGTTGAACGTGCCCAGAGTTGTATTGATGTGGAATAATTTTGGGAAAATAACTAATTATTTTTATAATTTCAAAAGTTCTGCTATTTTTTGACTAAGGACACGTAAGGTTTGACAAGGACACTTTACTTACGCTAGATTAAGGCTGGGTAAGGCCGGATACCTTTTGAAAGGAATTCTAAATTGGCAGTACTCTACAATTGATATGCTTTCTATACACTGAAGATTAAGTAAAAACTAAGAGTTCGTATTCCGAGGGGTAATGTTGATTGCTGTGTTTCGGAGCTCACGTTAAGTTGTGGACTCAATCGCAAAATACCCTCAGTTGCTGATGGGCCTCTTTTTCTAAACTCCACTTTTATAATTGATATGATAGTATGAAGAGATATAAATTGGAATAAGTATGTAATTATATTACAATTTAATTGGTGTTCTTTTATGCAAGCGAATACATCTCCATTTTCAAAACTCTTGTTTTTAGCTTATTTTGAAAGAAAAAACGAAAAATAATAAATCAAAAATAATACATTTTAATTTAAAATGAGGAACCTTCTCTTTTGCGTCTCTTTGAAGAAAGAAAGAATCTTAGACCGTGACTGAATCTAATATCAGCGAGATGAAAATTAGAAGATCCTAAGATTTCAGTAGGTGACCAGATCTCTCGATTGGCTAAAAGTGATATCCAAATATCAGACATAAACTTTGTTAAAGGGTTTCAATAATATCCAGGCCTTCCAGGTCCTCAATCAATAATTCACAAGTAGAACTCAGATCTTGGAAATATGCCTATGGCCTTGGAAATAAGCCATATGGTTGTCTCGCCCTTTGCAGCTCTTGTATGTGTTTTTATAATATCGGTCGGCATGAAATGCGTTCGGAATTTATCGATAATTCGGCGAATACATTTGTGGACCTTGAAGCAAACAGACGAAAAAATTAACGCTTTTGAGATGTGGGTGCACAAACGAATCGGTTGGTCTCCATCCTGAACGAATTATATATAATATCAAAAACCGCCTGTCTAATAGCAAAAAGGACGGATGGTGTGGAAAAAATACTTATGATACAGGGAAAGGTTAATGGGAGAAGGCTAAGAGAGAGACTGCCAACACGATGGATCGAGCAAATGCAGGTTTGCATTTGGAATGACATGGCTTGCCTGAGGCTACTGAATTGGTACAATATATGGAGGCATAGAGTTAAGGATATGGGTTAAGGACTGGGAGAGATAGACCTTTTAATAATGAACACTTGTAAAAAAATGTAATATTTGCATACAACGATTGTTTCTTTACTTTACTTAGTCTTCGGCTCTTCTACCCTACTATGTGTAGAGATTTGGGCTATCCATTAGCCCCTTTGGTGGAATTTTCTCCGTTCCTTCCTGTCTCTGGCAATCATCATTGCTGTTAGTTTTTAGTTTTATTTAGTTTTTCCACGTTTTCTTTAATATTCTACTTTCTCTCTTTCCATACACTTCCATCGTGCCCGAACTATCGCGACTGGTTTTTCTCAATTACTTCCAATATCGATCTGATGCCCAATCTCTCCCTTATCTCAGTATTTTTCAGTTTGTCCGTCCCTGTCACCCGTTCAATGCTTCTCAACATTCTTATCTCGAACACCTGTCGTTTTGCTTTTTGCTGTTCAGTCAACACCCATGATTCACTACCGTAAGTCACTATTGGCACTATTACTGAGCTATAAATTTTAACTTTGGTTTCTTTAGTAATTTTTCTTCTACCAAAAAAGGGTTTGCACATTATATAATAAGCTTTAGTCGTGTTTATTAGATCGCATTATACATTTCCCTTCTGCTCTAAGGTGACCTTAAGGTATTGAAATGTATCAATTTGTTTCACCTTTACATTGACCAGTTTGATTGGTATGAAGTATTATAATTTCTTGTAATTTTTGTAATTTCTTGTTATTGTAAAAGTGTTCATTTACTTTTTTATTACATAGGACTTGTCATATTTTTCTGGGAACAATGTCGAAAGTCTTATGAAGATCTACAAAACTCAAATATAATTTATTTTTTCTTTCCAAGGTCTTTATCACTGTTTCGTAAAGAACAAGTCGTAGCATAAATGTAAGATCCTGTATGCCTCTGCCTCCTCTAAATCTGTGTTAACTACCTTCTTTTTCTTCTCTAGGGCTTGACAGCTCATCAGGAGCCTTTGCCTTCCTCTAGAGGTATCTAGGTCTATGTTTTTTTTTAAATGGAACGGTGGCCTGTTTCCATAACCTCTATAATCTAGCTATAGAGGAGTACCGCTTTTTGTATCAATGATTTGTTGATTCTGATGATTTCTCCTTTCTATATCGCGCTCTCTGTATGTTGACTATCATCAATTTTATTTTCTAGCTCGTCTCGCAATATTCGATCTAGTACGCCTTAAATTGTCACATGCGAAATCAATCCCTTTTATAAAAATTGACAATATGATTGCTACTTCCCAGTCTTTCAGTATATGTTTGTTCTTCCATGCTGTATTCAGTACTTTAAGGGTAATATCTGGTCCGGCTGTTCCCATATTCTTGAGTAATTTTACTCCAACACCATCATCCCCCGAAGTCTTATAATTTTTACACATATGAATTGAACTATTACATTCATTATACTGGATAATGTTACCTCCTAATCCATGTTAATGTTTCTTTGGTCTCATCTCATTTATTACTGTTATGTCCTCACCCTCCAATATTTCTTTAATGTGTTTTTTCACTTGAGCACGAACGCGAATGAGAGCCAAAGCCGCACAAGGTAGTTAGTGTGAATGTATTACCGAAGTGCGGCAAAAAATTCGAACTATTCGCCGTATAGCCTCGGAGCGATCCATTTGTTGTAGGTTCAAAGGAATCCCCGCCAATCAAAGGAATTCATACCTCAATGTGGACACGTCTCATATAGCTCGTACAAAATTAAGACTGTTGCACGTCATTAAGCACATGATCAACATTTTGACTGCCTTATTGCCAGATTGCTATTGAACATCATAACTTTACTTTAGCAAACTACTACCAATTAATAAAATGAACTCTAAGTTAAATGCCAATTACAAAGTAACTAACAAAATTGTAATACATTTTGAAAGTCTTGCAAGTATCGTCGATTTAGTACATTTAGATATATTCAGCATTTGTAAAATGTATCGTTCAAAAACCATCGACATTATTTAAATATTTGAATGATTATTAAAATAAAAAAAAATATATAATTACCAGTGACTATTATTGATATATAATAGGCAACTATAAAATAGAAAAAAAAACAATGAAATATCTGCATGCACTTATATTTTCATTAATATAAGCACTTATTTTCAATCTATATGCTCTATGTTATATCATTTCATTATTTCATTTTCTGTAAACTTGAATTTTTTTTTTGGTCAAAGCTATTTTTGTTTCCTTCATAAAACCTCAGAAAAATCTATACTTTTTAGGGCAACATAGGAAAGTTCCATCCTCCTCTTGGCCAAGCCCTCCTCTTGGATCATATTTTTCCATTTAAAACCTACTTCTTTCAATATGTTGCACAATGACATACGGCATCCATCAAACAGTTGTTTCACATTTAATTGCTCATGTAAGTAATTCGAAGTTACATGCTGTCCTGAAAATGAAAATTAAACTGTGAGTGCCTATCTATAAATTACATATGGGTTTAAGAACCCATTTTTTGTAATTTTTAGGTTATGAATATTTACGTTCATACATGATATAAATGGTGTCACGAATAAAACTTGCATCCAAAGCTATAGTATTGGTAATATTTTTAGTAAAACGACGCTTTCTAAGCGATTTTAAAACTTCATTGTTTTTCACTTTTTTGTGAAATAGTATTAACAGTGGACATACTCAATAAGGTTGCTACAACACTCTAAAAAATATATTCTAGTTTCTATAATATATATGTCATAAACTAAACATTCAGATATTAGCAATTAACTTAACCTATCTCTCTAACAGTCGCAAAGGGTAACAATGGACCATTATTGCCTCGTTCTTTTATAAAATAGTATGTCAGAGATACCACAAACTCTTGACAACGACTATTTAAATGATTTGGCATTTTACGGGCACGACTTACACAATTACAACACTATGGGAGTTCTTAAAAGAACTGTTTTCGACCATAAGGTAAAAATTAAAGTAAACGTTCAGATACAAATGGGATAACCTCCTCCAAACATGTCAATGTAATAAACGTGTTTTATAGTATCAACAAGACAAATTTTAAACTCGACAACGTCGCGTATGCTGCCAACCGAACACAGCCGCTAAATTTGAAATTTATTTGATTCTTTTATTATTTAATTTATATAGCGTGGTATTTCTGCAGTTCTTTAATAGCGTCATCGCTGACGTGCAACGGTTTTAGTTTTGTACAGGCGAACAAAAATCAAAAATTCAATCGCTGCCCGAGCAAGCCTCATGTAGAAGACATGTTTTTCGACCCGAGGCATTCAATGCGACATCAGCTTACCTCATTCGCGTTCATGTTAAAGTGACTACGCGGCTTTAAAATGTTTCTGCCAAACTTACAATATCTGGTCGTCTTCAAATATTATATGTCCTCTTTATTTCTGTCATATGTTACCTTTTCCCTTTGTTCTCTTCTCATACTTTTTAAAAACATTATAGAATAGTTCTTGATTACTCTTGAGTTCCTATTCCATTTTGACTCCAAAATATACCCATAGTTTAATTATCACTGTCGAAAAAAATGCATTATTATTAATTGTTTTATTTTACAGTAGTTCGTTGTTTATTGTTTTTTCATATTAAGGTCTTTATTTTTTTTTATTCAGTTTTTGTTTATTTTATTAGGAGCATTTTTTGGGGAGTTGTTTTTTTTTAACTGGAATGTGGCATACATGGCTTGAGATTCGGATATTATTCAATTATTATCGGAGGGATGCCCATCAGAAGATCTGTTACCTTATGGAGATCATAGTGTTTCCCTTCTAGTACGCCTGCTTCAATTTCTTCTTCTTTCCACTTTTGAGTAGACGAATCACCTAGGTTTTCTTTATTGCCTTGCCTATTGTAAGTTGAGATTTTCAATCCATCGTTTACATGGACGAACTTAATTTCCAACAAACAATCATTACTATTTTCCGTTTGGTAAGTTTTTATGCCCTCATTTCTTTTTCTGTGCTAAAGTGGTTTTCATAGTAATCCTATGAAATACCTTGACACCCATTGTCCCCTACATCTGTTTAATTTTTGAAGTGTCGGGTCGTTTTTCTGCAGAATATCCAATAATAAAAATTATATATAATAAGGTGGACGTTTGACTGGAAAGGTTTCGGATGGGCAATTGCAAAATAAGCGGTTTCCATGTATTTGGAACTCTAAGACCGTCATCCCTCTTGTTTAAGCAGTCTGGACGTTTTTCGATCTCAACTGCTCCACGAATTATGCGGGGTTTGTAGGAATATATGGGTGCGATTACTTTCACCTTCTCAAAATCTATTTTGTGTCCCGTTTGGATATGATTTTCTGCTAAAGTCGAGGAGAGATCCGATTTTCGGACGGCGAGAGAATGCTCGTATATGCGATTTTGGATACGTCTATTGGTTTGGCCGATATATGATTGGGAGCAGCCAGAACAAGAAATCTCATAGACACCATGTGACTCTTGTGGAATATTATCCTTCACTAGTCTAAGAAAACTGGATATATTTCTTTCTTTTGTATTTGCAAATTTTATCAGTAACTCCCTTGATGTATGGCAGAAGAACTTTGGGGTTTTGAGACACTAGATTGAATATTTTCACATTTAAATAACAAAAATTCATCGAAATCAATGGCCTTTCCTTTATATGTTCTCTTCTTCGTATATTTATTTTATGACTTATATTCTAGAAAATAATTTTAAATAGAGAAATACTATAGAGAAATAGTTAATTATTAATTATTAATAGTTATAATT
Source organism: Cosmopolites sordidus (assembly GCA_031761425.1). Taxonomy (NCBI): domain Eukaryota; kingdom Metazoa; phylum Arthropoda; class Insecta; order Coleoptera; family Curculionidae; genus Cosmopolites; species Cosmopolites sordidus. The sequence goes on along the minus strand of JARFXV010000480.1, from coordinate 1,599,839 downwards.
AATAAGTTAAAGATTAATTCTTCTTTTTTAAACATGAGTATCATGGTGCTAATGTACAATTAATCCGGTATTCTGTGTTGATTTATACAAAAGTTTCGGTATCTATCTATCTATCTATATATATATATATATATATATATATATATATATATATATATATATATATATATATATATATATATATATATATATAATTCAGTCCTGTCTAATTCCTACACGCACCTCGAACTGTCCTGAATATGTCTAATCTAAACCCTAGAAATGATTTACTACTTAACCACCAAATAACTTTTTTAGACTTTTCGAGCACGTTTCGCTAACCATGTTAGCATCATCAGGAGATGATTCAATCTACTCTAATTCTAGTATAATCTTAGTTTTGCGGTGTTATTTTCGTATAGGTTCCTTATGAGTTCTTTTAGATAGAGGGATGTTGCCATTTCTTTAAGAATTTGCCAGAACGTTGTAACTTCTTTTTTAAAGGGGTTACGCTGGTAACTGAAACCTTCTAAGGAAATACCAAAAAATAAGCCTTTGCAGGACTGGGCCAACTAATTGACGTACCTCGTATGGATGGCTCTGGTGTCTGGCGAGCTGCCCGCTGTCTGCATTTTTGTTCGGCATAACTAAATAACTCGAGGTGATGTTTCCGACTCCTGTTCGCGTTCGCCTTGAGTCATTCAGCTGCCCTCACAAGCAAGACACGCACAGACCACCACTACTATATCGGTCCATTATTTTTTAAAACGCTACAGCCTCTTGCACTGCACACTTCATACAGTCAAAGTCCTTCGAGTAGTATATGAAATATAGGTACATTTTGAAATTGAACTCGCGTGTTATCTCGATCATTTGACGCACATTAAGCTCCTGCACATCTGTTCCTGATGCCCTTTTCCGGTATGAAACCTGTTTGTTCGTCTATGATTTATAGGAGTAGAAACGTTTTTAATCTTTCGTTGATTATGGTAAGAAGAATTTTGCTCGAGTGAGATATCAATGCTACTGTGCGATACTTCCTGCATTCTGCCGGCGAGCCTGCCTTGTTTAATGGTACCAATATTTCAATTCTTCTATTGGAACCTTTGGTGTGAAACACTAAACTTGAAGAGATTTACCACTAAACATCAAATCACTTCTTTTTTTTGGTTAGCGAAACTGCTCTTCGCACGTTTTGCTAACCATATTAGCATCATCAGGAAATGATTCAGTCTAGATTAAATCATCTCCTGATGAAGAGAACGTTTCGCTAACCATGTTAGCATTTTCTCCTGATGATGCTAACATGTCGAGCAGTTAAAAAAAATTATTTGGTGTTTAGTGGTAAATCTCTTAAAGTTCGGTATCAATATTGATTCGGACCATTAAAATGTAGCTGTATTCAACAATCTATCTTCAATATTTTCTTTAAAAGCCAATTAATTTGTTCATGTACGCATTGAGGCCTTTTCAATTTGCTCTCATAAATCTAATTTATAGCACATTATCGACTGTATTTATATTACCATCTACTTCCGTTCGGATAAAATGAAACCATAAATGTGTTTTTTAGCTTTTTTCCCGTCCGCAAAATCCAAATAGGCACAAATTAAATCATTTCCTTGCAAACAAGATTAAAGCCCTAGGAAAAGCGGACGATTTTTTCAGTCTGCTTTATGTCGAGCTTACATGAACATTAAGCTGACAATTCGGCGTGAACGTGGAAAGTCAATAAAGCCGCTCTCCTTATTTCTTTTAGCGAGAGGGAATATGAATAAAGTGGGTGGCAAGAAAATTAACGAGTAGTGGCGAAATGAAATTTGTTTAGAAGAAGATTATTGAAATTTGATAGCAGGGTGTAACATCGTATTGTTTCAAGTAAATATCGTGTACAGTTTGAAATCAAGTTTTATTTATTTACTTATTATCGAATAAATTGAAGTAGAATTTGCTATTTCTTTACAGTTGTATAGGGTACAAAGGACTTTCGTAAATCTAGCCAATAGAACTCTACAGTTTTTTGAGAAAAAGTTTCCTTAAAATATATATCCCAAATGCAATATTTCCGCGGAATACAGGTATGAAAGCAGGTTCAATTTTGATAACAATTTCTTCTATTTTTGATTCGTTTATATCGATCTATCGGAATTCAGTTTTTGTTGCTTTGGCGTCTTAAGATATATTTGGAAATAAAATATATTATATAGCATTTATTCCATACGTTTCCTCATAAATTTGGTTTGTTTTGTTAGAAAAAAAAAACAAAAACTTATACATTATTGTCATATAATATCAAACTTGCTAATAATAATTTTTCACACCATAATACATTTTAAACATTCACGTCACATTAAGAAACACATAATTAATTGTTTTATTATATTAACTGTTCAAAATGTCCACCATCCCATTCCTCGTGAAAGAAACTTCGCCCGTTTATAAATTATTAAACAAAAACTGTAGATTCCTTTGGGGTTTAGCCAATATGCCATTTACATTATTTTTGTCTGAGTGAAAAATCAGGGCTTAAGAGTGCTTGTTCCTGTTGTAAATAATAATGGTAGAGTAACTGCTCTTTCAGTGTTTTATGTATAAGACTGGGGAACAATTTGAAAAATAATTTCTATTGAGTTCGATATTTAAGCTGTTTTATACGTAAATTGACATGCTAATTCCAAAACTTTATTTAGTTTTTTTCAATCACGTCAAGTTTTTTCTGTACAGTTGTTGCGCATCCGACTAAGCTTGGCGAATCACAGAAGTCACTACTGCTCTCCTACCGGCGAACCTTCTTCGACCTAGGAGTGGGGGCGTGAGTGATGTTGGGTCATCCAAAACTAGTTCGGTCAGTTGCGCATGAGATGCTAAAGTTCGAGGGTCTGTGTCGCTCTGATATAGTGAAGTCAAAGTATACATACACAACTACAGATTTTCGTTATGTCGACCTCTGGTAGTTCTCGTCGTAAGTGCTTAAACAGCCCTGATTCATTTTGTTATATATGTGGCAGTTTTACCATCCCCATTCAACGGACTAATATTAGTACATTTGTCAGGCAAGCCTATTTTGCTTATTTTAAAGTAAAAATAGGTGACCAAGATAAATCATGGGCCCCTCATAAAGTGTCCAAGCAGTGTGTAGAGAGTTTACGAATGTGGACGAAGAGAACATGTAATAAACTTTCGTTTGGTATACCAATGGCGAGAGTCCAAAGATCACTTAAGTGATTGCTATTTTTGCATAGTGAAAACATCAGGATTCAACAAGAAAAACAAACATAAAATTGAGTACTCTATTTTACCGTCAGCCATACGCCCTGTGCCTCATTCAGCTGAAATTCCAGTGCCAGTTTTTCAAGAATTACCTTCTTTAGAAATACAAGAATGTGAATCAAGTGAAGATCGAAGTGACTCCACCGACGAAGAATTCAAAGTTTCCAATTATTCTCTTCGTAAAGGATTCAGTCAACATGAATTAAACGATTTAGCACGAGATTTGGGACTATCCAAAAAAAGCATCGGAGTTATTAGCATCAAGACTGCACGAAAAAAATTTGCTTGACAAAGGAGCTAAAGTCACTTACTATCGATCCAGAGGAAGTGAATTTAGGCAGTACTTCAGATTTGTATATTGCCAGAACGTAGAAGGTTTAATGAAAGAATTGGCCATTTCTAACTATAACGCAACTGAATGACAATTGTTTATAGATAGCTCAAAGCATAGCTTCAAGTGTGTTCTCTTACATAATGGAAATTTATACGGTTCAGTCCCAATAGGTCATTCAGTTTATTTGCGTGAAGAATATAGCGACATAAAGAAAGTCATTGACTTGTTGCAATATAATATGCACCAATGGATCATATGGGTGTACCTTAAAATGGTCTGTTTCCTTCTTGGCCAGCAACGCGGGTATACCAAGTATCCCTGTTTTTTGTGCATGTGGGACAGCAGAGCTCGTGAGAAGCATTGGGTGCAATCGAACTGGCTGCCAAGATCTGACCTAAGACCTGGTGATCCAAACATTTTAAATCAGCCACTTGTCGACAGAAAAAACATTGTATTTCCGCCTTTGCATAAAAAACTAGGTCTCATGAAGCAATTTGTTAAGGCTTTGTCAATTGAAGGAGACTGCTTTAAGTATATCATTTCGGCATTCCCTAGCCTGTCATATGAAAAGATAAAGGCTGGTGTGTTTGATGGTGCACAGATTCGGCAACTCGTGAAAGATGAAAATTTCACTGAAACAATGACCAAACTTGAAAGGAATGCTTGGTTGGCTTTTAAAAATATTGTTAAAGACTTCCTTGGAAATACACGAGCGCCGAATTACATCGAAATTGTTCAACAACTCTTGGAGAGCTTTAAAAAGTTTGGTTGCAACATGAGCATCAAAGTGCATCTCTTACATAGTCATCTTGCTAACTTCCCAGAAAATCTTGGTGCTGTTAGTGATGAACAGGGCTAGTGATTCCACCAAGATCTAAAGGTTTTGGAAGCGCGGTATCAAGGTAGATGGGATGTCGTATGATGGCTGACTACTGTTGGAGCATCAAGCGAGAAGAAGAAATTTTTACCATAATATCTTTAATTTTTTTTTATATAAACACAATTTAACTTTTAATAATATGTTAACCTCTGTATGAATAAAATATTCTGATCTATTTGGTCAGATCTCACCTTATTTCCTTTCATATGTACACTTTTAAGGTAAAATGAGGGGTATGCTGTAGCTTAAGAACTTAACTCAGAGATGAAAAATTAGTCAAAAACAAGTCATAGATCCAAGTCAACAAAATTGCTGTTCCCCAGTGTAATCAAATGGGAAAATCCAACATGTACACTCCACTTGTACAACGTCTACTCTTCGAATACTTCTAATAGAATCCTTTTCAGCATGTTGTAAAATGTATTCTTCGACTTTATATATATATATATATATATATATATATATATATATATATATATATATATATATATATATATATATATATATATATATATATGTTATCATCACTCCCAAGCATGCTTCCAATTCACACGGTCCTGAGCTCTCCTCTGCCATTCTGGTCCAATATACTTGATGATGTCATCCGTCCATCGTATTTTGGGCCTTCTTCGCGGGCGTTTGTGATCAAGCGGTATACATTCCAGAATTGCTTTGGTCCATCTGTCATCGCATCGTCTCGCTATATGACCTGCCCACTTCCATTTCAATTCTTTCGCCTTTCCAATGATGTCGCATACCTTCGTTTGTTCTCTGATCCATATGCAGATATTTCTGTCCCGCTTTGTAATGCCAAGCATACACCTTTCCATTCCCCTCTGTGCAACCCAAAGCTTCTGAACTGACTGTGATGTGAGTGTCCATGATTCACTTCCATATGTCAAAACAGGCAGCCCGCACTAATTGAAAACCTCTATCTTCAGGCAAAGTGGGAGTTAGCTCTCCCATATATATATATATATATATATATAAAGCCCTTAAGTTTTTAATTCTTGTTTCAAAGAACTTTTTCATTAAAATGATGTGAAGAAGCTTTGGCTAAAATTTACGGAAGTGCTCTCCCTTACACCCTGTATTTGTATTAATAAAATAAAAACTGTTATTAAATTAAAAAGACGAAAAAGAAGGAAAAAGCGAATGAGATGAGAGAGAGTAAATATTAGTTAAGGATACGTTGAACTCAGCGGCCATTTAACAAACTTAGGCGTTTAAACATCGTTATAAAGGATGATTCATCGTGAGGTTCAGAAAAAATATTTTGAAATAAAACACATAAAATTGAATGTGATGGTGAAAGCTTTATTATGAACCGAAAGAACAATCGAGACCATTTATTTTCTCAAGATTATTTCAATGAAATGTTGGCCGCGGCTATGTCTTAGGTAGTCCATTCTCAAACTTCAATTATCGATCACTTGTTAGAGCGTAATGACCGGAATGTAGCCAATAACACGTGTATTGTTTACTTCCAAGGCCTCAATCGAAGCTGGCTTGTCCGCGTAGATTTGAGACTTCGCTTAACCTTAAAGGTGCATCCAGAGGGGTAATATTACACGATCTAGGCGGCCAATTCACCGGCCTAAAACGTGAAATCAACTGCTCACGGTTGGTTTCACGCGCTGTATGGCAAGTAGCTCCATGTTGTTAGGACCAAATATCACCGACATCACAGACATGAATTTCAGGAAACAAATATCGTTATCACGCCGTTATCTTGGCGTGAAGGCGAAATCCATTGACAGTTACGTTCCGTCCATCCTCATCTTTGATAAAAATGACACGATGAATCCATCATCCAATAAACCGCAACAAACAGTGCATTTTGCTGAATGCATCGGACGTTCTTGAATTGCTTCGGCTGATCATCACCCCAAATCCGGCAGTTTTATTTATTAAGGTATCCATCCAGCCAGAAGTGGGCATCATCGATAAAGAACATTCTGAGATAAAACAAGGGATCTTCATTGTGCTGTGCCAAAGCTCATTCACTGAACACCCCACGTAAACGCAAGTCTGGTGCCTTTAGTTCCTGGACAAGTTGGATTTTTTATGCTTGTAAACCAAGATCCTTGCGCAAAATACGCCAGTTGTTGCATACGACAAACCAACCTGTTGAGAACGTCGTCGAATCGATTGTTCACGGTCATTGCGTACACTCTTAACTACCGCTTCTACATTGCCTTCACCACGTGCTGGACGGGGTCTACTCGGTCGCCGGTCATCCAATAATGAAAATTAGGTCTGTTGATTTTCTGATGGTATTGGCAATAGTGCATTCGGTGGGTCAATTATCCCGACCAGAAGTAGCTCTAAGTGCAGGAGAAACTTGCTTTGCAGAGCGCTGATTTTCCTGGTTGGAGCCTCTGTTCCGGTGTAAGTCTTTCTATGATGTAATGGTATTCAATACTGGAGCAATCGTTGATAAGGCTGCTCTCATCTCTTCGACGATAGTCCACAGGCGTTCTTTTTTTTTTAATTTTAATCGTAGTGAGAGTTGAAACCCCCAATTAGAACGACCCATAAGTAGGTCGTAGCGAATGGTAAGAAAATTGTAATAGCACGCTTTGAAAGCATTTGATACTGATTTTTTTTATGCAGCCAAAAATGTGCTAGCTCTGTTTCGGGAAATTTTAGTTTTAATGTCCGATCAGTTTTTAGCTCCATGAATTTTTCCTGCTCGTTTATCGGTAAGTGTCCAAAGGAAATGCTATCTTAGAATGGATTATGTTTTTTTTTTTTAATTTTTATATTTATTTTTATTTTAACGGATTAGTTTAGTGGAGTGTTTCACTATCAAGCCTGCACTTTTTTTCTGAATTGGTAGCCATGGCATTTGGGAACATTTCATTACTACTATTGCTATCGTGGCTGATCCATAGCACCAACTTAGCACGAAAGCTTTCAATCTTGTCCGATGACATTAAAATATTAGAATTCCTGCCTTGCATTTTTTGTTGAGTTCATTTAAATGAGCGAATATGTCCGCCCGATATACAAGTTTTGTTACCCATTCTTTTTTAAACAGAGAAGCTAAATCTGAACCCTGGGCCTCTAAAAACGTCTGGGTTTCATTTTTTAGCTCGTAAATCGGACAAAGCACTTTTCCGCGAGAGAGCCACCGTACTTTTGTATGAAACAGAAATGACTGATGATCTGCTTCCATTTTGTGACACACTGCATTAAACAGACGAGAGTTCAGCGGTTGCGACTGACTGATGGCGATGTAACTGACCATTCTGACGAATTCTTGTAGGACAGACAACAATTCCCTGGGCAAAGATTTCGTCATTAGTGCTTCCCTATGTAAAAAGTAATGTAAATTGTTAATATTAGGGTTTATTTCAGAAGCCCTGGTAATAAATCCCCAAATTTTTCCAGCCCTAGCTGCTGCTCCTCCTGTGCAAATGCTTATGCAGTCGTGCCATTCCAAATTATGCTCACTGGAGTACTAGTCTGTTACTTGAATATTTCTTTTCCAGTTGTATAACCAGGTAGTGACAGACAATATAAAAAGTCCTCTTTTATTTCATATCCGTCAGTGTACCTCACATTTGAGCTGAGATGCGAATGACCACTGATATCAGTAGACTCGTCGACTTGTAGCGCAAAAACTCCACTAAGCCTTAATTTTTCAATTAACGTTGATTTAATGTCGCTAGGAATATCAATGCGACGTGAGATCGTATCTGTTGACGCAGGTATTTTCCTTGGCGGCTTCTTGGCTAATCATAATCTTGACAACTTTTTTGCAGACAGGTAAAATTAAAGTTTCAGCGAGTGAATGAGCCTTCTTGGATTTAACTAGCATATTAGCGATCACGTAACTTGCTTTTTGCGCTTTGTCTGATGTTTTGAAAGACGAACTCATGAGAGTTACCTGTTTCTTAGACTGGCCTTTCAAACGTTGAAAAAAGGCTTTGTCTTTTTGAGCCACCGATGGATGTTTAGTAGTTAAATGTCATTAAAATTTACTAGGCATCATCGAATTATTACCCAAAGTTTCTCCACAAACAAGACATTTTGGGATTGGGCATGATTTGTCTCCCAATATATAAAGCCATAACTTACATAGGTCTCATCATATTTTCAATTAACAATCTTAGGTTTTTTCTTCGTTGACTCTGCTTCTTCTTGGGAATCATTAGTTTCACTTTACAAACTTCCGGTACGTTTAACGAATGTATCCATTATATTCACGTATTATGGTCTATTTTCTATTACTCTATTTATTTGTAATTAAAAAAGTCAATTACGTTCGCGACGACACAATCACAAACTAGCCGTTAGTTACAGTCGCACGACATCGACGACCAAGCAGGGTGCGGCGTCACAATGTCACATCGGCACGCGCATGCGCGCGGCGATAGACCGTGCGCGAGGCGCGGCTTGCGGGTGAGGCTGTCCCGCTCCTCGCACAACGACGCGCCTCGCTCGCATAACTCTCAGCGGCTAAAACTTGACATTTTTCCGCGGCATACCAACTAGTGATCACGGTACACCAGTTTACCGCAGCTATTTTTGTTATGTACGTTCCATGTACTTACAATTACTACTTTAGTAATTATTTATCTTTATAATAATATTTATATAATGATTATTATATACCTACATCAAATTATATTCAATTCACTCGTTGCGCGTTTCGATAACAAAGCTAGCATCATGGGAAGATGATGTAGCTGCGACAAAACTATGACATACTTGTCGGATATGTTTATGTCAATTTTTTAGGATACAAGCAAGAAGATGTGGTTCGTTATGTCCTTGGATACTTCTAAGACAATCCGGACCTCGTACTAATGTATAACTCACGTATTATTGTCATCGTAACAGTTGTCATCATAACCCCTTTATAACTTCGAGCAATTGCTAGAAACGACGTAGTACATGAACTTCTAATAGAACCATAAGCCTACTACATAGAATATCATATACTCCTTACAGCATGATAAAGTGAACTAAACAGGAAAAATGTGTATCATTTTGAACTTTTTTTTGGTTTCAATCCCGTAGATAGACAATTTCTGAAATATTAGATGTAGGTGAAACTGGGGAGTCTCCAACAATATTTTGAATGAGAATCCAAATTTATCAATTCTTCTATTCGAACTTATGGCGTGAAACACTAAACTTGAACAGATTTACCACTAAACATAAAATCAATTTAATTAAATTTTTGACAGATTGAATCATCCACTGATGATGTCTAACATGGTTAGTGAAACGTGCATAGAGAACTTAAATAATGTGATTTGGTGTTTATTGGAAGGAATCTTTTCTAATAATTTTCTACTCTTCTTAATTCGAATTTAGTTAAACAGTCCAGAAAGTTTCAAGTAACTCCATGAAAATACAATCAATAACATCAAGCCAAAATTTAAAGAGAACGTTCTTGAAATAATTACAAAATACTATTAGAATACAATACCGTTCTGAGTTACTTTAAAACGGCTTCCAATCGTTTTTAAAATATAAACAGGGCCCAAGTCAGCGAGCTTGTCTTGTTTATCTTTCATGCATTCAGCATGAATCAACCATATCAGACGCGCTTTTTGGTTAAATGTTTTGATATTTCTAGAAAGAGCCTCGCTTGCTGAAATATGGCTGAATAATGTATTACATATAGTTTGTTTCAACTGTGTTTGCTGCAGTTTAAGTTACGAGGTGTGTAACTAAAGTTATGAGATTGGTGGTGTAGGGCTTGATCTAGAAACACTGTTAGATTTCCTTTTGGAGTGGAGGCAGGCCAACATTTGAGGCGCATTCAGTACGAGTTTGACCCATGGTCAAACAGGCCCATGGAAATAGTGTTTTGTCAAAAGTCCATGTTTTCAGGTAGTTTAACGCAGTCTCAGAAGGTCAAGGCTTGATTAAAGATAAATCTCGCGACGGAGGGCCTTCAACTGCAAAAAATGTTGAAAATGAAGAATTCGGAATCTTGTGCATGTTGTTTGTTGGCTGACTGTTGCGGTGTCATTACTGGTGACAAATCTTGGATTTTTGAATGCGACCAGCAAATGAAGTGTCAGAGCTAGAAGTGGTCTACACTTCTCCTCATTCACCACGCTCAAAAAAAGCCACAATGAGCAAATCAAATATTAAAAGCATGCTGATTTGCTATTTTGGAAGGCAGAAGATTGTTCATAAATAATTATGTCTCAAGGCCAAACTGTAAACCAGCATTTTTACCGAGAAGTTCTTGAAAGGCTTTCGACAAAGGGTCATTCATATGAGACTAAACCTGAGTGCTGCATCACAAAAATGCGCGTTGCTACATACCGATTTCAGTTCAATTTTTGTGAAGTAAAAATATCACTGTGGCTCAACAGCCTTCTTATTCACCAAACTTGAGTCATCGTGCCTTTTTTTTTGTTTCTTTTCCCAAAATTGAAAATTTACTTCAAAGGGCACAATTTTCAAAACAATGCAGATCATTGAAAAGGCCGTAATCGCCCAACTGAAGGCGATTCCAGTATCTGAGTTTCAGCACTGCTAGAAAGAGTGGATAAGCCATCTTCAGTGCTGTGTGTCTTCCCACGACAACTACATTGAAGGAGACAATGTAGAACCAAAAAAACTAAATTGTTCCGGTTTTCCTACATTTTTCTCTCTGGCCAACCTCCCAAACGTTAAACGTTTGTCTTATACAGTTTCCATCCTGAATTTCACCTTCTGTAATATTTGCTGATCTTAGGTCCTTTTTAATTGCAGCAATCCATTTAATTGTTTCTATTTTAGCTCTACTTCTATTTTCATAAAATTCAACTATTTGTCTAGTTAATTTACTCGGTTTCATGCATTTTATGTGTCCGAAAAACTTGAGTCTTCTTTTTCTCATATCGCTATGTATATCTGTGTATTATTAGATTTCTTGGTTTTCTCAAGGTACGTATATTTTGCTATTTATTTGTTTGGAGCCTAAGATTTTTATTATGATTCTTCTTTCTTTCGTTTCAATTTCCTGGATGTCTTTCTTTCTATTCAAAATGAGTGTTTCTGCGCCATATTGACGTTCTGGCTTAATAACTGTGTTGTAATGTCTCAGTTTTGTATTTTTAGATATGAATTTTTTGTTGTAAATATTTCGTGTAAGTCTCACTGCAGTTTTCATTTTTTGACATCTACCCTTATTGGCCGCTTTTTCCAACCCGTTATCCATGACTATTTCACCCAAATACTTAAATTGAGAGACTCATCTGATGTTACTATATTTTGTTTTTAGAAATAGTCTGTTGCAATTATATCTTGAGCTAAAATTACTAGATCTTCAGCAAACGCCAAACAATCTATTTTGATGTTGGTTCTCCCCAGTTTAATGGGCTGGTCAATATTCAGGGCCAAGAGTGGCGAGAATCCATCCCCTTATCTCACTCCAGTTTTAATTTCAAAAGGCTCTGAGATGTCACCCATGAATTTAACTTTTGACCTTGTGTTAGTGTTACTTCAATAATTGGCAGCGTTTCCAGATCTAGTCCTTGTTCTTTCAACATTTGGAATAAAGATTCGCGGTCAATAGAATTATATGCTTTTTTGAAATCCACAAATCTACAGACGAGATTTTTATTGTATAATTTGATGCCTTAGGATCAATTTTATATTCAGGATCTGCCCGGTCGAAAACCTGTTTGATATTCACCAATTGTATGTTCTAACTGTACCTGTGCTATGTCTAATAGATATTGAAATATAATTTTGTAACAAACTGGGAGCAGAGATATCCCTCTGCAGTTGTTTACATCCATCCTATCTCCTTTCTTATGTAGTGGATGAATTAGAGTATCTTTCCAATCGTCCGGAATCCGTTCGGTTTGCCAAACTTCTTGTAGAATTTTGGTTATTTCCTTGACTGTACCTGGACCAGCGGACTTTAAAAGTTCAGCAGTGATTCCATCTTTACCAGAAGCTTTTTTATTTTTAAGTCGTTTGATTTGCCTAATTATTTCATCTTCATTCGGTGGTAATGAATCTCGGTTTGTTTGTTTAGGTTTAGTGTTGGTAATCTGTATAAGGGCTCAGGAAAGTTTAATAGTTGTTCAAAATATTTGGCAAGTTCTTTGTAATAGTCTTGGTTGTTTAGAGCTAATTGTCCGTTTTCCTTTCGGAAGCAAATACTTTGGGGTTCATACCTGTTAATTTAGTTTTAAATGTTTTGTAAAAATTTCGGGAATTATTTTTTGGAAATCTTTTTCTATTTCATTAAGTTGATTGTTTTCATATATTTTAGTTTGTCTAATTATGTTCTATGTTTCTTTTCATACTTCCAAAAAAGATGTTATAGTTTATTTCTGTTTTTGACTATTCCACTCTTTGAATGTTTTATTTCGGGTTAATACTGCTTGCTCGCAAACATTCCACTACGTATGTTTTCTATGTTTTTCTACGTTTGTTTTTGTTTCAGTTCTTGCTAGATCTGTGCTGGTTGTTTATCAAGCTCTTCTGTTAGGGTTGGTTTTATTTTCGTAGGGTCAAACTTTGGGATTAGTAGTCTCTTTTGTATACGGATTCGAGGTTTTAAGCTAAATTTGATTCTAGTCAAGTAGTGCTCCGTGTTTCTGTTAGCTCCTTTTCTAACTTGAACATTCAAAATCTCTTTATAATTGGGGGTACGAAATGGCAACATTTTTTTTTGGACACCTCCAGGTCTTTTGTTTTGTTATTCTCTTCTTAAAATGGGTTAACATTATTTTTAGATTAAGCTGCGAACATAGTTCAACCAATCTTCTACCATTATGGTTAGTCCATTTATGAGCGGGAAAACTGCCGACTGTTTTCCTGTCCTTTTTTTCTTTCCCTAATTGGGCGTTGATATTATCCAATAGTATCTTTACATTGTTTGAGCTAAGTTAGACTTTTCCAGAATTTCCCAGAACTTATTTACTTTTTCAGGCTTAGATTTATTTTATTCGTTAACTGGGAAGTGTGTATTGATTAATGTATAGTTTTTGTTAGCATTATTTACTGGCTGAACATTAGTTATATAATCAAGAATTTTTTTGAGATAGCGAAAGCAACACCGAGATGTGGTGTATTTTTTTGTTCGTTTTACTTTTAAAAAGTCTGTAGTAGCCGAAGTCTAAGGGGTGTTATCATCTGTCAACCTGGTTGCTTGCAGAGCTAAAATTTGTATTTTTTGCTGATTTAATGCTTGCCCCATTTCGTGTAGTTTTACTGGGCGCAGTAGTGTGTTGATATTTACGGTTCTAAAGAAAGTTTTTGTTTTCGGTTTGAGACGTTGGCCAGAGGTCTCCGACTTCCTTTGAAGATTTTGCGTTTAAGCCCGGACGTCCCAGAATCCGAAAGTCCAGTTGTAAAAGCAACGCTGGCAGAGGATTGTTTATCTCCTGGGGTAATTTTGTAATTACTAGAACGCTTCATCTTATACTTGAAATTAAAAGTTTGAACCATGACGGTTTAGAGGTTGACTGGAGGGGTTTGTTTCAGAATTTAAATCTTACCCGCACCACTGGTGAACAGATGCTGACCACTCAACCACTTGATACAAGTCAGGCGCTAAGTGGATTGAGTTTTTGCCTTGGTTCGGGGCTGCTTATTTTGAGATATTCGCAGCTGTCCATTAATATCTAATAGAACTTTTACTATTCGCCACCTGTGACCCGTTCAGCGTTCACCTTACGCGAGGTATACTAGTGAGAGGATTTATAGTTTTTATTTTTAATACCAAATAAACTCCTTGTGAGTCAATTTTTCAATGAAAGTAGCCTTAAAATGTTTTGAAACACCTCTTAAACATTTTGGTTGTTCATTTTTGCACTCAATTTAATCCTGTTCTTGTGAGATTGTTTGGGTTGTCTTATCCTACATGATTTTCCTTTCCTTGCTGACCTAACTACTCGTTCATCTGACATATGATTTACATGTTCATTCCAGCATCTCCAACATTTTCTTGCCCAACGCACTATATCTTCGATCTTAAGTTGTCCTTTATTTTCGGTGTTCCCTTTTCTGTTTCAGAATGTATTCGCTGTTATTGCATCTGAATTCATTTCCGTTGTCCGTAATAGTCATTTTATTATTGACGTGTTTGCTAAGGTCTCGGCCGCCTATGTCATAATAGGGTTTAAGCACGCTTTATAGATTTTTATTTTGCACTCTGTCACCATGTTTTTATTTCTCCAGAACAGTTTGCTGTCATTTTATTTCATATTGGTTCTTTTGTTATTGTCATACGCTACATTTTACTCATGGTTGAAGCGGCCAGGTTGCATATTTCAGCTTCATGGTGCATCCAGAACTCACTTATTATATCGAGATTAATTATCAAAAGTACGAACAGTTTTTAATATACTTACATTGATAATATTTTCTTTTCGGTAGCCATTTGATTTATTTATTTTTGTTGTTTGTTCTATTAAAAAGTTAGTAAATAAAACCTGGAAGATTAAATCGTCAAAACGATCGTATTTAAATGACCTGAACACTTTTTATTCCGTTTGTGGCGAGTACACAGTGAATTTTCAAAAACCTATATTTGAATTTGTGCAAAATGTATATTTCGCTTACTTTAACTTGAAAATCAAAGACATTGATAAACCATGGATTCCAAATAATGTTATCAAATTGTGTAGAGAACATTTAAGGCAATGGACGAATGGTAAAGGAAGTCAATTGAAGTTTGGTGTGCTGATGATTTGGAGGGAACTAAAAAATCACTTCGATGACTCTTATTTTTGCTGAGTCAAGGTACATGCTATTGGTACATGGTTCAAAAAAAAAATTACCTATCCCGATCTGGTATCTGCTAAAAGACCTGTTTCTCATTTAGAAGATGTGCCTGTTCCAGAATGTAGTACATCCGAAGATAGGCAAGCTTGTTCTAGCGAAGAAAGTGATAATTTTGAAGCTATATCGTCAAAACGCCTATTTTTTAGTCAAGACGCTTTAAGTGACCTCATCAGAGACCTCAGTCTTTCTAAAGATCAGAACTGTTGGCATCCAGACTCAAAGAGAGGAATTTACTTTGTTCAGATACAAAAAATACATGTTATCGTACGCTAGAAAAAGAACTGCTTCCGTTTTTTTGCTCAGAAAATGTTATTAAAAAATTATTTTTTTATAAAATTTTTATATTATTTTTATACCAAAAAACGGTTTTCTAGCATCCTTCGACATTAGCAACATGTTCCCGAATATTTCGAATAAGGATTGCCTACAACTAATAGATAATTTACTCATAAAAAATAACATCAATCCAATTATTAATCACGATATTTTAGAACTATTTAACTTATGCGTTATTAAATTATTTTTAATTTAATAATGTTTTTTTCAAACAATAGGATCGTCTAGCAATGGGTTCCACACTAAGCCCTTTATTATCAGAACTGTGTATATCAAACTTAAAATAAGAATATTTTAAAATATTTTTTTAAAACGAATAAAGCAAAAAATATATTGTTTTAGTTTAGATATGTAGACGACAGTTTATTATATTGGAAACGACAGACAAGTAGAAGACACATTAAAACATTTAAATATAATTCATCCAAAAGTAAAATTTACACAAGAAAAAGAACGAAATCAAACCATAAATTTTCTGAACCTTTCAATATTCAAACAAAATATTAAATTATTATTTAATATCTATAGAAAATCCACATATTCAGATATAACAATTACAAAACAATCAATCCACCTCATTACACATAAATATGCAGCATATAAGCCCACGATACACCGAGCTTTTACAATTCCATTATCCGAAAATAATCGAAAAATAGAACTGTAAAAAGTAAAACTGATAGCATAAAAGAACGGCTTCAAAGAAAAATTAATTAGTTACTTAATAAATAAAAAACGGAAACAATTATTAATTCATCAAGTATACCCAAAAGTGAAACAAACGAGTGATAAAAAATACTCACAGATTATATATTTCCGTCCAATTTCGGAACAATTAGTTTGCTCTTTGAGGAAACATAATTTGTAAATAGTGTTTAAAACCCCCTAGTTAACCAGTAAATTAGTTTTTAATAAAAAATCTGGAGTGAGTTTATATGTTAAGTTGCAACGAGTGCAGTAGCTGCTATGTGCTAAAATTTTCAGACTAGATTCAAAGAACACAAATCTGCGTACCTATTAAAGAAATAAAATTTTTATTTTGCAACCATTACATAGATACCGGACATATATTTCCTGAGATAACAAATTTAAAAATTTTACATACAGCGCCAAAAAGCAAAAGATTAAACATTTTTGATGCGATATATATATATATATATATATATATATATATATATATATATATATATATATATATATATATATATAACCGGATATATATTTCCTGAGATAACAAATTTAAAAATTTTACATACAGCGCCAAAAAGCAAAAGATTAAACATTTTTGATGCTATATATATATATATATATATATATATATATATATATATATATATATATATATATATATATATATATATATATATATATATATATATATATATATATCATCATCATCATCATCATCAGCCCGTATCGATCCACTGCAGGATGAAGGCCTCTTCAGCATGCTTCCAACCTTCACGGTCCTGGGCTTTCCTCTGCCACTCGGGTCCAATATACTTAACGATGTCATCAGTCCATCGTGCTTTCGGTCTTCTTCGCGGACGTTTGCGATCAAGCGGTATCCACTCCAGGATTGCCTTGGTCCATCTGCCGTCCCATCGCCTCGCTATATGGCCTGCCCATCTCCATTTCAACTGTTTTACTCTTCCAATGATGTCACAGACTTTTGTTTGTTCCCTGATCCATGCGCAGGACTTTCTGTCTCGTCTTGTAATGCCAAGCATACATCTTTCCATTCCCCTCTGTACCACCCGAAGTTTTTGAATTGATTGCGATGTGAGTGTCCAGGTTTCACTTCCGTATGTCATAACGGGTAGAACGCACTGATCGAATACTTTTCTTTTCAGGCAAAGTGGGAGTCTGCTCTTAAACACTATGTTGAGCCTACCAAATGCCTGCCAGCCACATTTAACACGCCGTTCCACCTCCCGGGCGGTATTCCCCTCCATGGAAATCCTCTGCCCAAGATATACAAAGCTGTCCACAATCTCTAAATCCCTTTCTAAAACTGAAATCCTTCTGTCCTGAGCGAAGTTATTGAACATAACCTGACTCTTTTTCAGGTTTATTTTCAAGCCAAATGGTTCGCCAGCCCTTTGTAGTTCTTGTATGCGTCTTTGCAGCTTCTCTGGGTCTTGTGAAATGAGAATAATTTCATCTGCAAATCTAAGATGGTTTAAGTTTGCACCATTGATCTTTACCCCATCCTGTTCCCAATCCAGTTTACGGAATACTTCTTCAAGGCCAGCCGAGAAAAGAATAGGCGATATTGCGTCACCCTGCCGTACACCTCGTTCTATATTAATTCCCACTTCAAGATCATCAAGGTGAATTGTGGCTGTAGCTCCATCATATATCGATTCTAATAGGTTTACATAGGCTCTCTCTACACCTTGGCTAAGCAGTGCATCCATTATCGCATGCTTTGAGATGGAATCAAATGCTTTTTCGTAGTCGATGAAAGCCAAGCACAGTGGCATGGTGTATTCGTTGTGCCTTTCTATGACCTGCTGTACAACCTGGATGTGATCCATTGTACTGAATCCACTTCTGAATCCTGCTTGTTCTCTTGGTTGTGCGTCATTCAGTTTTTTTAATATTCTTTTAGAAATTATCTTAGTGAAAACTTTGTACATCACTGATAGGAGGCTTATTGGACGGTAGTTCTTTAAATCTTCCTGTGCTCCTTTTTTATGTAAAAGGATCACTTCTGCATTGTTCCATAAGTCAGGTACTTTTTGTTCTTTGAGGCATTTTGAGTATAAATTTGCCAGTGTTTTATGTAACGTCCGACCACCAGCTTTTAGCATTTCGACAGTTACACTATCCTTTCCTGGAGCCTTGCCGTTCTTCATCAATTCTATAGCATTTGTTACTTCCTCCACTAGGATATCTGGTATTATATATTGTTCTTCTGTGGGTATTGCTGTCCCTGACTGGCTCTGATCTTCATATAACTGGGAATAAAACCTTCTGACAATCTCTAACATTTGGGTACGCGTCCTGCACACTGTGCCATCCTCACGCTTTAAAGCATATATTTGCGTTCTTTTGTTTCTCAGCTTCTGTTTAGCTTTGTTAATTCCTTTGTTTTCTTCCAGGGTTTTTTTCACTAGCTGCATATTGAATCGGCGCGTGTCCTGTCTGATACGTTTTCTTATAGTTTTGCAGAGCTCAGTGTACTCGACCCTGCCAAAAGGACTACCTGCATTTCTCATTGCTCGCCGTTTCTTCATTAAATTAATGGTCTCACTGGAGATTTTTGTTTGTTTGAGACATTTTTCCTCTGGTGCTATCGAAGCAGCCGTTTGAAGTACATTGTTGGCGATTTCTTCATATTGAACTGATATTTCCACCTCCTCTGGATCTTGTAACGCAGCAAACCGGTTTGACAAAGCAATCTCAAAATCGCTTCCTCTCTCCAGCAGTTTTCCAGAATCCACCTTGCCCTTCTTTGATCTTACCATTTTTTCGCGCTCTTTTCGACAGTCAATCCGAACCCTTGCTCGTACAATTCGGTGGTCACTTCCAACATTAAAATTGTTAAGGACAGTACAATTGGTAAATATTGTTTTATCGTTGGTCATGATGTAGTCAATTTCGCTTGTGAGCCCAGATGGACTTTTCCATGTCCATTTTCTGCTGATATTTTTCTTATAGAATGAATTCATAATATATAGTTCTTGTCCTTCAGCAAAATCAACTAATCTGTCACCTCTATTGTCTCGCTCACCAGTTCCATATGGGCCAGTTGCATTTTCGTCTGTTCTTGTTGTTCCAATTCTGGCATTAAAATCACCCATCAGGATTTTCTACCTACATTTCTCCTTGTATAAAAGCTGGGCCACATCATCATAAAATTCCTCAATTTCCTCATCTTTATGGCTTATAGTTAGTGCATAAGCTTGGACGATTTGAAGCCTAAACTTTTTATTCACCTGAATGACGCATTGGGCTAATCGGTCGGATGTACTTTCAAATTTTACCACACTGTCCTTCAGCTGTCGATTGATGAGGAATCCTATTCCGCCACATCGGCCATTTTCCGTACCTCGAGTGTAGAGTACGTGTCCAGTTGGTTCCAGTTTGATTAACTCTTCACCCTTCCTTCGTGTTTCACAGAGCCCAATAATATCCCAATGTATGTTGTCAAGTTCGATTAACAGTTCTTGCAATCGGGCCTCTGTTTTCATAGTCCGTATATTTAACGTTGCAATGTCAAAAGTCCAATGGCAGCCTGATCTATATATATATATATATATATATATATATATATATATATATATATATATATATATATATGTATATATATATATATATATATATATATATATATATATATATATATATATATATATATATATATATATTTATTTATTACTTATTAAACGATCAGATAGATCTCTGAAATTCCCCACTATTTAAAATATTTAAAAAATTAACCCCAATAACAGTGTAAAAGCTTAAAAGTATTATTTGATAATGTAACATTGTTTTACGAAACTATAGTCACACAAAGATAAAAAATGTGATAAATTTTATGTTAATTTAATTTATTTTAATGCCAGTCTTAATATTTATGGACATATTGTGCAATTTATACCAAAATCTTGTTCAATTAAAAAAGGCAATCCGATCTATTTATCAATCCATGACACAAAGTAAACACCAGTTATTAAATTTCATTAAACTTCAATCCAGTAATTACTCAAATCAATTTGTTAAGCAAAATTGGTCTAGTATTATCACATCATCCATCTTTAGAAGTTGTTTAATTAATATTGTAAATAGACCCTCGGCTCGTACAGATATTGTAATTCCGGATAGATTAATCATTAATCCATCCAGTATTACCTCAAACATTTTCCTGGACGTTTAAACGGGATGTTTAACCTTTATCAATCGATGAATAAACGCGATCAAGACGATAAAGAATCACCGGTGATTGGGCATGATAGATGGTATCAGGAGCGTTCTAGATCGAGTTTGAAAAGAAAGAAACGAGTATCCAAAAGATCTCAGAGTGCGGCCGAATTCTCGAAAAGTTCCGTTTCAGCGGCAATGAAACGGTCAGCATTTCGAAACAGAAGCCAGAGCTCAGAACAAAGAAACAGTTGCGATGATGGCAAAAGCAGTCCTCAAGGATCAGAATCTTTTGCTAAGACGTTTTTTGGTTCAAGAAGGTGAGTGAAAATGCTTTATTCTACCTCCAATTGAACAACAATCAATATTTAAAAACTTCTTGTATGTTCTTGTATGTATCTCAAAAATAAAATAAAGTACATACAAAGCTAAACTAATGTAAATATTAGTTTTGATTGATTGCGCGGTTGGCTCTTGGTGAAACATAGTAACAATGATAATAATTAAAACACTTGGTATTTGTTTCACAATATATTCAAGATATTCTCTAACATGTTTCGGCCTCGCGGCCATTCTCAAAGAGAGTTATGTATAAACTAAACTGAAGTTTCAAAGTGCTGTCTAATGGAAGTCGGTTTTTTCATCTCCTTAAATTTATTACACTATCAATAATTGGAGTATTTCCGAAGTCTAGCTGGGTGTTTGTTAGGTTTTTGCCGTCGTATATGGCTTTTTTAATTTCGAAAATTTCCAGGTAATTTAACAGTCTGCTTTTATTGCAGCTATGTATTAATTTGGTATTATTAATGTTAAAAAATGGTTCTGGTCTATACAATGTTCGGCAAAGCCCGTCTTTCTCTGATTGTGTAAAATTGAATATTTATGTTCTTTTAGCCTATCATTGAGCGATCGGCCCGTTTGGCCTATATAAATAGCGTCACACATATTACATTTAATTTCGTATACTCCAGATTTGTCACAAAATTTTGCTCTTTCTTTGTTATTGTTTAACATCGATGCAAGATTATTCTTATTAACAGATATAATATTAATATTTTCGTTCTTTAACTGATTTGTGATTCTTGAACTTAATTTGTGAATATAGTTTATAGCATGCCAATTTTTAGAATCTTTTTCGGGTGTTGCGGCATAAAAATGTTTGGTGTTGTTTTTCTTAATCTTGTTTTTTATCATTTTATCTATGATGCTTGGCTGATATCCATTATTCCTTGCGATATTTTTGATAATATTAAGTTCTTTTTCATAGCTGTCTTTTTTAAGTGGAATCGTTAGAAGTCTGTGGGTCATACTATGAAAAGTGGACATTTTTACATTCCATGACTGATTTGAACTTGCGTGAATAATTGTATCGGTATACGTGGGTTTTCTAAATATTTCGAATTCTAATTTATTCGGTGTTCTTATTATTTTTAAATCTAAGAAATTTAATGAATTATCCGTCTCTGTTTCTATTGTGAACTGGATTTTTGAGTTTACACTGTTTAAATATTCAAGAAATTGACCCAATAGTCTTTCTGTACCGGTCCATATGCAAATAATATCATCGACATACCTGGCCCAAAAATGTATGTGTCTTGTATAATTAGTGTCGCTAAATAAATATATTATAAAAAATTATATGGCTAATTTTGAAAACAATTTATTTAGCGACACTAATTATACAAGACACATACATTTTTGGGCCAGGTATGTCGATGATATTATTTGCATATGGACCGGTACAGAAATACTATTGGGTCAATTTCTTGAATATTTAAACAGTGTAAACTCAAAAATCCAGTTCACAATAGAAACAGAGACGGATAATTCATTAAATTTCTTAGATTTAAAAATAATAAGAACACCGAATAAATTAGAATTCGAAATATTTAGAAAACCCACGTATACCGATACAATTATTCACGCAAGTTCAAATCAGTCATGGAATGTAAAAATGTCCACTTTTCATAGTATGACCCACAGACTTCTAACGATTCCACTTAAAAAAGACAGCTATGAAAAAGAACTTAATATTATCAAAAATATCGCAAGGAATAATGGATATCAGCCAAGCATCATAGATAAAATGATAAAAAACAAGATTAAGAAAAACAACACCAAACATTTTTATGCCGCAACACCCGAAAAAGATTCTAAAAATTGGCATGCTATAAACTATATTCACAAATTAAGTTCAAGAATCACAAATCAGTTAAAGAACGAAAATATTAATATTATATCTGTTAATAAGAATAATCTTGCATCGATGTTAAACAATAACAAAGAAAGAGCAAAATTTTGTGACAAATCTGGAGTATACGAAATTAAATGTAATATGTGTGACGCTATTTATATAGGCCAAACGGGCCGATCGCTCAATGATAGGCTAAAAGAACATAAATATTCAATTTTACACAATCAGAGAAAGACGGGCTTTGCCGAACATTGTATAGACCAGAACCATTTTTTAACATTAATAATACCAAATTAATACATAGCTGCAATAAAAGCAGACTGTTAAATTACCTGGAAATTTTCGAAATTAAAAAAGCCATATACGACGGCAAAAACCTAACAAACACCCAGCTAGACTTCGGAAATACTCCAATTATTGATAGTGTAATAAATTTAAGGAGATGAAAAAACCGACTTCCATTAGACAGCACTTTGAAACTTCAGTTTAGTTTATACATAACTCTCTTTGAGAATGGTCGCGAGGCCGAAACATGTTAGAGAATATCTTGAATATATTGTGAAACAAATACCAAGTGTTTTAATTATTATCATTATTAATGTAAATATTGTTCAACTAATAGGCAGTATTACCTCCCCTCCCCTTTTTATTAATGCGTAAACTTTTCGATGTATGCCAATAATTAGGTTATTAATAATGTCTTGTGATAACTTGGTCCATTTGTTTTGAGCGACTAAAATTAGCTATATATATATATATATATATATATATATATATATATATATATATATATATATATATATATATATATATATATATATATATATATATATATATATACATATAAACTAAAAAGGGGTAATATTCACTACATTATTTATTATTGAAATACATATATCCTTATGTTTAATGTCCCTTAAACAAAATTAACTTTAAAAAGGAATAAAATAATTTTTTACTTTGTTATCTATCACTTTTATTTTTAAAAGTCAAATTTATGTGACTATAGTTTCGTAAAAGGACTTTACATTATCAAACACTACTTTAAAACTCCTTCGTTTCCTTTTTAAAAAATGAACTATCACAAAGTAACGGACAAATCAATCAATAAAATAATTTTTTTATATGTTTTACACATTTTTTCATTTACTACACCGTTTTGGCAAATATAATTAATTCTTGTAGTTTAAATAGTCACTAAATAAACTAAAATGTTAGATATAAACTCGAGATTAAACTCATTTTTCACGACAACTAAAAAAACTAACTTTCAAGAGTAAATGCTATGAAAGGTGTTTATCAAAATGATAAAATAAAATATTCTTCTATTTGGAATATTTGGGAAATCTTGAAAAAAAATGAACTGGTTTATAACATGAAATCCAAATCACAATGGAAGTAACATTTACATTTATTAGTATAATAATTTCTGAAAACGATTATAAAAAAAGGTAACACTCTGTATGATTAATTATATTTTATAGATTATATGAGTAAAGTAACATATTTTATATGTATCAAGCGAAAACTAAAAAATTATCTGAATTTTTAAGGCCCAGTATCTCAGAAAACTAAACATTTTAGAACATATGTTAAAAAATAAGTTCTAAAAAAATTAATCACTATCTTGAATAACATTACCTAAATCAATCTGACTACGCCTATGCATACCAGGCAATATGTTTACTTTATAACCTTAAAATGTAATTGAAACAAAATACGCTTTTATTTCTAAATAATTGTAAAATTTACAATTTAAAGCACTTACCTATGCAATGTTACTCCCGAATTTTGATTTTTTCGTGTCAGGGAACAACCACAAGACGCACAACTAACCATATTTTATATAAATAATAATATTATAAATATTAATATGTATTTACACTAGAACACACAAAAAGAGTATTCCAGTACACTTATTCAGCACTTATTATTGATCAAAACACACGAAAATTGTACAAATCTACTAATAAACTTCTAAATTGTTAACACCAACTAGCAAAATTCCAAAACAATGAGCCATCTGTGGTGTTTTAATATGACCGTTTCCGTCTCCATTTATACGTGCATTAAGATAGGCAAGGCTCCTTTCGGTTAGTTTTATATTCAAAGCACTTACCCCACGCAGTACGAAAGATCGCAGTACCGGATGCAATATCATCTTTTGGCATCATTAACCTTTACTTTTTTGAAGATTCCAAGGAAAATGCAACTACTATTATATCAACCTGCCATGTTCACATGATCAAAACATTTTTGGCGTAACAGCTAACCAGGTTTTCAAAATCATGATAGCAATAAAGGCTGTAAACATATCTTTACCAATTATGTCATCACCATATATATGGGAACATTATTTGGCCAGTAAGACCTCCAGATTTAACGGTATGTAATTTTTATTGATAGAATGATTGTAAAAGGTCTACGTTGTCCCACACAAAATATTGCTGAGCTGAAACTCAGTATTCAACACTTGTTACAAAAGTTAAATACTGAAGGTTGAAAAAGTGTTATTGCTTATTTTTTTGCGAAAGGACTACATTTCAAAAAAGTGATACCATGATAAAACAACTTTTGTGTGCTCAAAAATGGACTTCACCAGTGTAATTGAAATTGACAAATGTGATAGACCGGTCCCAGTATCAATTTAGTTTTAGACTTTATTAGATGTACCAGTGCCACTCAATATATACAGAGAAATGTGGTTTCAACCAACCAATACAACCAGTACAACATTTAGCCAAACTGCGTCACAGAATTGTTGAAACAGCAGAAGAAATAAACGCAAGGAGATTCGCACAACTGGTGAAACGATCTTTTCTGAGGCGACGCAGAGCATGCATTCGTATCGAAGGCAAACAATTTGAGTATTAGCTTTAGTTTTAAAGAAAAATATTGTGATAAATAAAAGTATTACAGTAATTCCTTTCGTTTCATTTTGATTAAGTTTTATCTTAATAAAATAACAGACCAATTATTAATTTGACTCACACGTATAGCCTTTGGGTTGAGTTTATTTGATATAAGGTTCTTTTGCAAAAAAATGCAAATAATATTTTTTGTGGAAAGAAAAATGGTAATTGTCTATCTTAAAGTTGAATGTCAATCTGTCTCTCTCTAATTTGTTGTCGAACAGCGTCACTATCTATCTCACTCTGTCACATCTGTCCATCTCACTTACACTGGCCTATCACAAGTCAATTTTTGAGCACACAAAAGTATTTTTTATCAGTTTCGGGGCACACTTCCTACAAATATTCTAGAAGAAATTTTTACTTTCCGATACGATCTTAACATTTTTGATTCAATCTCCGACTTAAGTATATCTGATTCCTTTTCCGGAATTAATATAAAGATATCTATAATAGTTTCATATCGCCGTTGGCCTGTAGATAAGCAATTTCAATATATCCTATGTTTTTCCCCGTGTATACTTGAGACTTGTTATATAACATAGTATTTTAGGTTCATTACGATACGCATAATGTCGTAGCTGTTTTAGTTCAGTTTTAGTTTTAGATTCCCTATCGCTATGTTAGTTTCAAAATGATTTTTCATAAATTAAATCAATTTCATTTAATTGAATCGTGTCAGGAATGTAGACATCGGGAAATAATGATTTTTATATGAAGCGTTATTTATTAATTAATCCGAGTTAAACTTGCATTATTTTTAGAGATTATTACATCATGGCTGTCCTTGATGTCAACTTGGTTGTAGGCGTATTAATGAAAGAGTAAATGAATAACTGCGTATCCGTTTATGTATATAACATATTTTAGAAATGACAGAATTTAATCAACGTAAATGAAAATAGAGAGACATTGAAATAGTATTGATACGGTTAGTCATGTAATTTGTATTTTCCAAATAATTAGAAATATGTGGTGGAAAATAACACCGATTTGAAAAATATTAATTTTTATCATCAGTCTTTCAATGGAAAAAAGTGGATAATGCACAAAAAAATTTTTTGTTACTTCATACATTTTAGACTTTTAAGCCAAATATCAATTACTCTATCGACTCTAGAATTATATTGAATAATAAAAAAAGATTAAACCAATTGTATTATTGTAGCACTGAAACATAAAGCTTAACTAAAAAAAACCAAGATGCACTGGAAATATAGTAGCGATAGATACTGAGGAGAATGTATGGACTATTTCAGGGGAGAGCTGGTTGGAGCACAAAGATGATTCACAGCAAACGATTAAGTTTCTTGGTACGTGTAGAAAGAGTTGTTGATAGGATTAGCAAAAAGAGTGGTTGAGAGGAGATCGTAAGGAAAAAGGCCATGATGAAAAAGAAAATACAAAACTAAAAGGAGTGGTCAGTAATAACAGCAGAGTCGAAACAGAGATATGCTATCCAAAGCTACCACCATACAGTATCGTATAAAAATTAATATTAATAATAATAATTTATTCAATTCCCTTGACAAACATGTATGGATCAAATCAAAATTGAAATAATGTTCAGTAGCACAACATCAGAAATACTACATGATATGATAATTAGTAACCACCAGTGGCGACTCGTCAGGGAAGGCGATGGGGCGCCGCCTCTCCAGTATTTATCACAGCAAATAATTTTTCAGAGCAAAATTTCCGTTCAGTTTCTTTCCTTTAACTCATTTTAAGATATTAAAAATTAAAATCTCCAAATGTAGAAGAACGTCTGTCGACCCATTACTCCAAATAATGCGGATAAAAATTCTATCCTCGGCGACCGTATGCCACGTCATCTTTTCTTATCGTTGTCGTTACATGTTTTGTTGGTTACCAAAATTCGGGGGTTTAACTGCTTTCTAAAATATGCGATTTGGGCATAGATTCCCTGCTACCGAGCGTATCGGTAATTCGTTTTAAACGCTGATTTGACGAATTCAGAGCTTTTGATATGTCTCCCGCCACGTATTTCGTTTTGAATCGCGAATACTTGTTTTGCCACGTGTGTACACTCTGAGTAATACTTTTTAAATAAAAATAATCAACTTTTAATTGCAAATATGAAGGTGTCTGATTTAAAACAGTTAATAATGATTAATTTAAGTTTGGATGAGAAAATTGAATTAAAAATTAACGATCGTTCCACGCCCGTATTGAATTTGAGTAAGTTCAAAAAGAATGTAAAAATAGGGCAAGTTTTACGCGAAAATTTGACAGTACAATTCGTACACTACAATCGTGACAATTTCGATAGAAAATGAAAATGACGATAGAAAAAGAAGATTTTGAAGACCGAATTGGAATTTTGTTATTCAAGGCCCGAAATTTGTTAAAATGAAGATATTAAAGGCTGTTTAACGTCATTAACTTTTATTTTGAATATGGGACTGGATACAGCTTTCAAATAAATTACTAAGGCATTGAAAATACTAGTGACTATACCGATGGCCACAAACCGAAAGGTGTTTTTCGACTTTGAACTTGATTAAAACATATTTAAGAAATTCAATGGGGGAGATAGACTAAATGCTTTTGGTATGTTAAATATTGAGAGTGCTATGGCCGAACTAATTCCGGACTTTAATGAAAAAGTTGTTGGAAAATGCATTTTGAACCAAAACTGGCGAATGGAATTTCACTTTAAAAACTAGAAAACGGCGAGGTGTTATTCACCGACAAAAATTTGTACAATAACCCCTTTTTGTCATAGAACTATATTTTTTTGAACTTTTTATGAACTTTTTCGAATTGTCTCTATTGATTTGCAGTTACAATAAAGTGTTTGAAGTGTTTACACTTCGGAAAACGTTAAGGACCTACTTATTCATTCCTTTATCTGCGTAACAAACACCAACCCATCCTCCAATGTCCTTGTAAGTAGTAACAATATACAATTTTAATGTTTTCCTTCTTCACCTCCTGTATAGAGTTTCAATAGCACGAAAAGTAAAAAACGAGGAAGGGGAAAGCAAAAAACATCTTCAGCAGCACTATTTTTTTCTACGTTCTCCCAATTTAAAAACCCAGGAGCCACCACTGGTAACCACAAAAAAACATTTAATACAATTAGTGATCAGACATATATTACCCCAAGCTATAAAAATTGTCATATAGGAAACTCGCGGACTATTTTTTTAAATTTGTTTTCATTCTGAATATGCTTAAACCATTATTGCAATTTATTATACAGCTTTACACAACTGTAGTATATATTAGATTGAATTATCTTACATGAATGTATCGGTAAAACAAGATCATCACCGTCTCGTGTATCATAATAATGCAAATGAATACTCTTCACTGCAAACAGTGAATGTGCAACGTTTTACTTGACGAAGATAACTTTTTCCAAAAGATATAGTGGTGGTAAGGTCAAAATCTTGCCCCGTTTCAAAGCTGGATGAAATATAGCTAGTAGTGACACATCAGCGATCATTCGAATTGTTATTTTTAATACACGTATCGAGTGAAAAAATATTAAACCACCCCAAAATCTTAAACCATACCTAATATGCCACCATAAAACTGTAGACAATAAAACATAGAAATATAAATATATAATCTCAGAGATACCAACTTGTTTCAACCTATATATAGTACAGCATATGACACAGCGATTAACTTCTTGCATAGTTTATCCATATGATTATCCCAGAAAAGTCTGATATCGAGATAAATGCCGAGAAATTGAATACAAGATGTTTGCTCGATTGATTCACCGTTATTTTCTTCAAGTAACGCGCTAATCAAATTGATTGCTAAGGAGGACCGGGGTTTCACCCCGCTGAAATTAGATAAAGTGAACCGTGTTGATACTAGAACAACACTTACGGATTATGTTCGAGAATGGAAACAACAGACACTACATGGACGGTTTTCAAAGTCACTCGAGGATGATAATATTGATGAATTATTGTCTTTGAAATAGCTGACCGATGGACTGTTGTACCCGGAAACAGAAGGATTCGCAACATCTATTAGTAAGTATTAATAAGGTAGTCAAAACAAGGAATTAGGAAAGGCATATATTGCACATGGATGTTGTCGACCAATGCAGGAAGTGCGGTACAGTGGGGGAAACTATTGAACACCTTATTAGTGGGTGCTCAGTTATTTCCCTTAATTCTTATTTAAGACGTCGTAGTCAGCTGGCGAAAAATATGCATCAACAAATTGCATTAAAGTCCTCACTACTAGATAACGCACCTGCTCCATATTATAGGTACTCTCCTTCTCCCGTACTGGAATCATCTGATTCAATTCCTTACTAGGATTGACTAATCATAACAGGATTGACTAATCATAACAGATCGAATGGTCGATTATAATAAACTAGACATTGTTCGAATGAGTAAAAAGGAGAAAAGAGCTTTTATAATTGACATCGCAGTGCCGCTCTCTCATCTCATCTCATCAGAAAAATCGAGATGGAAAAAACCACGAAGTATACATATATATAGTACCTGGCATATGATTTGAAAAACTAGTGAAAACTGCATAAGATAGGGATAACGCCTTTATCGAAGGCCTAATAAGTAAGACATTTTCAAAAAACTCGGAGACCCTTGGTATCTCGAAATCGATTGTCATAGTAGGACAACATGCAGTACTCTTGCAAACATGCTAAATCGTTCGTAAAATCTTATGCTAAGTGAGAGGAGCTGAGCTGCTTTCTCATTCTCGCATTCTAATATCGACCAGCCTAGGCTGAGATGCTGAATTCAGAATAAACGGAATAATAGTGATATCTGGCCTTAATCCTGGTGATATTCGGTATCTGATGTCCGGTATTTGAAATGTTCGATATCTAAAATGGCCGGTTTTTGAGAGGTCCAGAATCTGAAATGTCCGGTATCTGTAATGTCCGGTTTCTGAAATGCCCGGTATCTAAAATGTCCGGTTTCTGAGATGTCCGGAATCTGAAATATCCTGATCCTGTAATGTCCACATTGTAAAATGTCCGGTATCTTAAATGTCCGATAATTAAAACCCTTTAAAAAAATACTAGGATGGAGGGTGTTACTTAACCTGGACCGGCTCCGGCGTCGACAACTAGGTCGCGGTCCGTCTTTTTGTCGAGTTCAACAGATCCACACGAGTCGATGTTTCTGTCTGATCCGACTGGCTCTATGAAGCAAGACACACGCGAACCAAGTACTGGTTCGCATGTAGCAGTAGCGGTTGTTAATTTTTAAAATGCTGCAATATTTTCAAAAAAAGAACTAAAAGCTTTGTCCAGTAGATAACCCAGAAAATCATTTCATATTGTCCAATATTATTACTGTTTCTTATCAATTGATTTAAATATATACAGTTTTAGTGGGCAATATAATTTCCCGTCATACACTAAAGGGTTAATAAGATTGTTAGAACTTTAAAATGAGGCGCAATGACTATAAGTTAATCCGATAATTTTCATTTTATCTTGAAGAGCAAAATAATAGCATAAAGTTTTCAAAATAATGTCGTTCAAATATCCCCCTGAGCTTATATATATATTGTCTGAAAAAATTATTTTTAGTGGGTATCGCGTTATAACTTGAATCATGATCTTTGCGTGGTAAATTGACACAGTGTACTGAACACAGCCGTCTCTAGGTGACATTTACATTTTAAACAGTGTTGCCGCTACGTAGAATTATGATTCAAAGTTGACAGTCTTATTGAAAAACTCTTTATTTATTTGCCAAATACATTCCTGTATATTAAGGCATTATTATTATGAATTAGTTCCGCAAATTTTTGACTTTGTTAATACGCATATTTGAATAGCAAAAGTAATACAGTATAACCTTTCTTCTTAAATTATATAATATAATAATTTTGTAATCTAAAACAAAGTACAGTATTTTTTTTATTTTTAATAGATAATCAATAGAAAAAGTAGGTCATCTTAAATATAATTTTTTTAATTACACTAAATGGAATAAAAAATTATCTAGGTCCTATTCAACTAGCTAAATAAATCATAATGCACACGAGAACGATGATGCGAGAATAGTTATTTTCAGAATAATTGGTCTATTGAGGAATATTAATTGGATGATGAAGGTGGGGTCCACGATGGAATACAATGTAGAACTGTTTTTGTCACGATGGTTTATTTTTCCGTTATTATATTCAGTTGGATGTATGATATTTATACAGAGGTGGTTTGAAAACTACCTGATTCCTTCAACAAATTCCAAATATATTAGTATACATATATATATATATATATATATATATATATATATATATATATATATATATATATATATATATATATATATATATATATGCAAACCATCATTTAGCCATTGCCTATCCACTGTTTTCAACTCGAGCGATCCTGAGCTCTCTTTTGCCATTCGGGTCCAATTTATTGTTTTTCGGTCTTTTTCGTGGACATTTATGTTCAAGCATCTATCGTCACATTGTCTCAATTCTTTTACGCTTCCAATAATGTCATACCTTTGTTTGTTCTCTGATCCGTGTGCAGGTGTTTTTGTCACGCTTTGTAATGTCAAGCATAGACCTTTCCATTCCCTTCTGTGCTATGCGACGTTTTTGATGATTCAGGATTACGGAATATTTCTTCAAGGCAGGTGAGAAAAGATTAGACATTATCGAGGCACTTTACCACACACCCCGTTCCACAATTATTTTAATTTTAATAATTTTAAATTCAAAATCATCCATGTGAACGGTCAATGAAGCTTCATCATACATGGATTCCAGTAGGTTCACATAGGCTTTGTCTACTCCTTGGTTAAACAATGCTTCCATTCAAATGCATTTTCACAAACAACAAAAGCTAAACACAGTTCCATGGTATACTCATTGGGCCTTTCTTTGGGCTGTTGGATAACCTGGATGTAATCCATTGTGTTAAATCCACTTGTGAATTCTGCTTGCTTTCGCGGGGGTGCGTCATTCAGTGTTCGATATTTTATTTTAGTTCTTACCTCGCTGAACACCGAATATTACTGATAAGAAACTTATTAGGAAGTAGTTTTTAGATTAGTCCTGGTCTCCTTTCTTATGAAAAAGAATCAATTTCGCATTTTCTATAACTTGGGTATTTTTTATTCTTTGAGGCATTTGAGTATAATTTTCCCAGTGTTTTATGCAAGGTTTGACCACCAGCGCATTTCAACCTTTACACTGTCCTTTCCTGGAGGATCATCATCACATCATCACGCAATGTGGGTCCTTTTATTTTTCAGCTTGTGGTTAGCTTTGTTTGTTCCCCTCTCTTCCTTTAGGGTTTTTTGCACTGGTTGCTCGGGGAATACGTTTTCTTATAATTTTACAAAGCTCAATGTACTTGACCCTGCCAAAAAAGACTGCCTGCATTTCCCATTTTCAGCCATTTTTTCCATTAAATCAATGGACTTATTGGAGGTTTTTGACTATTTAAAACATTTAATAAACAAACATGTTTAACTGCGGGTGGTATTGAAACAGCCGTTTTAAGCACATTGTTGGTGATGTCTTCATACTGATCTGTTATTTCCACTCCTCTAGGTCTTGCAACACAGCAAAGCACTTCGTCAGCAATCTCAAAATCACTGCCCATCTGCAGCAGCTTCACAGAATTTACTTTGTCCTTTTTGGCCTAGTATGACCATACTTACCTTTGCCATTCTATTATCACTTCCAACATTAAATTGGTTAAGGATAGTACAATTGCAAAATATTGTTTTATCGTTCGACATGATATAGTCAATTTTATTTGTGAGCCCAGATGGACTTTTCCATGCTAATTTTCTTCTGATCTTCTTCTTATAAAACGAATTCATAATTTTAAGGTATTGTCCTTCAGGAAAATCAACCAATCTGTCTATTGTTCCACTCGCCAATTTTATATGGACCAGTTGCATTTTCACCAGTTCTTGCTTTTTCAATTCTAGCATTAAAATAACCTATCAGGATTTTGTATCTGAACTTCTCATTGTCTATAAACTAAGCTTTAACATCATAAAATCCCTCAATTAATACGGTGATGATGTATTGGGATAGTCCATCAGATATATATTCAATGAAATTTGATAATTCAGCCCAGCCTCAGAGTATTATTATAACCAGAGTGTACCTACTAATTATTAATTT
This sequence comes from Cosmopolites sordidus, assembly GCA_031761425.1. Lineage (NCBI taxonomy): Eukaryota > Metazoa > Arthropoda > Insecta > Coleoptera > Curculionidae > Cosmopolites > Cosmopolites sordidus. Next base: position 1,566,171 of record JARFXV010000480.1, on the reverse strand, counting down.
TTGAATTTCTTGATTTTTTATCATTACATAATATGTCCTTGTTTGCACAAAAATTAGAAAATTATTCCAACAAAAAATATTTTCTATAGTGTTGTATGTTGTTTTTTTGTTCTCCAGTAAATATTTCTTGTATTTTTTATAAATAATTTTACTTGATAACCTCTTTGAATTATAGTTTGGTGCAGTATTTCGTTCGAGGATAACATTGAAGAGATTTTTTTTAACAGATTGAATGTAATTGCTTAATTATTATTATAGAACTGTAGCGCGGTATATAAGATACATTACGATTATGTAGTTCCAATAACGCGATCTATATTGCTTTAGAATTTAAGACACGTTACAAATGTTGTCACATATTTTCACAAAGTATAATTTCTTAATTTGGTCATATTATCTCACAACCCCGACTTTTCGCGATTTTATCTTAAAAGGAAAGATGAATCTAATAAATGAATCTTAATTGCCACCCGAACGGTATTCGGGCAGAGGAGGGGATAATATCAGGGGGAGATCGCCTGAAATATGCGAAGAACAGGCGAAAAATATTTTGAAGCGATCTTGTATTGTGCGAAATCTATAGGTTTGTGGTAAAATTGAATCTGGTCAGTTGCTTATCACATATGATACAGCATTTTACTTATATATTACAATATATAAGTAAAATAACAAAGATATTCACATTTTTTTAAATAATTTATAATCACTCAAAACTTTTAATTTTCTTTCTAAATTTTGTATAATTTATTAATTGGGATTTTGAATAAAAAATAATTATCGATTTTTTTACTTTATTATAAAACCTTATCATAAATAATATTGATAATCTATGCAAAAAACTTTAAAAAATTGTTTGCGATTAATTATAAGTGAATTAAAATTTATAAAATTTAAATAAAATTACATGACTACGGAAGCGCCACGATTGGCTGCCATGTTATGATGTTATTATGTTGACACTTGTTTTCACTTAAGTACTGTAAACGGCTTTTACCTGTGTATATGCTGTCAAAATTAATGAAGTTTAGTGCAAAAATAAATATTGTCGGTTGACAAAGTGACAGAGGGTTCATAAAGCAATGAGATCAAAAAGAGAAATGAGATCAAAATGGATATTTTTATGGTCACAGATTTTCTCAAAATGACGTTCAGTTCAATTCAGTTGAAGTTCGAGGTGCTAAAGCATCAATTTGAGTTTTTTAAAAAATATAATGTAAATGTAAATAAGAAACAAAATATTTCTATTATATATAATTAAATTATTTGTAGGGTGTCACCCGAAAGTTATTGTAACAAGGCTATTGGTTTTGTTCAATTTAACTGTAAAAATTATATTTACACTGTAAAAGGTGACCTGTATGTCACATATAGTTCTGATTAAAATACTCAAATATAAAAAATTGATATAATGTTATAAATAATAATCTTTTGTATATATTTGATAACAGGTGGTTGTAAAAATTTGATGTTTTAGGATTAATACGTCGTGCTGCTTTAAACCATTGATTTTGACATTTGACATCTTGTGGCACAGTTAAAAACATTTTTTCGGAAGTAATTTTTGTAGTTTCAGTGCAAAATAATACGAAACAGATACGAACTAATTATTTTGGACATTTTCAATAAATTTATCAATACACTAATGCTTATAACAAGAATAAGTTCATTCAAAACTAAAACACTCGTATGAGCTGTCTGTAATGTTGAGGGCGATATAAACATTGTGACGTCAAACGCGCTCGGGTTTTTTCGGTTAATGTCGACGCATCATTGTTACTAGGTTTAAAAATTTATTTTCAATTTGATATCATTTTTTAATTATAAGGGAAAAAATAAAAATAGTTTTGTCATTCACATTTTTTTTATTAACACCAAATGTTATATAATATTGAATATATATTGAATAATTGATATGATAGTTGCCATTTATAAATATCGCATAGTATAGTATGGAACTGCATATATATATATATATATATATATATATATATATATATATATATATATATATATATATATATATATATATATATATATATATATATATATATATATATATTCAAATAAGTTAATTTGTCAATAAATATAATTGCTACATATAGGGTAAAGAATATGCAACAAGGATTATCCTGTTACCATTACTAAAAGTCCTGTTTGGTGTGATTTATTAAAGATCTATGATATAAAATCTTAACCTTTTTTCCAGATGTTGTTTTGCAAATATCAATCTACCAGTTTAAGTTTTTCTGTTATGTAATGCAGACTGTAAATGTAATTTAGGATAAATACACAGTAAAAGTAGGCACTGAAATTGTTGTAATTTGCATTAAAATATAATTTAATTATTGCAACTCAATATGAATGTAGGCGAAAACACCCTAATGGTTCGACACCTCATAAAATCATAATTTGGGATTTATTTTAAGCGATTTCAAGATTTCAGTTGGGTATAGGCACCGCATGAGAGGTTCAATAACACTGCTACGCACAGAAACGTCGATTCGATGGTGCTGCACAATTGAATAAATACAATAGCCGCTTCTGGGTAAAAGAGAATCCCGGCCAAATTCATCAAACGTCTTTATTATTACCGCAAAGTGACGCTTTATTCGATTGCCTATATTACAGTCAAGTTACACTACAATACGGTATTCATGCTCAAAACACCATTGAACTTTATTTTTTTGAAGACGATAGTGGAAATGCCTATACAATCAACGGTGAAAGCTATAAACACATGATGCAAAACTTCTTGATGTCTCAGTTGGAAGAGCAAGAACAAGATTGGAGAATATGTGGTTCCAGAAAGATGGTGAAACGCATCTCGGGTGAAACAATTAACATTTTAAAGGACGTTTAATTTAGATTTCCTGATTTGACGGCTCCGTATTGATTCACTCCGAATTTCCTGCACGCGTCTTTTTTCCAACCCGCTACAAAGATTAATCACTATGATCCTGCGATTTTGTACCTCTGGACTAGCGTTTTTGGAACCGTGTAAAATAAAGGTTTATTAAAATACTTTCCAAATGATACAGGGATCGAAATACGATCACTGAATGTCTAAACAATTGTAATACATACAATTTTAAATATAGTATAAATTGAGGTATAAATCTCAGTTTGTTTATACTCAACTTTCGATTTACATACACTGAAAACTAAATATTATATATATATATATATATATATATATATATATATATATATATATATATATATATATATATATATATATATATATATATATATATATATATATATATATATATATATATATATATATAATACCCACGGAAGAACAAATGCCAGATATCCTAGTGGAGGAAGTAACAAATGCTATAGAATCGAAGAAGAACGGCAAGGCTCCAGGAAAGGATAGTGTAACTGTTGAAATGCTAAAAGCTGGTGGTCGGACGTTACATAAAACACTGGCAAAATTATACTCAAAATGCCTCAAAGAACAAAAAGTACCTGACATGGAAAAATGCAGAAGTGATCCTTTTACATAAAAAAGGAGCACAGGAAGATTTAAAGAACTACCGTCCAATAAGCCTCCTATCAGTGATGTACAAAGTTTTCACTAAGATAATTTCTAAAAGAATATTAAAAATACTGAATGACGCACAACCAAGAGAACAAGCAGGATTCAGAAGTGGATTCAGTACAATGGATCACATACAGGTTGTACAGCAGGTCATAGAAAGGCACAACGAATACACCATGCTACTGTGCTTGGCTTTTATCGACTACGAAAAAGCATTTGATTCCATCTCAAAGCATGCGATAATGGATGCACTGCAGCCAAGGTGTAGAGAGAGCCTATGTAAACCTATTAGAATCGATATATGATGGAGCTACAGCCACAATTCACCTTGATGATCTTAAAGTGGGAATTAATATAGAACAAGGTGTACGGCAGGGTGACGCAATATCGCCTATTCTTTTCTCGGCTGGCCTTGAAGAAGTATTCCGTAAACTGGATTGGGAACAGGATGGTGTAAAGATCAATGGTGCAAACTTAAACCATCTTAGATTTGCAGATGATATTATTGTCATTTCACAAGACCCAGAGGAGCTGCAAAGACGCATACAGGAACTGCAAAGGGCTGGCGAACCATTTGGCTTGAAAATAAACCTGAAAAAGAGTCAGGTTATGTTCAATAACTTCGCTCAGGACAGAAGAATTTCAGTTTTAGGAAGGGATTTAGAGATTGTGGACAGCTTTATATATCTTGGGCAGAGGATTTCAATGGAGGGGACACCCGGGAGGTGGAACGGCGTGTTAAATGTAGCTGGCAGGCATTTGGTAGGCTCAACATAGTGTTTAAGAGCAGACTCCCACTTTGCCTGAAAAGAAAAGTCTTCGATCAGTGCGTTCTACCCGTTATGACATACGGAAGTGAAACCTGGACACTCACATCGCAATCAATTCAAAAACTTCGGGTGGCACAGAGGGGAATGGAAAGATGCATGCTTGGCATTATAAGACGAGACAGAAAGTCCTGCGCGTGGATCAGGGAACAAACAAAAGTCTGTGACATCATTGGAAGAGTAAAACAATTGAAATGGAGATGGACAGGCCATATAGCGAGGCGATGGGACGACAGATGGACCAAGGCAATCTTGGAGTGGATACCGCTTGATCGCAAACGTCCGCGAAGAAGACCGAAAGCACGATGGATTGATGACATCTTTAAGTATATTGGACCCGAGTGGCAGAGGAAATCCCAGGACCGTGAAGGTCGGAAGCATGCTGAAGAGGCCTTCATTCTGCAGTTGATCGATACGGGCTGATGATGATGATGATGATTCGCGGATGGAAGAATACATTAGACTATTAGTCCGGTATTAACCATCCGAGAAACAATAGAAATAGAAAGAATCGGACGCCTGATTAGAAGAGATGATGCCCTCAATCTGCCAAACACGTGGAAAGTAGTAATCAACCGACAGACTGAAGCCTACCGGCCGCAGTCGGGAGAGCAACTAACTACCACTGTGACAGCCCAAACAACGTCCATTGCATAATCGATAGTTGTGGCATATCTCTCGTATAGAAAAATTTTGAAAACAAAGTAATAAACATAGAAAGTTCTAGAAACCCCACATCAACAGCGATTAATCAAATAGAAAAATATTTTAATAAACCCTTAATCGATCGACACGAGGGCCCCTTAATATGCCCAAAAAAGGCTTTGTTTTATGTCTACTTCGGTGCCATGTGAAAGAATTTTCAGTAAAACTGGTCAAACTGTAACAGAAAAAAGAAGTCGACTGAAAACTAAAAAGATAAATTAAATCAAATTTTTACATGTAAATATGCAATTGTTTAAAACTAAATTAATTTATTTAATTAATATGTGTATTATTCTATATATTTATATATTTAGGTACATCAAACAATAGATTGCAAATTTTAAGCCGCAGTACGGCGACTTCGAGCAGTCTAATTTGCATTACGGGTCCACGGATCCTTTCCCCACGGATCTTTTAGGCCGTCTCTTAAGAGATCTCTTAAAAGATCTTTAGTCTTTTTTTCTCACGGTTCACGGATCAACGGATCTAAAAAAGACCCGAGATCCGAGATCCTGCCCGACCCGACTACTACTATCTTTTTCTATGCGATAGGTGCGGACAGGCGCAGGCAACACACACCACAAGATACAAAGCATTCGTCATATACATAATACTGCTATATTGCTAGCAAGGTCTGGAGATCGGCGAAATCATTACGATGCAAACATATATGCGTCTGTTTCTCTCATTACGACTTTGAGTCTTATGCGCATGTCCGAGAATTGAGTATGCTTATAGACGTGCGTCAGTTTGCATATTTTTATGTTTTTGTGTCGCGTTTATTTATTACGGCATTATATATATGGCCTTCGTTATAGAACATAACCTTTCTGTCCTTGTCTAAGATCCAACTGAACCGAGAACCGTCTCTCCGTTCCGTGTATCGTAATTTTAGGGACCGTTTCATTCGACTCTTTTAAAAGATACGATTCGGACATCTCTACAGACAAGCATTCAGAATGCCAAGTGTGACCTTGTCGAAACGTGTGTGCACGTTCCCAACAAACGGGACACAAACGATCGGGTGTACTCCCGGACTAATGGTCTAAAAAGTCTTAAAAGTCTCCTTTTAAAATATGTAAAATCTGGTAAATTTAAAGAAAGGAAATCTCATGACTAAATAAATTTCTTGGGTAGTTAAAGACGTAGGACGTATTGTGTATGATGAAAAATTGTGGTAGACGATATTCGCAATTTGTAACTATGCTAAAAATTTCAAATATTTCTGCAATTTTCATAACTGCATAATCTTTCCGACGAAAAATATGACATCTTCCACTAACCAGCAGCACCATTTTCGAATGAATACATTGACAATGACACATTTAAGTCTTTATCACTAGAAATTGGAAGGCGTTAACATCTCTTTTTTTATACTTCATACGTCATATGTAATATTAAGTTACTGAATATTGTGGATCACTACACTATAGATCTTCTGCGAAAGGCGTGTTAAATGGCTAGCACGCATTTGGCATGGTTCAACATAATGTTTAGGAACAAACTTCCACTTTGTCTTAAGAGAAAAGTCTTTGATCAGTACATCCTGCCTGTTATGATATACGGAAGTGAAAGTTGGAAAGTTGAAGTAGCACAGATAGAAATGGAAAGGTGTATGCTTGGTTTTACAAGGCGGGACATAAATACCTGCACATCGATCAGAGAACAAACGAAAGTATGTGACATCATCGGAAGAGTAAAGGAATTGAAATGAAGATGGGCGGCCATACAGCGAGATGATATGAGGACAGATAAAACAAAGTAATCCTGAAATGGATACCGCTTGATTACAAATATTCGTTTTCATTTGGGTAAAAAGTTTAACTCTGAATAAACTATTTAGTATGGTGAAACAATCAGTCATAAAATTATTTTAAGTGGTTTAAAAAATTTCGTGATCGCAGAGATGAGGACGATCCATAGTCAGATCCATTAATTAGAGTTCTAGATGATATTCTTTAAAATCTCTTATTGAGAAGCTTACTGATATATTTTAGTTCACCTACACTCATTTTATATCTAACGAAAAATTTGAAAAAATGGAAAATTTACGCTAATTTTGTATCGGACACATGAGACATGAAAATAAAGGCCAATTTGAATTCACACTTCTTCAAACAAGTCAAACATCATAATTCATGACTGCATATGTTTTCTGAATGAACTAGTCGCAAATTGCAGCTCTGAATAAAAAATGCACAAGAATAAATACCAAAAACAGTGTGCATGATGAAATGCGGATTAATACTACACTCACCCTTGTTTTTAATTTCCAATAACTTGTCCAGAAAAAAAGTTATGTATAAACAGATGAAAAGGTAAACGGCCACTATTGAGCGTTATTTTGTGATTTATTAGTCAAGCCTTTCTGAGTTCGACCTAAATACTGAGAGTAAATAGTCATAAGACATGGTATTTGTCTCAAGATAATACAGCGGGGCACAAATTGAATACTTTTGTTGTCTTTTTGATAAAGTGTTCGACCATTTACCTCATTCGCTAGATTTGGGTCCCTGAGATTTTTGGAAATTCCCTAATTTTTAATCTAGCGATAAAAGGTAAGCTTTTGAATATGAACATATAGAGGACTTTTGGTGGTGATTCGTCAAAATTAAAAAAAATAAATTGGTTCACGACTTTTTACTGACTTTTGCTGCATTGTACTGACTGAAATCGAAAATCGAGTTAAATTAAAAAAAAATAATGCGTAAAGCTATAAATATAAAAAGTCACCCTTCGATCGAGAAAAGATCTGCACAAAAAGTAAAATTATTTTCAGAACGATTCATAGATATAATAGAGAAAAAGATGTAGTTATAGAGGTATAGTATAGGTATCTTTTTCTTCTGCTGTCCTTCGTTAAACTTTGGACATAGGACAATTTCTCAAATCCTTCCTCGTTCTTCCACCTATCTTTGCTCTGCGCCACACATTTCCAGTATAAATCGCTAATTCGTTTCAATTCGACCTCTGTTATTCTCCCTAATGGTGTCGATTACTGTTAAATTATCTCGTCCACTGTCTGTCACTCTTGCATTATGTCAAGCTAAACTCCTCTTAAGTTGCGTTGCTTTTTCTCTCACATCCTTAATTCTCGTTTTATTACGGAACCAGTTATTTGGTTCTCGGTCTGGCAATTTTATTCCTAACATAGTTCATTCAGTCGATATTTGTGCTTTTACTATTTTCCAATGTTAGTTTTTATAATTATAATTGTCCATTGGAGCATTATATTTATAATATTTATGCATTATTAAAACAAACGTATCGAATTCTTAAATGTGTCAACAAACGATAAATATCTAACAAAACCTGCAGACAAAAATACTTTGTTTCTTTTTACAAAAATATAAATTCTTTTGCTTTTCCTAAACACAAAACATAATCATTTAGAAAAAGAATAAATCATTTTCATGTTTAGACCTTATGAATTAGCCCACACAGCTTCATTAACGTTGTTTCGTGGTTCATTGGATTAACAAAGCAGTTATAAATGGCGAAAGAACTCTAATGTGTCAACCATATACATGTTCAAAAAAAAAAAACCATTAATCAATTCACTTAGACAAAGCGATAATATATACTCTATTTATTTTTTATGAAATAAAGTTCAGTTCTTTGTTTTTCATCGTTCTTTATATTTATATTGGGTTTTTCTGCATGGAGGATTTTTTTTAATTTGAATTAAATTATATATTGTCTTTAGTTTTCATTGTATGTAAATCGGAAGTTGAGTACGAACAAATTATGATTTATATCTAAATTTCCACTATATTTAAAATTGTATGTATTACAATTGTTTATACACACAATGATTTTATTTAGACTCCAGGATCATTTGGGAAGTATTTTAATAAATCTTTAATTTTGTCACGGCTCCAAAAACGCTAGTCCAGCGATACAAAATCGCAGAATCTTGGATCTTTGTAACCGATTAGGAAAAAGACGCGGGCAGGAAAGTCGGAGTGAATCGTTCATAAATGCACCGTTCCAGCATCTCTGTGTTAGAAAAATTAATAATTCTGTCCTGTTAGGCAACTATCACACGCAAATTAACTGGGCAAGTATCACGCTACCATATTAATTATTTATAAATTTTAAAAGAAACAAGACAGAATATTTTATTTTCTATAATATGTTTATTTTATCTATAAATTTTATGTTGATTATCTTTTAAAAATTGTATTAATCAAATGTGAACCATTAGCTGTAATGCAACTTTTGTGCCTTTTTAAACACATTTCCATATTGTCCATAATTTTTCCATAATTTTCCAATAATTTTGTCAACATATCTAGTGTTAATGCACCGATTTCAGCACTGATGTTGTCCTTGAGTTGTTGTATGGATGGTTTATGGCTTATTCCTATACATTTTTTCCTCAAAATTTCCATTAAAAATAATCCGGAGCCATCAAATAAGGAGATCTAGACGGTCACAATAAATCTCCATTTAGAGAAATTAAACGACTACGGAAGATGTTAATAGTCCTTTTCATAATTGAATTTTATTTTTGTTGCTTGCCTTAACTTCCGCCATGTTTTTCGGGCACTTTATGTGTGTATATGCAGTGAATATTATGTTTTCAATGTAATTAACAAAATAAAAACATATTTAATTATTAATTTACTTTTAATAGTACAGTTTTAATTGTTAAATATTTGATTTAAAATATTAATACAAACATTTTAATAATAATATATAATGTTATCAGTAAAAAAGGAGCAAAAAACGTTGTTGTTATGAGATATGTCACAGCTATACGTGTGGTAAATCATTTTCGGAGTATTTATATTACTTTATGAGTTTTCCAAAGCCTTGTCTTGAATATCGCCGAAAACTTATTAAATCAACGAAACAAAAACATATAAAAATTTGTCCAAAATGTGCTAAATGTGATTTGTGAGTTATAAAATGTGGATGAGGTGATGGTCGATTCCAACTGATCATATTAACAAAGATACGTATAGTCTTGTTCACTTCATTTCAAAGAAAGTGGTCTAACAACAGAACATCCTAACCCTATCAGTTGGGTAAAAAAATTATGTAATCAGGTAATTTTAATCCATTTAATTGTTAACCTAATAGCTCATGGTATAACCTCAAATGATGAATGTTTTTCTAGGTAAAAGTAACTCATGGCGCAAGTTAATTATTTTAATTGTTGCTAATTGCTCCTATGTAGAGTATAAAAGTATTAAAAGAAATGAAAAAGAAAAACATTAATTTTTTTTAAAACTTAATATAAAAATAAATATAATGTTATAACTATAATGTTGTAAATATAATAAATATAAAACTAATATGAATAGAAATCTCATCCTAACCTTTTTTCCAAGTTTTGCTTTATTTTTATTTTGGGTACGGTCATGGTATTTTAACCATCGTTGTAATCGAATACAATTATGTGCTTTTATTGTGGGATGCACTAATAAAGCACCAATAATTAATTTTTCAGTTAGTTGCACTGATAATAAGGGTAATAATCCTTATTATTCAGCCATATTTCTAAAAAGTGCCCGAAACTTTCATATTAACGCCTCGTTAACACGGTGGACACGCTTGCGCGCAACTAGTCCTTAAAAGGTCCATTGTTTCACATGACGTGTGTCTCACCATCTTTGGAACTACATATTCTCCAGTTCTTGCTCGTCCAATTGAGGAAGCAAGAAGTTTTGCATCACTGTGTCACTGTAGTGCAATTTTAATTGAACGAACATCATCACGTCGAACAAAAGTTTTTTTCCAAAAAAAACAGAGCCAGTCAAGGACAGCAATACTCACGGAAGAGCTAATGCCAGATATCTTGGTGGAGGAAGTGACAAAGGCTATAGAATCGATGAAAAACGTCATTGCCCCAGGAAAGGACAGTGTAATTGTCGTAATGTTAAAAGTTGGTGGTCGGAATGCCTAAAAGAACAAAAAATATCAGGCTTGGAAAATTGCAGAAGTGATTATTTTACATAAAAAGGAGCACAGGAAAATTAAAAGAACTTCTGTCCAATCAGCATCCTGAATAATGCACAAAGTTTTCGTCAAGATAATATCTAAAATGATATTAAGAAAACTGAATGACGCACAGCTAAGAGAGCAAGCACGATTCAGAAGTGTATTCAGTAAAATGGATCACATTCAGGTTATACAGCAGGCCATAGAAAGGCACAACGAATACACCATGTCACTGTGCTTGGTTTTTAACGATTATGAAATAGCATTTGACTTCATTTCAAAGCAGGCCAAATTGGATGCATTGCTTAGTCAGGGGGTAGACAAAGCATATGTAAACCTATATGATGAAGCTACAGCGACAGTTCAGCTTGATAATCTTGAAATTGGAATTAATTTAGAGTGGGGTGAACGCCAGGATGACGCAATCTTACCTATTTTTTTTTCAACTTGCCTTGAAGAATTAAAGAATTAATAAAGTTTATGGTACATATTTAAGCCATCTTAGATTCGCAAATGACATCGTTCTCCTTTCACAAGACCCACAGAAGCTGCAAAGACGCATATAAGCTGGCGAACCATTTGGCTTAAAAATTAACCTAAAAAGAGTTAGGTGACGTTTAATAAATTTGCCAAGGGGAGAAAAATTTTAGTTTTAGTGAATTTGGAGATTGTGGACCACTTATATATCTATGGAAGAGGATTTCAATGGATGGGGATACTGCCGGGGATGTATAATGGCGGGTTAAATGTGGCTGACAGGCATTTCGCAGGCTCAACATAGTTTTAAGAGCAAACTCCCACTTTGCTTGAAAAGGAAAGTCTTCAATTAAAGCGTCCTGCCCGTTATGATATACGGAAGTGAAACCTCAACATTCACATCGCTATCAATTAAAAAATTTCGGGTAGCACAGAAGAGAATGGAAAGATGTATGCTTGGCACATTACAAAACTGGACAGAAAGCCCTGCACATGGATCAGAGGACATGGAGATGGGCAGGCCATATAGCGAGGCGATAGAACGATTGATGAACCAAGGCAATCTTGAAGTGGATACCACTTGATCGCAAACGTCTGCCAAGAAGACGGAAAGCACGATGGACTAAAGACATCGGTAAGCATATTGTATGTGTGTGGATGGACAATGCATATATATCGATATATATATATATATATATATATATATATATATATATATATATATATATATATATATATATATATATATCGATATATATATATATATATATATATATATATATATATATATATATATATATATATATATATATATATATCGATATATATATATATATACAATATATATATATATATATATATATATATATATATATATATATATATATATATACAATACAAAGGAGAAATGTAGGTACAAAATCCTGATGGGTGATTTTAATGCCAGAATTGGAACAACAAGAACAGACGAAAATGCAACTGGCCCATATGGAACTGGTGAGCGAGACAATAGAGGTACAGATTAGTTGATTTTGCTGAAGGACAAGAACTATATATTATGAATTCATTCTATAAGAAAAATATCAGCAGAAAATGGACATGGAAAAATCCATCTGGGCTCACAAGCGAAATTGACTACATCATGACCAACGATAAAACAATATTTACCAATTGTACTGTCCTTAACAATTTTAATGTTGGAAGTGACCACCGAATTGTACGAGCAAGGGTTCGGATTGACTGTCGAAAAGAGCGCGAAAAAATGGTAAGATCAAAGAAGGGCAAGGTGGATTCTGGAAAACTGCTGGAGAGAGGAAGCGATTTTGAGATTGCTTTGTCAAACCGGTTTGCTGCGTTACAAGATCCAGAGGAGGTGGAAATATCAGTTCAATATGAAGAAATCGCCAACAATGTACTTCAAACGGCTGCTTCAATAGCACCAGAGGAAAAATGTCTCAAACAAACAAAAATCTCCAGTGAGACCATTGATTTAATGAAGAAACGGCGAGCAATGAGAAATGGAGGTAGTTCTTTTGGCAGGGTCGAGTACACTGAGCTCTGCAAAACTATAAGAAAACGTATCAGAGAGGACACGCGCCGATTCAATATGCAGCTAGTGCAAAAAATCCTGGAAGGAAACAAAGGAATTAACAAAGCTAAACAGAAGCTGAGAAACAAAAGAACGCAAATATATGCTTTAAAGCGTGAGGATGGCACAGTGTGCAGGACGCGTACCCAAATGTTAGAGATTGTCAGAAGGTTTTATTCCCAGTTATATGAAGATCAGAGCCAGTCAGGGACAGCAATACCCACGGAAGAACAATATATAATACCAGATATCCTAGTGGAGGAAGTAACAAATGCTATAGAATTGATGAAGAACGGCAAGGCTCCAGGAAAGGATAGTGTAACTGTCGAAATGCTAAAAGCTGGTGGTCGGACGTTACATAAAACACTGGCAAAATTATACTCAAAATGCCTCAAAGAACAAAAAGTACCTGACTTATGGAAAAATGCAGAAGTGATCCTTTTACATAAAAAAGGAGCACAGGAAGATTTAAAGAACTACCGTCCAATAAGCCTCCTATCAGTGATGTACAAAGTTTTCACTAAGATAATTTCTAAAAGAATATTAAAAAAACTGAATGACGCACAACCAAGAGAACAAGCAGGATTCAGAAGTGGATTCAGTACAATGGATCACATCCAGGTTGTACAGCAGGTCATAGAAAGGCACAACGAATACACCATGCCACTGTGCTTGGCTTTTATCGACTACGAAAAAGCATTTGATTCCATCTCAAAGCATGCGATAATGGATGCACTGCTTAGCCAAGGTGTAGAGAGAGCCTATGTAAACCTATTAGAATCGATATATGATGGAGCTACAGCCACAATTCACCTTGATGATCTTGAAGTGGGAATTAATATAGAACGAGGTGTACGGCAGGGTGACGCAATATCGCCTATTCTTTTCTCGGCTGGCCTTGAAGAAGTATTCCGTAAACTGGATTGGAAACAGGATGGGGTAAAGATCAATGGTGCCAACTTAAACCATCTTAGATTTGCAGATGATATTATTCTCATTTCACAAGACCCAGAGGAGCTGCAAAGACGCATACAAGAACTGCAAAGGGCTGGTTAACCATTTGGCTTGAAAATAAACCTGAAAAAGAGTCAGGTTATGTTCAATAACTTCGCTCAGGACAGAAGAATTTCAGTTTTAGGAAGGGATTTAGAGATTGTGGACAGCTTTGTATATCTTGGGCAGAGGATTTCCATGGAGGGGAATACCGCCCGGGAGGTGGAACGGCGTGTTAAATGTGGCTGGCAGGCATTTGGTAGGCTCAACATAGTGTTTAAGAGCAGACTCCCACTTTGCCTGAAAAGAAAAGTATTCGATCAGTGCGTTCTACCCGTTATGACATACGGAAGTGAAACCTGGACACTCACATCGCAATCAATTCAAAAACTTCGGGTGGCACAGAGGGGAATGGAAAGATGTATGCTTGGCATTACAAGACGAGACAGAAAGTCCTGCGCATGGATCAGGGAACAAACAAAAGTCTGTGACATCATTGGAAGAGTAAAACAGTTGAAATGGAGATGGGCAGGCCATATAGCGAGGCGATGGGACGACAGATGGACCAAGGCAATCCTGGAGTGGATACCGCTTGATCGCAAACGTCCGCGAAGAAGACCGAAAGCACGATGGACTGATGACATCGTTAAGTATATTGGACCCGAGTGGCAGAGGAAAGCCCAGGACCGTGAAGGTTGGAAGCATGCTGAAGAGGCCTTCATCCTGCAGTGGACCGATACGGGCTGATGATGATGATGATGATGATGATGATATATCTATATATATATATATATATATATATATATATATATATATATATATATATATATATATATATATATATATATATATATATACATATATATATACATAATTATATATATATATATATATATATATATATATATATATAATATATATATATATATATATATATATATATATATATATATATATATATATATATATTATTAAAATTTAATATCAATTATATCAGATGATACAAAAGATTAAAATACACTTTGAAGGAAGAACGAATTAATTTGTCAACCTACTAACTTAGTTAAGAAATGTCTTTTTTTAGAATCAGTAAAAAAAAGAAAGTTAGAACAAAAACAAAATTGGCATAGAGGGATTTCAGAACCGCTTTTCTAATAATACGGTCTTTGCTGTGAACTATACACTAGGGAATTTCTGGAACAATTCGAAGTATTGTATCGTTTTTATATTGATTTGTACTCGTGTTATTGTAGCTTTCTAGCATGCATTTGAATGTTCTTATATAGTCTCAATAAAACTGTTCAAATATTAAAATAACCATCTTTGATATAATTCATAATTTTGATTATATTTCAGGATTGAAATGTGGTTGCAAAATGTTATTTCACAATTTACTTCAAAGTTACTTCACAATTTCCATTAATAATGAATTTACAGACCGCAACGGTCAAGCGGGCCACCTGGCAATCGAATGGTCCCGGGTTCGAATCCTGGTTCTGGTATAGATTTTTCTATAATCTACCGACTTTAATGGGGCACATTATAATATACTTAAATTAAAAAAATAATAATAATTTTGTATTTGTTAGGTTGACACGTCGCGTTGGCACAAATCTAACAAAAAACATATTTTTATCTATATTGTTTAAAAATTAGAATTTTGATATTTAATAAAGCACTTGAGTATCGTGGGGATTTCTGAAATATAACGTCTCGTGGAAATATCATCTAAACTGTTTGTTAATAATTTTGAATTTCTTGAATGTTTTAGAGTTATTTTTAGTTAGACTAACCTTATAAGCGAGAATTATGCACATAATTAATTTTTTTCCTTTCCACTGTGTCGCAACTTGAGCAAAATTTTCTTACCATTAATAAACATTACTTTGAAACTTTGAACATACTAGTTGCATGTATAATTAAACTATATTTATATAAAGAGTATTTAATAGTGTAGTATTAAAATGTATTTATATTCGAATTCATTGAACCATATTTAATATTAAACTCCATTATTAAACTCCAAGAGATTTACCAATAAACACTAAATTTCTTTTTTTACTTCTCGGCGTGCGTTTCACTAACTATGTTAGCATAATCAGAAATTTCTTCTGATCTTCTGATTTAATGATCTCTTGATGATTTGATCATCTCCTCATTTAATCATCTCATATCCTGATGATGCTGACATGGTTAGCGAAACATGCGTCGAGATGTAAAAAAAACGATTTGATGTTTAGTGGTAAATCTCTTCGAGTTTAGTGTTTTATAGCGAAAGTTCCAATAGAAGAATTGACATATTTAAATTGTCGTAAAAGGCAGAATTCTTCTTCATATTAGTTCAAAATTTGTGATTTTAGTTTAGAAGGGTAGAGTGACAAGTCGGATACTTTTTAAATGGAATATCTTTTTTTTTTCTATGGAATATCTTTTTTTTTTCTCATCAAAAATTTATTTTTCAACGTAGTATCCTTTTAACTCGATACATTTCGCCCAACAATTTTCCAACTTTGTTGAGCCTGAAATAAGTACGAGATGTCTAACAATAGTTCTCTGTTTCGACGATGATCTCTTCATTTGATTTGAATTTCTTTACAGTCGGCCATTTTTTCATATTTGAAAATAGAACTAAGTTGGAGGGAACTAAGTCCGGGAAATAGGGTACATGCGGCAGGATTTCGTAGCGCAAATTGACTAATTTCACTATTGCGAAGGCGTACAAATGGGCGGCTGCTTTGTCATGGTGAAAAACACTTTTTCTTTGCTAATTGAGGGCGTTCTTTCAACTCTTCGGAAGTTGATCAATAATACAGTATAATACTTTCCGGTGATCGTCAATATAAATAACAGCCAATTCTAGAAAACAGTGATCATGACCTTCCGAAAGATTCCGAAATGAGATTCCGAAAGAGGTGTCATCGTCTACTTCGTAATGATAAATTGAGGTTTCATTAAATCTCCGTTTTTTGTCCGTGGTGAGCAAACTCTGCAGCTATTTATAGGTTTCTCGTGTCTAAATTTGTATGAACGGTGTTCCATATACTTTCGTTTCAAATGTTCAATCACCTTAACATCTCAACTTTCCAACAAGAAAATAACAGAGCAGCTCCCTTTAGATATAAATGGTACAAACGTTCCGCATGTGCTGAATGCCAAATACCTCGGCATGACTTTTGATGCCAAACTACGGTGGAAAGAGCATGTAAAAAAGAAATAAACTGAGCTTGATCTCAAATATAGAAAATACTATTGGCTTATAGGAAGAAATTCCAAGATGGCCATAAATTATAAGATACTGATTTATAATCAAATCCTAAAACCAGTGTGGTTGTTTAGCATTCAGTTGTAGGGATGAGCCAGCGATAGTAATATTAAAACAATAAAAATATTCCAAAACAAGGTGTTTTGAAATATAGTCAATGCATCGTGGTATATTCGTAACTGCGATCTTCATCGAGATCTTGGAATTCCAACGGTCAAGGAGAAAATCAGGAGGTTTGTAGGCAGGCACGAAGCCAGGCTATGCCTTCATGTTAACACAGAAGCTCTTCAACTGCTGAACAACCAAAATCAGGTCCGAAGACTGAAGAGAACTAAATCTCGTGACCTCGTATAATGTGTTGTGTGCAAAAGCAGAGCATAGTGCGCGGGTGGAGTAACATAATTGTTAGAACAATCTGAAGAACATCAATGACATGTTTTTTTAGTTGATAAGTATCAGTAAATAAATTCTTGTAGTTAAAATTAAAAAAAAAACCTTAACATCTCCTTAACTTGATTCTGCAATTGGCAAATACGATCTCGCTTTTTTCCATCATAGCAAAACTATCGAACCTATCTACTATCGAAAACTACCAAAACAAAACTAAATGTCATATCGATTTGAAATTCATGGAGCGTTACTAAAAATGAAGCTACTTTTCAGAAATGCAATCGCCTTTGCGATCGCACCATCTATCGGAAAAATATCTAACTGTTCACATTATACTTGTGCTATGCAACAACCAGATTAGGGTAGATGCCCGTCGTACTATAGGTGATACTGGTTCAATTCCAAGTCACATTATGAATGCGTATACTTTACTTATATATGCATTGTTTGTATGTTTGTATATATATATATATATATATATATATATATATATATATATATATATATATATATATATATATATATATATATATATATATATAAATACATACATAAATACATACATACATACATAGATACATACATACATACATACATACATACACACCCCCTTCTGTGGGTCAGATCTTGACGTAGTAAAGGGGTTTGAGTAGGGCGATGAAGCTTTGAGCTATGTCGTCTGGAACCTATACTTCTGGGAGGGTGACCCCTGGCGGACAGGTCAAGGCAGAGGCCTCAGACTAACATGATCCAAAATCTGCCAACCCGCATTGGACTAGCGTGGCAGATTACAGTCCAGGCCTTCAACATGACAGTACAACCTCAAACACGGCCCTTATTCCCCTGAGGCCAAGGGGCAACTACCTACGGCAGTGGGAAGACCTGCCCCAAGGCAAAGGATGCTAAGAATCACCGGCTGCCATTGGACTTTTGGCATTCCTACTCTGAATATACGGACAATGAAAACGGATGGCCGACTGGAAGAACTGTTGATCGAACTTGATACATACATTGAGATATTATTGGGCTATTATTTCATCAATAGAAAGCTGAAGGATAGTGTAGTAAAATTTGACATTATATCTGCCGATTAGCCTAATGCGTCATTCAGCTGAATAAAAAGTTTAGGCTTCAAATCGTCCAAGCTTATACACCAACTATATACCATAGGGATGAGGAAGTTGATGAATTTTTTTAATGATGATGTGACCCAGCTTTTATACAAGGAGAAATGTAGGTACAAAATCCTGATGGGTGATTTTAATGCCAGAATTGGAACTGGAATTGGAAACAGAATTGGTGAAAATGTAACTGGCCCATATGGAACTGGTAAGCGGGACAATAGAGGTGACAGACTAGTTGATTTTGCCGAAGGACATAAACTTTATATTATGAATTCGTTTTATGAGAAAAATATCAGCAGAAAATGAACCTGGAAAAGCCCATCTGGACTCACAAGACAAATTGATTACATAATGACCAACGATAAAACAATATTTTGCAACTGTACTGTTTTTAACTATTTTAATGTTGGAAGTGACTACCATGATGAAGAGAGCGCGAAAGAATGGTAAGGTCAAAGAAGGCCTAAGTGGATTCAGGAAGATTGCTGGATAGGGGCAGCGATTTTGAGATTGCTTTGTCGAACCGTTTTGCTGTGTTACAAGACCCGGAGGATATGGAAATATCAGCCCAATATGATGAAATCATCAAAAATGTGCTTGAAACGGCTGCTTCAATAACACCAGAAGAAAAATGTCTCAAACAGACAAAAATCTCCAGTGAGACCATTGATTTAATGAAAAAAACGACGGAAAATGAGAAATATAGGGAGTCCTTTTGTCCGAGTCGAGTACGCTGAGCTCTAACTCAAACTGTAAAACTATAAGAAAGCGTATCAGAGAGGAGACGCGCCGGTTCAACATGCAGCTAGTCCAAAGAACTCTGGAAGAAAATAGTGAAATTAACAAAGCTAAGCAGGAGCTGAGGAAGAAAAGAACGCAAATGTATGCCTTAATACAGATGGCATAGTGTGCAGGGCGCGAACGGAAATGTTAGAGGTTGTCAGAAAATTTTATTCACAGTTATATGAAGAACAGAATCAATTAAAGGCAACAGTACCCACGGAAGAACAAATGCCAGATATCCTAGTGGAAGAAGTGACAAAAGATAGAATCGATGAAAAATGGCAAGGCTCCAGGGAAGGACAGTGTAAATGTCGAAATGTTGAAAGCTGGTGGTCGGACTTTACATAAAACACTGGCAAAATTATACTCAAAATGCCTCAAAGAACAAAAAGTACCTGACTTATGGAAAAATGCAGAAGTGATCATTTTACATAAAAAAGGAGCACAGGAAGATTTAAAGAACTACCGTCCAATAAGCCTCCTAATATACAAAGTTTTCACTAAGATAATATCAAAAAGGATATTAAGCAAATTAAATGACGCACAGCCAAGAGAACAAGCAAGATTCAGAAGTAGATTCAGAATAATGGTTCACATCCAGATTGTACAGCAGGCCATAAAAAGGCACAACGAATACACCATGCCACTGTGCTTCACTTTTATCGACTACAAAAAATCATTTGACTTAATCTCAAAGCAGGGCATAATGGATGCATTGCTGAACCAGGGGGTAGACAAAGCATATGTAAACATATTAGGATATGATGAAGTTACCGCGACAATTCACTTTGATGATCTTAAAGTGGGAATTAATGTAGAGCGAAGTGTACGGCAGGGTGACGCAATATCGCCTATTCTTTTCTCGGCTTCCCTTGAAGAAGTATCTGGATTGGGAACACGATGGCGTAAAGATCAACGTTGGAAACTTAAACCATCTTAGATTTGCAGAATATATCGTTCTTCTTTCACACGATCCATAAGAGTTGCAAAGACGTATACATGAGCTACAAAGGGCTGGCAAACCATTTGGCTTAAAAATTAACCCGAAAATGAGTCAGGTTATGTTCAATAAATTCGCCGAGGACAGAAGAATTTCAGTTTTAGGAAGAAATTTGGAGATGGGTGGACCACTTTATATATCTTGGGCAGATAATTTCAGTGGAAGGGGATACCACCCGGAAGGTGGAACGGCGTGTTAATGTGGCTGTTGGGTATTTGGCAGGCTCAATATAGTGTTTAAGAGCCAACTCCCACTTAATCCCAAGAAACCTTACTCCACACTCCCAAGAAAAGTCTTCGATCAGAGCGTCATTCTCCTTATGACATACGGAAATGAATGTAGCATAGAGCGGGATGGAAAGATGTATCCTTGGTATTACAAGACGAGACAGAAAGCTCTGCACATGGATCAGGGAACAAACGAAAGTTTTGTGATCACTGGAAAGTGTGTGATCACTGGAAGACTAAAGCAATTGAAATAGAGATGGGCTGGCCATATAGCGAGGCGATGGGACAATAGTTGGACCAAGGCAATCCTGGAGTGGATACTGAATGGTCGCAAATGACCAGGAGGAAGACCGAAAGCACGATGGACTGATGACATCGTTAAGTATATTGGACCCGAGTGGCAGAGGAAAGCCCAGGACCGTGAAAGTTGGGAGCATGCTGAAAGGGCCTTCATCCTGTGGTGGATCGATACGGGCATATATATATATATATATATATATATATATATATATATATATATATATATATATATATATATATATATATAGAGTGTAAAGGAAATAACTTTCGTAGATTTAACCATTCTTAACATTATTTTAAACAACAATTCCTAAATAAAACCATTTCCGCGGAAAACTATAGAAATTAGCGAAATATCAAATTGTTAAAAAAATCAGTTTATGGTTTCATTGTTCTCTTAAAGTATTATTTGAACATAAAATGTAATATTGTTATAACCATTTATTCTATACGTTTCAGCATAGATTTGTTTTTTTTGTACAAAAATAAGGAACAGTTACACATTAATGTCGTTTAATGTCAAAGTTGAAATTGCTAGTTTTAACTGAAGTCAGTAATTCTTCCCACCATAACGTTATAACATATTTTAAACGATTCATGTCACATTAAGAAACACAAGATTAATTGTTTTATTAAATTTAATGTTCAAAATGTCTATTATTTGGGTCTATGCAAATCCGGTATCGTTTTAATCTAATATCCCGAATACGCTGAAATAGTCCTGGTACATTTCTAATATTGGTACAGGTTCTCTGCAAACAAGAAGCATGTCATTTTATTCGCGTATAGAATACAATTTTTTGGTTTTAAATAGAATTAAAATACACATAATCAGATAATTTTTGCACGTAATTTGAATACGTGAGGATCTAGGCTATTCTACTACTAGTTAATACTACGTTATCACTTTGATTTTTGGGCTGATGTGTTGCTAATTTTTAATTTTCAAAAAATTCTTTTAACAATGTTCATTAGTTTATTTGTTGTGCATTAGTGTATGTTTTATTTGTTGTTAAATGTCCATGCTTTACACATTTTTCTCAGCGGTTTTGAAACTTGTGAATTTCTTGCTCATAGAAACTTTGAATTTGGGTCATCAGCCAAGTCCTCAACATCTTGATTGTTGTCGAATCGTACCCCTCCAAGTGCATTTTTCAAGGACGCAAACAAAAAATAATCACAGGGTGACAAATCTGGGTTATATGGAGAGTGTTCAAGGATTTTTCAGTACATATTCTCCAGTTTTTTCTTAGTCAAAAACGCTGTGTGTGGCCTGCCGCTATCACGGAGAACGATGACGCCTCTGATGGAGACACCGCATCTTTTACTCCAGTTAGCGGATTTTGTTGCCTTCAACAGTTGGCAGTAGTAGGCAGTATTAACCGTAGGTTGATCATGTAGAAAATCAATCCGCAAAACTCCAATCGATTGAATCCCACCATTTGAAAATAACGGTCGAGAGCACCTTATCGGCTGAGAGAGCACTGAGAGACCTTACCACTTTTGATTCTGGAGTGTAATAATGCATCCACGTTTCATCACATGTTACGGTACGCTTCAAAAAAGTCTCTCCTTCCGACCGAAATCGATTTCGCAGCAGATTCAAGATGATCATTTGAACACTTCCAAACCCACCCAGGGATTTCATGAATAGTCAGCCGCCGGTCGCCTTCGATAAGGTCGCGAACTGCACCAATGTTGTCAGCAATGCTACTTAACCTGGGACGTTGATTATGAACTTCACTACAAGGATTCTAACTAACTAACTGAAACTGATATACGCCTTATTTGTATATAAGGTTATTTGAAGGTGGATAATTTTGATACAACAACTCCCTCTTTTGGAAAAAGTTCGTGCGTCGAAACAACTTTTTAGATTTAAGCTTTTATTGTGGTTAATTTCAAGGGTTGTTCTTCTTCTATATCTTCTCCTATATGAATGCTGGGTCTACGTGTTAGCAGGATTTTCTTCCCTCTTGAAAAGGGTGTACTGGTTCGATTTATTGGTGGTGATGGTGGATAATCATCTCTGGTGATGGCAATTCCTATTTTTGATCCTTTTCGGTTTTTGTATTTCCAACATATGTACACGAGTATCAAGGTAATATTTTTTTTTTCATGAAGGGTTGGTTTATTAAATTATCCAACTATTCAGAATACTCGTTTAATTTATGGTTGGCTATATTCAGATCTTCCAAGTTGATCTTGATTTTTTCGGAGATGTGATTACTACAATTATATATCTGTATTGGATAGGTATTATAGGTTATTTTGTCGTAATCATCGATTTCTCTTTGACCTTGTATTTTAGTGCTGCCGATAAACGCATTGCACTCTGGCTGTAATTTTAAGAGTGTATTTTCATTTATTATCTTTGCTGTCATTTTCCTTGTTCCGCAGATAATTGTTTTGCTATAATTATTAGCCAAAAATTGAAACTCAGTTGACGTACGTTATTGTCTTTTGCCACAATTATTGAAGTTTGACAGGTTCTTGGAAAGTAATTTTGTTGTTTTCATATTTGAGCTTCACATATAGCATCATTATCTATCGGGTATGGAAATATATTTGAACATATTTTGTCTTGTCTATCGCTTGATTTGTATTTCTCTGGATTATCTATTGCAGTGTAATAACAACGAATCATCGCTTCGCGCAATGTATTTGTATGTTGTAGTCAATATATGATGTAGAAGTGTTCGATGACCAAGCAAAGGCATTGGATAAATGCGATAAAGAGTATAGACTTCTTGATCAACTAGTGGAATGTCTAAAACAAAGACTAATTTTGTGTCTGACTGAAATGCTTTCAAATCGATAATATCGAAATACTGTGGTATTGATATAGCTGATATTAGTAATGGAAGGTTATTCCTTTTAATTGACTGCGAAATATGTTTAATCGAGTCAATCAAATCAAATGGTATTATAATTATGTTATGCAGGATTTTCGACCTGGCAAATGTTATTGCGTTTATTATATCACTTATTGTATTCTCGATAAAAATGGAACTTTATATAAGGGATTCGTAAATGTTAAATATATTAATTTGAGATTGGAAAAAGTTTAATTCATCGGAATATTCTTTATTGAATTTCTGATTTCCTTAATATCATTATTAAATGTCTCTTCATCGACTTGTAACCTTGGATCGTTGAATTAAAATTCTGTATAACTGACGTTGTTACTGATAATTGATTTTTCAATAGATTTTCTATCTGGAATTCATCTTGTGTAATTTTATTGATACATTCATTAAAATATTCTCCATTAGAAGAGTCAATATTTCCGGTAATAGATTTCCATATTGTTCAGATTCCGTTTAATATTCCACGTTTTTCTCTGTATATGTATTTGCTTGTAGCGCTCGTTATTTCTGTATATTTGGTATTAACTGATTTCGAAATTTACGATAATACATTGATGTGTGTCTGTATTTCAGTTTTGAATGCTATCATACGGGGTGTATCTTCTTGAATCATATTTAATACATTTTCTAATATTACCTAACATACAATATTACATTAGTTACAACATTACATCATTTCTTGAAATCGTACCTTGTATTTAATTCTTTGTAAACGAGAAGCGTCCATTTATCATTGGCTAATTTGATTTGTCTGACAAGTATTGTTGATAGGAGTTAACGTATATTGGGAGTTGACGACTATTATTATTTTTATTACTATTAAGTCTAAAAATTCTAAAAAGAAATTTGTCATGATAGGATTTTAATCTATCGAAATTTATTTTTGATTTTTGTTTAGGTATTTGATTTGAAAGAATAGCTGAGTGTTCTTGAAGTTCTTGGATTTCGAATGGTCCGTTAAACTTATTTTGCACATTTGCTTGTTATTTACGCTTCTTTAACGTGTACCTTCTCTCCGATTTTGTATTCATGTAATTTCTTTGGTATGGTTTCATCAAAATGGGTTTTTGATTTTTCTTTCTTCAAAATCGTTCTTTCGCATGTGATCTTGTAATAATATTCAATTTTGTTGTTCAAATCTCTCATGTATTTCGACATTAAATTTTGTTCATTTTATAGTGTTTCAGGTGCTATTTATGCTCAAAAAGTAACTCAAATGGTAAATCTATTAGTTCCATTCTGTGTACATATTATGTATCTAATCATTTCACTGAAGGTTGCATGGAATCGTTCTAGCGATCCATTGGATTGAGGATGTCCTACACTTGAGAATGTCAATTTTCTATCGTATAATTCACATTTTACAAGGATATTATCAAATTCTCGACCTTGGTCACAGTGTATTCTTAGTGGTGTTCCGTAGTGTTGGAAAAATACTAAGAATGTGTTACGATATTTCTTGCTTTTTTATCTGAGGGGATATGCTTGGATACATTTTGTTAATACATCCCTAATGGTTAAGGCGTAATTTCTGGTAAGGTACTCAAATATGTCAATACTAATTCTCTTGAAGGGTGTTTTTTTGTGTATCTGTGATGACTAATGGTCTGTTTAAATGTTGACGTATTATTTTAGTTTTTTGGCAGGTTTCGCATTTCTTTACGAAATGTTCAACATCTTTCGTTATTCCTTGCCAATTGTATTTTTCTTTTATCCTTCGTATTGTTTTCTTAATTCCTCTGTGTAGGTTAGTTTTTCCGTTGTGATATTTATCTAGAATTTCGGGTTTTTCAGTTTCCTCGGGTATGTTTACAATATTTTAGCAAATAGTTAATTTGATATCTTTGTCAGCGAAAATAAACGAAAATATTTGGAGAATAGTCAAGTCCTAATTGATTCGATGTAATAGGTTAATGATAAATCAATTTTCTTTGTATAGAATGTAAAACAAAAATGCTACTACTGAAGTTGGACCGAAATCTAAACGAATTATAAGGTATTTCCTGTTTTTAATTGTTTTACTATCGAATATATTTATTGTTTTCGGTTGTAATTCAATATTTTCGTTTAATATATCATCAAGTATTGGGTGGTGAACGTCTTGGGGTTTGTTTTGCCATAAAAATGTCATTATGTTTTTTTTTATAGTTGATCGTTTGATATTTCGATATTAGAATAGTCTATCGGTCCTAGATCGGTTGTCATATAGGTTTACGAATCTGTTATATTCATTTGTTATTCTTTTATCGATATCTGTTTCTGATTCGTTATCTTTTATTTCTATATCACTATCGTTGTCTTCACTTGATATTAAAACTGGAACATTTGTTTTTGATACAAATTTTGCGCATCTTTCGAAATGATCAACTTTTACTTTGGTAAGTGCGTCAGCATTCTTGTTTGTCTTCCCTGATTTGTGTATGATCATATAATCATATTCATCGAGTTTTAGACACCATCGAGCTAATTGGCTGCCTGGATCTTTTATTGAAAATAACTATGTTAGAGGGCGATGATGGGTTATAAGAATAAATTTTCTTCCACATAGGTATAGACAAAAGTGTTTTACGGGCCATACTATTGCTAATAATTCCCGTTCTATCCTTGAATATTTCGTTTCTGCGCTGCATAATGTTCTTGATGCGAATGTAATAGGTAATTCTTTGTCAATTGATTCTTGTGAAAGGACTACTCCTATAGCGAATGCGTAAGAATTTGTTGTTAAGATTCTTAACAACAAAGAATTTGTTGTTAAGATTGTTAAGTTCTTCAAAGTTTGGGTATATCAAGATTGGACTTGATATTAAGTATTCCTTTAATTTTTTAAATGAGTATGTTCTTGATTAAATAGAAATGGTACATCTTTCTGTAGCAATTTCGTTAATGGTTTAGAAATTTTTGCAAAATCTGGTATGAAACTTCTATAATAATCTGTTAGTTCTAAAAATGATTCTATTTCTTTGGGGAGAATTTCATACTGGAGAAGACCATGGAGAAATGAATGGTCTAATTATTTTCTGGTTTAACATTTCATTAATCTGCTTCTTCACTTCTTCTTTGTGTATTTGGGGATATCTGTATGACTTTGTGTGTGTTGGTTTTGCGTTATTCGTATCGATAGTGTGTTTGATCTCGTAAGTAAATGTTAGTTGATCATTTTCTAAATAAAATATATCTTCGAATTCAAGACATAAATTTGTTATTAGTTCGGAGTTCGTAGTTGTGACTTTATCTCTTGTATTCTATCGGTTTGGAGAGGCTTTTGAGATTGATTATTAAAATTTTGATAATATTTGTAAGGTTCAATGTTTATGTCTTATGTGTTTATGAAAATTTGATCGATTTTGGTATGGCATTACAATTTATAATGGACGTAAGAAATTCGATGTTTTCATTAACGTGAACGTGAACGCATTAGGTATATAGACCTGTTCTTTTTTTTGTCTGGATATTATAGCATCAGTGTTTGTGAGTTTACATTTTAATTTAAAAATCTGTTCCGTCCTGGCATTAATGTTAATTTCGTTTTCTGGTTTTTCTTGCATTTTTAAATTTTGTTGATTTTGTGGGTTTCTGGTGGAATTTATCGAATCGCTGATTTTATATAACGGTCGCATTTTGAAATTCGTTAATAGTTGTTTATTTTTTAAATCAACTGTGCATTCATAGTGTTCTATGAAATCTAGACCTAAGATTCCGTCAAAGTCTATATCTAGGTTATAAATGATAACTTTATGTGAATCATATTTTGCGAAAGATATTAACGTCAATTATGTTATTAATAATTTTTGATCAGTTATGCCCTGTATCGAAACGTTTTCTGGAATTCTTCTATTATAATTTTTACAGTGTTTTCTTTATAGAAATACCTGCTCCCGTGTCGATTAATAATTTAAAAGTATTTGTTGCATCTTTGATATAATACAAGTAATTTACGTCAACTGCGAGTAAAGGTTTTGGACAAATGTTTGTTCTTGGCTGATTGATGATTGGGTTTGTTTTTCGAAATTCAACGTTTGTATTTGAACTTGAATTTTGTTGATTTGTTTGTTGACCGGTTCTGGAGGATGGTTTTGGTCTGGAGATAACTGAAAATTTACACGTTGGTTTATGTCATCATGATAATCATTTAGTTGTTATTTTATATTATCGTATTGATAATCTTCATAATATTCACTATTTTGATCATAATATTGGTTATCTTGGTCATAGTATCGATCGTCTTGACTGTTTTCTTGAGGTTCAAAATATATCTATGTTTCATATTCAGGATAATATTCAAATGTATAATTTCAGTCAATAAAATGTGCTCATTGCTGTTGAACGTATTAAAATTTCGGTTTCTTTGGATGACTGAAGGTCTTTGTTGCGTAAATTGCGAATTAGTTGGTCTTGGTTGTGTATTTGCAAACTGAGTATTATTTGGTCTTTGAATTTGAGGTTAATTTGGTCGATGTGTAAAATATTCTGACGGTCTTTGAGTATTTTAAAAATTTGCTGGGTTTTGATCTACGTTTGCCAATCGTGCACAACAATCTCTGGAGTAGTGTCCTAAACGTCTGCAGTATAAACATTGGGGTGTTTGAAAGTATGAACGTTTAATAGGTTGATTGTTAGGAATATTTCTTGTCATGATCGGTTTTGCATGTTTTTGATCTCATATCTCTCATAATATGATAGTTGAAGTTCTTGTCTTATTCGTACTTGAGCTTCCAGAATATTTTTGGGGTTACTTGCATGGATGATGTGTCCAATGCGTGTCTCTAATCCTGTTAGTAGAACGTTTAAAGCCATTGTCTCTATTAGTTGAATTCGAGCTTGCTTTTCGTTGCTGGATAGTGTTGATTTTTGAATGTTCGCGTGCTTTTTCGCGTTTAATGATTGGACTCTATTTAAGAATATCAATGGATATTCATTTTGCTGTTGTTTTGTTCTTTGTAAATATTGTATTAGTGACGCTAAGACTCTGGTGTCGCCGAAATGAGAATTTAGAAGAGGTTTAATTTCTGAATATGTTGTAGGGTTACGCGAATTTATTAATTGTACAAAAAATGTTTGGACAAATATCTGATTATCATCAAAATCTGGTATTCTGGAGAGAAAATATCTCTGATAGTTTGTATGGGTTCTATCTCTGGTTCGTCAGTATATTCGTGTTCGCTTATTTTTAAATTTTATTTTTGTTGTTTTTGTTTAAAATAAAATATAAAATGTTATTTTTTTTTAAATACATGTAGTTTTTCAAAATGATTCAAAATATAAAAATGATTTAAAATAGATAAAATAATTAAAATAATTATTTGTTTGTGTTGTGTATATGCTCTTGTTTAAAATAAAAAATAAATTGTGGTATTTAAAAAAAATAGATGTTAGTTTTTCAAAAATTATTCAAAATAATTGGTTAAAATAATTATTTTTTTGATATTTTTCTTAAATCTAAAGATACTTGAATAATAGGTTACAAAAGTTATTCAAATTATTTCATGTAATGACTAGTTAGTTGCTTTTTGCTTGATAATCGAACAATACAATTTATAAAAAATAAACAATATTAATACGAGACGTTCGTTGTACTTACAGTACTGATGAAATAATGCCTTTGTCTTGTTCTCTTGTCAGTGGTGTTCTGCGTACGAGTGAGGACTCTGGATGATTCTGCTTGTTGTTGCTTTGGAGAAACAATGCCTTTGTCCTGTTCTCTTCCAGTGAGGACGCCGGATGATTCTGATTGTTGTTGCTTTGGAGAAACGAAGCCTTTGTCGTTTTCTCTATCAACATTGACTACCAGGGGCTTCACCAGATGTTCCCTCCGTAGTTTGACGACAAGTGAGGACGCCGGTTATTTCTGTTTTTTGTTGTTTTCTTGTTGTTTTGGAGAAACGAAGCCTTTGTCGTATTCTTTATCAACATTGACTACCAGGGGCTTCTCTAGATGTTCCTTGCGTAGTTTGATGATGAGTGAGGACGCTGGGTGTTTTTGTTTTTCTTTTGTTTTCTTCTGTTTGGTTTTGGCTGAAGGATTAGAATCCACCGCTGTAGTTAGTGTACACGTGTTCTATGGCGTTCCAATTCAACAACAAGCGTCTAATAACTCTAATTATATAATTTACTCAGAAAATATAAAAAGGACAGTCACATTTAAGAATCAATATGATTGTCAAAAAAAAACAATACTTTGAATATATATATATATATATATATATATATATATATATATATATATATATATATATATATATATATATATATATATATATATTCCTTTCCGAGCGGTTTTAGCTGAGGTTTGCATGTATGTACTTTGAGAGCTGTAAACAATATTCTTAGCTAAAGGTATAACAGTACAAACAGGTGATCAGAATATCGTCGTTTACAGCTCTCGAAGTGAATACCTGCGAACTTCAACTAAAATCTCTAGGAAATGAATAATGGAAATGAACAAAATATGTATAATAAAACATGTAAGTTTTACTATATTTTACTTACTATATAAAGGTATAATTTTCGGTGAGAATCTTCTCCACAATCTATTCAATTGACAGTACTCTTAAACATGTTGTATAAAAGAAAAACCTTTTTTTACCTTTTGCCCACAAAATTGACATTTTAATTTTTAATTTATTCTCCCAACCTGACCACTGTTCACCTTTTAACCTGAACTTTTTCCTAACCTTTACACAGGCAGCGAATATAGCTATATTAAATAAATAAAAAGTTTTTTGTACAAACCTACGATATATATTGTGTATGGATTTTTAAAAAGGTCTATTTTACGTCATCATTAAATACAGAGCGTATTCTCTTTCGGTTTTTAGTCCATTCGGATTCAAATCTTATCTCATAATGTATAAACATTAAAAAATTAAAAAAGTGTTCACTTAAGTAAATGAATGTCGCTTATCACATTTATACAGATCAGGATGTCAACCTGTGTTTTACATTATTATTAATACAATTGACTGAAAATCCCAAAGAAACAAAAAAATAATATTATTAATAACATTTAATTTCTGAATTTTACATAGAGAAATCTTGCCATAATACATGGACGTGCCATAATAGATTTCACCCTTACTCCACGTGGTGACATCGCTCGTTTCTACCCTACTGTCACTATGCGCCACCAACTACTTTCCTTGCGTACATCTTGAGCTGGGCTGATGACGGTTGAAAGGCTAGAAATCGGTCCCGAGAGATACTTGGTGGCGCATCTCAAAATCCTCTTTTTTTCGGTTGGCCTGGGCGTTCATTGCCTTTCTTGGCATCTTGCACTAGGACATTGTCACCGTAAGTTTCCACAACAATATGACGGCGTTTACTCATGTTATTATTTTAATTAAACAGAAAAAGTACTACGTGTCGCAGATGCAAGTCGACATGTTTACCACACGAAAAAAAGTATGATGCTAACTCGAAATCGTTTAAACATCAATAGCGTGTTGAAAAGTACTGCCATAGCAAAGAAATGACATAAGAGATTAGACAGTGAACCGTCCCTGCTTTCCAAAGCCATCGCTTCAAAAAATTAACAATTTTTCATTATCAATTACACAGGTCTGTCTACAAAATAAAAAAAAATGTTGGTGCCGCTAAGGTTTAAACGTAATTTTAAAGTATAGTGTCTAGCAACACTCTCAGTAACATTAAATTATCAGAACAGAACAGAACGTACAAGTTTTAATCTATTCAGATTGATAATATTTTCTTCTCAGTAGCCATTTAACTTGTTTAGTTTTGTTGTTTGTTAAGTTAAAAAAGTTAGTGAATTTAACCTGGAAGATGTTATTATCAAAAGTATCAACATGTTGGCAAAGAGAGGAATTTACTTTTTCCAGGTAGTAAAATTACATGTACTCGAGAAAAAAAAACTGCTTTCGTTTTTATGTTATGTTATGTACAGAAAATGATGTTTTTTGTAATGATGTCCTTGTTCTTTTATCAAAATGGGTTTCTTGAACTACCAATCACTTTTTATAGATAGTTCCAAGGGGAGTTTGAAATGTGCTTTGCTACATAATGGCAATAAGTATGGTGCCGTTCCTATTGCTCATCCCACTAAATTAAAGGACGAGTATGAATCCATATCTATTGTATTGGCAAAATTGGTTTAGATATGGTAAGCTTTTTATTGGGTCAACAAAGCAGCTATATGAAATTTTCATGTTTTCTCTGCTTGTGGGATAGCAGCATTGGATTGGAAGAGCTAAACGCAAGCATTGGTTTAGAACAAACTGACCTGAAAGAAAATACTTGACAGTTGAGAAACAAAATATCATAAATACAGCGTTAGTTACTAGAGAGAAATTAATTTTGCCTCCATAGCATATAAAATTAGGACTAATTATAGTTTTAATTAAATATCCTGGTTTGAGCAAGGAGAAACTTAAGGCTTGCATTTCGATGGACCGCAAATTAGACTTTTGATGTAAGATAACAATTTCCTGCATTCGATGAATGATATAGAATCATTAGCCTGTTTTTTTTTACTAATGAAAGTTTTCGAACAACCTTGGCTCCTACAGTGAGGAACAACGAGAGTGGATTCATCAGGATCTAAAATATATGGAAGAAAGGTGCCAGGGTCGATGGGACGAACACATAATAGCTGATTACTGCTGGAGTATTATGCGTGAGCATAACGCATAACGAGCATATTCAAAAACAGTTTTAATCTTTCCGGCACCACATCCACTGTAAACCTGTCTGAATCACATCAAACGTGGTATTACATAATTTTCTGTTCACATTGGGAAAAATAAATTACCACAAATACTTTTTATATGATGGTTTATAATAATATAGTCAAAAGAATGAAACATTTTGTGATTTGTATGATGACTATAAATAATATTTTGAACTGAAGAAAACCTCTAAGAAGTGGCAAAAATTGGTCGATTTGATGATTGTGTTTACCAAACTCATCTAAAGGATCAGCAGTTTTCTTAAATCTACGTTACATCTCATTTCGAATGAAATGAGATGAGATTTTTTCTTGGCTACAATTTATTTCGTTTGTTCTCTTTTTATTCATATCATTCTATTTTTATTTATATCCTGGTTTAACTTCATGCGAATTCTGGCTAGTTCCAAAACTGAAAATGAATGGAAAGCAGTTCGATTATTTCATACTTTTGGCATGCTTTGATCGCTGTTTTGGAGGCAATTCTAAAAATTTTACGACGGCCTCCAACATTAAATAGCCTCTAATAAAAGGATTAACATAAAATATATATGATTTTCATATTGAAATTATCTTTTACAGTTTGTGCAGCTTTCTATTGCAGGAGTTTATCTAAAAAATATTACTTTAATTGTTCGGTTAAATGTAAGCCTATCCTTATAATATTAAGGGTAAAATGATTAGCTATGTTGTTTATATTATCCTCTGAATTAGTTTGACTTATTCCAGATGCCAATTTCAACAAATTTATTGTTCGTTTCGTTTTTCCACCAGTAATTCGCTAATTCTATAATTGCATCTGTTGTGTTGTTTGCTGACTCGATTACATTTTATCTTTGAATTAACTCTGATTGTATTTTTTTACGCAAACATTTATTATTGAAAAGTATTTGTTTAGTCGACTAATACAGTTTAAAATGGTAAATAGTTTCTATGTCTTTCATAGATTAATCATCGATTAATATTACTAATTCATTGCAATGATTTCTGAGTTTTAAATGTGGTTTTAGTTTCTTGAAGTAGTGATGTTGTAAATAGTTTTCCAATAACAGTGTCAGATCTTTGAAACCTAATAGCCCTGACACTGCTGGAAATGTAAATGTCAGTCATAAACTACCGTGTTAAGTACATTGTGTCAATTAACCATGGAAAGACACACGATTCAACAGAGCGTAGAAAATGGAAGCTGAAAGGCGACCTCTATTTTGGAAAAAATATCAACTTTTCCTCCGGAGCGTACTTCTTGCTTAATAAGTTTGCGAACAAACATAATTGCAGGTATTTCTTCATCCTCAGAAAATCATTGTTTGGTGAGGTTTTTGGAAAAGAATGTATTTGGCCTGAACTGTTAAACATGGATGTAAAGAATGTTTTCTTGTCATACATCTCGCCAGACAAGACAAGAAGTTTACTGAACACATCAACTGGTCAACTGGTCGCCACCTTGCCTTTGATTATTTTTTTAGTTATGGCAAATATTTGATTTATAGAAACAAACCCCGAGTAAGTCTTGATATCATGCGAAATATTCAGGCTGCCGCGGAAAATATACTATGCGATATGCTTGAAAAAATAATCGAAAATTTGGTCTCCAGAATAGAAGGGTATAATAAGATAAGATGCCATTATTTGTTCTTCAAGATAATAAAAATTACCGTATTATCACACATATTATTGTGCCTCATTTTAAATATTTGACACTCTTATTGGACAACTTTTCATTAGGACGAAGGAAGATTATTTTGACATGTAGATGACTCAAATTGTTCGGATGATTTCATGCATTATCAAATATTAATAGGAACAAAAAACACTGAGTGTACATATTTGTACCAAATTCGAAAAAAAAATCGAAAAATTTAGTTACTCTATCGCATATTTTCATAAACAATAACACAGTTCTACGGTGGATTTGTGCCGGAACCATTAAAACTGTTTTTGAATTTGCTCGTTATGCCGATTCTAACGGTACATATGCTTTAAAATGTACGTGTAGTTTTAGAGATATGATAGGTTTTTTACCTTTTGTTACACCATTGAACATGGAAAAAGGTTCTTTTTCGTGATTTTTTGAGTGAGTTCTTTCCAGATACTCACGCATTACTCCAGCAGTAATTAGCGATCATGTGTTCATTCCATCGACCTTTCTTCCATATGTTTAGGGCCTGATGAAATCGCATTCTTTGTTCTTCACTGTAATGTTGTCCGAAAATGTGTCCAAATCATTGAGGAAGTAGTGAACTTTGATGCTCATGTTACATCCAAGCTCTTTGAAATTTTTCAGAATGTTTTGCACCAAATCGCGTTAATTTAGGATTTATAATTTCCCATGATTTGTTTTACAACATTGATGAAAGAAAACCTGGCTAATAATTCTAAATCACTCATTGAATGCACGAAATTGGTATTTTTTTGTCAAAAGCCTAATTTGCGATCAATCAAGTTTCTCCTTGCTCAAACCAGGAAATTTTCTAGGTACATAATTAAAACATGAATAATTTTTAACCAATGCTTTGAAATACTGTTTCATTAGTCCCAATTTCACGAGCAATAGAAATTAAATTCTTTTCTTTTTAGTAACTAAAGTTTTATTTATGATATATTGTTTCCAATATGTCTTTTCTTTTAGGCCAATTTATTTTAATCCAATGCTTGCTTTTAGCTCTGCAATCCCACAAACAGAGAAAACATGGAAATTTCGTGTAACCGCTTTGTTAATGCAATAAAAAGTTTACCATTTTTAAATCAACGCGTTTAATCCACTTATGATCATGGTACTTGAGTTTTATCAATACAAGAGATATGGTTTCATACTCCTTTAATTTAGTGGAATGAGCAATGGGAACCACACCATGCCTTATTGCCATTATGTAGCAAAACACATTTCAAACTCCGCTTGGAACTGTCTATAAAAAGTCTCCATTCATTTGGCTGGTAATTTAAGCTACATCATTTTCTGAGCAAAAAAACGAAAGTCATTCTTTTTCTCGAGTACGATAACATGTAATTTTAGTACTTGGATAGTTTGAGTCTGGATGCCAACTGTTCTAATCTTTCTTTTGAAAAGTCGAGGTCTCTGATAGGTCACTTAAAGCGTCTTAAGTAAAAAGTAGGGGTTTTGACGACGTAGCTTAAAAATTATTACCTTGTTTGCTAGTACAAGCTTGCCTTTGCCCATTTTCGGATGTACTATATTCTGCATGTGAAAGATCAGCCAGGCCACGAAAAGTTGGAACAGGGACTTCTTCTGAATGGGAAACAGATTGAGATAGTTCATTAATTTTCAGTTAATACCATGTAACTTTTCGGTTAATAACATGTAACTTGACCAAACAAAAATAACGGTCATCGTAGTGATGTTTTAGTTCCCTCCAAATCATAGGCATACCAAACTTCAACGGACTTATTTTACCATTCGTTCATTACCTTAAATGTTCATTACACATATATATCTTTGATTTTCAAGTCAAAGTAGGCGAAATACGCATTTTACACAAATTCAAATAGGGATTTGAAATACGGCGAAAAAGCCACAAATGTAATAAAAAGGGTTCGGGTCGATTAAACACCATCGTTTTGACGATGACATCTTCAGGCCACCAGGTTTTATTTATTTCTTAATTGAACAAACAACAGAATCAAACAAAAGAATAATAAGTTAAATGGCTACTGAGAAAAAAATATAATCATATATATAATTACATATAATATATAATCAATGTTAAAAAGTGTATGCACTTTTAATAATTTAATATTATAATTATATAATATTATTATATAATTTAGTTATTAGAGTGTTGTTAGATACTATACTGTTGTTAGACACTAAAATTACGTTTAAGTCTCGGCGGCACCAATTTTTATATTTTTTATTTTGTAGACCTGTGTATTACATTTTTTTCCTTCGTTTCCTTGTTTTTATCACAGTATGCTAAGCGGTATTGGACAAGAGCATGGATAGGATTATTTCAGAATTATTTGCGTACGAGTACGAGGTATCTTAGATTTCTTACTGTACGAAATCAAAGTGAAAATATTTTTATTGCAGCTGCGGGTAGGGCCGTTAATCGACATTTAACTACTATGGGATGCATGTTTATCGTGCTTATAAGTTGCATCCTTTTCTGCGCACCACAAAACGGCTAGGTTAGAATAGTACCCAAGATA
Source organism: Cosmopolites sordidus (assembly GCA_031761425.1). NCBI lineage: Eukaryota > Metazoa > Arthropoda > Insecta > Coleoptera > Curculionidae > Cosmopolites > Cosmopolites sordidus. The sequence continues at coordinate 1,529,282 of JARFXV010000480.1, read as the reverse complement.
CAATTAAATGGGATTTAGAGTAGAACTATATTTACTTTAGTGATGAGTCTACGTTTTTCTTTAAGTAATCACAGGGGACACAGAAGGGTCAGGCGTTTTCGGGGTAAAAAACTTAAGGGAACAGCATTCAGCTCATCAAATAATACAGTTTTCAGAAGCGTCTGCGAAAACGACACTCCGAAATCTTCTGATTTATCAACGAACAAATATATATGGAATATTGTTAGTCGAACTCTAGAGTTATTGCCAGCTGCCAGTTATTTTAAAAGAACTTGACGTAGGTGGTTGGCAATGAGCCTGGAATACATTATTGTAAAAATGCATAGACAATTTAATTTGGTCAATGCCTTGTCAGTTGTCTAACAAAGTGTTATTACAACTATGATGAACCAACTCAACCACTATATTAACATGTTTGTATATATATATATATATATATATATATATATATATATATATATATATATATATATATATATATATATATATATATATATATATATATATATATATATATATATATATATATATATATATATATATATGTATATATATATATATATATATATATATATATATATATATATATATATATATATATATATATATATATATATCTATATTTATATATATATATATAAAGTTTGTATATTATTAATTTATTTGATCCTTCAGAATATCTTTTATTTGTATATACGTCATTTTCCACAATTTGTATAAGACTTTTTAAAAACAAATTTTAAATAAACCACTTTGTAAGCTGTTTTATTAGTAGTTCAACATATCGATGTCAAAAAGGCCTTGTTAGGGTTTTCACAGTACGATGGTTGAGGGATTTATAAACTAGTATGAGTTTGATTACGTGACCGCCTGAAGCGAAACTGTTACCCGGTCTTTTAATACCTTAAAATCTTGAGCAACTTTCTCATCTTTAAAAATATTCTCGTGAGGATATTTTTCAGCTTCAAATTCATAGGTAACATTTGAAAATATTCTTTGTTAGTTATTTTCTTGTCATTAATTGAGAATGATTTTAGTAGCTTCATGATAAACAAATGTCCATTTTCTCTCGAGAAATTACAATTCTTAAAACTTTTTGTTTAATAATATTAGTATCCAGTGAGGCCCATTTTTTTAAGCAATTTAAGCAAGATCGAGAGATGAAACATATGTCATCCAGTTGAAAGGATGGGTGGGGCTTGTTTCCAGTCAAGCAACCAGCAAAAATGTTCATTTAGGCGGAGACGCAGGTTGTTGTGTGTTCCACATGAGATTGTGAAACTCAACGGTTGGGGTTGTGATAACACTCAGCTACTACTCTCTCTTTGGTCGAAGTCCAAGAAAATCTAACACTACATAGTTGGTGAATAAGTTGGTGAAAACATGGGTTGTTGGCTGTGAATAGGGTCTCCCTATTCTTGACGGTATGGTGGGGCTCGTTTCCAGTCAAGTAACCAACAAAAGTGTTCATTTAGGCGGAGACGCGGATTGTTGTGTGTTCCACATGAGATTGTGGAATCCAACGGTTGGGTGTGTGATAACACTCAGCTATTGCTGTCTCTTTGGACGAAGTCCAAAAAAATCTAACATTACATACATACGTCATCTGACGGGAAGTCGGCGAAAACATGAGTTGTTAGCTGTAGATAGGGTCTCCCTATTCTTGAAGGTATGGTATATATCGGCGCACTGAACAGTCTGAAGATCGAGAGACGAAACATATGTCATCCAGTTGAATGGATGGCTGGGGCTCGTTCCCAGTCAAGCAACCAACAAAAGTGTTCATTTAGGCCGAGTCGCGGGTTGTTGTGTGTTCCACATGAGATTATGGAAACCTACGGTTGGGTGTGTGTTAACACTCAGCTACTGCTGTCTCATTGGACGAAGTCTCGCAAACGGCGTGAGATATCGATATTGACCAAGGGAACATTTTTTACGTGGGAATTATGGCTCTTCTCTATTTTGAAGTCAAAATATTTTCAGCTTTATAGGGTAAAAAATATGAGCGAGTTAATTCCTCACAAAAAGAGGTAGCAAGCCGCTCTAGGAACTAGGATCAAACTAATACCAAATTCGGATTTGTCACCTTTGAAAACTCAACTGCCCCGATTTTGAACCTGATATCTTGAAACGTTTTTAATTTATCTCAATTTTTCGAAAATTTAGTTTCACTTTCAACACCCTCTTTTTAATGACTAATATTTGCCAACACATTTATTGTTTAAATCTTCTTATTTCGATCTCTATCATCACCAGTTTCTCTATGGCAGATAAGTTATATAGTATAAAGTAGAAAAACAACCGTCCGGAATCTTAAAATATGTTTAGTAATTCGCGAGCAAAATTAATTTAATATTCTAATAAATGCTAACTTTTTGTACACAAATGATGAAACATAATGCCAGGATTCAAAATATTGATTGAGATAACATGTGTTCTTAATAACTCGCATCGCTTCCTCTGTTGTATGGGGATTTCCCCCAATTTTCAATATTTGCTGTAGTGATGCGGCGTTAGAACGGGAATTTCTGGAATTTTCAAACCGTATTAGAATGATATTGTGTTGCAGGAAATCTGCGTTATAGGGGGTTAGCTTTAATACCACAGTATTAGTCTTGGAAGTCACGATTAGAAAAATATATGAAATATTGATGGCATTGCTATTAATTCACACCAAATCACAGTTAATTCGCTCTACGCGCGTTTCGCTAACCAGATTAGTATTATCAGGTAACGATTAAAAACTGAACCTTAAACTATTTCGTTTACAATTTATACCTAACCTTAGTTTAATGAACTGTGTTAAATTCACTGAAGCGTACAAAATTACTAATTCGTACGAAAGCAAACAGAGGATAGTATGAGATTGGCGTTTTATACTTATTGAAACTATTTTTACATTTTGCTATTACTAGGCTTAGGCATCTAATTACTTTTACATCTATCTTTTACATCTGTAAGCAATTTTAAGTTACTTATATTAATACTATGGTTAGTTTCACAAATACGTTAGGCAACTACCGATCTATCTAGTCGGTTATACCTCAGTGGAGTCATATGTTCTTTGAACTCTATTATTATCGCCATTCTTATTTGACCAACATATTTATGACTTCAGTTGTTACATTTTATTTCATAAATCCACCACCTTTTAATCTTTGGAATTTAATTCTTAAGATTAACTGCTGTGGTTGGTTATTAGATTTATGTACTAATTTTATAATCATTTTTTAAAATAATTTATCGAGCCCCCGTGTAAATTGGGGTTCGTATTCGATCGATGCAAATTTTTGTTCTGTTTTTTCTCTTCGAAAAATAGAAGATTCCCGAACCATCTATCTAAACTTCCATTTTAATTATTGAATCTTTTAAATTTTCCGTTCAATTATGTTGAGATACAAGCCAAGGCAGTACATAAAATAGGAGAGTATACGTACCGAGTGGAATTAAAAATGACGAAGATAAATCACGAATAATGGAAAACAAGCATAAGCTAAGAAATGTTAAAAATAATATATATATATATATATATATATATATATATATATATATATATATATATATATATATAAATATATATATATATATATATATATGATGACTTGACTGAGGAGGAAAGAGAGAGCTAAACAAATAAGGAAAAGGGCTAAAGCGGAAAAAGATAAGGGAAAGAAGTTAAGGTAAGATATAATAAGGTGACTATAGACGGTGAAGTCTGGAAATGGAACAATAATATCGAGAAACTAGAGATTACTTCGTCAAAAAAATAGGAAATAATATAACGGATAGGATAAAAAGATGACAGACATGGATGGCAATGGAAAAGAAAATGACTGTATGAAATAAAGGAAAATACGGGGTAATAGAAATGATCAAAAATATAGGAGGAGCTAACTATAGTGATAACAGAAATTGAGAAAAACAGAAATATAGAACATTCAAAATGGGTACCTGGAATGTGAGAGGAATAAATGGGAAAGAACTGGAACTAGCAAAGAAAATAAAAAACACAGGTATAGAAATATTAGCGATAGCGGAGACTAAAATGAAGGGTGGAGGAATTACCTTGCTTGAGAATGGCTATGTACTGATATATAGAGGGGTGGTGGAAGGTGAAAGGGCATATGCTATGCTCCTGATGAGGATGTGGAAGTAGAATTCTCCAATAAACTACAAAGAAGACACTATCGAAGAATGCTCAGGAACACTTATAACCGGATATATGAATGCTAGAGTGAGAAGAAATATAGAAATATGGGGTGTTGTAATAGGACCTCATGGAGAATGAACGCTGAACAAAAATTGAAAGCTATTACTAGAATTTTGCATTGACAATAATTTAATACTGGTCAATATGGTCAATTCCAACATAAAGACATACACAATATAACAATAGAAGTACCATCTAGAGGAGAAAAATCAAAAATAGATTATGCCACAGTGGGGAAAACAGAACGGAAGAAAATAAATGATGTAAGAGTAAAGAGGGGTGTGGGTATGCAATCGGTAATGACCACTATCTGGTGGAAATGACAATTAAAATCAGGAACCAGGAAGTGGGAGAAAAAGGAAACAAAGAAAACCTTGTGGATATAGCAGACACAGTGGAAATCACTAAGGTACCGCTTCACGGGACGAGGATGTGAAGAATGAGATTCAGTAGAAGAAGATTTTATGGAAAAAGTACCTAGTGAGTAAAACAATGGAAAACCGTAAAAAAATACAAAGAGCAGAATTATATTGACAAGATTATAGTCAAGGAAGAGAAAAGGGTGAGCTAGGATAAATTTAGACAACAAATGGAGAAAAATAGTACAGAAAAGATAAAATTGTTTTACAGATCACTCAGCAATTTAAGAAATAACAAAGATATAATCCAAAAGCAGATAAATGACGAAGAAGGTAAACTATTGATAAATGATAAATACATACTCGAAAGGTGGGGAGAGTACTTACAAAATTTACTAAACACAGACATTATCAACATGCTAGACAAAAAATGAAGAAGTAATAGACAATAAAATTCCAGGAACAGTAAGTGAAAATTTAATAACTAAAGCAGGACTAACAGAAGCTATAGCAAAACTAAAGAAAGGGGAAGAACAAAACTAGCGAAAACATCTGGGGGCAACGAGATTATCTGAGAAGTGTTAAAATGAGCACATGCAAGAAATGCACTTTTGAAACTTTTTAACTTGGCATGTAAAATCAAAAAAGCTCCAAAAGAATGGACTAATGCCTTGATCATACCAATACACAAGAAAGGGACAAAAGAGAATCCACTAACTACAGAGGTATATAATTACTGTGTATCACAGCAAAAATCTCTCTATACTAGAGAGAAGATTGAGAGTGGAAATTGACAATCCACTACTAGACGAGCATAGCGGATTAAGGAAAACCCATTATGTACGAGACCATATTTTCAGAGAAGAACAGAAAATTATATCTATGTTTCATTTCACGGAAAAAGCTTTTGGTTCAATAAAAAGAGAAACCATCTGGAACAGCTTGGAGAAGAAAAACATAAACAAGGATCTTATCACAGTCACCAAAAGCATGTACCAAACCACAACAAACCAAATTATATCGCACAATAGAGTATCTGCTGCTTTTACCAAATGAAAGGAGTGGCACAAGGAGGAAGTCTGAGTCCGTTACTGTTTATAAACACAATAGACGAAACAATCAAAATATGCAAGAATAAATTTAAGAAATTATTAATGTGGGATGGGCAAAGATTGAATCACTTAATGTAGAAATGTGTATATTTGCTGATGATGTATATTTGCTCATGGCAGAATCTGTCAAAACATTAAAATTCAAGTGAGCAATAAGGAGCGATGCAGTGGAAAAATTTAGTTTACATATCAATGTAAATAAAGCAGAGATAGTGATATTGACAAATAACCAATAACATTGCAAGGAGAGAACAAGAACCTTAAACAACATGGAAATTAAACACACTCAAAAGTATAATTACTTAGGCAGACAAGTCAACTAAGGCAGACAAACCAAGGCAGAAAAACCAACAGAGTTTGGGAAGCTAGAGCGATGGGAAAGAGCAAAAGTGGAAGACCACATATACATGGAACAAGGACATCATAGAAACAATTCAAAGAAGAGGCAAAACATGGCAGGAAACAGTAAACCTTTACATCAGTGGGGCCTCAGAGGCCGGTTACCTAAATTCATATCAAACTTCCTCTCTGATAGACTTTTTAATGTCAGGATTGATGGTCATCTATCTGATCCACTCCCCTTACTAAATGGAGTCCCTCAGGGTTCAGTGCTGAGCCCTACCCTTTTTAATATAGCCATGAACAACATTCAAAGATACCTTAGCCCTACGATCACTCACAGATTATACGCAGATGACATCCTACTATATTACCAGTCTCCCAATCCAAGAGTCTGCGAAAGAATCCTCCAATCTAACTTGAACTCACTGGAAAAATGGACCAAAGCCACAGGTCTCTCTTTGTCGTCCACAAAATCCGCTATTGTGCATTTTTGCAGAAGACAAAAATGTTCCCGTCTGCATTCAATAACTCTTCAAAACAAGACTTTACCAACAGTTTCGTCTCACAAGTTTCTCGGACTCACCTTCGATTACAGACTATCATGGAAAGATCACATCCAATCTCTGAAGGCTAAATGTACTCGCGACTTGGGAATATTAAAGATGCTTTCAAACCACAACTGGGGTTCGGATCATCTCTGCCTTCTTAAATTATATAAAGCAATTATTAGATCCAAACTGGACTATGGCAGCATAATTTTTGCTACGGCTCCCAAATCTTATCTGCGCTCACTGGATGTCATCCAGAATACATCACTAAGACTTATAACTGGAGCTTTTATCACCAGCCCAACTCCCAGTTTACATAGCATCATGAGTTTAGAGCCCCTATCCATCAGGAGGAAGTATCTACTCTTAAAGTATGCTACGGATCTCTGGCAGAGACCATTCATTCCTGGACATCAGTCATTCTTCCATCCTCCCCCAATACCCCCAATAGCCTCCACTCATAACCTAACCCTAGACCTCAGACGCACCTTCCAGCAACTATCTGAAGAGTCCAACACCCAATTGCAAGTTCCTCTCCCAATTAGCACTACTTCTACTCCTCCGTGGTTATTACATCCCATCCAGGTTGATTTTTCCTTACTAAAATATGATAAAGAATCTACGTGCTCTTCTGTCTACAAATCCAGTATAAACAACATTATCCAGTCCAAATCTCCATGCCAAACAATTTATACAGATGGATCTAAGTCAGACCATGGAGTCGGTTGTGGCTTTGTTCATGACAGATCCTCCTCAGGCTTTAAGTTGCCCGCCACAACAAGTGTACTAACCGCTGAGCTAGTGGCCATTGAAAGATCCCTCAGCTATATCAAGTTAAATCCCGCAAATTGCTGGATCATATTCTCAGATTCTAAGAATGCACTATCCATGATCCAAAATCGCATCATTTCCCATCCAGTTATAGTGCTAATTATGGATCTTATAGAAGATATTATAGCACATGATTCTTCTCTTCTCTTCGTTTGGTGTCCCGGTCACAAGGCCATCAAAGGTAATGAGGAAGCAGATTTACTTGCAAAATACTCCATTCAGCATGGTCAACCTTATATGCGCTGCTTCTATCCAAAAGACCATCTCTCATCGGTGAAATCCTTCTCGCAATCTTTAATGCAATCCTACTGGGATGATCCACAGAAAGTCAATAAGCTGAGATATATTAAACCACTATTCTCCCAACCTCCACCAGAACATCTGGTAAGTAGGAAAATTACAGTAAAATGGATGAGACTCATGATTGGTCACTGCAGATTTACACATGAATATCTACTAAAACGAGAAGGTCCCCCGCTCTGCGAATTTTGCAACGATCCCCTATCCGTCAAGCACATTCTTACCGAATGCACGGCATTATACCCTCTCAGATCCTTTTTTGACCTCAATCAGGACCTTTCTCGAAACCTTTGCTCAGACAACATATCTAACACCTTAGCTTATCTGAAAGAAATTAACTATCTCACTAAAATCTAGTCACTGCTAGCGACATTTCATTCTAGTGTGAGTTATTTACAGCAAAATCAAACTTATCAACACATCTGTGATAGCTTATCCTGCGACGAAACCCATCTGTGATAGAAGCCATCTGTGATAGAACTGATCTGTGATACTAATAACCTGTGATATTTATTAATCCATTCAATGTCTGTCTTTTAAGTGAGTTCCATATTCATAAGTTAAAGTTCCTGGTCGCTAAATGATCTTGATATCGATGCGACCTAAACTTGAAAATTCTCTCTCTCTCAAACAGTAAACCTAGCCAAGGACCGTAAATTATTTAGAAACTTCGTTAACACATGAAATGTAATTTGACCTCGTCACCTTCGGGTATTAAGAAGAAAACTTTCAGAAAACCCATTAGTCTTAGCCAATTTTCTTATGTAAGCTTTTTCTTTGACAAATCTACTTTTTGTAAGAGGAAATCGAATAAGAGATTTATAAGAGTTATATGAATGATTAAAAATGTATCTCGTTGTAAATGTTTTCTGAAAATATTAAATTCTAACCAACTATCCTTATGTGTAAATTTTATTGATGGTCTCTGGTGTTTAATTTATAAAGGAAATTTTCAATTGATTCTTGATTCATATTAAAAACTGGAAACATATATTCATATTAAAAACTGGAATACCTGAACCATTGCCGATTTTTTTCTGTTGTGCGAAAAATTCATTATTAAATTGAAAATAATTTTAGTTAACACAACTAGTTCTTGTTCAATCTTATTGGATTCTAAAAACTATAGTCCATGGACTGTGAGTTAGGTTAAAACCTTCCCTTCCTCCAGCTTTATTTTTTAAATATTGTCAATCAATTAAAAACGAATAGTTAATTAGAAGAAAAATATAATATATTATTATAGGTGATATTCATCTATTTTCTTTTCAGACAATCAAGCCAATCAAAATACGAATACAGTGCTGTCCAGACAGACACCGGCAACGAAAAAATTAGACTCGAAACGAAAATCCGCAACGGTGCCTTTCTGGCGATTAAGAGAAATTTAGAAGATAGTGAACGATACGAACTGAAACTGCAACTTGGTGATATTGGATACCGACCTGACAAAAATTGGTAAGCTTCAGCTTTCTTCTTCTTTTTGATTCGGAGTGAATTTTATTATGCTTGACTAGAAACTAAGGTATCAGGTTTGACGATTAATAATTGTTATTCTTTTCTTAAAAACAAAACACGTTTAATTTGGGACAAAAGTAAAAAATGGTTTATTGAATTCACTAGGAATTTGTGGATGCCCTTTCAGAAAAACCGTACGTCTTTTGAGGTGGTCCGGTCATCAAGCCATTTTTGGACACCTCGGTATTTGTTAAAGTGTTTCATGGACAGTGCGTGAGTGTATCATAAAAAGTCAGTGTCATCGATAAAAACAAGTGGCAGCCAGATGGGGCGAAGTTTGGTGAGTAAGACGGGTGAGGAAAGAGTTCCCAACCAAGTACAGAAATGGTGTCTCCGACCACTTTCTCTGTGTGTGTGCAAAATCATTTTTTCGTGTCTTGTCGTCCATTCTGGTTGCTTTACGATAAATGTATGGTTTAAATTGATCACTTGTTGACGGCAACGAATGGTATTAATTGTTTCACATGGTTTCAGAAGTTCATGGTACCCGACACCCTTGTGATTGCACCAAATGCACAGCATTGTCTTCTTTCCTGTTGGCTCTTGAGGTCGACGTTGATGGTTCTCCTGAGTCAACCCATGATTTTCTGCACTTTGGGTCTTCAACCTATATCCATTTTAGGCTTCCAGTCACGATCCAATGCTAAACAAGCCGACAAACCAAAACTTCGCAAACCACTTTTCGCTTTTTTGTATGTTTTCTGTCGTTTGGCTGATGTGGTACCCATTTTTCTGCTTTCAAAATCTTTCCCAGGGAATGCAAATGATCACAAATGGTTCGACGTCCAAAATTTTACCTCTCTGCCATTTATTGTTGGGTTTGCATATCGTCTATTTGCAATAATGCTTGCAATTCGGCATCTTTAATTTTTTTCGGTTGACCCGTGCGTTCTTTGTCTTTCAAATCGAATTTGAATCATCTAAATCAACGCCAAAAAGCATCTTGCGTTGGGATATTGTCACCGTATGTTTTAACAAGTATACGACGACTTTCACTCGCGTTTCACACAAACAAAAAAAGACCCTAACTCGAAATCGTTTAACATCAATGGCGTTTTGAAAGGTAATGGCGCAGAAACAAAATGACAAGAGATGCCTTTTGATGACGCATAAGGCATGAGATGCATTTTCAGCGACATCTCTTAAAAAAAATTAAAATTATTAACCGCCACACCTGGTAAGTCGCCAAATTTCGTCTCCGAACCAAATTTCGTCCCCGTCGGTTTCATTTTTTTCTGACTAGCATCACCTAATTTTGATAACCAGATCTAAAGTTAGTGACCTCAATCGGTCATTGTAAACAATTCGCGGTGAGACGCCACTTCTTCAAGATATTTAAAAAAGGAAAAAACTGTTCAAGGTGAGTTTTTGATTGATATATTGTCGGAATGGTGTCATTATTGATATGTTTGACATACTGAAATGATTTTCTTGTCAAAATAAATTGTTATTGCATAGATTCAATTTGATGGGAAAACGTTTAGGTTACGACATCTGTTTTTTCTTAATATCGCCCCGTGGACCTAATATAGTCTCCGGGATGGTATTTAGAACTTCGTCTTACTCATAAGAGTATTTTCTATAACTTTTTTTTAAATGTATTTAGTTTTTTTTTAGATGACAAGGAGAAAGCTGTGAGATCCTGAAGCAATGAAAAATACTGTTTGAAGCTGTACGAATGAAGGAAATGGGTTATAAAAAGGTAGTTAAGTTATTTAACGTTCCGAGAGCTACTTTGAAAGATTATGTTAAAAATCTGAAAAATCTATAGAAGATGTAGTTTCTGGGAAAATGGAAAGAAATCCAGTATTACCAGTAAAATTAGAAGAAGTGTTAATAAACTATTGCTTGCAAATGGAGAATTACTATGGTGTCACCAGTTCTGATTTAAAACGAATGACTTTCCAATTGGCTATCAGGAATAATATTCCTAACCCATTTTCACAGATCAAAAAAAAAAGGCAGGCAAAAAATGGATGAAGCTATTTATGGGACGTCATCCTGACTTGTCATTTCGTAAACAAGAGTCACTATCACGAGCTCGTGTACAAGGTTTTGCTGCAGAAAATGTTAAGACTTTTTTTGACATATTGAAACCTGAATTGCAAAAGATTCAACTTCAACCCTAATAAAATATTCAATATGAACGAAACTGGAATTAGCACCGTTCAGCATAAAGTTAGAAAAATCTTGACTATGAAAGGCAAAAGAGAAGTTAACAAATTGTCGTCTACAGAAAGGGGATCATTAATACCTATTGTGACTTGTATGCCAGCTTCTGGTCAGTTTATTCCTTCAGTAATTGTGTTTCCAAGAAAAAATATGAAAGCTGAACTGCTTGATAGAGCACCTCCAGGCACCATCGGTGGATGTCATCCGTCTGGTTGGATCCAGCCTGAGCTGTTCACAAAATGGCTAAGACATTTCATGTCTATAGTAAAACTATCTAAAGAAGACCCTGTTTTGCTGGTGTTAGATGGTCTTTACAGTCATATAAGAAATTATCTGTGATCTGCCTCCCCCTCATTCAATTGATCATATGTAGCCTGATGAGTTGTCTCATTTATGTTTTCTTTAAAAACATTTTATGCCCAAGAAATAGAGAATTGGTTGACAAATCATCCAGGACGGGTTGTTACTCACTACCAAGTTGGAGAAATAATTGGAAAAGCGTATTCAAAAGCCTGTAAAATCGAGACGGCTGTAAATGGTTTTCGGAAAACAGGAATATTTCCACTAAACAAAAACATTTTCGTCGACTAACCACATGCTCCTTCTTCCACCGAAGCAAGCAATACCACACCTCGTTAAGCAACCTATGACGTCAATTAGAGGGGGCAAAGCCATGATAGTCACGGCTTCACGAAATCATAGATGCAGAAAAGAAGCGGAAGGAAATGGACGAAAGAAAAGAAGGAAAAAAAATAAGCGACGAAAGAGACAGTCTTCTGATGAGGACACGTCTGAGGATCAATTTTAACCCAACAACCCACTACTGACGAAGAAGATAGTGATAATAATGACGCTGAATGCCTTGTTTGTAATAAAAGTTTTTCACAGGATAAAAAGGGAGAGAAATGGATAGGATGCACCAAATGTTTCCAATTGAAGCATGAGGATTACGTTGCCAATCCAGGACCTAAATTTATGTGTGCAATGTGTCTGGTGAATTAAAATTTCTTAAACTATACCAATGATTACTAAAAGTCTGATTATATATATGCTAAGGAAGTTCACCCGTGCTCCACTTCGTGCTTTGCCATTCCTTCATCCGTCAGCAAGCGTCTCCCAAGACCGGTTTCTGGCCTTAAGCCGTCATCAGTTGGGCTCAAGCTGGGCACATGAAGAGCGGATGAAGGAACGACTAAAGCCATGACCATTGAAATTGGCCATGTCGAATGGAGGCAGCCATCACATGCAGCCACGCCATCTTGCCGTAAACGGTCGCAATTTTTGTAGAAATAGTAACAAACTTAGCGTGTTTTTGATTATTGTTAATGATAAAAAACTGTTCTTCCTATTCTTTGACGTTTTATTTATTATTATACACGCTTTTTTTTGCAGTTTTTTTTACAAAAAGTGGGCGATATTTGGCGACTGTATTTTATACTTGATTAAATTCTACGCATAGTAACTAAATTCTACAACCAGACGTTCTTGTAGTAACTAAAAACTGAAATTATATTGACAACAATTTTTTGTAAGTTGGGATTTAATTTCATTCAGTCATAATTAAAGCTTTTGAATGACTGGTAAAATATGACATGGTTACATTAATTTTTTTTCCTGAATTTCCGCGTTGGAATTACTTTTTTGCTCTTATAAACTAAGTGCTAAAAGTTATTATTACATTGACAGTCAGTTTACAGTATGTATAACCGACACACTAAGAGATCCGATATTAGAATTCAAACGAAAACTGGAAATTTCTGCACGGTAATGGTTATTTTGATTTTCGTTATTTGCTTCGAAGGAATTGTGTTTCTATATTGCAAAAATATGTCTAAATTGTATAGGAGCCTAATTAATATATTGCATTTAAACTGATTTTTGCGTTGTTTGTAAGACAATAGCCAGATTGTCCAGATTGAATTTACCAAGCATTTAAAAGGCATACGTACAAAGCTAAACATAGACAATTACGAGAGAGAGAGAGAGAGAGAGAGAGAGAGAGAGAGAGAGAGAGAGAGAGAGAGAGAGAGAGAGAGAGAGAGAGAGAGAGAGAGAGAGAGAGAGAGAGAAAATCCTTCCATCGATTCGAGCTTGATTAAAGGACAAATATCTAAACAAACATACTTTCACATTTATAATATTAGTAAGATTTCCAAGATTTGGCTTACAGCGATTAGTTCCTCTTCCCAAAACTGAAGAAATTGCTCACTGCTCGAAGATTCAATTCAAATGGTGAGGGCAACCGTAAGACAATCACACTTATATTGCAGAGTCATTTTGGAAATTATATTATACTAACCGTATTAAAAATGTCTGAAAATTTTGAAAAATCTCAAAAACATTGCGTATCATGATGTTAACTTTTTAAACGACCCTCGTTTGTCTAGAATTCAAACATTTATTAAAGAAGGGAATTTTTTTGTAATGGCTAGAGACCGGAGTTGATATATAAGTCAATTAACTGTTTATTGTAATAGCATGCATCCATCACTTCAATTTTTGAATATATCAATATCGCCAAAATGTTTATATATTCACTTAAATTATTTTTTGTTACATTTATACGTTAGGTTTATACTATCGACACTATTGAGAAATTCTGTTTAATCGAATATCTCTAGTATGCGACCGAGCTCAGACAACTTATCAATGTATTTAGTTTACACTACTGGCTACTCGTTTTATTGAAAAAATAATTAAGACTTATTTTAGCTTTATCGTTGTGTTTGCTTCGTACTATTACTTTTTTACCATACAACATAAAAAAAGAAAGCAATCCTATGTACTCACAAAAACAATATAAATTAATTTATAAGCATTTTGGCGATATAGATGTTTTCATATATTGAAGAGATATCGTGTACCATTACATCAAACGATTTATTCACTTATTTTTTTTTTAATAAGTCCGGTCTTTATTGATAAGCAGTAAAATACCCTCATTAGTGCCCTCATATCAGAAAAAATCCCTCACATACAAAAAGTGGTGTTTCACCAAGGACATTTAGGAAACCAGAAACAAATTGAAAAAATTCACCAGGAAACTGATCAGTTTGCACTACAAATTGATGCCGCATTCACCCAATTTTTTTGATTTGCAGAGATCATCGACGAAAGAGAGGACGATTTTGCAAAGTTCGACGTACTGTCTAGAACTATTACGTAGAAAAATAAATCGATTTTCGATCAAATAAACAATATTTAATTTGAAAAAATCTGACTTCTCACTCTACCCTCGCATTTGTAGTATTGTCTCATAGTTCCATCTTCCAGCTTTCTGTCCTGTTCGCTTTAGAAGGTTATGAAAATTGTAAGAATTTCATTGTGATGCTCTCATGTATTATAAAATAATTGTTGGAGTATTTACAGCGCACAGTTGATCTGTTTGGTCTGAAGCCATCCCCAAGAAGTTATCCCCGAATATTCTCTCTACCTACAGTTTAATTGTTTATTTTCCAAATTTGCTAGGGCTTTGTAGACAAGATGTAGAAGGTCATGCACTTCTGATTATATCATTATATATTCCATATAACCTGTAGTTTAATTTTGTCCAAGAACTTTTGAAAAGTTCAGTAATTAATTATTCACTCTTAAATTTTGTTTTAACTTTTTAACAGGAAATCTTAGTATTATTATTAATAATAAACAAAAAATTGAATAAATATGTAAAACACATATTTTTTTGCCCCAGAAAGGCTATAAAAATAAAAATATAAAACTAATGGTTGTTTAAATATAGACTCGTGATATACGTTGCATTGTTCCGGAATTGAGTGAGATATAAAAAATACAAATCGGAAAATACAATCAGAGAAAGTGACCGTTGGAACATTTCCAGTGAGGCTAAATAATATATTAGAATGAATAAAATAAATAGGTTTGACTAAAATATATGGTCTGTGAAGGATAATACTCCAAAAGTCAGATTTGATGAATCTACATGGTTTTTATTAGGCGATGAATGAAAAAAAACTAACAGAGATTATGTCACTTTTTGCTTTAAAGTGCATTTAATTCAGCAAAGAAATTAATTAATATAAACGTGACGTTCAGTAAAATATTTTTAAATAAAACACATAACATTGAATGTTATGGTGAAAACTTTATTATGAACCGATTATTAAGAACAATCGACGCCATTGATTTTCTGAAGATTATTCAAATCAAATTTTGGCCGGGGCTATGCCTTAGTTGGTTCATTCTGAAGCTCCAATTGTCGATCACTTGTTCGAGCATAATGACCGGAATGTGGCCAATAACACGCGTAATGTTTGCTTCCAAGGCTTCAATCGAAGCTGGCTTATCCGCGTAGACTTGAGACTTTACGTAACCCTAAAGGAAATAATCCAGAGGGGTGATATCACACGACCAAGGCGGCCAATTCACCAGTCCAAAACGTGAAGTCATCTGCTCACCGAAATGATTTTTCAATAAGTCCATCATTTCACGCGATGTATGGTAAGTAGCGCCATTCTGTAAGTAATGGTAAGTAGCGCCAAACACACAAATCGTGTAATTACATGAGATGCATAACTAAGACTAACAATGTAATATATTAAAGAAAAATAAAAAGAAATAAATATATTCTTAAACATAATGCCTAATAATTAAGACCTAAGAACTAAGAAAATAATGATAACAGAAAAACAAACAAACAAAACAAAACCGCAGGAGGTGTCCAACTGGACAGCATAACTAGAACACCGAACGTGGGCAAGACAATAACTGCAACAATATGTTCAGTGCGAGCGCTCTAAACACGAAGAAAATATGAGTCTGTTCGGAAAGTTACCCGTTTTGTCAAATATATCAAGGCTGTAAACCAATAAAACATTATTGATAACTATCAGCATTTGGGACAACGGTGGACATCTGCTCGTAGGTGAAAATGGCACATCAAACAATCGAACCGGCCTCAGTCGGTGCGATGGAGCATTTATGCCACATTGTGATAGCAATCTGGGCTCATCAATAAAGTTGTTAAGGATTTTAAAAATAAACATTATAGCGTAATAGTCCCGCTGACTTGCAATGTATTAATATTAAATTCAGTTCTCAAACTAGAGTATGAACGGAATGGCAATCCGGAAATCGCGAGTATTTTTTGAAATACAGAAATCTTAAGAATCTGTTTTGTATTTTCTCCAGATAGTTGATATGCGTTATTCGCCCTGGATTCCAAACTACGGAAGCAAATTCCAGCTTCGGACGGACCAACGTAAAATACAGAATTTTAAATGCTTGCAGGTTTCTAAAGTGGCCCGCCTGTCTAATAAAAAATCCAAGGGATCTCAGCGCCTCAGCTCTTTTATTTTCAATATGCGATGAATAATTTAATTTGGAATCATAGTTCAGTCCCAGGTCTGTGACCGAATCGACTCGTCTCAACTGCTGATTATCAATAACATAATTAAATACAAAAGTATTTCGTGTAACACTCATCGACATTATATTACATTTAGGGAAGTTAAATTCAAACTTATTGCTCTTACACCAGTATACCGCTCTGTTAATATCTAATTGAAGTATAGTACAATCAGCAGAACCCTTGATGGGCAAATAGAACTTCATATCATCAGCGAACAGAAGAACTGAAGAATAGTGAAATTCGGCTGGCAAACTGTTTATGAAAATTAAAAACAACAACGGGCCAAGGTTCGATCCTTGCGGCACCCCCGAGTTCGCAGCATACCTCTCAGAAAAGTAACCATCATAACGAACATAAACTTCCGCTCGCGTAAATAAGATACAAATAATTTGATCAAAGATGGTCCCATACCGTACTCCAACAATCTTTCTAGCAATATATCATGATCAACCTTATCAAACGCCTTTCTAAAGTCAGTGTATTTCACATCCGTCTGGATTTTTTAAGTTAAAATTAGTCATTATATCTTGTGAGAAATGCAACAGGTTCGTATTAATTGATCTTTTTGGCAAGAAACCGTGTTGACACTCGGAAATAATGTTCGATACATGGGAAAAAACTTTATTATAAATTATTTGTTCAAAAATCTTAGCAAGAGGCGGTAGTACTGATATCGGCCTGTAATTTTCTGCCAGTGACCTATCACCTGTTTTGTATATGGGTGTTACAATAACAGTCTTCCAAGATTCCGGGAACGTACCCGACCTAAGGACGTTATTATAAATATGTATCAATGGCTCCTTTAGCCAGTCACCGCATGCTTTGATTATATATGGCGGTAAATCATCCGATCCTGCCGCTCTCTTCGGCTTTAATTTTTTTAACGCATTACTATAATCTACATGAGTAATCTCCCGTATGTTTAGTATATTAGTAGCGGAGATGTTACTCCCAGAAACGGTGGTCTTATACTGAGCGGTGTGAGGACTAAACACAGACTCAAAATAAACAGCGAACAAGTCCGGGACCCTGTCATTCGAGACCGATGCACCATTACTTTTAAAAATTTGTTTCAGTTTGCTCTTATTTTTTGCTTTTACAAAAGACCAAAACCGGACTGGATCCACATTGATTGAATTTTCACTATTTGTAATAAACATCTGGTATTCCAATCTAGTTTGTTTTTTAATATTTCTCCTTAAAACTATGTATTCCTTTTTAAGCTCATTATTAGATCGCATCGATTTTCTAAGTTTATTTTTTGTTTTGATATTCTTAATTAACTCTGCCGAAAACCAAACCGGAAACCCCAGCCCCCGCCCATGCCGGCGCTGCCCCGGGGTGACACGGTGTATAATATCAAACAAAATTGTATACAGTTCATTCAATGATGCATTAGGCTCAAGCCTCCCAATCACTCCAGACCAGTCAGCGTCGCGCACGAGCGTCACCAATTCATTAAAATTATATTTCCCAAAATTATACTGAGGCTGCTTGAGCGACTGTACCAAGCTAGGTAATGAACCGCTTTCAGCCGTAACCACTGAGACAGACAGAGCCGGGGGATAGATGTCCTCAGGTACCATGGGGAGATCACCTTTTACTATTTTAACATTGGTTTTATTATCCGAGATGGTCAAGAACTGATCAAGTGTTTTCCCACTAATATTTAATATATTATTGCATATTTCATATGAATTATAGCTCGTAAAATCGTACAGCTCCGCTATCTTATCATTATTTGTTATGTTAGCGTTGCGACCACTCCCCACCAGGTCTAAATTAAAATCCCCCACTATATAGTTATGTATACCCCCAACTCTCTGTTCATTAGCAAATTCGAAAAAGTCCATATAATCCCCAATATCAATCGAGGGCGGAATATAGACTACGATAATATTACAGATTTCGTTTGACATTTTAAAAGAAACAGATACCGCTTCGTAACGCTCCACCTTTTTCGCTACTTTCAGAACCCTGAAAGTGTCTCTTAACGCAATAAACATACCTCCACCCCTCTTTTTGCTAGTTTTCAATACATCTCTGTCATATCTCGCCAAATTATAGCCGTCCACCATCTCCCCATCAAACACAACCCCCGAGAGCCAAGTTTCAGTCACACAAATAATATCATAATGCCCATCACTAGACCACTCAAACACGGTTCTCAATATACCGTAAGTTCGGTACTTGATAGATTCAAAGAACAGCCTCTTCCCTGGACATATCTTCTGAGATATTCTTTACTCCGGCGTTGGTTTTAGCATATACAATTCCATTTGAAGTCCATACATTTTTTAAACCATATAACTCGGACGCTTCCCGGACTATTTTTAATCGTTCAGCAGTTAAATCCTCGCTTGCAAATACTCCTGTGTCTCGAAGATTTCGCTTGTTTTTGTATATCCTTATTTTAGTTTCGTTAGTTTGGAATACCGTAACAACATGTCTTGGACGATTCAATTTCCTATGTTTACATCGGTACACAGATATCAACTGATTTTTGTTTGCATCCATTTTCATTGTCGTCTGTATGATATCGATAACCTTGGCCTAAATATTTTCGTTCGGTGTCTCCGGTATCCCAATAAGTCGCACATTGTTGTTTTTTGTCTCTTGCTGAATTCTTTCTACTTTGCGTGCCAATCCGTCGTATTTTGGGCCATTTACCTCTTTAATTACTTTAATTTCAGCCTCAAGTTTGGACAATTTTACCTCATATTCATTAAATTTTTGTTTAAGGTGTTCGTTTAATTGCTTCGTGACTGCATTTGCTATCACTTGAGCGATATCTTGTCTCTGAAGTAGGCTCCTAATCAATTCTTCAAAGTCTGTTACTTGTTGTTTAGTCAGCACCATCCTGAAATAGACACTATACACACATTCACCACTGACCCCTTAACGTTTCAATATAATGTAAATACGGAGAATATACTACAAATATTAACAATCTTTGGGAGAGCTATTTTTCACGTGCGATCAGTTCGACAACTCGACATTTTATGTTATCACCGATATCACGGGTTTGAATTTCATGTAACAAATAGTCCGTTATCAGGCCATCCTCATCTTTGACAAACTATGGCCCGATGATTCCACTAGCCCATAAACCGCATCAAACAGTGTATTTTGCTGGATGCATCGGCCGTTCTTGAATTGCTTTCGGCTGCTCATCACCCCAAATCCGGCAGTTTTGTTTATTAACGTAACCATCGAGCCAGAAATGGGCCTCATCGCTAAACAAAATTCTGCGAGAAGACAGCGGATATTCGTAGAGCTGTTTCAGCCCATTTACTGAAAACCCAAGGCAAACACAGGTTTGGCGGCTTTAGTTCTTGGACAAGTTGGATTTTGTGTGCTTGTAAACCAAGATCCCTACGCAAAATACGCCAAGCCGTTGCATACGAGAAACCAAACTGTTGAGAACGACGCCGAATGGACTGTTCACGGTCATCGCGCACACTCTCTGCTACCGCGGCTACATTCTCTTCACTACGTGCTGGACGTGATCTATTCTGTCGCCAGTCATCCAATAATGAAAATTGAGTTTACAATTTTCTGATGGCAAAAGTGCGTTCGGTGGGTCAATTATTCCGACCATAAATAGCTCTAAGTGCACAAATAACTTGCTTCACAGAGCGCTGGTTTCTTCAATTCGGAATTGCTGTTTCGATGTAAGTATTTCCATAATGCCATGATATTGAATACTGGGTCAAACGGCAGTGACGGCTTGACACGATTCACGCGTGATCTGTAAAAACATATATTGAAAAAAGTACCTGACAACGAATCGGCCTTTATTAATTACAAATATCGGTTTCTAATTATATTATATTAGATATTTCTAAATTTTTTCCACTTTCCTGGCAAAACTTGGATTACGCGGCAAAAATGATCATTTCATCCATTCAATCCATTCATCGACCCATTTCCGAACTTCGTAATTGCGTTAACGTATATCGACAAGAACATATTGAATGGACTGAAGAAGCAATAATCTGAGACGAGTTAACTCTGGAAAATAGGCTAGGAGTGAAAAAACTTTTCATTAGGTAATCATTGGCAATCTATATACAATACAATCGCTATACAAATATTTACATATGAGTTACACAGATTCAGGGAGCACAAAATATGGCTCCCCGTTTAAAATTAAAATATCTTATTTTTAATATAACATCTGTTCTTATAACATCTGTTATCAAAAATTTCTGTCTGTTCTTTTCAAAAAGTTCTGTCTGTCAAAATAAACTAAAAACTCAACAATTTTGAAAAGGGAGCTATATTCAGTTACAGAACGATTACAAATTGCTATAATTCAGTTTAAGAATGGAAGAAGCCTTTCAATTAAGTATCCACTTCGACGAATTTCTAACGTTAGAGATACTCTTTCCAAGCATAGAACAGGTAAATTGATAGGTAAATTTTTGGAGACTGGATTTATGACGACCACGAATAGCAAGATCAGTTGAAAATATCAACCGTGTAAGGGAAGAAAGTATTCGGAAGGCTACAGAAACATCAATCCGGTGACGCTCTGCCCAATAGGGATCAATGACGATCCCTTCAGTATATTTTAAAACAAGATATTCATATACATCCATAAAAAATCCATCGTAGTACTTGATGATACTTGATGCTTGATGATGAGCTCATGTTTTTCATTTGCAATTAAAATTCAGTCGGGTCTTCGTAAATATTACTGTAACACACGAAAATTTTGTGGATATGGATTTGTTAATAAAATTGGCATTACTGCTATACCGAAAATCTACAATTAATTTATGAAAGTTCTCTGCATAGCAAGAAAGTCACATTATGGTTTGGAGTTTCAGCACAAAACTATTGGACCTTTGCTTTTTGAAAATGAAGAAGGACCGTAAATGCCGAGCGTAATAGGCATATGCTTGAAAATTTTTACTTGTCTGAAGCTATAATGTATAGGCTACAATAGTGCTTTTGAACGAACATTTTCACAATTGATTAATCGTCAAAAATTGATGTGTGAAATGGCTTCCAACATCTCCGAATCTCACCTCTCCTAACATATTTCTTTGGGCTTACCTTAAAGAGAGATTATTATTAAATTAATTATTAAGTCTTACACACTCGATTAGTTCAAAAGCAATATACAATGAGAAACAGAATGAATAGAAGAAACGTCAATTAAGGTGATGGAAGATGTTGAAAAAATTGCATCCATTTGTGAATGCGAGCATGGACATCATTTAACAGAAATTATTTTCCAAAAGTAATTGATTAAACATTAATTTGTTTATATTTTTTTTAATATAAATTACATATCTACTTCTGCGCCATAGTGTGTATAACTGAGTGGTAAAAACTTCTAAAAAAGAGTGTCCCAACAAGTTCTTCGGGATTTCCTTTTTAAATAAAACTAACAATTTAAAAAAATGACATTCTTGTTTATTTTTGTTTGTCTTGTTTACCAAAAAGTAGGGAAATGGCAGTTATGTTTTAAAAATAATATTCTCCAAATTTATCCCTCAGCTGTTTATACAGATTGTCCTTTAGACATTCTTTGCTTAAAGTTATCAATAATAAATTGTATATATAAAATTGTCAATAATAATTGTCAATAATTAATATTTTCAAATCGCAAGACAAATGGACATTGCTACTGCTACCGTTGTGAAGGCAAGAATAAAATGATTTGAAGATCAAAGGTATGAACGAGTATGTACATTATACAACTGTTGTGAATTCATTATAGAGCTGGAATATATTTCATTCCTAGTCATGATCACAGAGTGATAGGTCAGGTAATAGTGCAGGCGAAAAGGATATTGTTGTTAGGATATTGCAGGAATCACAACATCTGGATCTGTAGTTTATTATTGTAACGTGGCCTTATTCAGTTCTCGAACCTAAAGTTAAATAACTGGGTCTAGAATTGTATTAGGTATTAACAGGAATTATTGAAAATTCCGATTCCTTCAATAATTCCGTCCCAGACAATCATTCGATAAGTGTGACCCAAATCGGATTTTAGAGTACCCTTTCTTTTCCAAACACTACCTTTTTTCTTTTCAACCAACTTCACCAACAGTGAACTACGAATCAATAATGGGAAATTATTGAATCAACTGACGTAATTCACTTGTTCTCGAATCTAGGTATTTTAAAATATTAGTTTAAGCTATTTTCATCAAACAATCAAAGTGAACTGGTTGAAAAGAAAGAATATAAACGACACTTTTTTTACAAAGAATCCCAAAAATATAGATATGTAATAAATATGATTTTGTCTGGTCGTTTTAGAAATATCCAAGGATTTTAAAATTAAGGAAAAATGAAAATGATGTTCCGCAAGAACGAATTCAATAAAAATTATTAAAAAATCCTTCTAGTAATCATAAGGTGATGTCACAGCAGGTTAAGAATGTTCTTCAATAATTTAGAAAAGGTGTCTCCAAACATTCCGGCCTTAGGACCATACTGCTTACTCCAGTATTTCTAAACTAATCGCCGAGTACGCGCCCTAAACGAGTATACGCCTGCTAAATTCGGTAGCCGCTGGCCGGATTTGGCCCCCGGATCATAGTTCGGGAACCCCTGATTTAGAACATAGTCTTGCATTTATTTCAGACAATAAGCGGTGCACGTATCAAATAACAAAAACCATCTTGACTATTATAATCGACTCGACAACAATACAAAATATTAAGTAATGTCTGAATGATTGTGGCGTGTTCATATATTTTTTCCTTTATTTGGGTTTTTCGCCACTATCTAAAACTCAAAAAATATCAAAAATACCTGTTCTTATTTAAAGAAAGAATCACTGGGTAAAAATACAAAATATTTTCCAAAAAAGTTCACTATTGAAAGATTGTTTAACATTCAATTGTATGCAATATATGTAAAAAGCTAAGCACGTCGGAATATGGCAGCATAATCTACAATGTACAAGTAAGGAAGGTACTTCTGAAACTCAGAGTACTTCTAAAATTATAAAAAGCCAACTTTAATATTGATGGACGAAAATTGATTTCTATGTTAACAGAAGAAAACAATGATGCTATTTAGCTCGCTATTAATCAAAATTCAAAAATTTACTAATGTTTTTTTTTCCAAATTTTAAAAATATTGCCACTTACTGAAAATAATTTATTTTGATATAACATCAATTCTTCTATTGCAACTTTTGGTGCAAAATACTAAACTCGAAGAGATTTACTACTAAACACCAAATAACCTTTTTAAACTTATCGGCGCTTGTTTCCTTACCATGTGAGCATCATCGAGAGATGATTAATCGAATTCTAAAATTAAACTATATCCTGTTAAATTAAATTATCTGATGATACCAACATGGTTAGCGAAAGGTGCGTCGAGAAGTATAAAAAAATGATTTGCTATTTAGTGGTAAATCTCTTCTTGTTTAATATAACATAACCTATATTTTAGTTAACTCTATTGATGTTTAGTATGTTTATTAATTCATTTTGAAAAAAAAAATCAATGAACCCTATACAAATGGAACAGCAAAGTGTGGATCATTTCCATATTAGATTTGATTTGACATAACAATGTCACAAATGTCATTAATGCTCTTTGTCCTGATGTCTGAAAAAATTATGAAGGATGATTTTAATATTTTCGACCGTATGAAGTTGAAGACCTATTAAGTTTTATAAGTATGTGTTGGTTGAAATCATCCAGAAATTAGCCGCAAAGCTTAAAACCTCATGGTCCACAATACACCTGTGTTTAAAACAACTGAACAAAATGCAGAGAGAAGGAATGTGGATGTCATATCAACTTTCAGATGAAAACCAAATTCAACGTGTAGTCATCCGCAGTGCACTGTTGTCCAGATTGGGCAGATATACTTTTTTTCAGGAAATTATTTCTGGAGATCAAAAGTGTATTCTATCAGCAATCCACATGCGAAAAAACAATGGTGAACTAACACTAACAACAACCACCTTTGCCCACTCCAAAACCAGCTCTTCGCTTTAAAGAAATGTTACTATCGTAACATTCTGAATCTTAATGAAACCATATTTGCTGAATATTATGCTCAGCATAATAAACTAAACATAACTTTGATTCAAAAACGTCCACGACTAATATATAGAAAAGGTTTTACTCTGCAGCATGGTAATATAAGAACTCTCTTAGTGTCAGAATCACACAAGAAAAAATCAAAGAGTTAGGCTGGGAAGTACTCCCTGGTCCACTGCATTCTCCTGATGCTACATCTGAAAAAAGGGAATTTTACTGGGATTTCCATTAAAAGTGGGATACACAGTAGTTGGCCAGAAGGATGAGCAAAAATTACACACGTCGACATGATTTTTGTAACATTGATGAGAATGCTCTTTTTTCGTTTCATTTAGGTAGTTATTAGAACACCTTTTCACAGAAATGACCTAGCACGTCCCATTTTCAAGTATCCGCTTCTCCTTTATATCATGGGCTCATTAAAATTATCTGTACCTGATAAGTATATTGCTAGAACTTCAAAGGTTTTTCAAACTATTGTTATTTTTTATGTTTATGAGACAGTAGGGTAACAAAATAACAATACAGAAAGAAAGATTGGCCTCATAGAACTTCTTTTGAACCTGGTACTTCCCAAATAAAATATGCCCCCCCTGTTAATTCATAAATACTTCTTCCGCCCCTCTCCGCCTCTTCCGCCTCTTAAGCTTGGACTAATAAAAAACTTGCCAAAGCCATAGATAAAGTATAGTTTTAAGTACCTGAAAGAAATATTTCCTCAATTAAGTGATGCAAAACTAAACGAAGGCATATTTATTGGACCTCAAATAAGAAAGCTTTTAGGTGATTTCCGTTTTCAAGAAAAATTAAATGAAAAGGAATTGACAGTTTGAAAGGAATTTCTGGGAAACAAGAAAGATGAAAACTATGAAAACCTCATAGGAGAATTCTTTTGAAGCCTATGAAATACTAGAGTGTCGCAAGCCCTTAGAAATGCATTTTTTACACTGCCATTTGGATTTTTTCGGAAAATTTGGGTGCAGTAAGCGACAAACAAGGAGAGAGGTTTCACCAGGACATCAGGATGATGGAGGCAAGATACCAAGATACGCTAGAACCCATCTATGTTGGGCGACTATTATTGGTTTTTTAAAAGAGATGATACTATAGAACACAAGAGGAAAAAGTGTAAATTTTTGTCTCTGTAGAATCTCTCATATAATATATATTTTTATTTACATAATCCTCAGTAATGTTTTTGCATATATTTAACACGTTTTACATGTTTAAATTAAATACATATTAGATTATAAAAATATGTCCTCGCCTTTTTTTTTACCACCGATCCTCTCTAAAAAGAACTGTACGTGTTACAGGACTATAAAATTATTATATTAAGGACTATAACATACTTTATATATACCTATTTTCATCAATGTTACCTAAAAAAGTTTAAATTTGTTGACCTGTGTTATGAATAACGTTAGAGATTATAGTGTAGATTAAAACTATACTAACTCTTAAATAAAATGAATTTTATACAGTATCAAAGATCATTACTTACGGACATATCTAATGGTTAAAGCACAACAAGGAAAACTTTCTAAAAGCATCTTATTCTGTCAAGATAACTTGCTGGCTCGCAAATCTCGTATTTGCGTTCGTCCTGTAAAAAATCAATGAAATCGCATATGAAGTTGTCTACCCTGCGCCATATTGTCCTGATTTATCCACCTATTAATTTTAATATTATCTCCTTTTGAAATTAAAAATATAATGGCTAAAGTGGCCCAAAAAATAACACGAACTATAAAGCGAAAATCAGAAGATAATTTGTGTGTCTTTTTCTCTATATAGGTTCACCGTCCATGATAGTAATATTGGCGCTGAAAGACTGCTTACTTTTTTACCGTTACCGTCCAGCTGTCCAATTACTCCATCTCAAGAAATTCGAGAAGTTTTTCTGGAGTTATTTAGGTAAATTTAACTATTTTATTATTATTAATATACACATAAATCCCTTTTATAGGGTTTACATAAAAAATTTCAATATTATACACATGTGTATTCAATGTTATACACAAAACTTTGGTTAGGTTAGGTTAGTTTGGAAAAGTTTTGGGAGCTTCCCAAAAGTTTGGAATAGTCAAACACCTGTAAGCCTGAATATTAATTAAATTGTCCAAAAGTTTGGAATATTCAAACATTTTACTTTTTATTGATATTCAGTGTTTATTTTACTGATTTACTTAATCATCATTTTATAACAAATCTTAGTGGTACCAAATAAAACTCCGCACCAAATGACCAGTGTGCCTATAATTGATTTATTATATTGGAGGCAAAAAATTACAATGTACCAGTTGGCTTCAAAACTAATTTAGAAATAAAATGAACAACTTTCAATAAAACTAATAAACAGTAGTTCCTCCATGGGTATGTATGCAAGGCTTTAGGCGATTTGGCATGCATTAAATAATCAATTTGGGCTTGAGGAATTCTCTCCCATTCTTCGCAAACAGCATCTTTTAGTTCTCGCAAGATAAGAGGAGGATTGTTTCGTTTCTTGATACATGTTTTCAGAATATTCCAAGCATATTTAATGTCATTCATGTCAGGGAATTTGCTGACCACCCTAACTTGGTTATTCCCCCCTCTTCAAGAAAATTTTGTACTGCCGCTGTTCGATGCGTTCAAACGCACAACAGGCTTTAAAACTTCCTTGATGTACACAGCATCAGTGACTCTTCTCTTCAAAACCAGTAGAGGTGTCCGTGTACCCCTCATAATACCATTCCAAAACGTCATGCTTCTGCCTTCAAATGGAGATACAGCGGTTGAGCTGTTTCTAGTTGGGCTTGTGGACCTGGAGCTCCCCAAAATAATGTTCTTCATGAATCAGAAACCAAGCCTCATCATGTCGTCGAAGAACATTAAGTTATTCAAGTTAGGACTATGATCCACCATTTCTCGAGCCCATTGCAATCTTACATTTTTTTTTATTGAAGAGTTAGTATAGTTTAGTTTTTGTCTCCTGCGATGCAAATTTACCGCTTTCAATCTGTGTGTTATCGTTTGTCGTGAAACATTTACCTCTTCAAGCCTAACTAGCTCCCTTGATATACCACTTGTAGATCCCAGACGATTTCGAGCTATCATTGATATTTGCAGGTCTTGTGCAGCTGTTGTACATCGTTTTCTACCACCTCTGGGGTGATACTTGTCTCTTGGAATTTTTTATGAATTTTTGATACAGCATTTTGGGAAATACCTACAATATCCGCGATGTCATTTTGATTAAAGCCTTGTAACAAAACAATTACTCTTGATCTGTTAAAATGAGATATCATGTTTCTAGGCATTTTTAAACGGATTGATTGAAAATTGAAATAGAACTGAAATAGTGTGTAAATACTAGTATCAACAGAAAGGGCAAAAATTAAAAAACCTGTGTTATTAGCAAAACAATGCTTTTAATATTTTCATTTAAAAACGATCTAAAATAAATACTTATCACAATTTTTAGAGTATCGTAGGCGTAGATATACTATTGGTAAATATTCCAAACTTTTGGACATATGGGTAGATGTAATCCACTACCGTTCATAAATTCTAGCAAATGTTTGATTTTTTGCCATAGTAAAGTCAAGATGCTTGATCACTCATTATTCTAACTTAGCAGTGTCTGTCAGTCAGATTTTCAGTTGAATGGACTATGCATACTACCGGCATTTATATTCAACTAACACAATTCCAAAAACTGTGATATCAGGGTAACCTATTTTTAAATAAACTATAGAACAAAAAAAATGCCACAATATAAAAAATATATTTTATTAAAATAATTTTGTAATTATTGCTTATTCCATGACGGTATTACAAGGTGTGAGTATGAAGTAATGAGATGGTGGGGTAGCGTTCTTTCTAGCAAAACTATTGACTTCCCTTCTGGAAGCAAAACAGGCCAACATTTGATGCATCGTCAATACGAGTTTGAACTCCCTAGAATCATTTGGTGATCCGTAGCAATTCCTTTCATAAACAGGACTTTTCTAGTGCGTTACAATTTTGAACAACAATGCGCTATCAAGTTTTCTTTCAGACTTAAATGAGGGTCATTATCAATCCGCCCCAAAATGTCAAGATATGTTCCCTTCTATTGACCTTTTGACTCTGGTTTTTCGGAATCATTTTCGCTCAGATTTTCATCTTCCATTCATTAGACAAAATCTAATGAACAGTTGTCTGAGTCAAATTGAATTCGTTCTCGATCATTCTGACCGTTAATCGACGATTAAAACGCACAAAATCCCCGATTTTGTGAACATTTTCATTACATCTTGCAGTTGAAAGCCTTCCGCTGGGAGGTTCATTTTCAATTCAGTCTCAGCCTTCTGAGAATGTGTTAAATCACCCGAAAACCTAGGCTATTGACAAAACAATGTTTCTATAGGCCTCTTGAAGTTTTACAAATGGTTCCGTCGCACTGGGGCCCCGTCTGAAACAAAACTTCAAAACTCACCGTTGCTCGAAATAGTTTTCATTCATTTTCAGGATGACCTAAAAAATCCGGTTTGCATAAATAATTGCTACGCACCACCAAGTAACTTTAGGGAGTTCAGATTTGTGCTGAAGACCCATCAGATGATGGCTTGGCTCCTCTCCAAAAGCGAAACCAACAGTGTTGCCAGATCGAGAGTTACCACACCAGTCTTATTACTTTATTTAGACGCTTCCTATCTAACAACAAAATCAAGAAATTTTATTTATATTTCATATAAGAAAATTGCTAATGAGGAGGTCCATCACTGTTATTATACTGCTTTATAACTCTGCAATATGTTGTATATGTTTTCCTGTGTCAAAATATTCCAGATGCGTTATATATATATATATATATATATATATATATATATATATATATATATATATATATATATATATATATATATATATATATATATATGCAATGTCAGATTTCTTTGGACTGCGTCCAATGAGACAACAGTAGTTGAGTGTTATCATACACCCAACCGTTGGGTTCCACAATCTCATGTGGAACACACAACAACCTGTGTCTCCGCCCTAATGAGCATTTTTATGGTTGATCACTGGAGACGAGCCCTACCCATCCCTTCAACTGGAGGGCATATGTTTCGTCTCTTGATGTTTAGACTCTTCAGGGTACCTACACATGCTCCCCCCTCAAGAATAGGGATACTCTATCCACAGCCAACAACCAATGTTTTCGCCGATTTCCCATCGGATGGCGTATATATGCAATGTCAGATTTCTTTGGACTGCGTCCGATGAGACAACAGTAGTTGAGTGTCATCATACACCCAATCGTTGGGTTGCACAATCTCATGGGGAACACACAACAACCTGCGTCTCCGCCTTAATGAGCATTTTTGTTGGTTGATGACTGGAGACGAGTCCCACCCAAACATGTTCTTGTCATGTATTGTGTCTTTTCAAAGGAAATTTGGAGTCGTACCTTTTCTGCTGTTTCTTTTAGGATTTCAATCTGTTTCTGTGCCGTTAATACATCTTGAGCTAAAATTGCTAGATCATCAGCAAACACCAGACAATCAATTTTGATTTTGGTTCTCCCCAGTTTAATGGGCTGGTCAATATTCAGGGCCGACTTTTTTTCACGCCACTCCTGTATTACTTTTTCTAGAACACAGTTAAATAAGAGTGGCGAGAATCCATCCCCTTGTTTCACTCCCGTTTTAATTTCGAAGGGCTCTGAGATGTCACCCATGAATTTAACTTTTGACCTTATGTTGGTTAATGTTGCTTTAATAATTGGCAGCGTTTTCAGATCTAGTCCTTGTTCTTTCAAGATTCGGAATAAAGATTCGCGGTCAATAGAATCATATGCTTTTTTGAAATCCACCAATGTACAGACGAGATTTTTATTGTATAGTTTTTGATGTCTTAGGATCAACATTAGATTCAGGATCTGTTCAGGACAGGATCTGCTCGGTCGAAAACCTGCTTGATATTCACCAATTTTAGGGTCTAGCTGTCCCTGTGCTCTGTCTAGTAGACATTGAGAAAGAATCTTGTAACAAACTGGGAGAAGAGATATCCCTCTATAGTTGTTTACGTCCGTTCTATCGCATTTCTTGTGTAGTGGATGGATTAGAGCATCTTTTCAATCTTCCGGAATCCGTTCGGTTCTTCAAACTTTTTGTAGAATTTTGGTTATTTCCTTGATTGTACCTGGACCAGCGGATTTCAAAAGTTCAACTGTGACTCTATCTTCACCAGAAGCTTTGTTATTTTTAAGTCGTCTGATTTGCCTAATTATTTTATCTTCATTCGGCGGTAATGAATCTCGGTTTGTTTGTTTAGGGTTTAGTGTTGGTAATCTGTTTAAGGGCTCAGGACAGTTTAGTAGTTGTTCAAAATATTTCGCAACTTCTTTGCAATTGTCTTGGATATTTAGAGCTAATTGTCTGTTTTCCTTTTGGAAGTAAATACTTTTGGGTTGATAGCCTGTTAATTTAGTTTTAAATGTTTTGTAAACATTTCGGGTAATGTTTGTTTGGAAATATTTTTCTATTCTATATATATATCATTAAGTTGATTGTTTTCATGTCTTCTTTTAGTTTGTCTAATTAGCTTCGATGTTGCTTTTCTTACTTCAAAAAAGATGTTATACTTTATTGTTGTTTTTTGACTGTTCCACTTTTTGAATGCTTTACTTCGGCTTAATACTGCTTGCTCGCAAACTTCATCCCACCACGGATGTCTTCTACGTTTTTGTAAAGGGACCAACTTTAAGGCTGTTTTAATAATTTTTTGTTTCAATTTTTGCCAGCTCTGTGCTGATTGTTTATCAAGTTCTTCTGTTAAGGTTGGTTTTATTTTCGTAGGGTCGAACTTTAATATTAGCAATCCCTTTTGAATACGTTTTCGAGGTTTTAAGCTAAGTTTGATTCTAGTCAAGGATGGTACAATATGCAGGGAACGGACGGAAATGTTTGAGGTTGTCCAAAGATTTTATTCAGGGTTGTATGAGGACCAGAATCAAGCAAGAACAGCAATGCCCACTGAAGAACAAGTACCGGATATCCTGGTAGAGGAAGTATCAAAGGCTATAAACTCGATGAAAAATGGCAAGGCTCCAGGAAAGGATAGTATAACTGTAGAGATGTTAAAAGCTGGTGGTTGGACTTTACATTAAACACTAGCAAAATTATACTCAAAATGTCTCAAACAACAAGAAGTACCCAGCTTATGAAAAAATGCAAAAGTGATTCTTTTACATAAGAAAGGAGCACGGGAGGATTTAAAGAACTACCGTCCAATAAGCCTCCTATCAGTGGTGTACAAAGTTTTCAGCAAGATAATATCCAAAGAATACTAAGAAAACTTAATGACGCACAACCAAGGGAGCAAGCAGGATTCAGAAGTAGATTCAGTATAATGGATCACATCCAGGTTCTACAGCAGGTTATAGAAAGACACAACGAATACACTATGCCACTGTGCTCGGCTTTTATCGATTATGAAAAGGCATTTGATTCAATCTCAAAGCGGGCCATAATGGATGCATTGCTTAATCAAGGTGTAGAGAAAGCCTATGTAAATCTACTAGGAACGATATATGATGAAGCTACAGCGACAGTCCACCTTGACGATCTTGAGGTTGGAATAAATGTAGAGCGGGGCGTACGGCAGGGTGACGCAATATCCCTTCTTCTTTTCTCAGCCTGCCTGGAAGAAGTGTTCCATAATCTGGATTGGAAACAGGACGGAATAAGGATTAAGGGTGCATACTTAAATCATCTTAGATTCGCAGATGATATCGATCTTCTTTCACAAGACCCAGAGGAGCTACAAAGACACGTACAAGAGCTGCAAAGGGCTGGGGAGCCATTTGGCTTAATATATATATATATATATATATATATATATATATATATATATATATATATATATATATATATATATATATATATATATATATCTTGGGCAGAGGGTTTCAATGGAAGGGGATACCGTCCGGGAGGTAGAGCGACGCGTTACATGTGGCTGGCAGGCATTTGGCAGGCTCAACATAGTTTTTAAGAGCAAAATACCACTTTGCCTGAAAAGAAAAGTCTTTGATCAGTGTGTCCTGCCCGTTATGACATACGGAAGTGAGACCTGAACAATCACATCACAGCCAGTTCAAAAACTTCGAGTAGCACAGAGGGGAATGGACAGATGTATGCTTGGCATTAATAGACGGGATAGAAAGACCTGCACATGGATTAGATAACAAATGAAAGTGAGTGACATCATTGGAAGAATAAAGCAATTGAAATGGAAGTGGGCAGGCCATGTAGCGAGGCGATGGGATGAAAGATGGACCAGGGCGGTCCTGCTTGATCGCAAACGTCCACGGAGAAGACCGAAAACTCGATGGACTGATAACATTATTAAGTATATTGGACCCGACTGGCAGATGAGAGCTCCGGACCACGAGAGTTGGAAACATGCTGAAGAAGGCTTCATCCTGCAGTGGATCGATACTGGTTGATAATGATGAATGATAGTAATAAGTAATAAGTATGTAATAGTGTGTGAATAATTAAGACTATATATATATATATATATATATATATATATATATATATATATATATATATATATATATATATATATATATATATATATATATATATATATATATATATATATATATATATATATATATATATATATATATATATATATATATATATATATATATATATATATATATATATATATACTGAGAAAATCGGTAAATTTGGCGCATGGATTGACGCTTCATTTCAGGATCATAATCATAAGAAAAAAACACGATTCGTCACATATTATTCTTTCCAGTAAGTTTGGGTCATTTTCAATGGTATTCAAAGTCCCAGTAAAAACATTTCTGCGAGCTTGTTGTTGTTCAAACGTGAGAATTTTAGGCGCCATTTTGGCACACACTTTTTGCATGTTAAAATTGTTATGTAAAATTTGCCAAACGTATTCTTTGTCAATTTCTACAATTTCAGCAATTGCACGAATACTTAACCGACGGTCAAATTGAACCAGATTACCGATTTTTTCAATATTATCATCCGTTTTTGACTTGGATGTGCGACCCAGGTTAGGATCATCTTCAACGTCTTCTCAGCCATCTTGAAAACGCTTAAACCACTCAAAAACACGCTCACGCGATAAACATTCATACACTTCTTTCAATAAATTATAAGTTTCAGTAGTGGTTTTTCCAAGTTTGTGTGTTTTTTCCAAATGAAATTTCACAACAATTCGTTGCTCTATTGTTACGCTTAATTTTTCCGGCGAAACAAAAAACAACTCTAATATTCGTTCTAAAGTCTACGTTTATACGGATTCGTTTATAGAAGCGAGAGGTACTGCATTCGAAAGAGAAAGTTTCACGCTAAAGAGCTGCTAGTCGCTGGCGTTTGACACATGCGTACTTCTTCTGTAGCAGCTAGTGGTGTAATTATACCATTTAAGGTCCGTGGAAAATTCATTGGATGGAGCCCTACCAGTAAAAATCGTCACGTTGTAATTTAATTTTAATAAGTCACTTAAGTAGTTACCCAACGGTATTACTAATATTGTGTGCATTTTAGTTAAATATCTATATCTATCTATATATATATATATATATATATATATATATATATATATATATATATATATATATATATATATATATATATATATATATAAAGCATAGGTATTACATCATCTTAATGAAATAACAATTTAACATTAACAAGATATTTATTAATAAAATTCTTTTCTCCGAGCTTTCTGTTCCGCAAAATTCATCACATTTAAAGATCGGGCCATAGAATTTTCAATAGACAGAATAGCCAAGTTACGTAGCCTGCCTTGTCCCAGAGAGTTTCTTAAATAGTTTTTTATTAATTTTAGTTTCGAAAATGATCTTTCTGCACTAGCTGTAGTCACAGGAATTGTAACAAACAACATTAACGTAGTACAGGAAAATCTGCAGGAAATCTGCACGACATAAAATGGTTCTTGGTTCTCTAATACACGAATACACGTTCTATAATACACGAAGACTTTTCTATTTCGTCTCTGAAGGTGGACCGAAAACTGAGAATTTCCCTGGCAAATGATTCAGATATGTCTTTTTTATATATATCAACAAATTCTAGAGCTTTTTTCAATAGTTCAGTGTCATTTAAATTTTCCAAAGTGGTAGGTTGCAAAACACTGAAATTGGAAACAATTTAATTTATTGGAAGGAAACGCGATTTCAGTTGATTAATAACGATGTCCAATACTCGATAAAATATGTTCACTAAAAAAAGTTCATAAGTTCGTTAAAATAGCGTTTTACCTTCCTCTGACGAGTTTTAGAAAATTCAGGTTTGATGGACCATTTTGCTGCTACAATATTTTCTTCCTTTTTAAAATTTTCAAATTCATGTCTATACCTTTCCAATTTTTCCAGACAAATGTTCAAACGTTTTAAGGCATTTGAAAGATCGGTGGCTTTAGAATGAAGTGCTTTAGAAACTCCATCGATAGTTTATAGGAATTTGCAATGGAAAACCAATAACAATAAAATTGTAGTAAAATTGAGAGACAATTAACTCTAAATAACCAAGAGAATTGCAAGGAACTATTGAACAAATTTTTGAACAAATTCGAAATATTTTGAACAAATACTAAACTGTCCTGAGCCTTTAAACAAATTGCCAACACTAAACCCTAAACAAACAAACCCAGATTCATTACCACCGAATGAAGATGAAATAATTAGGCAAATCAAGCGGCTTAAAAATAACAAAGCTTCTGGTGAAGATGGAATCACTGCTGAACTTTTGAAATCCGCTGGTCCAGGTACAATCAAGGACATAACCAAAATTCTACAAGAAGTTTGGCGAACCGAACGGATTCCGGAAGATTGGAAAGATGCTTTAATCCATCCACTACACAAGAAAGGAGATAGAACGGATGTAAACAACTATAGAGGGATATCTCTTCTCCCAGTTTGTTATAAGATTCTATCTCAATGTCTACTAGACAGAGCACAAGGACAGTTGGAACCTAAAATTGGTGAATATCAAGCAGGTTTTCGACCGGGCAGATCCTGCCCTGAACAGATCCTGAATCTAAAGTTGATCGTAAGACATCAAAAACTGTACAATAAAAATCTCGTCTGTACATTTGTGGATTTCAAAAAAGCATATGATTCTATAGACCGCGAATCTTTATTCCGAATCTTGAAAGAACAAGGACTAGATCTGAAAACGCTGGCAATTATTAAAGCAACATTAACTAACACAAGGTCAAAAGTTAAATTCATGGGTGACATCTCAGAGCCCTTCGAAATTAAAACTGGAGTGAGACAAGGGGATGGACTCTCGCCACTCTTATTTAACTGTGTTCTAGAAAAAGTAATACAGGAGTGGCGTGAAAAAAAGTCGGCCCTGAATATTGACCAGCCCATTAAACTGGGGAGAACCAACATCAAAATTAATTGTCTGGCGTTTGCTGATGATCTAGCAATTTTGGCTCAAGATGTATTAACGGCACAGAAACAGATTGAAATCCTAAAAGAAATAGCAGAAAAGGGAGGACTCCAAATTTCCTTTGAAAAGACACAATACATGACCTGCAACAGACTAACAACACCATTTCTAAAAACAAAATATGGTAACATCAGACGAGTCTCTCAATTCAAATATTTGGGTGAAATAATCATGGAAAATGGGTTGGAAAAAGCGGCCAATAAGGGTAGATGTCAAAAAATGGAAACGCCATTGAGACTTACACAAAATATTTATAACAAAAAATGCCTATCTAAAAACACAAAACTGACACATTACAACACAGTTATTAAGCCAGAATGTCTATATGGGGCAGAAACGCTCATTTTAAATAGAAAGAGAGACATCGAGGACATTGAAAAGAAGGAAAGAAAAATCATAAGAAAAATCCTAGGCCCCAAACAAATAAATACAACAACATACCGACTTCGAGAAAACCAAGAAATCAAACAATACACAGATATACATAGCGATATGAGAAAAAGAAGACTTAAGTTTTACGGACACATAAAATGGATGAATCCAAACAGGCTAACTAGACAAATAGTCGAATTTTATGAAAATAGGAGTAGAGCTAAAGTAGAAATAATTAAATGGATTGCTGCAATTAAAGAGGACCTAAGATCAGCAAATATTACACAAAGTGAAATTCAGGATAGAGGCTGTTTCAGACACAAGGTTGACGTTTGGAAGGTTGGCCAGAGAGAAAAATGTAGGAAGACTGGAACAACTTGGTCTGACGAAAGAAAAAAAACTCATAGCGAAAGAATGAAATTAGTATGGGCGCAAAGGAAGGCTAACAACAACAAACGCCTCTAATTGTAATTCGCGTGGTCCATCCGGGCCCATACGTGAATAATAATAATAAAATTGTAGTTCTGGATCTTTTTCTTCAGTGAAATAGCTTTCTTTTTTCATATGATTGGCAATTTAACAGAATTGTTTTCGATAGCGCTGTTTGGACTTCAACAAATCGAACTTTTAAAGCAAAAATAGCATCATAATGTCCTGCCCATCTAGTAGGGTTCAATGCTTTTAATGTTATCGAAGTTGAAGACTCCCTTTCTTTATCAGATGTAAAACTATATAGAATATAAGATATTCCATGTTTGATACTATGTCCGAACAAAATATAAATTTGTTGAACTGTTTCAAAAATATGTTGCATATCAATAACCTATCTTACTGCATGATTAAGTACGAGATTTAAGTTATGAGCAGCAGAGTGAACATATACCGCATTTGGCTCGATGTCTTTTATGAGTTTTTGAACTCCACCATAAGTGTCCTTCATTGTGTTAGCACCATCGTATCCTTGTCCTCGACACTTATTTAGAGGCATTTTTTTTTATTTATGGATTTAATAATGTGGTTGGACATTGCTAAGGCAGTTTGGCCCTTAACTTCATGAAAACCTAAAAATGACTCTTTCGAGCGAGCGCCTTTGAGATTCCATTTTCGTCTTTCTCGCTCATACCATAAGGGTAAAGTTCACACATTTGATCTGTTTTTGAAATATTTTGAGTTGTATTGAATATGATAGAGTAAAATGGTGCGGCATTTATTTCATTTATGAGTGCATTTTCTATTTTTAGAACTAGAACAGAAATAAGCTAATTTTGTATTTTTGGACTTAAGTATTTTATCTGACCCTTTGGTTTACTTAACAATTCTTGTAAAATCGGATCGTATTTTGCTAATGACTCAACAATACTCAAGAAGTTTTCTCGGGCACTTGGATCATTGCTATCTGTCTTTTTTCTATCGCCTCAAAAGGCTAAATTACACGTTGAAAGTGTCAGAGTAACATCAAGGAGTCTAGAGAATATTTGGCGCCAAAGAAATGTTTTTAATCATTTTCTTGATCATGGACTCTTGCTCTTCATCTAGTGTTCCATGTTGCCGTCATTGTTGATACGTAAGACAATAATCCAGGTGAATTTTCAATATCTCGTGTCTTTCTATTGCGTCTACAATATGTTTCCAGTCGTCATAGCCTTCTATCCAAACATTTTGCATTGTTTTAGATGCCCGATTTGCTAATAACCAACATGGTTCACAATACGTCTTCTGAAATATTAAGGAATAGGAAAGCCAAGTACATTCAAGTTTCACACCAGACTTGGAAACGATATAATAATGTTTTTCTATGAAAGATTTATTGTTACTGTCTTTTAAGAAAGGACCCTTAGATTTACAATATCCGTTTTCAATCACGAACCGTTGCACTTGATCATTTAGTTCTTTAAAATTACTCTTATCAGTAATATATGGTGAAGATGCAATATTGTTCACAATAAAATGTGATTCACTTTGGTTTTTGCTTGTACATTGTTGTGGTTGTTCTGGATCTCGATATACACTGGTGTCGGCTGCTGCATCTGCTATACTGTTACTTTTAGTTACATCCATTTTTCACTTTCGGAGCACTGTTCACTCGCTTTTTCATCAATAAAGTCCTCATTCTTAAAGTACTGACTAATTTTTCTTGGTTAACAAAATGCTGGAATTCCCCGAGCATCACTAGCTCGCCCGCGCCTTCAAAGTATCGCGACAAAAAAGACAACAACCAATGGATGCGTTCTAAAATTGATCGACATCCTTTTCTTATGAATGCGTTTAAATCTTTGAATTTGTATATGGTCTTTAGTTGTGTCTAAGTTTTATATATATTTCAAATAGAGTTGAGTTCATTTTATTACAGATTATTGGCATATTTGATAATACATATTGGTTGTTGAAAAAAGTTAGCAACCAGAAGGCTAATGATTTTCTGTTTTTCAGAGGTTTGCAACACCCTTATATCCACCCCGTCCTCGATATACATTTTTGGAATGAAGGAGCTGCTATAATAAGTCCTTTAAACCCAACTGGCAGTTTAAAGGATCTTATTTACAGCGCTTGTTGGCAGGATGATTTCGAGAAGAAGTACATTAGTAGGGGTGAAGGTCTGCCACTTAGAACGGTAAGTAATTTATTTGATCACAGTGTGCTGTGACAGCCTTGAGGAACCAATAAAAGTGTCCTTTCCGCAGTTCTTTTAACTTATGTTATAAATACTTTTTATTGTTTATATTATTAACATTGTGATAATTAAATGCCTTTTCCGGCAATCTTTATGACACATTTTAAAGATTTTTTCATAACCTTCAAATAAGTCCTTTCTCAAAAATATTCATATATCAACTTGTATATGAGTAAAATATTTACAAGACTGGTTGACAAATTACAACTAATAGAAAAAAAAGGACATTCAAGGGTGATACATTTTAATCTGAACTGATGTGTGCTATTATTTATTAGCTTGAAAGTGAGCGGTTGACCTGGTTTCATTTTGTTGAATAATAAAGGGTTGTCCAGTAACACGGTAAGAACTTTAAAATGAGGCACAATGATAACTGCAAGTTAATCCGGTAATTTATATTTTTTCTTGAAGTGCAAATAATGGCATAATGTTTTGAAAATAATATCGTTCAAATGTCCCCATTGGCTTCGTTTGATGGAAGATATTCTTGAGAATAAGGGTAAAATGCAATTCTAGAGGAAAAATAATTCTAAGACGTGAGAACGCATGCTCTTGGTGACCAGTTGATATTACCATTTCGCGAAATATCGCACCAAGGATACTTTTCTTGCAATAAATCGATTGTCTAGCGAGATGTGTGACCCGTTGCACCGTCTTATTGAAAGAAAACATGGCTTATATCCACATTTAGCAGTTCAGACCAAAAATATTTTGTTGGCATATTCCTATAGTATTCACCATCAACAATAATACGATTTCCATCATCCTCTTCAAAAAAATATGGTTCTATTACATTTGAACAACATTATTTCAAAAGAGAATGCCGATAATAAGATTATTACTTGTAAAAGTTATAATTACTTGTAAATTAAAACGGTAATTATCAATAGTCAATAGTGGTGTTTTTTTAAATAAATTATACTATACTGTTTTGAATTAATAGAACTCAGGATAGTTAAATTTACTACTTACTAAAACTACTACTAAAACTCCTTCTCATAGGGCAGCGTCCAAACCGTAAATTCGATTTTTGTAGATTTGTTTTGGAGAGACATTGCCACTAATTTTCTACAGGGTTTGGATCAGGAGAGTGAGCGAATCACTCAACCAGTTGACAAGTTGTAAACATGAGCTTGCAGAGTTGGGTTTACAACTGTACACGCTCATGTTTTACAGGGTCCAGAGCATATTAATCGGCCAAATCGGATGAAAGCAGCATTGAAATGCAGCTCACGCCATCCGGTGGTTCGTAACAGTACAACGTGTGAGATCGTTCGGACCCAAATCCAGGCCCTATATGCAGGTAGCTGATATGCATGAAAATACACAATGGACTAGTGGAGAATATTGTTATTTCTATGTTTCATGTAAAATTCTCAATCCTTCAGTCTCCATCAAACGCCAACAAGTATCTCCCGAGACCGAA
Source organism: Cosmopolites sordidus (assembly GCA_031761425.1). Lineage (NCBI taxonomy): Eukaryota > Metazoa > Arthropoda > Insecta > Coleoptera > Curculionidae > Cosmopolites > Cosmopolites sordidus. The sequence continues at coordinate 1,488,509 of JARFXV010000480.1, read as the reverse complement.
GGATTGAGAATTTTACGTGAAGCATAAGAAAAAAAAAAGTTCCTTGTTTTTTGAATACTTTTAATATTCTCCACTAGCCCAGTGTGTATTTATATGCATATCTAGTATCTGAATATAGGGCCTGGATTTGGGTCCGAACGGTTTCACACACTAGTACTGTTACGAACTACCGGATGCCATGAGTTCCATTTCAATGCTGCTTTCATCCGATTTGGCCGATTAATATGGTCACAACCCTGGTCAAACCTTCAGTTTCTTTCGAACTTTCAACTCGAAACTCGACTGATGACGCTTAAGACCAGAAACCGATCTCGGGAGATGCTTGTGAGAGTTTGATGGCGACTGAAGGATTGAGCATTTTACGTGGAGCATAGAGAAAAAAATCCTTGTTTTTTGAATAATAGATTTTGCCTTTTCATTTCAGTGAACAGATTTTGCAAAGGTTCTAAAGCTTCTATCATAGTTCGAGTAACTTATATGTTATCTTTCATTACTGGATTACAATCCATTATATAATAATAAAGCAGCTCGAGAGGCTTTAAATACCCATGACTTCGACTTTCTTTACTATTTCTCTCCATTTTCTTCTGTTCATGGCTGCATCCCGCCACCCTCCTATCTTTGCTAAACTTAAATCTTCTTTCATGCCTTCAACCACTTTTTCTTAGTCATTGTCTTCTTCTTCTTCTTCTTCTTCTTTATCCTTCTCCTCTTAACAATGCTTGTTTTGCCCATCTACTATCTGGCATTTTAAACATACGGCCCAACCACCGCAATCTGGAAGACATACTTATCTGGCTTATAGATTGTTTTTCGTATAGAACTTCAATTACTGTTTTAGTTTTTCTTTTCCATACTGTGTCTTGTATACTTTTACTCCACCAAATATCTCTCCAGTACTCTTCGCTCCCAGATATTCAACCGTAGGTTGAATAACTGTTCTATTTAACATTAATTTTTCTGTTGTTATTGTTATTGTTATGTTATTATGTTATTCTGTTGTTATTTAACCATGTTATTTTTTTAGATCAAAGCATGTTGTGTAACGCTACCACAGCTTTGGTTCCCCTTGTCATCTCTTTTTCAATTTCTCTTATTTCATCGCCTTCGCTGGTTATGGTAACAATCCATTATAGGTTTTTTTTTTTAATATTTGGGCTGTTTGAGATATAGTAGAAAATGTTTCAAATGTTGATGCAAACAGTTTTTATTCGCTTTTATACTCATCGTCATTATTTTATGAAGAAGATTTTACAAGATCTTTCAATTTCTCGCTGGTGAACATATCATGTTATTGTATGGTACTACGGTATCATTTTATTCTTTTGTCATATTATTAAATCCCTTTTCGAGCGGGATTAAACCATGTGGCGTTTCTGGCAACCAATCTTCCACCTTCGGCAGTCTTACCAATCATTTTCATAGATCCATAATAATCTTAGTCTTCTTTTTTTACTTCGCTGTTTGGAGTCCAGTGACTGCCTTTAAGGGCCACGTTTCCATCTCTATCCTCTTCATGTGACCATACCAGCTTAGACGTTTCCTTTATTCAGTGTCCATTATGTCAAAGGATAGTCCTATTTCTGCCTTATTGTTTCGTTCCTGACTATATCAATAAAAGTCGTACCACAGCTGCATCTCCAAAAGTCAATTTTCTTAGTCTCTGTATATTTTTGACACATATCTCCCATACCTATGCTTCATATTGTGCTATGTTTCTTAAGAATTCCGATTGGTATTGCTAGACATATTCCTCCAGTATGCTGTTGTTGGTTCTGGTTTTTATTCGTCCATTTCTCCTTTAACAAATACAACATCAACAATTGTAACCGACTTCCAACCTCCCATAACCTCAATATCGGTGGAATCGCCAACTATTGTGTGAATCATTTCAAAAACATCTCGAATATGTAACTGTAAAACCATTTCATGGCAACTTCATCAAGTGGTTTAATTAATTAGATCATATTAGGTAGTAAGAAACCCACTTGAATATTTTTGTCTTCTTTTACTAATGACATAAGTAATCCTTCCTTCCACATATATATATATATATATATATATATATATATATATATATATATATATATATATATATATATATATATATATATATATATATATATATATATATATATATATTATTATTATTACTTTCAGAATAAAACATCCATGAAACTATTCCGTGACTCACGCCTTCCGATATGATTGCCAAAAAACTTTTATTTCTATTTTTAAAGATACACGAACCTTATTCTCGGTAAACAAACCCAAATTTGATCATATGACCAGCTATATTTGCAGAAAATATCAACGTCAGTCTGCCATTTACAACGTCAGTCCGTTTTTTAAGTTAGTTCCTGGCTTTACAGTTTTGTGAATGTGGATCTATTGTATATTTTTCTTTTTTGGGTTTTTTTCCCACGATCTAAAACTCAAAAAATATTAAAAATATCTGTTCTTATGTAAATAAAGAATCACTAGGGAAAAAACAAAAAACCAAACGGAGACACATTTCTCAGTGATCAATTTCTGTATTAAATTTGCCAAACGAACACAATTAAAAAAAAATAAAAATGTTCTAAGATAAATACAAACTTTTGAACGTTAACATTTTTTTTCGTTAACGTAACAAATTTACAATACATTATATAAACACAAACGTGAATTTACAAATCTAGAAAGATCACAACTTACACCACATTATAGTAAACCACCTCATTTCTATGGTCTACCAAAAATACACAAAACTAATATACCACTTCGCCCAATAGTTAGTAGTATAAATTCCCCATGTTATACACTAGCAATTTTTATTAAACATTTTAAATCCACTTTCGGGTAGAACAAATTCATATGTTAAAAATACATCAAATTTTTTAGATAAAATTTCGAACATTAAAATTACAAATTTTTTTTTTGGTAGTATGCCACTGTCATTAAAAACTAATTGTCAATGTAAGTATCATTGACAAACACAAAAAATATATTTACTTCCTATCTTTGCTTATATATAGAAATTAATATAATGTATCTTTTAGATTCGTTTTGAAAACGGGAGGAGAATACTTCCCGAAACGTTAACTTTCAAAAGTTTGTATTCATTTTAGAAAATGTTTATATTTTTTAAAATTTTGTTCGAATCACTGAAAAATTTGTCTCTGTTTGGTTTCTTGTTTTTTACCCAGTGATTATTTACATAAGGACAGATATTTTTGATATTTTTTGAGTTTTAGATCGTGACGAAAAAGCAAAAAAAAAGAAAAAAATAGATGAACACGCCAGAATCATTCAAATATTACTTAGATCCATTGTGTTTTTTCAAATAAGGCCATTTTCATAACAATTAAAAACTTACTAGATGATTTTTGAAGTCATTTTTTAATAATTTTGTTTTTTAGATTTAATCTGAGTAGTCTAATGTTTTACCCAATTAAGTTCAGTCCTTCTATTGGAACCTTTAGTGTGAAACACTAACTTAGAAGAGATTTACCACTAAACACCAAATTCCTTGACTTTTCGCTAACCATCAGGGGGTGATTGTCGTTTTAGGTGATATTATCATCATTCTATCAGATTGAATAATTGTTTCCATTTATTAGAATCATCTCCTGATGATGCTAACATAATTTAATGGTAAATCCCCAGGCAGGATAGAACCATTGGCCCGGGCTAGGTTCGAGTCTCGGCCAATCGTTTTTACATTGTCCCACGCTTGGCGCAAGCCTTAGTGTGGCCATCGGCCGAGCATGGATCCAAGCCTTGGAATAATGCTCTAGGCCCGAGCCTTGGGAAACAAAAAAACTATGGTTAGGGTGAGCCTTTGGAAACAAAAAAAAATACTGGGTCAAGCCTGGGCTAACAAAAAACAATACTGATCCAAGCTTTGGGAAACAAAAAATCAATATTGGCCCAAGCTTTGGACGATGAAATATTAATTCACTTGATTAATTAATTAATTAATTAGGTCTTGGCGAACGAAAAGTTTGTAATATCTATAAAAGAAAAATATTGTATTAACAACAATAGTATTACAATTTTCACTTAATTTTAGATATGTATTTAGAATTAAAGGTATTTATTTAAATATCTTGTTTGAATAAATTTAACAACAATTTGTACTAATAAAATTTTACAACAAAATATATATTTGTAAGTATGCAATTATTTGTTTATTTGTTTCTGTTGTGTAAACGTCTTCCGCCCTCGCGATCTCCTGCACCCCCAAGTAAATATTTGTTTATATTCTGAACCTTTGAAATATCTATCCTCAATAAAATCTGTAATTATTAATTAGATGTTATCCATTTTTAGCATATCAAATATTTATTGTTTTTATAATATAAACACTTTTTACTTTTTATTAAAGCGTATGTACCGGTAGCACTGAAATAGAGTTTGGTGATGCCTTAGATTTTTCGACCAGCACTGATGCGCACTGTTTTTCGACAAGTACTAAAAATGTCACTTCATTAACCAAATCATCAAGTATATCTCCAACATTAATTCTCTTAGCATCGCCATAAAATAATCCTACGGTAAAAGGAGGACATGTGTATTTATTATCATAAAGCTTCATAAATATTGGCCAAAGTTGACCTTATGTATTTTTATATATTTTCATTCGGACAATAAATATAAACATTTAGTTACATTTTCTTCGGATATTTTTGGTACTGGTCGATTCCCTAACCTATACCCATAACCCATAACTATCATTCGTATTTAAAACACTAAGAGAATTTATTGAGTGTTTATAATACAACAAAGACTGAACTGCGTGTATATAAATGAATATCTATATATCATCATCATCATCATCATCATCATCAGCCTGTATCGATCCACTGCAGGATGAAGGCCTCTTCAGCATGCTTCCAACTTTCACGGTCCTGGGCTTTCCTCTGCCACTCGGGTCCAATATACTTAACGATATCATCAATCCATCGTGCTTTCGGTCTTGTTCGCGGACGTTTGCAATCAAACGGTATCCACTCCAGGATTACCTTGGTCTAAAAAAATATTATACTAACACTGACCGTGAGAAATTCACCAAAATTATTTTTAAGCTTCTAAAACGACCACAAGAGGGCGTGACGAGTTAACATTTTTTAAAATATTTTTTTTGTATTTTCAAGCGTTAACCGAGTAACAAAAATTCTCAGTTATAATTAGCAAACTGTCTCCTACAACTTTGTTTTATGACATTTTGTCGTAACTTTGCGAATAAAGAAGTGGGGGGAGTTTTACCTATTTAGATAAAAAGTCGTCTAATGTCCGTTTGCCTAAACCGATTTTCCTCAATTTGGATTAATTTAAAAGGCAATTGCTGGGACAATCAGATAATCTGGGAGATAAAGTATTTAGTTTAAAAATGAAACCGCGAGGTGGCGTTACATTCAACAATAGCTTTTTTGAAGTTTTGTTCAGTTTTTTCAAATGGAATGGTACAGCTTTTATTACATGGTTAGAAAGGTAATTTAAAGAGGAATCATTCAGTGAAAACCCGAAATCGATATCTCTGACACGTCAAGAGATATTTCGATTTTTCTGAAAAAATCAGTTAGTTTTAATTTTTACCGTAATATTAAGTTAAAAATTGGTCTTAATATGGTACAGCTTTTATTACATGGCTAGAAAGGTAATTTAAAGAGGAATCATCTAGTGAAAACCCGAAATCGATATATCTGACATGTCAAGAGATATTTCGATTTTTCGTAAAGTGTGAAGGAAGGCAAACATTAGGTTAATATTTTTTTAACTTAATGCAGGTAGTAGTGAAATAATAACTCATTTTTTTCAGAAATGTTGTATTAGATTTTCTTGGACTGCGTCCAATGAGACAGCAGTAGTTGAGTGTCATCACACACCCAACCGTTGGGTTCCACAATCTCATGTGGAACACACAACAACCTGCGTCTCCGCCTAAATGAACATTTTTGTTGGTTGCTTGACCGGGAAGGAGCCCCACCTATCCCTTCAACTGGATGACATATGTTTCGTCTCTCGTGGTTCAGACTCATCAGGGCGCCCACATATACCATACCATCAATAATAGGGAGACCCACCCCACAACCAACAACCCATGTTGTCGCCGACTTCCCGTCGGATGGCGTATATATGAGATTGTGGAACCCAACGTTTGGATGTGTGATGACACTCAGCTACTGCTGTCTCATTGGACAAGAAAATCTAACACTATATATATATATATATATATATATATATATATATATATATATATATATATATATATATACATATATATATATATATATATATATATATATATATATATATATATATATATATATATATATATATATATATATATATATATATATATGCAGTGTTAGAATTCTTTGGACTGCATCCAACGAGACAACAGTGCTGAGTGTCATCAGACACCTAACTGCTAGGTTCCACAATCTCATGTGGAACCTTGTGGAGATAACTGTGGATGGATGGAGATAACTGTGGACTTTTTAATTGATATTAAGTTTTTCTTTTAAAATTATTGCATTGGATTTTAGGAAAAATTGAACTGAACTTGCAGGATCCTGAAAATTTTAGTATTTTCTGTTGGAATGAATATTAAGTATATTTGTAATTCCTATAAAATCATTATAGGCAAATTGTTCTAAGTAACCAGCCAGAAAAAAATTAACTGAGGTAGCCAATACTTGATGGAAATTCATTTGAAATAAATCAGCAAAGATTAATAAATAAAATGTTCACTATATTTAAAATTGTATGTATAATTGTTTCGTTTTTAAATACGAACTATGTTAAACTAACAGTAAGAAAAGTAATTACAATCTAAACTGGCGATAGACCTAATAATACCATAAAAGATTATAGTAGGGAAGTCCATCTTTTCAAGGTCTAAGAGGGCAATATAAATTTAATAATGGTGAACCATTTAAGTCTAGCTGGTCATTTAGCAAAATATCCAAATTTTTCTTTTTATTTATTTCTAGGCTCTCTAAAAGATTTAATTTTTTAGATTAATTTTCATTATATAACATTTTAAAATTATCATTGAAAGTATGATTTTCTAGCATTAAATGGTTAACATAATGAGAATTATTTTGTTGTTTAGTATAACTTCTTTTATGTTTATTAAGCCTAGTAGAGAAAGATCTTCCTGTTTGTCCAACATAAACTTTTGGACACGATCCGCACTCAATTAAATAAATTCCTGATCTATGTAGATTATTTATTTGGCTTTTATTATTTTTAATGAGGCGTCCAAGATTATTGTTTGTTTTGAAAGCAATATTTATCTCGTTTGTTTTGGATAAATGTTTGGAAACTACTTTGGTAACTTTTCCTGTATATGTAATTGTTTTGTATGCTGCGTTCTTGGTTTTATTGGTAGAATATATTAAATTAATGGTTTTATTATAACTTTTATATTAATTATTTTATTTATAATGTTTGGATCGTATCGTTTATATACGTTTGGACCGGACCGTTATTTACTGCGATCTGTTTGATGATATTCAATTCTTTATTATAGTTATCTATCGACATTGGGATATTTGTTAATCTGTGTATAATGAGTTAAATAGTGCCATCTTTTGAGAATAAGGATGACAAAATTTATTATGTATAACTAAATCTGTATATGATGGTTTATGAATAATTGCAAAATCATGTTTATTGTCTTTTCTAGTAATTGTTAAGTCTAAAATGTTATTACTATTATGTTGCTCTTCTTCAACTGCGAATTTAATGTTCTTTTGTAAAGAATTTGTATAAGTTGAAAGTTAATTAATTATATTTATTTATTTCTATTAGAACCTGTAAAACAGATCAGAAGGTCATCAACATAACTGTACCATAAAACTAATGATTTAAACAGCTGATGTAGATTTATCTCTTTTTCTCAGTTTTCCATAAAAATTTTCGCCAGTAACGGACTTAAGGGTTTCCCATAATGAAACCGTCATTCGAAACATAAAATGAACTATCGGATTCAGAATAATTCTGGTCCAAAGTAATTGACAGTAGGTCTAAAATTTCTTGTTTCATTATTAAATTACTTCTATTTTTACAAAGTAATTTGTCAACTAATTCTATTACTTCGTTTGGTGGTATACTCGGGAATAAATTTTGTACATCGAAAGAAATTAGTTTAGATTTTTTGGGTAAATTAATATCTTTTATTTTATTGATGAGATCATAGGTATTTAGAATGGCATATTTTGGTTTAAAATTCTTATATTTAGAATAATTTTATGTAACAAATGAAACTACTGGTCTAATTGGGAAATTATCTTTGTGTAATTTTACAAGCGAGTACAATTTTGATGCCTGAAGATTCATAATTATTATGTGTTGTTCTTCGTAATCGATAAAAATAGACGAATCTTTTATTATTTGTTTTATTCTTTTTTGAAAGATATTCGTAGGATCAGAATCAAATTTATTAAATTTCCCCGATTTTTAAAAATTATTAGTTTTTAATATATAATTATCTCTAGACATCGCAACAATGTATTTCTCCACTATCCTCTTTTATAGTATTAATAGATCGATCTACAGTTTCCGTTTATTACTTTTTTTGCTGTTAAAATAGCAAATAGTAAAAAAAATAGTTCGTATTTGAAAAAGGCTCTGTATGCAACAGTGAAACAATTGTTATACATACAATTTCCAATGTAGTGGAAATTTTAGATATTAATCTTTGCTTATTTATTTAACAAGAAAAAGTTTTCAAAGTATATATTAATAGAGTTTTTTTCGTGATATCGTAATAAGCTCGATATAAAACTAAAATAGAAATAATGAACCCTCATTTATTATTCTCTTTTTCTAGGTTCAATGTCTTGGAAGACAAATAATCGAAGCATTACTATTTTTAAGAAATAGACATTTCCCACCAATTTATCATCTTCATTCGGGTAAGTGCTTGTGTTTTACTTCAGCTTTTTGTCATTTGTAGTTTATAGGTAATTATAATTATAAGTCTTGGGTCAACCATTTTTCTTACAGAACAAACAATAAATAAAACAGTAATAAAAATATAATGTGTTTTGCTTTAAATTCATTTATAGATGGATGGGTCGTTTATTATTAGGTGCTAAACTTATTAATTTTATTGTTTCTTGCTTGAGAAACTGATCTATACATACAAGAACATAATTTAATCAAAATATAATAATCTAATCCAAAGATATTCCATCGTTTTTTATAACTCTACCTTCTGAGATGAAAAAACAACTTATCTTGAGATACAATTCCTTCATAAACCTCTTCTAAACTTCTTCATAATAAGACACATATGCGTGGATCTGTAGAATAAAGATTGTGTAATTAGAAAGCCTGGAAATCCGATGGCGTCACGTCTGGGGAATATACTGGGCGTGTAAAAAGTTTTCAATTGACTGACAACAATGATTTTATCACCGGTACTGCAGCCTATGAGTAAACAGTACCATAATGATGCATTTTAATACCCTCTATTTGCCATCGATGTGGATAGTTCACCAAAATTAACCCATGACTTTCCGCTTGTTATTATCGAAATTTGTCTACTTCTGATCCTCAGGGACAATATTTCACAAAAAAAATCTGTTTTGCAAGCAAGGAACTTCCAACAAACAAACGATTCAATATTGCATTTTTATGTGTTCTGTTTTCCGTTTTCTTCCTCCAGTTTTTAATTTTCATCCTCTTTTTTGCTAGCATTATCCAAGTTGAATTCGAAAACGTTGCTATTGCGGTTTTAAATATTTTTAAATTTTACTTTAGATTATTACTTGCTTTTCAAAAATATATTATAACGAATAGATATTGCGATTTCATAGTATCAACCATTCTTTGACTTTCTACTAAATACGGTGCCAAGATATAAAAAATGCTCTCCTTTCTAAAATGTTCTAGTACTACCTCGAATATATACTGTTGTTATCATCAAGTCTCGACCCGCTATATATTCCTTGCTCATCCATGACAAATATTTTGTTTTGCTATAATTAATTCGTAAACGGAGTTATTAATATGTTCTCTGAAATTTTCAATATATTTCTTCGTCCTATACTTCTTAATAATAAATTAAAAATACTTTACAATATCAACTGTAAAAGTCAAATATTACTGACGCTTATGGTCCATTAAGGCCAGATTTCTTAATTTTAGCTTATTTTACAATTTTCCCCTAGGCAAAGTTGAATCAACTAGATAAAGGGGGTCACCCTGCCTAACATCAATTTTGATTTCAGCGAATTCCAAACTCGATCAAATTTACCACTAAACACCACACCACACCTGATGATGCTAATATGGTTAGTCAAAGGCACATCGAGAAGATAAAAAAAGTGATTTGGTGTTTAGTGGTAAATCTCATCGAATTTAGTGTTTCACACCGAAGCTTTCAATAGAACAATTATTCGTTGAATTCATATGAGATCACACTTCCAAATTTTTCAGTTCTTAATAAAAGTGCTTTGTATTTGTCTTAGATAGGTTTTTTCAAAGACTATGAAAGCTGGCATTCATAATTTTCTGCCTGAATTTCCCTTAGCGTGAAGATTCCTGTTCTATGAACCTTCTCTGCTTCCACATTTTCTATTGTGCCAGCTATTTATAATTCAAATTGCTAATATTTACTATACTCCTATAGTTTCCATATTCCTTTTTCTCGCCCTTCTTATAAAACGGATTCAGTACCACATCTGTCCAGTTTTTTTATCAATTATTCGACCTAATATTTTGTCAATTATTATGTATATTTTTTCAATGAACCATGCAGAAATGGTTCAGCTACAGCTTTATTTAAATTAATTTTTGAAGTAGTACCGAATTTTTTCCCACAAATCTATGAATAATGTCGCATAAGTCACCTTGTGGATATTGTATTTATATAATTTTATTAATAATAATATTAATATATTTTAATATTATCATAATTAATAATATTAATAAACTACTATACTATATATAGGACCACCACTACCACTATGGACTACCACTATAAATATCTAGGCATTACCCAGGGCCTAGACATCAAACAAAATGACAATAAAGAAAAAGCTGAAATAGAATTATTAAAAAGAGTTAACGCAGTACTCAATACACACCTCTCAGAAAAAAACAAAGTCATAGCTATTAACACTTGGGCTATCCCATCTATCACATACACATTTGGAACATTAAAATGGTCTAAGACAGACCTGTAGAGATTAGACAGAAAAATTCGAAGCGCATTTACAAGAGCCAGAATGCATCATCCCAATGCTGCAGTTGAGCGGTTTTATCTACGAAGATAGGAAGGCGGTAGAGGGCTGGGTTGTTTGGAAGTGATACACGAAAGGGAATGTCAAAGCCTAAAGTACTACTTTTATAGAAAACACTCACCCATACATCGAGCAGCTGTAGTATTGGATAAAACGTACACTCCTCAGGGTTTCTCTTTGGAGAAACAAAAGGATTTATAATGGCAATACATGATCAGGTTGTACCCACGAGAAATTTTGTTAGAGTCATCATGAAACAAAACATACCAATCTCCAAATGCATCTACTGTGATCGAGGAATCGATACAACATTTAATATCGGGTTACACCTATCTGACCCCCACCAGCTACCTATCAAGACATGATTCCATCGGTAAAGTTATTCACCAACTTCTATGTCTGAAACATGGATTACTAATAACATTCACACCATATCATCAATACGCTTCCAAACCTGTTCTAGAAAATCAATACATTAAATTATATTGGGACTTGCAGATTCAAACTGCCACAACGGTGCAAGCAAATAGACCAGATTTAGTGCTCTACCAGAAAGAAGCTAATGAAGCCACAATTGTTGACTACTCTGTACCTTTAGATGAAAATAAACACCGTGCATACAGGGAAAAAATTGACAAACATAGAGGTCTGGCTTTAGAAATCAAGGATATATGGCACTTAGATAGATTTAATATCCTTCCATTTGTGGTGAGCGCTAATGGTCTAGTCCACAAATCCCTAATACAGAACTTCGAACAACTAGGTATCACAAAAAGGGCAGTAGTATGGATGCAAAAAGCAGTAATATTGGGAACAATCGGAATAGTCAGACGCGCCCTTGGCCGTCAGTAGGCACCCAAGTATTTTTAGTTACACTCGGGTACTTGGAGTTCTTACCACAATTGTGTGAAAAAAAAATATATTTAATGGGCAGGGGGCGGAGAGTCCGCCTGGTGAGCGGCGACACCCCGAACCCCGACCCCGACACCCCGAACTGAGAGGAGTAAACCTCTGAAAAAAATCCCCAAGCTTAAGGTGGAAATCCATCGTGCCGAGGGGTTGAATGGCGCAGAGTTAAAGTGTCTCTAACGATGTCTCCGGATACCTAGTGCCCTCTGGTAGTAAACAGCTTTCCCATGGTAATTCGGGGCTCTGCCTTAGGTGACCGTCTTTTCCGTTGAACCCAAAACTAATGTTTATGGAGCAGACAAATAAAAGTATTATACAAGGTGGTAGGGTTTTGCGGACAAGAAACCTTTGGAATCGTCGGGAGGATTTGTCTGATGTTGGTGAGGCTGGAGCTAGTGGTAGTTCTCAACTCTATAGCACCAAAAGAAAGGCCATGAAAAAGGCACTAGACCGAAGTCTAATATCACCGTCTAACTTCACCCGCTGGAGCTGCTGCAACGATACTACAACCGGAGCTCACTCAAGCTGGATTTCCTAGAAGACGTATGAAATGGACATTATCAATGAATGAAATAACCATGCGCATTTATTTCAAAGTGATGCAACTTGAACGGGAAAGGATCGGCTGCAGACAACAACTTCATGCCGAGATCACTAAAGCATATCCTGACATACAAGTCAGGACAGAACAGAGAGCGGCTGATCAATATAGAATGATTTTCAAGAAAGGTATAATTTCAGAATAGTATATTTACAGGAACAGGACAGGATATTTTAGAAAATAATAACGGTCCAGAAATTATAATGTCCGAACAAACAACTCAAGCTACACACTTAGAGGTAGTTAGTAAACAACGGCCAGAAAACACTGATCAGGTTAATCAATGTATTCTGCTTGACTTTGGAAAATCAATTTCGGAGTACGAAGGCACAGATCCGCTTAGCAGACCATCGCTTCCCAAAGTACATACTTCAAGAAAGCTTGCAGTAGCATTAGATAAACTGAACAAAAATATTCTGCCTCCATTCGTAGAACTAAAACCTTAGAGGAACTAAGCTAGTTCTGTTGATCTACTGTGCTGCGATGTCAGTACTTAAAATCACTGGAATTAAGGTCAGACCAACAATAGCAGGTTCAAATATAAAGGCGCAACCTCAGATACCACACTGGGAGAACAGGGTCGTAAATAAAATTGATTTACTTAGGGTAGATGTTGGATGGCTAACTGAATGGGTGAGTCGAAGAAGAACTGGAAAACTAGAAAGAAGAATGGAAATAATCAATGGGCGAAATGAATGAACTATGCGAGGGACGCAATGAATACTGCACCCCAACAATACCTTCATATCTTAAAAGAGAAACTTTCAGTATATGTGACAATGGTGAAGAAAAATTAATAACAAATTATTTCAGAAATCAGAAAGAACTTTTTACAGGAATCTCAATTCAGTAACCCGATGAATGTCTTCCCGACTAAAGAACAGATGAAGAAATGCTGGGAAAACCAGATAAGTACAAAGATTTCACACAATAACAACGCTTGATGGATAAGACAGTAGTGTCGGGCCTATTAAAACTGCGAAGAAATGAAAGATGAACCATTTACAATTGATGAGATTTCCAATATCATCAAACAACTTTATAACTGGAAAGCATCAGGGCCTGACGGAATGCAAAATTACTGGCTGAAGGAATTATGGTGCACCCATGATAAACTAACTAATATGATTAATGAAATATTAGTCGAGCCACAAAATGCACCATTATTTCTAACTCAAGGAAAAACACACCTTATACCAAAGGGGTATCAGAATACTCAAGATCTTACAAAATATCGCCCCATTACCTGCCTCCCCACGATATATAAAATCCTAACAGCTTGGAATGCAAGGAACAACTGGTTATTGATTCAGTCATTTGCAATCGGGCGTATACCAAGAAACGAAATATTAATATAGCATATATCGATTATAAGAAGGCTTTCGATTCTGTACCATACGAATGGCTTATAGAAACCCTAAATATCTATAAAATAAATCAGCCAATATTAAATCTCTTGAAGAGCTTCATGTCAGTGTGGAGAACTAAAATCTAACTTAAGAAGGATGGCCATAATATAACAACTGCAGAAATTCCAATCAGAAGTGGTATTTTTCAAGGAGATTCGTTTAGTTCTCTTTGGTTCTGTATCGCCATGAACCCACTTTCAAACCGACTGAACTCCACCAAATATGGTTTTGGCTTGAAAAACAATGGTGAACGTATGCTCTGCGTAGACGATCTGAAATAAGTTGCCTCATCGAACAGTCACCTACAGCAAATGTTAAAAATAGTGGAGAAATTTTCCAGTGATATACAAATGCAATTTGGACTGGAGAAGTGCCGCATATTAAACATCAATAGAGGAAAATTTCTGAAGAATACTTTTGAGACACAGAACGGACACAAGTTCGAGACAATGAGTGCTGCAGATACATACAAAATATCTAAGTATGAAGCAGGCACGTCAAATTGCTCACGGCTTAATAAAACACGATCACCTGTCAATTTATCAAAAGAGTGAGACAAGTTTTGAGAACAGATTTAAATAACAGAAACATGTCTGGGCTATCAACACATATGCATGTTCGGTGCTAAACTATTCGTTCGGGATAGTTAACTGGAGCAGAACCGACGTATAAAATTGGCAACGTAAGATCAGGACACTGCTTACAAAATCGCAGAATCACCACCCTAGAAATGCAGTGCAATGCAATATTGCCGCAACAACAAAGCGGTAGGGGATTAGTCGATATTAGTACGCAACTGGACCAACAAATAGGAAATCTGCAAATGACTATGCTACAAAATGCTGTATGCCAGGCTGATCGATCAATACCACTGCGACTAAACGGTGATCTAGTTTCTACGCAAAGACCGCAAGTTTCAAGTGTAGACCGACGCAAAATTTCAACTCTGCGCAAAAACCGAACTTGCGAAATGACAATCATAGAGAAAAAAGCCTCTGCATGAAACACATTTGAATCAGGTCACTCAGGAACAAGTCAGCATATTAACGTCGAACTACTGGCTGACTGCTGGAAAGATGTTTCCGGATACAGAGGGTTTTCTATTGGCAATACAAGACCAAATTATATCTGCCAGAAATTACCTCAAGTATATAGTTCGGGACGGCAGTGTGACGGATGATCGATGTAGATATGGATGCCGAGTCTCCGAAATAATCCAGTGTATAGCAAAAGGCTGTGAAGCATTTGCAGCAACAGAATATAAAGAAAGGCATGTCGCAGTGGTTTCATACTACAATTACAATCCTCAACCAGTTCTGGGTAACAATAGTTACGGAATGTATTGGGACCGAACAGTGCTTACCGAGCAGAAATTAAATAATAACAGACCCGATATTGTTGTTATTGATAAAACTTTAAGAATAACAACGTTTATATATATAGCTATTCCAAACAACAATAATCTTGTTACAAAACATGCTGAAAAAAATTTTGAAGTATAAGGAGCTTCAAGAACAGGTGAAAAGACAATGGAATAAAAAGTCCATGGAAACAATACTGGTCGTATTGTCATCAAATGGAATTATTCCAAAGAACCTGATAAAGAATATTAAAACTTTGGGCATTAACGATCACCTTTTTAGAATCATGCAGAAGGCTGTATTGCTTGGTACAGCTCGAACCGTTCGAAAGTTTTTGAATAACAATCGGAAACCAAGGACATCCATCGTCACCATTGTAATCGTGTTGCCCGAGGACACGGAAAGGGCCCCGAATCCTTTTGATATCTAAGATATCTGGGATAAGTCAATGTTCCCTTTAGAGGGAGTGCGAATGCCTCTAGGCTAAATTATATACAAATAATACAATAATATTTTTAATTTAATATAAATTAAGTATAGTTACTTCATCAATAAATATTAATTTAATTTAAATAATATGAGTGCTAGTAATGGAACATCCTTTTTTAGAATTATATATACAAGAGAACAAAAAATACTATTTTATAAAAAAATATATTTTATTTAATTAATTTCATAATTTCTGTGTGCATCATGACATTATTATGCAATGATAAAAAGATCAATAAATTCCACTTACATTGTTCACATGCTTTAGTTAATTTGAGGTTACTGGCTGTCAGGGTGATCGGTCAAGAGTTTGGCCAGTGTTATCCCATACATGTTCTACTGCCGACTGCGATGGCTAAATTGCATTTGATGCCGATGCGACCTTAATTAAAACTCTCTTCTGGCGCCCGATTAAATTAAGTTTTAACGGTCTGCCAAATCTAGCCATCACAAACAAAAAACAACACTACTCGTAGAACTGTAAGCGATGTGGCGTTATCTTTCTGAACAATGAGATTACTACAACATTTCGATTATCGATTTCGATAAAAAACTAAAATATTTTGGCTACATAACGGACTGTATTTAAGCTTCCTCTGATGGCTATTAGAGGTGACCTGTTTCCCAAGAATATATCCCGCATTCCATAATTTCTGGAGAAAGGCCGGTCTAATACCCAAGTTAAATTTCGTTTTTCACCCCGAAAACATCGGATTCTTCCACGCTCATCATGACCATCTAAACAGGCTCCGAATTTATCACTAAATAAATAGAATTCTAAATGGCATTACAATATAACGTTCACCTATATTACCCGAATTTTGTAATTAAAGACGGCTGGGTCTGATTCGAATTGTTCGCAAGGAGTCTAAGATGTCACGAATTACACCCTTAGATGCTTTTAGGTTGTCCAGAACCTCATACTCGTGCCTAAATCTGATCTTTGAACCATATTATTCATATCTTTATAAATGTAGCAAGCAACAATGCCCAATCTTTTCCCTGGTTTATGAAAAATAACATCTGTTATCTTACAAGAATACTAGTAGTTTAGAAACATACGAAAAAGATTTCAAAAACATCGGTTTTTATATATTTTATACTAAAATGAGAGTGGTAGAAAAACCAAGTTTTCTTTTCTAATTTATTTACCATAATAAATAATATGATATGTTAATGTTAACGGACTTTTAAAAATGCTATTTGCAATATAACCAGAGCATTTTATTCCTGCTTATCTTCTTAACGAATCTATTTCCTATCTTCCTAAAAGTTCGTACTTTAGTGGTGAAAAAAAATAAGAAGATACTAATTTTATAAACGTTATCGCGTACCATAAAATATATAAATATTTTGTTGATATAGCAAAAGTTAGTCCGTTTATCACTATACTAAACTAAACATGAGCCGCGTTAGACAATGTACTGTTGAATAAAGGCGTTTAATTTTACAATTGAGAAGTCCAAATAATTCTTATGCATCTGTTATAAATGCTAAAGTTTTGAAATAATCATATTTCTCAAAAACAAAGAAAAAAATATTTACCTAATTATCAGCACCAGAATCATAAAACGAAGTTTACAACAGAAGATCCTATGCAGTAGAGTAGTCAGGACAATTAAATTTTTAAGTAAACAGAATATAAAGCAGCGGTTAAAATTTGCAAGAAAAAACTGTAGTGCAGATTTCCAACCTAACTGGAAAAATATTCTTTTAAGCGATGAAACCAAAATTAATTTGTTTGGTTCTAATGGCAAATTGTATGCCAGAAGACATATTAATAAAGAATTCACTCCACGTAACATTTTGGGTATTGTGAAACATGGTGGTGATAACATCAAAAGATGGGGGTGTTTTTCATATAAAGGAGTAGATCCAATATTTTTGATTATAAAAATATGACAAAAGAAATTTATGTAGGAATCTTAGAGTCAATTATGCTACCTTGCACTGAAGAAAATATGTTTTTACAGTATCCACAAGACAAAGATCCCAAGAGAATGGCCAAACAACAAAGTGTTAAGCTGATCTTCACAGTCAACGGGTCTAAATCTGATTGGAAGGAATTAAAACGACGTCTTGCTGGCAAAAAAATATCAAACAAGACATTGTGGCAATAAATTCAGACAGCTTGGTTTTCAATAGATGCCAAGAAGATGCCAATCAGTAATTAAGAATTATACAGGTCAACAAATATTCACATTTTGAGATATCATTGATAAATATAGGTGTATGTTATATAAAGTATTTTGTAGTCCCAAATCCGAAAATGATAAGCTAATTTCTGTAACACGTACAGTTTTTCTTGAAAACGGAAATCACCTAGAAGTTTTGAGGTCCAATAAATATGCCTTCTTTTAATGTTGCATTACATAATTGAGGAAATATTTATTTTAGGTACTTGAAACCATTACCTTCTTTGTCCATGTATTTGATAAACTGTTTCATTAGTCCAAGCTTAATACGGACAGGCGCAAGAAGCATCTTTTTTGGGTTTTTATGTCGGGAGTACCAGGTTCAAAAGAAGTTCTATGAGGCGGAACTTTCTTACTGTAATGTTTTTTTGTTGCCCTGCTGTCCCATAGACATAAAAAACAGTAATACTTTGTAAAACCCCCTTGAAGTTCTAACAATATACCTATCACTTTTAAATCCCCACAAATATCCCACTGATTCTATTCATATTTAACGCGATTTATCATCGGTTTCTTTCATTGTCACTGAATGAGCTAAAGGAACAGATGGGTTTTTGTTTCCATTATGAAGCAAGACTGCTTTAACGCTGAATTTCGATGAGTCTATGAAAATACACTACTCGGAAAATACATGTTCCATATTAAACTCATCATTACAACAGACACTTCGCGACCCTTCCATTTTATAAAAATTTGAACATGTCAGGTTCTACTGTTGAAGTCTGGAACCAAGAAGTTCCGATTTTTGTTTTTACAATCCCAAGTCACGTACCAAATCATTTAATTAATTCTGAGTTATTAAGTGAGGTTCGCTGGTAGATGCTAAAAATGTTGGGCCACAACTGGTATTCTCAGGAAGTTGTGGATCAGATCCTGATGAAGAATTAGAATCACCGGGCCACATATCCAGGTTTCAAGACGCAATCGGTACCGGTAGTTCCTGGCTATGAGAAACTAGCCTAAGTGCAGAAGGCAAATTTGGATACTGAGTTGTATTCATTTGCTATTGCGAAATCCCTTCTGTTTTAGCTGTAGCGATCACTTACATGGTCAGTAGGTTCTCTCCACACCATAGGAACAGTAAACGGCATTGATTTTTTCTTGCGATGCATTCACACCGCAAACAAACAATCACACAAAAAACAGATGCTCACACAGCAAACATGAGGAGCCGAACTTTTATCTTGATCTCCAATTTGGTACTTAAAATATAAAATATAGGCTTTTTTGACTTCCTCGGATATAGGCCTAGCTTGTGATTTTAAAATACATCGTCCGCATATATAAAAAAACTTATCCGCTGGATTTTTACAAAATCGATAACTATAACTTAGCATTTTATACAAACTCGACTTAAACATTTGACTGTACTGTAAACGAAACAGAAACACACTAAACTATAGAAAACAATAAAATTGCCGTTAAAAGTTCGTAGAATACTGTGGAACTACCCCCTCTACGGTCTTTGTGGTTATTCCTACATTGTCCAATACAAAGTCAGGTACAAATCCCATTATATAAAGGAGAAGCAAGTTCTTGAAAATGGAACGTGATAAACCATTACTGTGAAAAGATATTTTAATAACTACCTAAATGAAACGCAAAAAGAGCATTCTCATTAATGTTACAAAGATTATGTCAACCTGTGTTATGAATAAAGTAATTGTTTATATTCGGACCAATATGCCGTTTAAATGCTCGTTAAATTCATACTGGAAAATTAATAATGTCTTGGAAACAAATTAAAAATGCGTTTCAATAAAATATATTGATAAGCTTCCGCCACTCTTATTTTATTGGCCACCACTGTATATACTGGGTATAACACTTTTTTATTCCCCATTATAGTTTGCAGATGAAATTTTTCTTTTGAAATATCATAATATATGTTTGTTAAATTTTGTAAGTGAATATTATTAAAATATCTCAGGAGAATTCATTAGAACTTCATATTTTTTCTACTTATTTTAAGAATTATTGATTGATTTGTCCGTTACTTTGTGATAGTTCATTTTTTAAAAAGGAAACGTGATAGATAACAAAGAAAACATTGTTTTATTTCTTTATTTTAAGAATTTCACATATTTACCAGATCGAGGAATTATTTAATTTCTTTATTTAGTTTTTTAATATTTTCAGCTATGGCACATATTATAGCTAGACTAAATATTGTTATTGTTTCAGGAAATGTTATTATTCAGAATGGAGTTGCTCGCCTGGCAGGTTTAGAAAATCCTTTCCTCGGTCTCTTACCAAAATCTCCATCAGCACCAGAGACGCTGGCGTTTGGTTATTTACTATTCGAAATGTCAGCAGGGTATGAACTTCCATCTCCACCTAGCCCTGCTCATTTACAGTTAGAGTTGGAAAGAGTTCCACGAGTAGCTGATGCTTTGGAATTGATATTTCAAGGCACAAGGTAAAATAAAACATCTAGTTCAATTATATATCAGAATAATCTGAAAACAAAATAAAAACAATTTATTTACAATATACCTTCTCATTGTATGCAATTATATTCAAGGACAGTACAATTGCAAATTATAGTTTTATCGTTAGTCATGATGTAATCAATTTCATTTATTAGTCCAGATGGACTATTTTCAGGTCCATTTTCTGCTGATATTTTTCTTATAATTAATGAATTTTAAAATATAAAGTTCTTATCCTTCAACAAAATCAATTAATCTGTCACCTCTGTTGTCCCGCTCACCAGTTCCATATGAGCCAGTTGCATTTTCATCAGTTCTTGCTGATCCAATTCTGGCATCAAAATCAGCCATCAGGATTTTGTACTTACATTTCTCCTTGTATAAAACCTGGGTCACATTATCATAAAATTCCTCAATATTCTGATCCCTATGGCTTATAGTTGGTGCATAAGCTTGGACTATTTGAAGCCTAAACTTGTTATTCAGCTGAATGACGCATTGGGCTAGTTGGTCAGATATACTTTCAAATTTGACTACACTGTCGTCAGCTTTTCTTTTTTTTTTATTCAGCTTTCGATTGATGAGGAATCCATTTCCACCACATCATCCATTCTTCGAACCCCCAGTGTAGAGTAAGTGACCAGTTGAATCCAGCTGGATTACCTCTTTGCCCTTTCTTCGTGTTTCAAATAGTCCAATAATATCCCAATGTATGTTATCAAGTATCATTGTCCTTATATTCAGAGTAGCAATGTCAAAAGTCCAATGGTAGCCTCATCTGATCCGATGATTCTTAGCACCCTCTGCCTTGGGGCAGGTCTACCCGCTGCAGTAGGCAGTTGCCCCTTGGCCTCCGGGAAATGAGGGCCGAGTTTGAGGTTGTACTATCATATTGATATACCACGTTAAAGACATGGACCGTAATCTGCCACCGTGGTCCAATGCGGGTCAGTAGATTTTGGATCATGTTAGTCTGAGGCTTCTGCCTTGACCTGTCCGCTAGGGGTGACCCGCTAGGGGCTTCATTGCCCTACTATATATATACATACATACAACACTCACAATAATTATAACACTCATAAGTTAAGTATTACGTAAAATATTATGCTAAGGTGAGAGGATGTTTTTTCACCTCGGCATTGTAATATCGACCAGCATATGATGAGGTTCTATATAAGGTTCTGCATTCTACATAACCAGAATATTAATACTAAATTAGAATATATAAAAATCAAGAAAGATAACGTCGTTAAATTATTATTTATTATGTACAAGGTGTTAGAGAAACTATTTTCGTAAATTTAAGTAAAGTACTAACAAGAGCCAAAATCCTCGCGTTCTCGCGAAAAAAAAAACAAAATTATTAAAACACCAAATGAAAAGCTATTGTATAAGAATTAACATTTTAAACAAATATGTGTAAAAGAATATTTGGCAAATACTATAAACTACAAATAAACTAATGAACATTGTTAAAACATTTTACTAGGAATGGAATTTTCATAATTTCCATTGCTGGGTAGATAAAGATATCTACGTAGTTACTGGAAAAAAATCCCAACATTAATTTTCGATTAATATATGGGTTGAAATCATGGAAAATAAACTTATGGCATTTCTTTTAGCGCTAAGATTAAATGACCAGGAATATTTATTTTTATCAAGAAATATGTTGCCAATTTTTTCAGAAAAAAGTTGTGCCCCTTCAGTTTATGTTATATTTGCATAAAGGAGTATATATATATATATATATATATATATATATATATATATATATATATATATACTATATATATATATATATATATATATATATATATATATATATATATATATATATATATATATATATACTATATATATATATACTTAGGTATAAGGGAAAGAACCAACAATTCTTTAAATTATTTTGAATAAAAAGTTTCCTTAAAATATGTATCTAAAATGAAACCATTTCCACGGAAAACTGGTAAGATTTTTTGATATTTTCTTAATAATGGCAACGTCACATCGTCGTGTTTATTACGGTCGAACAGAATTCAGTTTTTTGGTTGATTGGCCTCTTGTAAGTTTTATGTAAGGTATTATTTGAAAATAAAATGTAGAATTTTATTAGCATTCATTGCATACGTTTCATCATCAATTTGGTTTGTTTTGTTACAAAAAAAGGAAACATTATCGTTTAATGTCAAAGTTGAAATTCTTAGCATTCATTTTTCACACCATAATATGTTTTAAACGATTTACGTTGCATTAAAAAGCACATGATTACTTGTTTTATTAAATGTTCAAAATTTCTACCATTTGAGTTTATGCAAGTCCGGCATCGTTTTAACCACTTTTCCTGAACACATTGAAAAAGTCCTGGCATATTTCTAATCGGGTCGGCAGCAGCAAAAATATATAATCGCAAATCATTTTCGTCGCTTATTTATAAACCATATTTTTCATATGACCCCAAAAGAAAGAAGATCAGATCTGGCAGGCCAATGATTGGGTCCATTTCTTCCTATACATCCGTGTTCACAAGTATTATTTAACTACACATAAGCCGTCCACAACTGAACGGCTTGTTTATCCTGAGACTCATTCATGGAAATATAACATAAACTGAAAGACCACAACTTTTTTCGGAAAAAATTGGCAACATATTTCTTGATAAAAATAAATATTCCTGGTCATTTAGTCTCAGCGCTAAAAGAAATGCCATAAGTTTATCTTCCATGATTTCAACCCATATATTAATCGAAAATTTATGTTGGGATTTTTTTCCAGTAATTACGTAGATATCTTTATCTGCCCAGCAGTGGAAATTATGAAAATTCCATTCCTAGTAAAATGTTTTAACAATATTCATTAGTTTATTTGTAGTTTATAATATTTGCCAAATATTCTTTTACGCATATTTGTTTAAAATGTTAATTCTTATACAATAGCTTTTCATTTGGTGTTTGAATAATTTTGTATTTTTTTTCGCGAGAACGCGATGATTTTGACTCTTGTTAGTACTTTTACTAACTATTGTTACTGACTCTTGTTAGTTAAATTTACGAAAATAGTTTCTCTAACACCTTGTACATAATAAATTATAATTTAACGACATTATCTTTCTTGATTTTAATATATTCTAATTCAGTATTAATATTCTGGTTATGTAGAATGCAGAACCTTATATAGAACCTCATCATATGCTGGTCGATATTACAATGCCGAGGTGAAAAAACATCCTCTCACCCTAGCATAATATTTTACGTAATACTTAACTTATGGGTGTTATAATTCTTGTGAGTTTTGTATGTATATATATATATATATATATATATATATATATATATATATATATATATATATATATATATATATATATATATATATATATATATATATATATATATATATATATATATATATATATATATATATATATATATATATATATATATATATATATATATATATATATATATATATATATATATATATATATATATATATATATATATATATATATATATATATATATATATATATATATATATATATATATATATATATATATATATATAGTAGGGCAATGAAGCTTTAAGCTACGCCGTCTGGAGCTTATGCTCCTGGGAGGGTCACCCCTAGCGGACAGGTCAAGGCAGAAGCCTCAGACTAACATGATCCAAAATCTACTGACCATCCAAAATCTACTGACCCGCATTGGACCACGGTGGCAGATTACGGTTCATGTCTTTAACGTGGTATATCAATATGATAGTACAACCTCAAACTCGGCCCTCATTTCCCGGAGGCCAAGGGGCAACTACCTACTGCAGCGGGAAGACCTCCCCAAGGCAGAGGGTGCTAAGCATCACCGGATCAGATGAGGCTGCCATTGGACTTTTGACATCGCTACTCTGAGTGTAAGGACAATGAAAACGGATGCCCGACAGCAAGAACTGCTGATCGAACTTGATAACATACATTGGGATATTAAAGGACTATTTGAAACACGAAGAAAGGGCAAAGAGCTAATCCAGCTGGATTCAACTGGTCACTTATTCTACACTGGGGGGTTCGAAGAATGGACGATGTGGTGGAATTGAATTCCTCATCAATCGAAAGCTGAATAAAAAAAAGAAAAGCTGACGACAGTGTAGTCAAATTTGAAAGTATATCTGACCAACTAGCCCAATGCGTCATTCAGCTGAATAACAAGTTTAGGCATCAAATCGTCCAAGCTTATGCACCAACTATAAGCCATAGGAATCAGAAAATTGAGGAATTTTATGATAACGTGGCCCAGGTTTTATACAAGGAGAAATGTAGGTACAAAATCCTGATGGCTGATTTTAATACCAGAATTGGATCAGCAAGAACTGATGAAAATGCAACTGGCTCATATGGAACTGGTGAGCGGGACAACAGAGGTGACAGATTAATTGATTTTGCTGAAGGATAAGAACTTTATATTTGGAAATTCATTATATAAGAAAAATATCAGCAGAAAATGGACCTGGAATAGTCCATCTGGACTAATAAATGAAATTGATTACATCATGACTAACGATAAAACGATAATTTGCAATTGTACTGTCCTTAACAATTTTAATGTTCGAAGTGACCACCGAATGGAACGGGCAAGTTAGGATTAACTGTCGAAGAGAGCGCGAAAGAATGGTAAAGTACCAAAGAAGGCCAAAGTAGATTCTGCAATATTGCTGGAGAGGGGCAGCGATTTTGACATTACTTTGTCCAACCGCTTTGCTATGTTACAAGACCCGGAGGACATGGAAATATTAGTCCGATATGAAGAAATCATCAACAATGTACTTGAAACTGCTGCTTCAATAGCACCGGAAGAAAATTGTATCAAACAAACAAAAATCTCTAGTGAGACCATTGATTTAATGAAAACACGACGGACAATAAGAAATGCAGGGAGTCCTTTTGACAGAGTTGATTACGCTGAGCTCTACAAAAATAGAAAAAGTCGTATCAGAGAGGAAACGCGCTGGTTCAACATGCAGCTAGTGCAAAAAACTCTAGAAAAGAACAGGGGAATTAACAAGGCTAAACAGAAGCTGAAACAAAAAAACGCAAATGTATGCCTTAATGCGTGAGGATGGCACACTATGCAGGCCGCGTAAGAAAATATTAGAGGTTGTCAGAAACATTTATTCACAGT
Source organism: Cosmopolites sordidus (assembly GCA_031761425.1). Taxonomy (NCBI): domain Eukaryota; kingdom Metazoa; phylum Arthropoda; class Insecta; order Coleoptera; family Curculionidae; genus Cosmopolites; species Cosmopolites sordidus. The sequence goes on along the minus strand of JARFXV010000480.1, from coordinate 1,462,697 downwards.
TATATGAAGATCAAAACCAATCAAAGACAACAATACTCACGCAAGAACAAATGCCAGATATCCTAGTGGAGGAAGCGACAAATGCTGTAGAATCTATGAAAAAACGGCAAGGCTCCAGGAATGGACAGTGTAACTGTCGAAATGATAAAAGCTGGTGGTCGGACTTTACATAAAACACTGGCAAAATTACACAATTATATATTTTTCTTTTTATTTTGTAACCTTGAAACATATACCCTATAATCCCGTACAAATTACCATTCTGTATTCGCGGCATATTTGCATATTTATGGATAGTATATATATGGATCACATTCCATGGTATCCAGTATTATTTCAAAGGTTTGTTTAATGCATCGTTTCTCAATCGTCGTGTGTCAACAACTTTAGTGTCGCCACCCTCTAAATAGCCAAAAAGTAAAATAAAAACGTTGCAACCCCCCTCGCTATATGTTAATTTGACGTTCATCATCCTCAAACGACTTATGTTTCACACACTTGTAAAATCACCTGCTCACTCACCTAGCACCATCCGCCCACGCCAATGAGATGGATCATTCGTCCCAAGCGTGCTTAGACAGGATCGTACAGGTTATGCGGTTTGGTAATAAAAATAAAGGAACGAGATGAAGAGTTTCATTGTTAGTTATGTTTTTACGAAAATAACTACTACGATTTCTTCTCTCACTCAGTGTTAAATAAATTAGTAACAGTGTGGTAGTAAAATAAGTTATTATAATAATATTAAATATAAAGGACAAATTTGTGACAAAAGGAAATGCATCGTCTACATTTAATGAAACAGTTAAGAAAAATATTAAATTGTTCAATAAAACATATTTAAAATATGTAAACAACACATTGCGGCTTGTGCGGATAGTTTTCGAGCGGAAATCACGCATCTTGGAAAATCAGCAGATTGCTATCAACAAATCAAGCTGTAATGAAACCACAGCACTTCAAGCGTCCTATTTAGTAATATTAAGAGTGGCCAGGGAGTCTAAATTCCACACGATTGTGGAAAAGCTCATTTTACCCGCTGCCATTAATATGGTCAATGTGAAGAAGTAAAAAAGTTGAAAACTATAGCACTTTCAAATGACACTATATCGAGACGTATTAATGAAAGATCCAATGATGTTCACGATCAAATACTTGAAAAGGTTAAATCAAGTGAATTTTTGCTAGTCAATTTGATGATTCAGACGTGTCGAGCTTGGTGCAATTATTTAATTTTGTTCGATACGAATGCAAGGGGTCAATTAAAGAAAATATGCTATTTTGCAAATCAATCCCTGGTCGTGCAACTGGCTAAGGACTTTTTAAAGTTTTTATTGATGCAACACAAAAAAACTTGGACTTCAATAAATGCATTGGCGCGAAAGCGATAACGGGAAACACCAGTGTTGTGACAGTAAAATTAAAAGACATTATGCCACATATGAAATGGATATACTGCTTTTTTCACAGAAATGCGCTAGCTACAAAAGAAATGCCAGATAATTTAGAAAATATACTGTCAGAAGCCGTAAAAATTGATATTTTTATTAAAAGCCGACCATTGCAGACTAGAATGCTTTCCACATTGTGCGAATAAATGGATGCCAAATACAACTTACTGCTTTTCCATAATGAAGTCAGCTATTTATCGCGAAGAAAAGTTCTAACTAGGCTTTTTGAATGGCCAGATGAATTGAAAATATTTTTTATAGATAAAATAGCTCATTTTCAGATTGTTATGGTGACACTTGAAAAGATGGAGAAACTTTATTTCTATTAACTTACTTGAGTGATATATTTTCACATTTAAATGACTTGAATACGTGTTTACAAGACCGTAACAAAAACATTTTACTAACAGCCAAAGTCAATACCTTCATCAAGAAGCTTGGTATTTGGATTATTCCCCTTTAAAACCGTAATTTGGATGCACTCACTTTAACTTTGGATTATATTACAAAAAATATGGATTTGGAAAATTCCGTTATTGATCGCGTATTGGAGAGCATGAAAACGCCTTTATGCGAAATGAAAATTCAGTTACTGGAATATCTTTCAAAGAGCAAAGATTATTTGTGATGGATTCTCAATCCGTTTAATGAAAATATTGTTGCAGCTGCTGAATTACCTATTGAGATTCATAATCAACTTATTGAAATATTAGCCAACAAAACTATGCAACTAGAATATTCAACTAAAGATTTAAATAAGGAAATGGGTGAAAAATTAAATAAGAAAGTAGTAGTGGTCCTTCACAAGAGCATATTGATTTGGTACGTGAAAGTGTTGCTGAAAACCCTGAAATTTTCGTCAGTCGACGGGAATAATTTGGACTCCGTGTCCTCTGCAGGCATATAAGGTTCAAATAACACAGGAACTAAAGCCACTGGATCATTCAAAATGTCGTGCATTTGTGAATTGGATCAAAGAACAAACACATGATTTTTTTTTAATTTCTTTTGATTGGTGCCACATGTTAATAAACAAAATTGCCGCATTTGGGGTGACGAAAACCCGCTATTGATTCATGAGAAACTTTTCCATTCTAAACGAGTTACTCTTTGGGGTGCATTGTGGTATAATTGGGCCGTATTTCCTTCAGAATGCTGTTTCTGAAGCTGTAACTGTGAATGGTATTCGATATCGTGAGATGATAACTGGTTTTTGTGGGACCAACTTCCAACCGGATGGTGCTATACCTCACTTTGCTAATAAAACAATTATTTTATTGAGAGAAAAATTTCCTGTGGACAAGTTATTGCAAGAAACGGTGATGTTAATTGGCCACCAAGATCTTGTGATTTGACACCGTTGGACTATTTTCTTTATGGTTATGTGAAAAGCCAGCTCTATGAGAACAATCCACAATCGATTCTTGAATTAAAGGATGAAATTGTTCCAGTCATTGCTGAGATAGAGCCACCATTATGCTAAAATGTCATCCAAAATGTTGACAAAAGAACAGACGTCTGTGGAGCTCCAAGAGGTGGTCATTTGGCAGGTATTGTCTTTCTTGTTTAAATGTCATATGCATCAATTATTGAAGTCAACCCAAATTCTGTGTTTTATTCAGGAATTAAAAAAGGTACCAAGATGAGGAAGTTTTTTATATTTTTCATATGTTGTTGGTTGGTTGGTTGGTTGGGTTTCAATGTAGGCAACTACCTACACCAACGGGAAGACCTGTGCCAAGGCAGAGGGTGCTAATAATTACCGGGTTAGATCAGGCTACCACTGGACTTTAGGCATTACAACTCCTAATATTCGGACAATGAAAGCAGATGATCGACTGCAAGAACTGTTGATTGTGCTTGAGAGCATACATTGGGACATCATAGGGGTATGCGAAACATGAAGAAAGGGTGAAGAGCTAATTAAACTGGAAACAACTGGTCATGTACTTTACCCTCGGGGTAGAATGGACGATGTGGCGGAATTGGATTCCTCATTAATCGAAAGTTGAAGGACAATGTTGTAAAATTTGAAAGTACATCTGACCGACTAGACCAATGCGTTATTCAGCTGAATAAAAAGTTGAAGCTTTAAATCGTCCAAGCTTATGCACCAACTATAAGCTATGGTGATGAGGAAATTGAGGTATTTTATGATGACGTGACCCAGCTTCTAGACAACAAGAAGTGCAGGTACAAAATCCTAATGAGTGATTTTAATGCTAGAATTTGAAAAGCAAGAACTGGTGAAAATGCAACTGGCCCATATAGAAGTGGTGAGCGGGATAATAGAGGTGACAGAATAGTTGATTTTGTGGAAGAACAAAAACTGTATATCATGAACTCAGTTGAGTAGCAGCGATTTTGCTTTGTCGAACCGCTTTGCTGTGTTACAAGACACAGAGGAAACGGAAATAACAGATCGGTATGAAAAACTCATCGACAATGTGCTTAAAATGACTGCTGCAATAGCACCAGCAGAACAAAGTTTTAAACAGTCAAAAATATCCAATGAGACCATTAATTTAATGAAAAAACCTCGTACAATAAGGAACGGAGGGAGTCTTTTTGGCAGAGTCGAGAACTTTGCAAAACCATAAGAAAACGTATTCGAGAGGAAATGCGTCGGTTCAACATGAAGCTAGTGCAAAAAACACTAGAAGAAATCGAAAGAAAAAACAAACCAAAACACATGCTGAGAAATAAAAGGACAAAAATGTTGGCCTTAATCCGTGAGGATGACACGGTGTATAGGGAATGAACGAAGGAAATATTAGAAGTTATCAGAAGATTTTATTCAAAGTTATATGATGATCAGAATCAGTCAAAGAGAGCAATGCCCATGGGAGAGCAAATGCCAGATATCCTGTTGGATGAAGTGACAAATGATATAGAAGAGATGAAGAATGGAAAGGCTCCAGGAAAGGACAGTGTAACTGTTGAAATGTTAATAGCTGGTGGTCAAACTTTGCCTAAAATACTAGCGAAATTATACTCAAAATCCCTCAAAGAACAAAAAATACCAAATCTATGGAAAAATGCTAATGTAATTCTTCTTCATAAGACAAGAGCACAAGAAGATTTAAAAAACTACCGCCCTATAAGCTCCTATCAGTATTGTACAAAGTTTTTACCAGGATAATATCTAAAAGAATATTAAGAACACTGAATGACGGTCAACCAAGAGAGTAAGCAATATTCAGAAGCGGATTCAGTACAATAGATCATATCCAGGTTGTACAATAGGCCATAGAAAGGCACAATGAATACACCATGCCACTGTGCTTGACTTTTATTGATTATGAAAAGGCATTTGACTCAATATCAAAGCAAGCCATAATAGATGCATTGTTTAACCAAGGGATAGACAGAGCCTATGTGAACCTACTGAGATCCATGAATGATGAAGCTATAGCGAGATTCATATGGATGATCTTGAAGTTAAAATCAATATAAAATCTATAAAATCGCCTGTTCTTTTCTCAGCTTGCCTTGAAGAGATGTTCCGTAGTCTGGATTGGAAACAGGATGGAACAAAAATAAATGGTGCATACTTAAGTTAATTTGCAGATGATATCGTTCTCCTATCACAAGATCCAAATGAACTGCGAAGACACGTACAAGATTTGCAAAGGGCGAGAGAACCATTTGGCTTGAAAATAAACCTTAAAAAGTGTCAGGTTATGTTCAACATATTTGCTTGACATATTGACTATTTATTTTAGGAAGCGATTTAGAGGCGGTGGACCACTACATATATCTTGGGCAAAGGATTTCAATGAAGGGTGATACTGCCCGGGAAGTGGAACGGCGTTTTAAGGGTGGCTGACAGATACTTAACAGGCTCAACATAGTGTTTAAGAACAAACTCCCACTTTGTTTGAAGAGAAAAGTTTTTCTATTTTTCTATTGAAACGTTCGGTGTGAAACACTAAACTCGAAGAGATTTACCACTAAACACCAAATCATTTTTGTGTTTAGTAGTAGTGGTACAAAAGTGAATTGGTGTTTAGTGGTAAATCTTTTGTAGTTTAGAAAAGTTTTCGAGCAGTGCGTGCTGTTTGTTCTGAAGCATGTTCTGTGGAACGGCGATTTAAGTGTGGCTGGCAGGTATTTGGCAGGCTCAACATAGTGTTTAAGAGCAAACTCCCACTTTGTTCACAGCACAATCAGTTCAAAAACTTCGGGTAGCACAGAGGGGAATGGAAAGGTGTATGCTTGGCATTACAAAGCGGGACAGAAAGACCTACACATGGATCAGAGAACAGACGAAAATGTCTGACATTATTGGAAAGGTGAAGGAATTGAAATGAAGGTGGGCAGGTCATATAGCGAGGCGATGTAACGACAGATGGACCAAAGCAATCCTGGGATGGATACCGCTTGGTCATGAGCGCCCATGAAGAAGACCTAAAACGTGATAGATTAGGACTCGGCTCCAATATACTCGATGACATCATCAAGTATATTGGACCCGAATGGCAGAGGAAAGGTCTGGACCGCGCGAGTTAGAAGCTTGCTAGGGAGGCCTTTATCCTGCAGGGGATCGACAATGGCTGAATGATAATGTATATATATATATATATATATATATATATATATATATATATATATATATATATATATATATATATATATATATATATATATATATTATAATACATATATTTTCGAAATATTCTCCTATCATTTTCATTGTTTATTCAATAGTATATTGAATAAAAAAACACTTACTATTTTCCCTGTGAGCCAAATTGAGATACATAAGAGAGTTCGTGACTTATCGTAATTGCGACCTGTATACCTGCCGAGAAAGAACAACATTATGTAGTCGACCTAACAGCATATTGTCATATATGGAATTTTCAGATGTAGGATTTTGTTGCGGAGTTTTTAACAATATACGAGGTGTGTAAATAAAGTAATGAGATTGGTGGCCTAGCGTTCGATTTGACCACATTGTTGGCTTCCTCCTCCCATTTCAATTTGACAGTTCGATACAGTTTGCACGTATTATTTAGTATTATTTCATTAGGCTTGTAGTATACGGTTAAATCAATCTTGTCTAGAGATGATATTTCGTAATAACTATTATAATTCCACCACAAGATCCTGATTTCGATATTATTAATGGCGGTTTACTGCTATTCGTTATGGACCTGGGACCCAAATAATGAGCGTGCAATTGTTTTTAGACTTACTTTCCTTCGGTGTTATATTGGTTACTATTTCAATATTTGCATAAAGAGTCTTGTTTCTGAGATACGCTGTAGGTATCCGTACTACAATAGATATTTTCTCTATATGTCATCCATAATGGTTTCTTCAATGGTAATATCATAAGTGATCCTCGTATTACATCCATCTCAATGGATTCTAACCTTTTTTTGAAGTTTTTTGTGAGTCTCTACATTCAGCTCCATATAGTAAGCTGTTTTCTTATTAATGTTTCATAAGAAAACAGCTTACTATATGGAGCTTACTATGTTTTCATAAGAAAACAACAAAAAATATATTTTTCTTTATTATATTCTTTTTCATAATAATTATTTGGGACAGGATTTCGTATTTCTCGCCATATAGTTTGTTCCCTGTCTGATTGTTATCTGTTTTAGAGGTGTCAAATATTACTCCCAAGTAGCTGGAGTCCTAGCAGAATGTTATTGTCATATCTCCATTCAATAATAAATGTTACGTGGAGCTCTACTGATACAAAGGTATTTTGTCTTTTGGATATTAATCTGATATATTAACCAAACACAAATTACCACATCAATTTCCATAACAGTATCGAAAAACCTACTAAACTTATTATTATATGATCAGCACAGACTTTTTAAATCTTGTTTCAGGGTGCCTTGTTTAGAAGAAATAGCAAGATGTGACCTTTTTAGAAGAGTAGAATTAAGAGAATTGCGAGGAGCTTCTATTGCTCAAACTGTTTCTCCCCCTGAAGTTTTGCAACTTTTAGACACAGTAAGGAATCCTTCGATGCCTAGTCCTCTTCTAAGACGGTAAGCTAGTATTTTTTGATTCATGGCGAATTATATGTGTTTCTGATTATCAGAAGCTTTAGCATGTTTAGTACTGTCAAATCCATGTTTTTCTTATTGTTTTGAATGTTGTTTCGCTGTAGATTTCAAATTAAAAATGAACTTTTACGTTGATCAAAAATACAAATTGCATGTTCCGAATAATTCAGCCCTAATTGCTTATATCCAACGAGGGTAATTCATGGATTAATGAACCTAATCGAATAAACAATTAAATAAAAGCTGTCAGAAAGCATCAATTATGGCTTGCTTTGAGATTGAATCAAATACTTTTTATAGTTGATAAAAGCCAGGTACAGTGGCATGGTGTATTCGTTCTCCCTGTACAGCCTACACCTGCTTGTTCTCTTGGTTGTGCATCATTCGGTTTTCTTAATATTCTTTTGGATATTATCTTGGTGAAAACTTTATATACTAACGAAAAAAAAAAAAATAGGCGGCAGTTGTTCAAATCTTCCTGCACTTATTTTTAATGTAAAATAATAACTTCTGCATTTGAGTCACTTTTAGAATTCCGGTATTTTTGTTCTTTAAGGCATGCCATGTCATCTCGGATTTCCCGCTCTCCACTTCCATACAGGCAGTTGCGTTTTCACCAGATCTTGCTTGACCAATTCTAGCATTAAAGTTACCCATCAGGATTTTGTAGCTATACTTTTTCTTGCCTAGAAGCTGGGCCACATTATCATAAAAATCCTTAAATTCCTTATCATTATAGTTTATTCTTGATGTATAAGCTTAGACGATTTGAAACTTATACTTTTTATTGAGCTGTAAAACGCATCGTCCATTCACCATATACCGATTGTATAGGACGTGACCAGTTGTATAATGACTTATGAAAGCATTAGTAAGTCCCGATATTAGGTTGTAGTGTCATAAACGCATGATTTCCTTCAAGATTTTACTTATGCAAGAACTGCAGTCTATAAGTGTTTTTAACTGTCTGCCCCAAAGTTCCAAGACTATTCTAAAATAAAAAAGAATACCAGCGCTGTACATTACGCAGTTTATATATTTTAAAGAGAAATCATTCATTAGTATTGTATGACGTTGTGGAGCAAGAAAATTACATTCATTTTTGTACATCGATCAAAAATGAAATCTCGTATTAAGAACGGTCTTGATTAAATTACTAATGATGAACACCAAGATCCAAAACCTGGAATCATTAATGACAATATTAAATAATTTCACGGATATATCAAAATTAGTCAAAATCATCATGGAAAGGGAACTTGGAATAACAAGGAATGTTCTTCATCGAATTTTAAAAGAAAATTGAACGAAAAATGAATTTCATCAAATTTTAAAAATTAATAAAGTGATATCAACATAAATATTTGATTTTTATTTTATGCTAGTCCGAAAATTTTTCAGACAGAAGTTAAAAGTATTAACTTAATTAAAATTGATTTTTTTACCCTCTCGTGGTTTTTTAATTGAATCTGTTAACAAAGCAGACATTTAATTTGGATAAACTCTTGATAATCACCTATTTTTCTCCGTCCGAGGATTGTTTTTTTGCTACTAATTCAATACATTTAAATTATAGCCGTCATATATCTGAAGAATTTACTCCTTGGTTTGCATAAATTTTGGTAAAGTATTTATAAAACACTTTTAGCTTTTTTGCTTGTAATATTTTTTATATTAATATTACTTTTCTGGTATGTATTTTATTTCATCGTAGATTTGAAGAATATTGAAAGAAAAATGCCTTATAGTAATAATATATGAGTATGCTCCAGTAAGTTCTTGGTCTAACAATACAAAAATAATTAGCATTTTCCAAATTTGTTTTTTTTTGTTGATTAAGCATGATCTTTTGCAGTAAAGAACTGCCAGTGTAGCAATAAATAATGGTACTTCTATATTTTCTTTTTAAATAAAACCAACAATTTTAGAAAAATAACATGCTTGTTAAGTGTATCTAAAAGTAGAGATATGTCATTTGATTTAAAAATAATATTCTCCAAATGTCGCCTTCAGCTGTTTCTGCAGATGGTCATTTTTGGGTAAAATTGTTAATGACAATTTAGTATATAACAAGTTTCCACATACTATAAAGGACATACTATAAAGGTGCATATTATCCAATTCGGGACATAAAACGTTTCTTAACACATTGCAGAAGAATTCGTCATTAACATTTACCGTTTCACCATCGTCATTTTTGTGAAAAAAATTACCCTATAAACTCTCCAGCCCATAATGCACATAACAGTGTTAGTTTAAGAGGATGTAAAGCTTCTTCTGCTGCCAGTGGCGGATTTACACATTTGCCGCCTGTAGACTATTCAAATTTTGCCGCCCCCACAGACCTCTAACAATTCGATACTCTAGTTCACAATCATATTAATTAGAATTTTTTTGTCAATGAAATTGCAACTTTATGATTTGTGCACCATCGTCCTAATTACACCACTTTTTTTCGCGCTTACTTACAGTTTAAAAACAATATTTTCAATTATCTGATAACAATCCGGCTGATGATGACGATGACATTCAATTAATTAAGTTATGAAAGTTTTACAATATGAAATCTTGTTCATTAGTTCTGACTCTGCAAGAAAAGCTTCTATCAGTTGAATAATTTGTCGCTGGTGTACATAGAGTCATGCGAACTGCAATATCCAAGTTTGGATAAATGTTTTGCAAAATTTGTTTTCGCAGGAACGTCTTTTCAATGATCTAAAATCTGGTTTTACCAAAATTATTTCTGACGATAGGTGGCATTGAAAATATATGCTTTCTTGAGCCAGACTCTTGCCCAAGACAGGCTCTAAATCATTAGGATACATTTCTTTCAAGAAAAGGGCTTTTTCCGTAAGGGTAACCCTGAATGTATCACTCCCAGTCAGTCTCATTTCTTCATCGGGTGTTTCATCATATTTTTTTCCTTTTCGGTTGTCTTTTTCCCATGTCTTTTGTATACTGCTTCGGCACGCTTAATTCCATCGTCTTTTCTTCGAAATAGTTAAAATGTTCTCGATTAGCTGCAAAGAGATTCGTAAAGATCGGAGACAGTGACCAAATCTGCGGTAGAAGCCAGCATTTGAACACTCACTTTATTTATTCTTTCCAAAAAAACATTCCGTATAACAACCATTACCGCCGTTTCCAGTTTTTCTAAATTTAAAAGTCTTCCATTCCCGTCGCTTTGTTTCGCGTTACAGGCTTTTCGGTACAATCATCCTTGATTGATTCCAAAGTTCTACATGTGTCCTATCTAGCTGACCGACGTGTCAGATTTACTCTCTTTAGCGTTTTTCCTTTCCCGATTTCATTCATTAATTTTTGCCGGCATTGTGTCGAACTTATAAAAAAACGTAGATTTCTTAAAGCAACATAAAGAAGTGACAAGCTTCTACGTAAGATTCAGCAGCCCAAGTTGCCACTAAATTTAAAGAGTGGGCAGAGCAAGGAACGAAAAAAGCAAAAGGTGCTTGGCTTTGAATTTTAGCCTGTAAGCCATTGTACACACCAGACATGTTTGCGATATTATCATATGATTGTCCACGACAGTCTTCAGTATTTATGCCCAGTGTTTTGAGTTCCGAAATAATGGCAGGAAGCCTTTCTTCAGCTTTATGTCCCACTGAGGACAAAAACTTGAGAAATATTTCACACGGTTTGCCTGTTTCCAAAACGTATCTAATGACGAGGGTAAATTGGTCTAAATGTTATATCTGGTGGTGAATGAATTGATTAAGGAAAAATACTCTTATCTCGTCTTCAATCTGTTTTAAGTCATCAGTTAAGTTATGACCCATCAAGAGAATAAAGTCATCGCAAACAGTTTTTGTTAAGAAATTCCTCTTCAGAATGTTTCTCCAATAAGTAATTTCTTCATCAATCTGGTCATGCAGTAAATTGTCGAGTCGGCCATCATCTCACTTCTATCTTTCAAACTAAGGATACTAGATTTATGACGCGCAGAGTTTTCATGTTGAGCTAGTCGGTGTTCTGCATTTCACCAATGTACCGAATGCCAAACAGGACCCGCAATATACAGATCTTTTACTTTCAGAATAAACTAGCCAATTTCGGTCATTCACTTCACTATTTTTCCTTTTTTTTTTGGAAGATACTCACTAGTAAAAAACGACGCTGATCAGCATATATTTTTTCACTTTTAGAGAAGTCACAAGACTTGTTTTGATCTAAGCCGTACTTTGCAATAATCTCCCTTAAGGTATCGTTGCTTTCCTATAAAGCTGGATCTTTTTGGTTTAATTTACTGTTGTTTGCACTTGGTCATTGCATAACGTCTGATTCTGAGACGCATCTTCAATTGTTATTCAAACTTATTGATAATTCCTCTACCGCCTCTTCGTCAAAAACATAAATATTCGTTTTTTCAAAAGTAGATTGTTCAACAGATGACTGTTGTTGTTGGGCTGCAGAGTTCAAATGCGTTTCATCTTTTCCAGATGGTATTATGTCAGTGCATGTTGTTGAAGTTCCTGGTCTTTCAACACTACTTCCACTTCCACTTTAAAAAAAACTGTCAATTATTATCGTTTTACGGATCATCTATTCTTGTTGTTGGCCTTCTTTTTATACTCAGCTCCACTGAGTCGCTTTCTCCCATCACACATTCTTAGAATTTTTCATCCAAGAACTGAAATTAAAAAGATTACATTGTTCAGATTTCAGACATTTAATAATTTATTTATGTAACATAAGCACAAGAAATTTATTTAAGTATGATATAACAAAAAAATCGAAGTTTCTTTACATATCTTCCGAAACAGCTATTTATCAAGTTAAATTACTTACTGCTTTGTTATGGATGATTTATTGTAATATATTATGATTACTTAGTACTTGCCTACTATAAGTTTGTACGCACAGGTGATGTTATATTATGAAATTATTCATACAAGCCACGAAACACTTTAAAAAATTACAGCACGCAACCAGAAAAATGTGCCAGAGAAATATTAATACATATTAGAAATTGCAGATCGCAATCAACCGAGACGGTTTTACTTTTGTTTTTGAAGTACCACGCCGATTCTTAAAACAACACGACCCCGCTTCGGCTCCGGCGGCGGCCGTACCGCGCCCGTGCAGTCAATTCGGCGATACATAATGAATGGTTTTAATTTCTGTAAGACAAAAAAAATAGCTGCAAATTTGCCGCCTCTAAAATCTTCCAGCCTACTCAGCTGGCTGGTAAATCCGTCACTATCTGCTGCTAGGATGTAAAGCTTCTTTTGCTTGCTGACATAACTCGTGAAATGGAAATGAATTTTGTCGCAAAACATAGTTTTATTGCAAAATTCTGTATTATTTTGGAAATGCACATGGTCTAAGGATTTTAACTCTAATTAAATTTTATATGCGTGCAAGGCCAGATCTTTGTTTAAAATTCGATGCAGAGAGCTTTTCGTTATATTCAGTTGTTGAAATCGACGACGAACTCAAGCCCTGGCAAGCCAAGCCAACATGTTCATGTACTGTAGAGATATTTAAACCAACAACCAATCCAGAAAACTTAAATTTCCGAATAAGATTTCGAATGGTCTTGTCACTTGGGACATGATTACGCCCAAAAATTAAACAAAGTTTACGAGTTGTTTTCATACAAGAACGGGATATTGTTTTGATAATTTAAATAATTTTTTAAAATCGAATGAAACAATTTTATACTTTGTACGCTGACTTTTTATACTTCTATCACTTTTATAAATATATAATATATAAATAAATATATTTTATATAATATATAAAAGTGGTAGATAACAAAGTATAAAATTGTTTCATTCGATTTTAAAAAATGAACTATCACAAAGTAACGGACAAATCAATAAATAATCTGATTTAAATAGTTCATTCAAATATATACTTTATTAAATACACGTACATTATTTAAGATTAAATAACATATTTCTGTCCTGACCTATTAACGTTTTTTCCATCCTGTTTGGCCCATCTGGTGTATTGGCTTTTGAATTTCTATTTCATTAATAAAATCATTAATAAAAACGCTGACTTTGACCCTAATTTTTGGTCCCTATTTATTTTTCATATTTTTTCTTTGTGCTGAGCACTGCGTAGTTATAAGTTAGTTTATAATTCTTGAATAAAACACAGAATTTGCAGTTATTTCAAACAATTTTTTGTTGGTAATTGAAACATAGTTTATGACATTTAAACACGAAAAACGATATCTTCCAAATTATCACCTCTTTCAGCTCCACAGATGTCCACTTTTTGGTCAAAATTTTGAATGACATTTTGACATAACCGTAGCTCTATATCATGAATGACTCGAATAATTTCATCCTTTAGACCAGGAATTGATTCTGAATTATTCTTAAAAATCTGGCTCTTCAGGTAACCCTAAAGAAAATAGCCCAACACTGTCAAATCACATGATCCTGATGGCCAATTAATTTCACCATTTCTTGCAATAACTTGTCCAGAATTTTTTTCTCTCAATAAATAAATTGTTCCAGTCATCCAATTAGAACCACATATCCTCCAAATCAATATTATTCAATTCAGTCCACAAACAGACCAGTTATCGTACACGATATCGAACACCATTCACAGTTACAGCTTCACCAGCAGCATTCTGAAAGAAATACGACCCAATTACACCTTCTGACCATAATGCACACCAAACTGTGACCCGCATATGATGTAAAGGTTTCTCAAGAATCAATCGTGGATTTTCCTCGCCCTAAATGCGATAATTTTGTTTATTCACATAGCCACCGATTTCAAAATGTGCTTTATCTGTTTGTTTTTTGATCTAATTGACAAGTGCACGATGTTTTGTTCGATGTTTTGTTATTTAGTGGGGTCCAAATTGTTGTGAAGGTCGACTGATAAACATTTCTGGGTCTTCAACAACACTTACGTATCAAATCAATATGTACTTGTGAACCACCACTACGACTATATATTGCGCTTCTTTTATCTTCCACCGAACCAGTTTTTTTTGTTTTAAATAATTTAATTGATACTGCGTTCAGATGGACGATGTGCAAACCGTAAATATCACGTAATGTTCTAAAATCTTTTTTTTTTCACTGAACGCCCATTTTCATAAAATAATTCGACAATTTTAACGTGTTGTATTGTATTGTGTACGATTTTTATAAATGTCATACATTACACTTGTGAAATGAAACTAGACCTAGACAAATTCACAACGCAATCTGTGTTTTATTCAAGAATTATAAAAGACGATCAATTAAATTAAATTTAAATTACTTGTTATTTTGCAAGTTTTCTCTCCCAACTTAAAAATCATTTTTATTGACCCTTCGACAAATTTTAACAAATTACTCCATAGAATTACTCATTGCTTTTTATAATTTGATGGGATGGCCCAAGAGGGGTGTAACTTTTATTCCATTTATTATTACAATTTTAATATTTTTTCCGTTTCTATTCGTTCCATGCTTATTTTAAGTTCATTTAATTACTTCATAATTTGAAGCTTCTCTATTTTAGAAGTTTCGCATGTTTTATTCATATATACCTTCCCCATTTTGGTTTATTCAATTTAGTTTGTTCACTATTGTGGCGTTCTGTATATCTGTTTTCGTATAATTCATCAAATTTTGTATTTTATATACTTTATCGTCGTTTTTATGATGTTTAAGCGATTATCTTATTATCTTCTTGGCTATTATCTTCTGACTTTTATCAAACATTTCACCTTCCTCTTGATTGTGTGGAAATTTTCTATTAAACATCTCTTTGGTGGAATAGTAATTGCAATTTAAGTAATGTCTGAATGATTGTGGCGTGTTCATATATTTTTTCTCCTTTATTTGGGTTGTAATTGTAATTTATTGGATTGTTGTCAATGTAAGTATCATTGACATACAAAAAAAATATATTTACTTTCACTCGTTACTTTTTATATTACAAATTAATATAATTTATTTTTTAGTTCAGTTTTGAAAACGGGGGGAGATTACCCTCCGAAACGTTAACGTTAAAAGTTTGTAAATTTTTTTATAACATTTTTATATCTTTAAAATTTTGTTCGTTAGGCAAATTTATTACAAAAAAGAACCACTGAGAAATTTGTCTCCGTTTGATTTTTTGTTTTTACCCAGTGATTCTTTCTTTAAATAAGAACAGGTATTTTTGATATTTTTTGAGTTTTAGACAGTGGCGAAAAACCCAAATAAAGGAGAAAAAAAAAAGTAATTGCAATTCATTATTATCGCACTTACTTTTTTTTGTTTTATTGCTTTAATGGAGCTGTATTACACAGTCATGGATTATTTTTAGATAGCAGATATTTATATCTGCAGGTGGTGTTAGTATTAGCTGGGTAGTGTTAGTATTGGCGACATTAAAATAACTAACTGAAGATATTATTGATTGATTCATCCGTTACTTTGTGATAGTTCATTTTTTAAAAAAGGAATAAAACACTACTTTAAAACTTTTTTAAGTTTTAAAGTAGTGTTTGAGAATGTAAAGTCGTTTTACGAAACTATAGTCACACAAATTTTGTTTTAAAATGAAAGTGATAGATAATAAAGTAAAAAAATGTTTTATTCCTTTTTTAACTACAGATATGCCGATGACACTACATTTCCTGTGAGGTCAACCGAGGAGCTGACCTTACTTAATAAAGAAACAAGGGACGAAAGGGATGAAACAAACTAGAAATAAACGAGGAGAAAACGAAAATAATGATTATCGACTATCAAAATAACAACATTAGTCAAATGGGGTAATTTAAGGTGTTGAGCCAATTCGCCTTTAACACTCGTGACATCAGAAGAAGATGTAAAATAGAATGAAATACAATACGAAATTTGCAAAGGGTCTGAAGGGATAGCGACAGAACGACAGAACACAAAGAAACAGATCGTAAAAATCTTATTTTTTCTAGTATTGCGATATCCCGCTGAAACATAGACTGTTGAAAAGCAAGACCTCAAAAACGTTGATTCATTTAAAATGTGGTGCTGGAGACAGGTCCTTCGTATTCCGTAGATTATCAGACGAACAAACGCATCCTTTATTCAATAAATTAATGAACCTACAAGGCTATCCCAAATTATTCCTGAACAATACTAAGATTCTTCGGCCACATTGAACGCCGAAATGGCAATAACCTAGAAATAATGGTGGCTGATATTTTAATTTTAAATTTTAAGTCCTCGAAGTTATTCATTGTAACTTAATTAATACGTTATAATATCTGCAGAATTAAGAATCTACACTAACAGGACACATTTAAAAGGAGGAAGACGAAAGGACCGAAAAGACTGAGGGGTTCAGGACGTTGTAGAATTATAGAATGGATTATATAGGATCGCCATCTTAAACTTCCTTTTTTGTTCCAATCAACCAATTAAAATGCAACCGTATACTGTTCAACAAATGTATTTGGGTCTTCTTTCTATTGACCTCATTGCTTATTGCATATCACATCGAAATCAATAACGACAACAACATTTGAGATTAAAAGAATATCGGAGACAGGATACACTTGAGGTGATATCACCGATATTCTTCCTAAGATGTTAAATTGAATGGAGCTATGTTCAGTGATGAATTGAAAATGATGATGAATTTTGCGTTGATATGAATGATGATCTAGCATTGATGAAAGAACGTAAAGGAGAAAAAACAACCCCCAGTTTTCAGTATCGAGACATGTGCATCATACTATAGGGATTATGATGTGAGGAGCTATTACATGGTATTAAATCATTCTTGATATTCATTTTTGACTGTCGAGTTTCATAAACAGAGAAACTTGGAACATCACCTATTTCAATATTTTACAACGCTCAAGGGTCATATTATTAGCAAGACTATGCGCATATCCATAGAGTAAGAATATTACTATTTTACCTACTCTAGATCTTCTTAGGCAGATTTTTAAAAATGTTTAAATATTTTTTTGTCATTTGAATACGTGGAAATCATTACCACTAGGCAAGTTCTGAATTTTTCCAACACTTATCAAGCCTAAAAGCATAAACTACATAATACATAGCCTGGGATGAGATACCCCAAAACCAATATCTCGTCGAATCAATAAGGGGGTAACAAATCGGGGTGAATTGTCCGAAATTATAATAATTTATTTTTTTATGTAGATACCTTTACTAATACAATTTACAACTAATTAATTTTGTTTATATTTGAATAACAATCCGTATATTTATTACCGTTTATAACAAAGACCGAGACCTTTCAAGAGCATTCTCGTAGATAAATAATAGCTAAACATATGTGTATGTATTTATGTTTTAGATGTTTTTTATCCCCTAATTTTAGGCGAACAATTTTTTTAGACAAGACACTATAGTGGTCATAGAAGATTGTAGCAAGAGGAAGCTAGAAGATATTGCTGAAGAGGAAAGTGACATTAGCGATAGCAATAGCATAGAAGGAGATAGCAGTAGACATAGATAGTAGTAAATAGCATTATTAGTAATTTTCGTAGTTTATATTGTCCATATAAATAATACTTATATGAAACATGGTATAAGGCAAAAAGGATGCACATATATATTTTAGTTAATATCTTGGTCATTAACATTCTACAGTGCCAAATCTAGTCATTAAAATATACAATTTGATCATCTATTATTCTTATAATAAATTAGTACATATATAAAACATGGACCTAGGAATGTATACCCTTTGGGGTTGCTGATACGGAATTATTAATAGCCTTGTTGAATAAATGTTATGGTACCAAAAAATACAGAAAATCAAGATACTAATTTACTAATAAGATAGGAATCATTTATGTTTTTATAATACTTTTTTTTTAATTTTAAAAAATCAATTATTAAATCATTGGCATTCATAAAATTCTTATTACAAAAAATATCAATATTTTCTATATCTACAAGTATACTTTTTGCCATATATTACTATTAACTATAAAATCATCTGCAATTTTGTACTTACACAAAGTATTCATGTAATGAACATGACTATCTAATTTTTAGGATGGTAAATTACTAAGTCGAAATTTATAACTAACTTAATAAGAATCCTGCAATATTTAAGCTATAAACTCTGGCAGAAAATAAATATTAATCAAGAAAAAAATATAAATATATAATAAAAAACTTTATTATATATGATCTGTATTAAGAAAGTAATATTTGAAATAATATCGGTTGAATCATAACATTTTCCTATTTTTTATTGAAAAGCAATATATTTTAATGTGGACGTTAATATCTCATCTTGATATAAGAAATATTTTTGAAATAATTAGAACAAAACAACAGTTAAAAGGGAAAAAGTTCAATCAAAATATATTATTCAAAGTACAAAAGCTTCAACAATTTGAATATATAGTTTTATTAATAGTAAACAATCGTTGAACTAATGTATATATAATTTTTAATTTGTAATGTTCATATACAAATAAAGAAAGAGCTAAATTTATACGTACATTAAACAATAATTAACTAGCATATTAAAAGTATATCACTCAAAATATTAGGTAGAAGTTTAACACAAGGTATCAGTGGAATTAAATTTCTTTAAAGGATTCGCGTAACTCTAAAAACCACAGATAACTTTATTATGAAGCTCGAGTTGATGAAAACCCTATTCTAAAAAATAAAAAACAAATTATAGTACTTAAACTATAGTTAGTACAGTAGTAGATTTCATGATAATGATGATTCATGAATTGGAATATTGATCAAGAATACTTTTACAGAGAATATAATAATTTAAATCAAGTTCTACTTTCTGGATCATAAATGTACTTCATATGGTGTGCGTATTTCTGTTTATGGACTAAATTTGCATTGTACATTTGTTTTAGTATAATTTAGTTTAAAATTAATTTTATTACCCTATCTATAATATGCTTCATGGTCCTCTTTTCAATCAATACCCTATACAACAATTCAATTTTAAAACGCCTAAAAACTGCAGGAAAAAGCCGTATACGTGATTTCTTTCACTTATCACATGCCCCATCACTGGAATATCTTTAAAATTATATCATTTAAGCTTTATTTTATTAAATAGAAAAAGTCTACTGATGCCAAGTCAGCTGAATAAGGAGGATCATCATATATATGCATGTTTTGTTAAAAACTGCAAAATAATTATCGCCGTGTGTGTCATTGCCGTGATGTGTGGTTACGTGAAATCACGCCATCAATCACCATCATACAGTGGGTCTAATTCGCAATCCATCTGGACAAAATTATTAATTCATTATTTTCATCTTAGTATCACTTCTGGCAATGGAATTCATTATTAACTCCAACTCACCAAACATGTTTTCCAGCAACAGTGTCACTAAATATTGGTCATAATTACTTCGCCACAAATGGCCTTTCTGCAGCAGTGGCACGCGACTTTGGTCATTCTGTGTTTCTGGTACGAGCAAACTAAGGAAATTTTACGTTACTTAAGAAGTACTTGGCACAACACTTTCAACTTTTAAAATATCTTTGATACTGATTATCAGTCAAAATTTGCACGAATGCTCCGCATTTTAATGGTTTTTGCCGTTGTCTAACCATGTTATATACGTATATAATATACGCGTTGATCATGCATAGATTCAGGATATTATAAAATATGCATTGAGGCCATCTATTTGTTTTACGATTGCAGCTAATGGCTGAACACATCTGATCGATAGAATCGACATCCCTAGAAATGTATGATTTCAGTTTTTTTTGTGGTGAAGTTAATGACTGACTATTCATGCACTGTCGATAGAAGAAAAGCCACTTTAATTTTTCATTTCTGACAGGATCTCACGTTTATTGCTACGTAATGTGCCAACAATTGTTAGTTTGTAAGAAGCCTGAAGAAGTTCTAAAGGAAGTGGCATGGGCGTAAACCAGTTATCCATGGTTATATTTCTGTTGGTCCCATATAAAGGCTCACAAAGGTGTTTCATAAAGTGTGTGGTAAGAGGTGTGTTTTCGCTATAATTTTTTAGCTTTACCCAAATCTGTAGCATTACATACATATTTTGAGTTTGAATCTGCAACCAGTACAATCTTGATGCCATATTTCTTAGGATTATTTGGTAAGTATATTTTAAATACGCAGCGGCCACTGAATCCAACTAATTGTTCATTTATTGTCAGAAAGGAACTGAGGTTGTACCATTTTTTACAATTTTGCACTTATGTGACCCTCTTCTTGTCTGGTAGCTCTTTCCTTGAACCGACAGCATCTTAGCAAGAACTTAAATCTCTCAGCACTCATACACGCTTTGAAAACGCTACCACTTCGTTTGGTGTCTTATAACTTTCGCGTTGGTAAATGGTTACTTTTTATAGCAGTTAATTGTAAGAGAATACCGAGCAAAACTTTCATTTCATTAGCTAATGTTGAAGAATTAGTATGAGATAATTCTTTGTACTTCACCTTTTCCAACTCAATTTCAGCATTTGTGTGAACTACAATCTGGTCAATTATTTATTCGGAAATAAAAAAATTAAATAATGAAATTGGTTCTAACATATCCCTTGCTTCATTAAGAAGTCCAGGTATAAAATAAATAACATTTCGAACTTGAGGTGCATGGAGTGGTTGCCCATTTGTGTTTATTTTTCCATAAATGTAGTCCTTATCTGGATTTATTGCCAGGTTTCCCTGTAAAAGGAGGGTAGACATGACTGCGAACACTTGGAGAAAACATCATCAGAGTCTATGATCATATTTCTGTTTCGGCTGCCTCTGACAACATTCAGCTCATCAGTGGAAGAAACCGAAGATTCACTTTCGATTTCTACGGTAAGTCCTCTGCCAAATTGTCATCGGGTTCAGAATTCGGAAGGGTACCTGGTAACCCTCCGATTAGTTGGTCATCATCGTCGTTGTCAGACTCATTCAAAATCTACAAGATTTTATCTTGGTCTCGTTTCAAATCCAACTAAAACAGACAATATCGCTTTTACAAAATGTTCAAATACATAAATTTAGCCACAAAACACAATCTCACGATACCCACAATCACACAATCACACAATCTCCGATAGTAAAATGTATGCGGATGCAACGCATACGCATAAGCTACTAATGAGCTTAATCAAGAAGGTACTGAACGTGGCAACGCAAGGAAATACCGCGAATACATTAACAGCGAATGCGTCGGAGTCATAGTTTATGAGACTAATGTTTAGTGATCTAGGGTTAAAAGCATTGAAACGATAAGAAAAAACATTTTATTATTAATTAATATTTCATATTAATTATACATTATAATTGCTATTGCATTTTTTTGCTAATTTTATTTTACATTATAAAATTTATTTATGAAATTTACAGTAGCGGCTCGTGAGGGAGGGCGTTGGCGCGCCCTTCCAGCATTTATCACAGTAAACAATTTTTCAGAGCAAAACACCATATTATTTCCTTTCGGTTTCTTTCATTTAACGCATTTTAAGATATTATTAAAAATTAAAATCTCCAAATGTAGAAGAACGTTTATTGACCCATCACACCAAATAATACGAATAAAAATGCCATCCTCTCCACAATTTTTACATCGTTGGTCGGACGTTTACCTCCAACGACCTTACACTACATCACCTTATCTTCTCGTTGACGTTACATGTGTTTTTGGTTGCCAGAATTCGGGGGATTCACTGCTAAAACATGCGATTTAGATGTAGATTCCCTGCGACCGAGCGTATCGGTAATTAGTTTTAAAAGCTTATTTGACGCAAAAAACCTAATAACATCCAGCTAGACTTCGAAAATAATCCAATTATCGAAAGTGTCATAAATTTAAAGAGACAAAAAACCGACCTCCATTAGGCAGAACTTTAAAACTTTAGTTTAGTTTATAATAACTCTCTTTGAGGATGGTCGCGAGGCCGAAGTATGTCAGAGAACATCTTGAATATATTGTGAAATAAATTCTAAGTGTTTTAATTATTATTAAAACAATTATCGTGAGTGGGTGCGTGAATTCAAGGATGTTAAGTTATACCTTACAGGTTCAATTCATTGAGAAGTGTTGACGCACTTATTTTACATCATTATTCTCAAATAGTGTTTTCATCATTTCGTAGGTTTCTGATTCAGTCTTATCAAGTTATAACGTAATATATTAACATGCAAAACGTTTTTAGTCACCAATTATTAGATGGGGGTCACTTCGGAATAAAACTCATCTAAAACGTTCTAGACGTGCGAGATATTTAAATTTGATAATAGATTTAGCTTTTCAGAAGTGTTCTTCCAACTCTTTGTTATCGATTGCAGATCATATTACTAGGCTAATTGAAAATTTTGCGGAGCGAAAATATTATATATATACTAATATATAAATCTACAGTGGGATGTTCCGTTATAATTACTGAACCATGAATCCGATTAACTTGAAACTTGGTATCCATGTAGAAAATACATGTACTTAATGGATAGGCTAATATTTATGAGTGTTGGACTCCCTACACCAGTTGCGGGGGCGTTAATGATGAGAATCGCTAATTATCTGATTTTATAGCTTTTATAAACTTATTAATAAAATGAAAATTTGAAATGAATTTTTTCTTTCTTGGGCTATATTAAGGCTAATTAAGAACGTCTGCAATGGAGTTCAAACTCCTAAAGCGGTTGTGAGGGCGCGAATGATCAAAAACGCTAAATTTAAAATTTCAGCTTTTATCAACTTATTATTGATTATTATTATTATTATTATTATCATGTACATTAACTACTATTATTATTAATTTTAATAAATTAATTATTAATTAAACTATTAAATTAATATTATTAGTTTAGTTTTTTTGTTTTTTTCTAACCTAAACAAATTTTTACCAAATGTCAATTAACTGATTTAAAAAGATATTAAAAACATATATATCTATGTATATGTATATGTTTATATTTATTAATTAAAGAAGAAAAGAAGGAAGCGTGGAATAATTAGATTAAAACGAAAAATTAGTTTCCCAGCATTAAATTAATAGGATATTTATTTCAACTTTTTATATTGAATGTTCGGTTGTCAATCTCAAGATAGTTTATAATTATTTCCAATTATTTGTTGTAGTCATAAATGCCTAAAAAAGGAAAGTCCAAATTAAATGTGGTAACGTCTAAATCAAAGTATATGAAAGCTAAGCGTGCATGTGAAAGTCAAGATGAAACGGAAAATAGATTACAAAAAGGACAAAAATGGAAAGAAGACGTATGACGTATGAAATTGATTTACGACGTATGAAATTAAAAATTCGTTGTAAAATAAAAATAAATTGTGGTTTTTCGTATGATCCTACAGTTGATTATAAACAAGAATCAACATTAAGTTCAATGACAAAAAGTTGTAGTTATTGTAAAGCATTAAAGTGGATTGGTGAATGTGAAGGTTTATGCTATTCAGCTGACAAAATAAAACTAGAACATTTGCGACAACTTCCAGAGCTATTAAAATCGCTACTCCATGGAACACATGAAAAATCAAATGCATTTTTAAAATCTATCAGACCTTACAACAATGTTTTCCAAATGACATCATTCGGTGCAATGAAGAAGATATCGTTTTAACTAATAAGTGCATGGGGCTCATGAACGATTTGCGGCCAATCAAAAGTATCATCGAAGAAGATGAGATAGACGACAATGAATGTTAGGAAGATTAAATACTATATTTGAGGGCACTATATGTAAGCTTGATTTAAGACGGGAAAGGAAAATTAATTTTTTTTTTAACTTCCCAGCTACTATCCGCCCAGCAAAGCGGGCGGGTACAACTAGTATTATATATAAATACAATTATAGTAGTATATGTATATGTATATATATATATATATATATATATATATATATATATATATATATATATATATATATATATATATATATATATATATATATATATATATATTCCATCTCTGAAGTGCTTTTCTTGAAGTTCTTTAAAATACTCATCTACGGCTGCTTCGATGAAAAACGCTTGCCACAAATGAATTTTGATGAAAGTCAGAGGAGGCCAGATCTAGTGAATATGTAGATGCTCAACAATTTGTAGTGTAACTCCTTCAATTTGGCCATTGTAAAAACACCTATATGAACCGGTGCATTGTCTTGATGAAAATTTTTTTCTTCGTTAAACCAGGTCATTTCTCACGAATTTTTGCATCTAATTGTTCCAATAATTTGAGTAATACTGTCCTGCTATTGTTTTACCGGTTTGAAGGTAATCAATTATCAAAATGCCTTTTGCATACCAAAAAATTGATACCATAACTTTTTGGTTGATTTTGACCACTTTGACTATTTCGGGGCCAACAACCGGGCCAATTCAGGATCATAGTGGTAAACCCAAGCCTTATCCATAGTTACAAAACGACGTTTAAAATTTATTTTATTCTTTCGAAAAAGATCTAAATGTTGGTTAGACAGTTTTACTCGAAGTCGTTTTTTGATCAGAATTTACCAATGCGGCACCCATCTTGTCCATAGTTTTCTCAAGCCCAATTCCTTTTTCAAAATATGAAACAGCCGTTCAGTTGAAATATCCATGGTCTTAGCAATTTCACTCAAAATTAATTATCTGTCATCCATAACCATATCATGTATAAAATTAATTATTTGTTCAGTAGTTGCACTGATTGGACGTTCTGAACCAGGATCATCATCTACAGTTGTACGACATTGAAACTCGCCTGCCCACTTACAAATCATTGTTTTTGAAGGCGCAGATTCCCCTAATACATTTACCTTTTCACTATGAATTTTCACTATTTTTCACTATGAATGCCTTTAGCCTTTTTTTACAAATATTTTAATCACTACACGATTTTCAATATTTTCATTTTAAAAAATAACACTGATACGTTTACGTTAAGCTGCTGTTTTTGTACGAATGAATTGACAGATCGACTTGAAACTTCATATATGTTCATATGAAGTTATGAGCATATAAGTTTTGATATAGTGCATTATACAGTTCTGTTACTCTATAAGTATCGCTCCGCGAACTTTCCAATTAGCATAGAACTTGACACTGAATTTTTGAATTATTTTTTTTTAAATATCTCTTCTTTTACATAATTTTTGAATGTATCCAATTTTAAATGAATTTATAATTCTATATTAAGTATTTCCTTACTTTTAAATTTGATTTTATCACTGAAATATTTTAGGTTAATGATGATAACTGCAATATTTAGAAGCAATCAAAAACATGTATGCTCAAGTACATATCTTTTTGAAAATCGTTCCCATATATTCTCTAACCGTCCAAGAATGTCATCAACGTAATATATATGGCAAATCTTTAACATGTGCTTATAATGGTGATTTGATGCTCAGGAACATTAAATTATAAAATTGAAGATATTATGGTATTTAGATTAAAACTGGGACACAAGTTAAAGATTTACTTGTATATAATCAAGAATTTAAATCCAAATATTATTCAGTTATATACCAAAATCAGAATTAAACGTGATATGAACAATCTTATGTAATAAATATCACTACATGTTCTCAATCAATCAAATTTTAATTATGAGCAAGTGTGTTGTGTATAAAACATGTTTTCCTTAAGTACATAAAACGAAAGCCAGGGTATGAATAAATATGTTAATATGCATATTATTATATACGGATATTCCAGTGTTCTATACATTTTTGATTATTCATATTTACATTCAGATATTTTTTAAACAAAAGCAATCAATATATCATTGGAATAACCTATATAATAATTATTTGTTTTATCATAATTGACGACATTTATACACCAACAGGTGTATAAAACAGGTATGTAAATGTATTTATATACCAACAAGAAGAAAAAATATTAGTTCTTTACTAAAAGTTATATATATATATATATATATATATATATATATATATATATATATATATATATATATATATATATATATATATACACATATATATATATATATATATATATATATATATATATATATATATATATATATATATATATATATATACATATATACATATATATATATATATATATATATATATATATATATATATATATATATATATATATATATATATATATATATATATATATATATATATATATATATATATATATATATATATATATATATATATATATATATATATATATATATATATATATATATATATGTATATATATATATATATATATATATATATATATATATATGTATATATATATACATATATATATATATATATATATATATATACATATATACATATATATATATATATACTATTGATATACTACTGTACGATATATTTATTAAATACATACGCTATTTCTTTCAGCTGGCAGAAAGGAAACAATAAATTCTCAAAAAGGAGAAGAAAATCAAAAATTATATACCGTTTATATTATCATAATCCCCAAAATAGCAATAAAATATTTTCTTAAACGATTAGATGGTGGGCTTCAAACATATTAGTTTATTTCTATTGTTATAAATGTGTTTTAGTGTATTATCTGAATATATAATGTGAAATAATAAAAATGTTATTTCTAGAAAAAATAATAGATGTTTTATTTATATTTTATTTTTGTATCCTATGTACAAAAGTGGTAAAAGTGATTACCACTAAACAAACACCAAATCACTTTTACCAAATTTCTCGACGCGCGTTTCGCTAACCATGTTAACATCATCTGGAAGTGATTTAATATAATTCTAAAACTAAACTATGGTCTATTTATATGACAACCGTACCTAAAGCGTGTAACAGTCATGAACCGTGAAGTTAACGGGGTGTTACAATAATAATTAAAAAAATGGACTGAACGAAATAGGTCCTTTTTCTCTGTTCATGATTTTCTTCCATTTTTCAATTTGAATTTTTCACACGCATCCAAAGTCCCTATTATTACTTACACTTTTTACAAGTTGTAAAATACTAATATCAATATTGTGGGCATGCTCGAGTGCATGTTGGGTGACATAAGATTTTTCACCTCTCCCATACCTAACGTGGGCAATGTGTTCGTTATATCTGGTTAATAAAGATCTTTTAATATAGATCTAATATATCTGGTTAATATAGATCTGTTTGCCCAGTATACTTCCGATCACAATTTTGACAACTAATTTCGCAAATCCTCGACTTTTCATGCTGATCTAGTTTACCTTTTGTCAATTACCAGTCAATTACCACGACTTCTCTTAATTTATTATATGGGTTGTAGACAACCTTAATGTCCACTTCAAGTTTTCATTTTTTGAATCTAAAATTGCAAAAACATCATCCACATATATTAACAATACCTCGGAAAGTAACTAAATTCATCTGTCGCCTCGGATTCAAGTTTATTCAAGGATTGCCCATTGCGGTTCCTTCTTGTTGTTCGTAAAATCTGTCTTAATATGTCTGTAAAATTAAGCTGTCATATAAATAGATCATAGTTTAGTTTTAGCATGAGAATAGATCATCTCTTGATCATGCTGACATGGTTAGAGAAATGCGCGTCGAGAAGTTTTATAAAAGTTATTTGATATACAGTGGAAAGTCTCTTCGAGTTTAGTGTTTCACACGGAAGATTCCAATAGAAGAATTGATCAACACCGTTTAACTTAATAGAACCAGCTAGGGTATACCAACTGAGGTAAAACACACTCGTAAAAGAGTATTAAATCAATCATATATTCTCTTTGCTTAAGTAAATAATTTACTTCAAATATAGCTGCATCAAAGCTATAAATATAACTAAATGACTGTACAATCTCAGCGCTCTCTCCACTTCATTATCAGGGTCTTCAGATAGACGCATTAAAGAATAATATTATTAAAATATTATTTATTAATAATTATATTACGCCGCGTATATTACGCCGAAGACAATATAGAATTTCAAGCTGAAGTTTAAACTCTTTCTCAAAATATAGGCCCATTTTCCGAACCATACTCAACTCTGCGTCTATTTGAGATCGCAACGTCAAAGTTTGAAACTTGAAACCTAGCTAGAACCCCTGAATACCTATTTATATTTTTTTCTATATGTCCCTTCCATAAGCATCAACAAATAATTTACCGATATGCAACAATGCTTTATTCCCTGCTATCGTTATTATAATCAAGTTCTAAGACAAAATGATCATATTTCTTCCCCCTAACATAATGTAAACCCAATTTTTTCCAATCCCAACCCCAATATTCCAAACCCCAATAATTTCAAACTCCGTCCTATATGGATTACCTATCCTACATTACCTCTCCTACATCTTCTCCTGGCACTCCTTTTAACTTATTGCACTTACAATTAATTTTAAGATATGCAGCTACTTTCCTCATTTGCAACAGCTGATATTTCAAGGTATCTGTCATTTATTCGTTATGACTTAAACATTATTATTCCTTTAAAGGTCATTGGAAATAATATTTATAAATCATGGTGAGCATCGATAATTTTTAAGGATTGATGACATCTGGCTCGATCATTTTGATTCAAAGTTAAAAGTATAAAGTGTGGAAAAGCGACATAAGTACACGTTGTATTCACAAAAATTTCTGGTTATTTTTTCGGTGGGCAGAATTTTCCGTCACGGTAATAATTTTTTTTTAAGGGAT
Organism: Cosmopolites sordidus; assembly: GCA_031761425.1. NCBI lineage: Eukaryota > Metazoa > Arthropoda > Insecta > Coleoptera > Curculionidae > Cosmopolites > Cosmopolites sordidus. Next base: position 1,433,659 of record JARFXV010000480.1, on the reverse strand, counting down.
TTTTTTTGTTAATTACACAGGTCAACATTGATGAGAATGCTCTTTTTGCTTTTCATTTAAGTAGTTATTAACACCTTTTCAAAGAAATGGTATAGCACGCCCCATTTTCAAGTACCTGCTTCTCCTTTATATCATGGGTTACTTGAAATTATTTGTGCCTGACTTTCGACTGGACAATATAAGAATTACCAGAAGACCGTAGAGGGGGTACTTTCACGGTATTCATGAACCTTTAAGGGCAGTTGTATTGTTTTCTATAGTTTAGTTTGTTTCTGTCTCGTTTGCAGTACAGTCAACTGTTTCAGTCGACTTTATATAAAATGGCAAGTTCTAGTAGTCGGTTTTACGAAAATTTAGTATAGTGGATGCACCACAAGAAAAATTCAATGCCCTTTATTGTTCCTATGGTGTGGAGAGATCCTACTGACCAAATAAGTAATTGCTACTTTTGTGTTAATAAAACAGAAGGGATTTCAAAAAAGCAAAATAACAAAATTCAGTGTCCAAATTTGCCTTCTGTACTTAGGCCAGTTTCTCATAGCCAGAAACTACTGGTACCGTTTGCGCCTTTAAACCTAGGCCGCGAATGGTGCCTTTAAATCTGCTTCCCGATGATTAATTCTTCAATCAGGAACTGATCCACAACTTCCTGTGAAAACCAGTTGTGATTCAACATTTTTCACAACTACCAGTGAACTTCACTTAATGACTCAGAATGAATTAAATGATTTGGAAGAATAAATTAAATGGATTGTCAAAACAAAAATCGGAATTTCTTGGTTCTTTCTTGGTTTCTTTGGTTGGAATTTTTTGACTTCAACAGTGGAACCTGTTAGATAAAAATGCAAGTATTTCACTTTACCGGAAACGGAATGTAACATTTTCAAGTTTTTTATAAAATGGAAGGATCGCTAAGTGTCTGTTGTGACATTGGTGATTTAATGAATGAGCTTAATATGGAACATGTACCGTCCGAGTGACGTATTTTCGTAAATACGTCGAAATACAGCCTAAAAGCAGTCTTGCTTCATGGTGGAAACAAAAACCCATCTATTCCTTTAGCCCATTCAGTGACAATGAAAGAAACCTATGACAACTTAGCAACCATACTAAATCGCATTAAATATGTATAGTATCATCAGAGCCCATGGGATATTTGTGGGGATTTAAAAGTGACAGGTATATTTCTAGGACTTCGAAGTATTGTTATTTTTTGTGTATATGGGGCAGCAGAATGGCCTCATAGAAGTATTTTGTAAGTATAGTGAAAGGATTTCTGAGCAACAAGAAAGATGAAAACTATAAAAACCTCATACATGAACTCTTGAAAACCTATGAAATACTAGGGTGTCGCATGTCCTTAAAAATTTATTTTTTCTGAAAAATTTGGGTGCAGTAAACGGCGAGCAAGGATAGAGGTTTCACCAGAACATCAGGACGATGGAAACAAGATACCAGGGACGCCTGAACCCATCTATGTTGGGAAATTACTGCTGGTGTTTAAAAAGAGATGATGCTACAGAACACAAGAGGAAAAAGTGAAAGTTTTTGTTGCTGTAGGACGTCTCATATAATATATTTTTTATTCACACATTCATGTAAAATATGTTTTTATTCCTCACCATCATGTAACAAAAAAATTGTACGTATTTAGTAATTAGCTTATCATTTTGGCGGATTTTGGGACTACAAAATAACGCATATACACCTATTTTCATCAGTCTTACGTGCAATACCGATTTACTATATGCGGATCTTATGCTGAAAGGTAAAAAATAATAAAAAAATAAAGCCAGGAAAATTGAATTATGAAGCTTGGTTTCGTGAAGATTACAGCCAAGCGCACAGGAATTCCGCTGTAAAAATTGCATTGAAAATTAGACAAGAATTGCATTTTTAACAGCCTGTCTAATCCCCAGGTCTAGCCTCCTACTAATTTATACTTTTACAGCTGAAGCAAATTATCTGTCGGGGAAGATTTAAAGACTCTGATGAATATAAATGAATAGTTGAACAAATAAGCTGAATAGCTGAAAGGAAGATAAATTTAAATTACACATAAAATCATATAAGTCAAGTATCAGAAAAATGGGGTTATATAACAATACGAATAACAAAAATTATAAGACAATACTTATTCAAGTTTAAAGGCCAACTACTTGCTATAAAGAGGAAACAGAAATTTTCTACGACTACAACAGTTCTAAAAGACGATGCGATAGCTAGCTCATAATAATATAACATCATAATAACTATAGATGACATAATTATAAAACCGATTATTACATTACATAGGAAGTAAATATAATTTGTGTGTATATCAATGATACTTACATTGACAATAATAGTTTTTAATAACAGACATACTACCAAAAAAATATATAGGTGAAGTTTGCTGTGTGCTTTTGTTACGGATTTGTTTAATACCGTTTTGGAATTATTCCAGTTGATTTTATGTTCCGATTCCCATGTGTCTTGAGAAATTTTAGATTTATTAAAATCGCCCTTTCTAAGAAGGTTTTTATGTTCTTTTATTCTAACATCTAATGGTCTAAATGTCTCACCTATATAAAATTTGCCACATTCGCAGGGAATTTTATAAACCACATTTTTGGCATTCTGTTGTGTGTTGTTTGGTTTGGTTTAATGCGAATATAGATCTAGGAGTATTTTTTGTTTTAAATATCGTTCTTATGTTGTATTTATTTTCTACTCTTATAATTGTTTCAGAAAGACCGCGGATGTAAGGAATTGTGAGGTTAATTGTTTGAGAGTTATTATTATTGTTATTAATAACTTCTGTATTGTCTGTATTGTTTGGTATCAAAAGTTTTAAATGATTTATCTATGATTTTTTTTGGATAATTGTAGGTAATTTTAGGCAAATTTTTTACAGAAAAAAATCACGGAGAAAATTATCTCCGTTTGCTTTTTTGTTTTTTACTCAGTAATTCTTTATTTACATAAAAACAGATATTTTTGATATTTTTTCTTCTCTTTATTTTTTTTCTATTTTTTCTTCGGAACCTTCTTGAAAATGAACATATATCTGGACCTGGCGGACAGACCAAAAAAGGCGATTGATTACTTCTTTTTAGATGATATTCGCGTTTTTAAAAAATCATAAAAGTAAACAAATTCGCGACCAACTGCGATCAAAATCCGGCTAAACAGCAAATTCAAAAGGAAAAGACCGCTCAAGGAACTAAATAGAAAAATAGATCAAAATAAATATGAAGAAGCGTTTTTGAGAATCCTGAACGAAACAAATAAAACGACATAACTACCAAAGACATATCTTGACACGACAGACATGTCAGACATATAAAATTAACGATATGCTAAACAAATAACACTTAACAAATGGAAGTGGAACAAGCTGGGTTTCAAAAAAGTTACAATATGTAGACTGTTCACTTATGATGAAAACCTTAATAGAAAAGGCCAACGAATACAAATCAAACTTGTATTTAGACTGCATCGATTAAGAACTATCCTTCGACACTATTGCGTATCAAAGGATGTGTTCGACGGGGCGATATTATTTCTCCTTAACTCTCCACGCTTGAAATCGAAATTTTACGACGAACAATCGAATAAGTGTCAATTGAAATATACTGATGACATCACACTTCGCAACGAACTTAAAAAAAATTCAACAGATGATAGAACAATTGTCAAAAGTTTCTGAAAAAAGTATGTTTAACTGAACTAGCAGTAAAACAAAGATAATGATGAAGATCTTAGAAATATGCCTTTCAGAAGCTGCAATCTAGAAACAATAAACAAGCATGTGTATCTCGGACATAAAAATATGGCAGTTAGAACTAGAAAGAACCAAATAACGAAAATACTTAGAAGAACCAGACTGGATTGTGCCCCATATAACTTTCGGGCTTAAACAGGTGCTAACAAGAGACCAAAGTGTACGATAAATTCATCTACTCTATCCTAACGTATGACTCCCAGATATGGACACTTACAAAGACTAATGCTGACTAAATAGCAAAAACACATATATTAATGGAGAGAGCTATATTGAATTAAAACTATCAGACAGAAAATGAAATTACTAATGTAACTTAATTGGAGCATCGCTGGCTACCATGTAAGACAGAAAAATAAATAAAATGATCTAATACAGCCATAAATACCATGGTTAGGGAGAAAACTGGAGGAAAAACTGGAATAACACCCCATGAGGTGGGGCAATGACTTGAAATGAATCGGCAGTCCATTCCGAAAACATATTACATAAAGCAGAGATAAATAAATGCACTTGAAGGATGCCTATTTACTTGTATGAAATGTAGAAAAAGAAGAAACGCGTTCTGCAATTAGAAACTGAAGTACCCACCCTGTATATAGTGCAAGATACACATAACAAGTACGACCGTCAGGATAAACGTTGGGGTTATTTACTTCTATTTTTGTCCTTTTATGTCCTTTATTAGTATCCTATTTAGTTACTAGTAAGTTAAGATAAGTACAGGCAAAGAAAACAGAGAGAACGAACAGAAATAAATCTCGCTGTAGAAATTAACATGAAATATTACAAAATTTATAGTGTAGAGGAAATGAAACTAAATTCAAAGACAACAGAAAGCGTGAGGGACAGGAGTGAGTATACTAGTATGTAAAAGTAAACTGTGATAAAAATTAAAAATGAAGTAGATATGATTACAGTTTTGAAGTCGTACAAAAACATCTTAATAAAGGGTCTTTTAAATTCACAGAATTTGCGTTGATTTCAAAAAACTTTTTCTTGGTAATTGAAGCATAGTGTATGGCATTTAAACACGGAAGACAATATCTGCTAAATGACCCCCCAGTTCAGTTTTACATACTATATCTCACCAATGACTCAAATAATTTCATCCTTTAGTTGAGGAATCGACTGTGGATTGTTCTTATAGATCTGGCTTTTCACGTAACCCCGAAGAAAAAAGTCCAACGGTGTCAAGTCGCATGATCTTGGTGGCCAATTAACATCACCGTTTCTTGCAATAACTCATCCAGGATTTTTTTCTCTTTATAAATTAATTGTTCATTAGCAGGGTCAGGTGTAGCGCCATCCTGTTGGAACTATATATCCTCCAGATCAATATTATTTAATTCACACCATAAAAATCCAGTTATCGTCTCACGATATCGAACACCATTCACAGCTACAGCTTTACCAGCAGCATTCAGAAACAAATACGGACCACTTACAACCCCTGACCATAATGCACACCAAACACTGACCCGTTTAGGATGTAAAGGTTTCTCATGAATCAATCGTGAATTTTCTTCTAACATAGCCACCAATTTCAAAATGTGCTCCATTCAAAAAGATGATTTTTTGAAAAATATCATCAAATCAGAAACTGAAGGCAAACGACCATAGGCAGCGTCGAGCATTCGCTGAATGGACTCTGGAGCAGTTTGAAGTGGACCCTGATTTCGGATGGAAAATTATCTACAGCTACGAAGCCCATTTTTAGATGAATGGCCATGTCAACAAACAAAATTGTTGGAGAGTTAACAATCCACATGTGACCCATCAGTTGCAAATGCATCCAGAAAAAATCACTGTTTGATGTGGATTTTGGTTTGACTGGGTCGTTGGCCCGTAGTTCTGCCATAATGAAGCTGACGCCATAACTGTCACCGGCGAGAGGTACAGGTCGATGAAAACCAATTTTTGTGGCCTCAATTGAAAGATATGGATCTCAATGATATGTGGTTCCAACAAGACGGCATTACGTGACACACAGTGCACGCAACAATGGATCTCCTGCACGACAAATTCGACAGCATGGTTATCTCGCGTTTCGGCGACGTCAACTGGCCACCGAGATCGTGTGATTTAACCCCATTAGACTTTTTCTTATAGGGCAACGTTAAATCACTGGTCTATGCGACTAAGCCGCAAACGATTCATGCCTTATTTTATTTATATTTAAAATTCGAACGCCCTCATGGAAAACCTTATATATGCGGCATAAACGTAATGTCATCGTAGTTGTGCGAAAAACTTATAAAATTTATTTCGGAATTAAAACTTGGAGACCAATACAACAAGTTGGTTGACAGGTGCAAATCGTAAAATGCAATTTTGCAATTGGAGTGATTTTTTGATTGGTATTAATGTTTGAAAACAATTTCAGACAAATGTCCGCCGCAGCTGGTTCTGAGAAAGCAAATTGTGTAAATCCAATTTCCAACTACTTTTTTAAATCCTAGTTATGTTGTCTTCCAAGGCATCAATAGTTGTTCGTTTATCGGCATAGGCCAAAGATTAAACATAACCCCAAAGAAAATAATCTAAATGCGTTAAATCATACGACTTTGGTGGCCATTTAACAGGTCCGTTCCTCGAAATAATTTTTTCGCCGAATTGTTCCCTCAATAAATCAATTGTTGCTGTCTATATGACATCCACAACCAAACCACATCTCTTGCAGATCAATACCAGTCAATTTCGGAATTAAATATTCTTTTATGATTGTTCTGTAACGATCCCCATACACGGTATCGTGGTTCTCAACTTAATTTTTAAATAAATATACAAATGCGCACCACACCGTGCATTTTTTTTGCACTCATTTAGCTAAAAATGAGCTTCGTCGCTGAATAAAATTTTGCGGCTAAATTTTGGTTCAAGTTGTTATTGATTTTGAGTCTATTTACCGAACACACGGCGCAAACGATGGTCTTGCGGCTTGAGTTCTTGAACAAGCCAGATCTTGTATAGCATCAGACCAAGAACTTTTCGACGTAGTGGAATAACGAAGCCGAACTTCCTGCGAACAGCGACGAATTGATAAATTTGGATCTTCATCAACACAGCTAACAAAAGTGGTAATATTTATTTTCATCGGAACGCGCAATTTTTTGTCTTGGTTTTGTTTTAATATCGAGCAGTGTGAAATTTGGCGAATACATCACTCAGTCATCACATCATACATCATCAAATTCACGGACTGCTCTATAAGTTTGAGGCACAGAAAACTAATTTTGATAATAAATTTCAACACTTTGCAAACATTACTCTGATGTTAAACGTTCCATGATGAATTGCCAGACTATACTGAATTCTTTTAACAATTAGACGCGCAAACTCACAGTTCATTTGATAACGACCCCTATCGGAAGTTTGGACTCACTAAAAACTCCCTATATCTATATAAATTTAAAATTAAATGCTGTTCGTTGGTAAGCACATCACTTGAGAATGACAAGATTTGGCTGACTCACTGGACCGATTGGGCTATTTTTTTTTTCAAATGTTCGTAATATTCCGAATAAGATGTTTACGTAAAGAAAAATTGGAAAATTCTGGAAAAACTGAGTGCTTTTTTCTATGGGATTTTTATATGAACTGAAGATCATAACTTACGATTCGAATGATGGATATGCGTAATTCTTTTTTTGTTTTGTTGGTTATGGTCTTGGTAAATTTTCAGGGAAAAAATTCGAGACAATTACAAAGGAAAGTCGGAAAATTCGGACAAACTGCAAAAATCATAATTTTTGTATGCGCTATTGATCAGAACTGATCATAGGAACGACATTTTGGTTGATTCTTTTTTTTGTTTTGTTCGTTATGCTCCCAGGATAGAAATAATTCAATTGAATGTTTTCTATTCAAAAAAATTTGGAAGATCTGGAAAAAATTTGGAAAAACGAATTCCAGCCTAAATTAAAATAAAATTACATTTGTTTTTACTTTTGTGTTGTTTAATGTTAATAAATGTAGTTATTTTATTTCTATTCCAATTTATTTCGCTACGTGCGCAAATGTCCTTAGACAGTTGATTGTCAAATTGTAAATCAAGCCAATCGTTTATATAGTGACGAAAAATTGATTCAGTGGTTTATTTTCAGTTGAATTGTGATTCTGTGGTAAGTTCATCGCAATCGTTTCATGATCGTCGTTTTATCTCAAAAAAATTTATAGATTTACCTACAAAATATGGTGGGTTTTGAAGTTATAAACGGTTAAACAGTAATATCAAAGTGAATCAATTGACTATTTTTAGTAGAAATTGTGATTCTTCGCATCGCACATTATGTCACAATCGACACAATTGAATTGAATTGACACAATTTAATCGCATTGTAATACCGCCAATAAAACAGAGCAATTTAGATCACTGAACTCGCAATGCTACAAACCAAACGAATTTTCGATCTAATCGAACTGCAGAACAAGGCGAAGAGCGAAATGAAATCGAACTGAATCGATTGTCACAAACACGTTCAGTACATACACAAGAAGAAAGAGAAAATGCAAACGAAAATAATTTGCATTGAATGAGATATCATCGGCCAGTAGAAACCAATCGCGCGACTATGAATTTAAACAATCGTGCAAGAATACAAACAAAAAAAACAAACAAATTTTTACTTTGTGCACTCATTTCCAATAACTTTTTAGGGAAAGAAGAATTACCCGGAAAATTGGAAAAACTGAAAGTGCTTTTATCTATGGGATTAACCCAATCGGTTAGATAGTGACGAAAAATTGATTCAGTTGTCTATTTTCAGTTGAATTGTGATTCTGTTGTAAGTTCATCGCAATCGTTTCATGAAATTGATTAAGTTTCGTTGTTTTATCTCAAACAAATTTACAGATTTACCTACGAAATATGGTGAGTTTTCAAGTGACAAACGGTTACACTGTAACAACAAAGTGAATTAATTGACTATTTTCAGTTGAATTGTGATTCTTCGCATCACACATTATGTCACAATCGACACAATTGAATTGAATTGACACAATTTAATCGCATTGTAATACCGCCAATAAAACAGAGCAATTTAGATCACTGAACTCGCAATGCTACAAACCAAACGAATTTTCGATCTAATCGAACTGCAGAACAAGGCGAAGAGCGAAATGAAATTGAACTCAATCGATTGTCACAAACACGTTCAGTGCATACACAAGAAGAAAGAGAAAATGCAAACGAAAATAATATGCATCGAATGAGATATCATCGGCCAGTAGAAACCAATCGCGCGACTATGAATTTAAACAATCGTGCAAGAATACAAACAAAAAAAACAAACAAATTTATACTTTGTGCACTCATTTCCAATAACTTTTTAGGGAAAGAAGAATTACCCGGAAAATTGGAAAAACTGAAAGTGCTTTTATCTATGGGATTAACCCAATCGTTTATATAGTGACGAAAAATTGATTCAGTGGTTTATTTTCAGTTGAATTGTGATTCTGTTGTAAGTTCATCGCAATCGTTTCATGAAAAATCGTCGTTTTATCTCAAACAAATGTATAGATTTACCTACAAAATATGGTGGGTTTTGAAGTTATAAACGGTTAAACAGTAATATCAAAGTGAATCAATTGATTATTTTTAGTAGAAATTGTGATTCTTCGCATCGCACATTATGTCACAATCGACACAATTGAATTGAATTGACACAATTTAATCGCATTGTAATACCGCCAATAAAACAGAGCAATTTAGATCACTGAACTCGCAATGCTACAAACCAAACGAATTTTCGATCTAATCGAATTGCAGAACAAGGCGAAGAGCGAAATGAAATTGAACTGAATCGATTGTCACAAACACGTTCAGTACATACACAAGAAGAAAGAGAAAATGCAAACGAAAATAATATGCATCGAATGAGATATCATCGGCCAGTAGAAACCAATCGCGCGACTATGAATTTAAACAATCGTGCAAGAATACAAACAAAAAAAACAAACAAATTTTTACTTTGTGCACTCATTTCCAATAACTTTTTAGGGAAAGAAGAATTACCCGGAAAATTGGAAAAACTGAAAGTGCTTTTATCTATGGGATTAACCCAATCGTTTATATAGTGACGAAAAATTGATTCAGTGGTTTATTTTCCGTTGAATTGTGATTCTGTTGTAAGTTCATCGCAATCGTTTCATGAAAAATCGTCGTTTTATCTCAAACAAATGTATAGATTTACCTACAAAATATGGTGGGTTTTGAAGTTATAAACGGTTAAACAGTAATATCAAAGTGAATCAATTGATTATTTTTAGTAGAAATTGTGATTCTTCGCATCGCACATTATGTCACAATCGACACAATTGAATTGAATTGACACAATTTAATCGCATTGTAATACCGCCAATAAAACAGAGCAATTTAGATCACTGAACTCGCAATGCTACAAACCAAACGAATTTTCGATCTAATCGAATTGCAGAACAAGGCGAAGAGCGAAATGAAATTGAACTGAATCGATTGTCACAAACACGTTCAGTACATACACAAGAAGAAAGAGAAAATGCAAACGAAAATAATATGCATCGAATGAGATATCATCGGTCAGTAGAAACCAATCGCGCAACTATGAATTTAAACAATCGTGCAAGAATACAAACAAAAAAAACAAACAAATTTTTACTTTGTGCACTCATTTCCAATAACTTTTTAGGGAAAGAAGAATTACCCGGAAAATTGGAAAAACTGAAAGTGCTTTTATCTATGGGATTAACCCAATCGGTTAGATAGTGACGAAAAATTGATTCAGTTGTTTATTTTCAGTTGAATTGTGATTCTGTTGTAAGTTCATCGCAATCGTTTCATGAAATTGATTAAGTTTCGTTGTTTTATCTCAAACAAATTTACAGATTTACCTACGAAATATGGTGAGTTTTCAAGTGACAAACGGTTACACTGTAACAACAAAGGGAATTAATTGACCATTTTCAGTTGAATTGTGATTCTTCGCATCACACATTGTGTCGCAATCGACCCAATTGAATTGAATTGACACAATATATATAATAAATGTATACATATATATATATATATATATATATATATATATATATATATATATATATATATATATATATATATATATATATATATATATAAATGTGATGCCATTCTGGATATAATTCAATAACGTTTTTCAATGCCTTCAAATGTCGAGGAGGATAAGTTTACACTTATTGAAAAAGCATGGTTCTCAAAATTAAAGGCACTTTCTTAAGAACAAGTAATTCACGCTGAGAAATTAATAAATGATGCGTTTTACGTCACGGTTAGGAACCCTACATCGGTACTGTACCATAAATACAGCATATCCACAACAGACACAGTCGCAGCAAAAAATGCCTCAACCACCCTCTCATCACCATCAAATTCAACCATCACACACAGGATCTTATTATCGTCACACGTCTTAATTTTACTCGTCATTGATGTACACGTCTCTAATTTGATTCCTGCGGGCTAAGAATTGTAACAGTACAGTTAACAGTTAATATACATTTGACTTACCCTTAGATATTCTTGTTTTAATACCTTGTAGATGGCATCGCACGTTTTAGGAATTATATTGCTTAGGGCAGATTTGGAAATACATTCATAACAGTATCATTTATTTGTATTAACGGTGTAATTAAATCTAATAAATGCCGATAAGTCGTCTCGTCCATGTGCAGATAATTACGAAAATCATCTGGCTCATTTACTGATTCTTTAATTAAATTAATATGAGAGTAAGTGGCTCTCTTTTCAGTCTAGGATTTCTGCGGTCTTCTCTTTTTGGCACCTTTAACTTTTTAATTATTTTAACACCAACTATTGCAAGTAATTCGTATTTCTGGTCCATCGTTTTGCTCGCACACTTCACAATCGCATCTCAACAGTACAGGTCTATTGGTGGTAGACAAATTTGTGTAATTTAAACTGACCATTAAAATGAAGATACCAATTCAGTTTTATTTGTGCAAATTTGCATGCACAAATCAATTTGCGCAAGCTGCATGAGTGTGAAAACGGACGTTAGCATATAGATCTTTGAGTGACCGAATACCTCGCCTAAGGTACTGGATGGGTCACAGGTGGTCACAAACAAATTTAATAAAATTTGGACCGGCCATCGTCTGTCGAGTCAGCTAGTTTATAATAAAATATACATATATCCCTTTTGTGGGTCAGACCTTGACGTGGTAAAGGGGTTTGAGTAAGACAAAATGAAGCTTTGAGCTATCCGTCTCGAGCGTAAGTTCCTGGGAGGGTCACCCCTGGCGGACAGATTGAGGCAGAGGCCTCAGACTAACATGATCCAAAATCTGCCAACTTGCATTGACCACCGTGGCCGATTACGGTCCATGCCTTCAACATGACAGTACAACTTCAAACACGGCCTTCATTACCGGAGGCCAAGGGGCAACTACCTACGGCAGCGGGAAGACGTGCCCCAAGGCAGAGGGTGCTAAGAATCACCGGGTTAGATCAGGCTGCCATTGGAATTTTGACATTGCTAAGCTTAATATACGGACAATGAAAACGGAGACCCGACTACAAGGACTGTTAATCGAACTCGACAACATACATTGGGATATTATAGGGCTCTGTGAAATACGAAGAAAGGGCGAAGAGTTAATCAAATTAGAACCAACTGGTCACGTACTCTACACCCAAGATACGGAGAATGGACGATGTGGTGGAATTGAACTCCTCATCAATCGAAAACTGAAAGACAGTGTAGTCAAATTTGAAAGTATATCCGACAGATTAACCCAATGCGTCATTCAGCTGAATAAAAAGTTTAAGCTACAAATCGTCCAAGCTTATGCACCAACTATAAGTCATAAAGATGAGGAAATTGAGGGATTTTATGACGATGTGGCCCAACTTTTAGACAAAGAGAAGTGTGGGTATAAAATCCTGATGGGCGACTTTAATGCCAGAATCGGAAAAGCAAGAACTGGTGAAAATGCAACTGGCCCATATGGAAATGGTGAACGGGACAATAGAGGTGACAGGCTAGTTGACTTTGCTGATGGACAAGAACTCTATATTATGAATTCGTTTTACAAGAAAAAGATCAACAGAAAATGGATATGGAAAAGTCCATCTGGACTCACAAATGAAATTGATTACATCATGTCAAACGATAAAACAATATTTTGCAATTGTAATGTCCTTAACCACTTTAATGTGGGAAGTGACCACCGAATGTTTCGAGCAAAGATTAGGATAAACTGCCGAAAAGAACGCGAAAGAATGATAAGGTCAAAAAGGGGCAAAGTGGATTCTGGAAGGCTGCTGGAGAGGCGCAGAGAGTTTGAAATTGCTCTGTCGAATCGCTTTGCGATGTTACAAGACCCGGAGGAGATGGAAATTACAGACCAATATGAAGAAATCGCTAACAATCTGCTTAAAACGGCGGCTTCAATAGCACCAGAAGATAAATGTTTCAAATAGTCAAACATTTCCAATGAGACCATTAATTTAAAGAAAAAACGGCGGACAATGAAGAATGCAGACAGTCCCTTTAGCAGGGTCGAGTACGTTGAGCTTTGCAAAACTATAAGAAAACGTATTCGAGAGGAAGCGCGCCGATTCAGCATGCAGCTTGTACAAAAGACTCTGGAAGAAAACAGGGGAATTAACAAAGCTAAGCAGAATCTAAGAAAGAAAAGGACACGAATGTTTTCCTTAATGCGTGAGGATGATACAATATGCAGCGAACGGACGGAAATGTTAGAGGTTGTCCGAAGATTTTATTTAAAGTTATATGAGGACCAAAATCAAGCAAGAACAGCAATGCCCACTAAAGAACAAGTGCCGGATATCTTGGTGGAGGAAGTGACAAAGGCTATAGACTCGATGAAAAATGGCAATGCTTCAGGAAAGGATAGTATAACTCTGCAGATGTTAAAAGCTGGTGGTCAGACTTTACATAAAACACTAGCAAAATTATATTCAAAATGTCTCAAACAACAAGAAGTACCCAGCTTATGGAAAAATGCAGAAGTGATTCTTTTACATAAGAAAGGAGCACGGGAAGATTTAAAGAACTACCGTCCAATAAGCCTCCTGTCAGTGGTACTAAAACTGAATGACGTACTAAAAAACTCAATGACGCACAACCAAGGGAGCAAGCAGGATTCAGACGTGGATTCAGTACAATGGATCATATCCAGGTCCAACAGCAGGTCATAGAAAGACCCAACGAATAAACTATGCCACTGTGCTTGGCTTTTATCGATTATGAAAAAGCATTTGATTCAATCTCAAAGCGGGCCATAATGGATGCATTGCTTAATCAAGGTGTAGAGAAAGCCTATATAACTCTTCTAGGATCGATATATGATGAAGCTACAGCGACAGTCCACTTTGACGATCTTGAGGTTGGAATAAATGTAGAGCGGGGCGTACGGCAGGGTGACGTAATATCGCATCTTCTTTTCTCAACCTCCCTGGAAGAAGTGTTCCGTAATCTGGATTGGGAACAGGATGGAATAAGGATTAAATGGTGCATACTTAAATCATCTTAGATTCGCAGATGATATCGTTCTTCTTTCACAAGACCCAGACGAGCTGCAAAGACACGTACAAGAGCTGCAAAGGGCTAGGGAACCATTTGGCTTGAAAATAAACCAGAAGAAGAGTCAGGTCATGTTCAATAAATTTGCTGACGATAAAAGAATTTCTATTTTAGGAACGAATTTGGAAGTAGTAGATCACTATATATATATATATATATATATATATATATATATATATATATATATATATATATATATATATATATATATATATATATATATATATATATATAAATATATATATATATATATATATATATATATATATATATATATATATATATATATATATAAATATATATATATATATATATATATATATATATATATATATATATATATATATATATATATATATATATATATATATATATATATATATATAATATATATATATATATATATATATATATATATATATATATATATATATATATATATATATATATATATATATATATATATATATATATATATATATATATATATATATATATATATATATATATATATATATATATTTATATATATATATATATATATATATATATATATATATATATATATATATATATATATATATATATATATATATATATCTTGGGCAGAGGGTTTCAATGGAAGGAGATACCGTCCGGAAGGTGGAACGACGCGTTAAATGTGACTTGCAGGCATTTGGCAGGCTCAACATAGTGTTTAAGAGCAAACTACCACTTTGCCTGAAAAGAAAAGTTTTTGATCAGTGTGTCCTGCCCGTTATGACATACGGAGGTGAGACCTGGACACTCACATCACAGTCAGCTCAAGAACTTCGAGTAGCACAGAGGGGAATGGAAAGATGTATGCTTGGCATTACTAGACGGAATAGAAAGACCTGCACATGGATCAGAGAGCAAGCGAAAGTGAGTGACATCATTGGAAGAATAAAGCAATTGAAATGGAAGTGGGCAGGCCATGTAGTGAGGCGGTGGGACGAAAGATGGACCAGGGCGATCCTGGACTGGATTCCACTTGATCGCAAACGTCCATGGAGAAGAACCGAAAACACGATGGACTGATGACATTATTAAGTATATTGGACCCGAATGACAGAGGAGAGCTCAGGACCGCGAGAGTTGGAAGCATGCTGAAGAGGCCTTCTTATATGTATATATATATATATATATATATATATATATATATATATATATATATATATATATATATATATATATATATATATATATATATATATATATATATATATATATATATATATATATATATATATATATATATACATATATATATATATATATATATATATATATATATATATATATATATATATATATATATATATATATATATATAGGTAATCTGAGATGATTTTCTGTTTTTTGGTCAATCTTTACAAAAAACTCTTAATTTTACCAATTTATTAATCTATGTATTAAATCCAATAAAACAATTGTTTACTTTGTTTTCTATCACTTAAAACAATGGTGTATTATCATACACTTTTTAAAACTACTTTAAAACACTTTTACAAAAATTGTTTTATTCAGTTTAAAAGTTAACTATCACGACGTAAAGGACAAATTAGTGAATAATAATCTATGTATTGTTACAGACATTATTACAGTCAAACAGACATTGATAAACCATATTGAATCGTCAGGTCAAGTAGAATGCTCTATATAAAAAATTACTCGCTAATATAGACATTAAAAAAAACAGTTGGTTTGGAATAAAAACCAACAAACTATATAAAAAGCCTTAATAAAAAATATCTTTAATATCGTTACATGAAAAATTATAATTACGATCTGAGTGGTAAAAATTTTATTGCCTCAGTTATGGTATCCACTTTACCATTTACAGAGAGTCCATCATCTGTTATTCCTATAAATGAACCTTTATAGTGATGAGATTCGTATGTATTATAAGAACTAACAAGCTTTTCCACAAACGCTGTTCCAAGGGTTGATGGATTATTCTAAATTGTAAAATAATTACTACTGCTTTCTCTTTTTCTATTTAAATGTATTTTTACCTCTCCCCATACTTGCCCATTTGATCCAATACAAATGAAACGGTTTGATTCAACTCCACGAATTTTAACCACCCCTACATCATCACCTGATGACAATTCTAAATTTGCTGAAACAAAATAAAAATGATTATTCCAAATATTTCTTCTTCCTGTTACTTTTCAGATTTGTTGCTTATTGAAAACAATTATTTAAATTGTTAAACAGACATAAGGTTAAGAGGGGACATCCCTTTAGACGTCTCAAAATGAGTCATTTTTCAGAAGTGTTTTAAAGGTGATAAAATAATTGTAATATGTAATATAATAATAATCGTTTTAAACTTTTGTCATCATTTTATTGGATCTTTAAAGAGTATAAAAATATTATTATTTTTTTTTATATAAAATAGGAGCTCAGTAATTTTTTTTCGGACGTCTCTGGCGAGAGATCCAAAAGTGCTGCACCCGTCACTGTTTTTCTATTTATTTGCAACGCAAAAAAATATTTCTTTCTGTTTCTAATATATGCACGGGAAGAATAAACCTATAAAACTATAAAAAAGTATTAAATTAAAAATTAAGTAAGCTTTAAAACAAAAAATGTTCAAAATTTGTACTATTTTGTCTACATTTTTATCCTAAAAAGTAGTTTATTTACACGACATGTTTAAAACTTTAGGTACCTCCTTCCGATAACGATATATAGAAAAGCCTCCCAAAATTTCAGCTAAATCGATCAATAACTTTTTGAATTATAGAGCGAGCTGTTTTTGAAAACAAAGTTTACAGATAATCGCATTTAACGTTTCAGTACGATAAAACGATTAGTTTTAGTGACTTACCGATTATTCAGCGATTCCAGGTGCATATAATAGACCTTCAGCCTCTTTGAAAAGCTGTTTTTTTTTCAACCTGCTGCTGTTTTCGGGCTGTACGAGCTGCTTTTGTCTCGGAAAGACTCCTCCGGTTGTCTCGTTACTCACGCCTCATCGGTGGTTTCGGCCTCATCGGTTAGTTTGAAGTAAATAAAACAACAAAAATATACTTACATTAAATTTAATATCTCTATATTCATCGGGAAAATTACGACATATTTATAAAGTTCTTAACTTTAAATGAAATGGTTAAATTAATTTCGTTCCTCTGCGCTAATTCTAAAACCATTAAAGAAGAAATCTTCGGCTTTTTCTTTTTTATATATCCACTACTTCATCTGCATGAAATTCTGTTCCATAGTGAATGTTCATGAGAGCCAAATCATTAAGTCTGTTTTCACTTGTAGTGTTTCGTAAATAGTTTTTCAGTCTCCTTAGGCTCGAGAAAGACCTTTCTGGGGTAACAGTGGATACAGGAATAGTAGCCAAGATTTGTAGTAATGTGTAAATATTAGGATAAAGGTTTTTATCGCACATATCTAGGCATTCCAAACTGATTTTGGGGTAGGCGAGATACTTGTCATCACTGTTTTCCATACTTCAAGTTCTGCTTTAACCAGTGATATGTTGTTTTCGGGAAGCAGTGACGAGTACATGGAAATTGCTTCTTCAATTTCAGAACTGGCAGTAAAATTTGAAGGTTGCACACCAGATAATGCTGATACTACTTTACGATGTTTGGTAAACCTTTCAACCAATTGTTGAATTGTATGATCAAGAAATGGAATGAACAAATTAATTTTGTAATACGTGCACACATCCAATGCAGGAATGTTCGGTCTATTTAATTGTCTTCCGACGACGCGTGGCATTCGCAGTATACCACCATTTTCTTCCAGTAAAAGCTTTGCGTCTTCATAGAGATGAAGATATTCGACGTCAGTGTTGTTTCTCCGGAGTTGTAAGACATTAATAACATCATCTACATGTTTGAATGCCGTGATAAGATCAATGTCAATTGTCTATAATTGTTTTGATAGCGACAATGAATAGCTCATAACTTTTTGAAGAATCACTAAACACATCACAAAATCCGAAGATCGAAGCGTACTTAGCAATTGGGCGGCTTGTTGCGATGTTTCCTTATTGTGATTAAATTGGAGTTCTTCGAGAGCATTCACAATCGCTGAATAAATTTCCCTGAATCTTATAATAGCTTCATGTTTGTGGACCCACCGTATTTCACACATAGAGAGCAAGCTTTTTTGGTTACCGACGGGTAGTAGCTCTTGAATTTTTTCTTTCAACAAAACAGTGCCTTGAGCAGAATGCCAAAAGTAGGAACCAACAGACTACACAATCCCAATGCAATTTCGGACATTTGCTAATGAACATGAATCAGCAATAGCAAGGTTGAGAGAGTGTACACTACAGTGTACATAAAGAGCAAGAGGACATTCTTGGCGAACATAAGCTTGGGCACCGTGCAAATACCCACTCATAGCTGCAGCCCCATCGTAACCTTGACCAACCACATGAGAACATTCAAGTCCATGCTTTTTCAGAGCTGTAATAATATGATTTGCGAGACCGGATCCTGAAACATTGACCGTTGGAATGTACTCAAGGAACATCTCTTTAAGTATATGGTGTTTATTATCTGTAAAATCAACATATCGAAGACATAACGAGACTTGTTCTACACGTCCGATGTCGGTGGTTTCGTCAGCCAGAATCGCAAATAGTTTGGTTTTCTTTACTTGTTCAATTATTTTATGTTGAATTAATTCACCACAAATGTCAATTATTTCGTTTTGGATCTGAGGGCTTGTGTACATGGCATTCTTCTGTGAAGTATTCAAATGCTCAGCCAGATCTTTATCTCCAGACTCAGCCGCAAACCGCAACAGGGCTCTAAAATTACCATCATTCGTAGTGGTTGTTCAGGTTCTGGTGATTCTGGTGTAATTTGTATGCGCCCCGAATCGATTTTACCTCTCAAGGAGATGCCTTGTTTGCCGCAAAAAATTATTGCTTTTACGATAGGGATTAGTTTCTTTCGATTCTCCTCTTGTTGTCTCTTTCTTTCAGAAGACAGCAGTTCAGTGACTGAAAAAGCCTGCGAAGACATTACTTTTAGAAAGTTATCTGCCCGTTCTGAATTTCGCTTCTGGTATCCCGATTTCGCATGAGCTTCAAATATTTCTAGGGCATTTTTCCACTTACAAAAATGTTTGGTTACCAACTGGCCGATCCTTTAATGACCGCCTTTACCTTCATCAAGCGAACGTCCCATTACCACGCAAACTCTGCAGTATGTTCCACTTTTATATTCCGAATATGACAACCAGGGGAATCTCTCCAACCATTTCAATTGAAAGCGCAAGTTTCGTTTTGTGGAAATAGGAAACTTATAATCTCTGGGTGGGTTCCATGGCGTTTTTAAAATTTGGACTTGGAAAATATTCATCCAAGAGTTTTTCTTGATTCGCGTAAAAACCAACATCCAACTTAGCTACAGTTGTAAAAGACGAGGTAACAGGCAAGCTGGCCTATTGCAGACTAGATGTAGATTCGGCAGTTGAAGGTATCGAACAGGGCACCAGCGACATGGCATCGATTTCGACATTCGGTATTGTGATTGAGGTCGAGGTCGAGGGCCCGCTTGTCATCACAGTCTTCTTATCAGCATGCAAGGTAGCCGAAGCTTTGATAGCTAAATCCAAATTTGTTTCTTTATTAGAAACCCCTTGACTACACTACTTTTTCCAGTAGTCCATACCTTTAAGTTTATCACCCTTCCTTTTTAATAATGGAGGGGAACATTATTCGACAGTAATAATGATTCACGTATCTATCCTTAACAAGGTCACCGAATAACACTGCACTAAAATTACTCACTTACACGGTACACTTAATTCTCTTCACTATTCGTTCACCACTTTTCACTTATATTCGCTTCGAGTTCGCATGGAACAATACTGCCGTAAACGCGGTCACGCGCCGCTTATATAGCAGCCCAGTAGTAGCCGTCCAGAAACTACCACAAACTTCCACAAAGTTCCGCTCATTCCGACCGAGGGGGGTGGGGAATAATCGAGAAACAACGCAAAGTTTCCATACCATACAAAATAGTTCGACTACTCGACAAGAGCTGGCGTTACTGTGCGCAACGTCCACTAGTTCAGATATATATTTAATTCAAATGTAATAATTTAACTCTCTTCACTCCTCGTATTTTTTCGGTATAATATTAGGAAATATTTCAATAAAATAATATATTCAAATAAAAAAAATCCATCCGTACCACGTTATTGCTTTAAGGTTTTCAGTATTTTTTAAAACGATGGCGATTTTCCACCTTGCATGTTTTACAAACAGACTCTAAATTTAATAATATTTGCAAATATAAATAAAATCCAGATGCTAACTAACTCTGGCTCCACTGCTAACTGGTAATGCATGACCAGCCAGAGAATTCCCAAATAAGAGAAGGCACCTATACCATTCTTGTTCGAGTAGAAAACTTTTATAGTTAAAGTGTAGGACTCTCCTGTTAAGGCCTACCCACTAGAAAACCATTATGTACCACAACATATCCTGGAACCGCTGTCAGCCTACCATCAGTCTGCAATTTCTAACCTATGTTTAAACATACCCTATCAAATGAATATGTCCAATCAATAGATGAAATGTATCAAAATCCTGAAAAACACTAAATATTTGAACTATTTTGTTTTATTTAGAATAGAAATATACGTTTTCTTTACTTTTTGTTTGGATAGTCGATTTGCTTTTCTATTTTCTTTTTTTTGCATACTCCTTCATACGTTTGTTTTGATTCCATAGAAAACTGCTTTACCATCTCATTTATAATAGTCCTTAATTTAATTAGATTATATTCATTTAAGTGATCACACAAATTTATACACTCTTCGACCATCTACAAATTAGATTATACTGTAAAACTGTCATAAATATAAGACTTTTCATATATGATTACCTTCCAAATTGGTAGTCGAATTTTGTTCTTGTCTATTCATGCTTTCTTGAATATTATTATTCGTATCCTACAAAATAGATGATCTTGTAGGCACGGGCGTAGCCAGGATTTAGTTTTGGGGGGGTTTAGTTTGAAGTAAATAAAGCAACAAAAATATACTTACATGAAATGAAATTACAAGAGATGGCGTTACTGTGCGCAACGTCCACTAGTTCGGATATATATTCAATTCAAATGTAATAATTTAACTCTCTTCACTCCTCGTATTTTTTTGGTATAATATTAGGTAATATTTGGCTTATTTCAAACCCCCCCCCCCCCTCCTTGGCTACGCCCGTGCTGACTGGCATATAAATGTGAGGATCATTAGTTACTAAATTGTATTATTTCTAGAGCACAATCATCGACATTAGTAAATAATAAATAATCACAGTTTCAGACAGTTCAACTAATTGATTAGCCCGATTTGTTACATTCCTATTGATTCGTTTAAGCATAAATTGTTTATTAAACTCCTCTATTGAACCTCCAAAACTCCCCCCCTTGGCCCCCTTGGGTACGCTCGTGCTTGTAGGGCTTTCTCATAGTTACTACTCTTGGTTGTGTTGCTACAGGCAGATGATTTGCGGACACACAGGAATATTCCTTCTTATAAATTTGGCACGTCAATTTATTATCCCTACATGAATTCAATAATATAAATAAAAGTTATAAAAACGAATGCAAAATACAAAAGGAACCCTAATCTGATTTCATTCTGAAATTACCTTTGAGCCTCCATATCTTTATCTAAAGATATACGAGTATAACGTCGAAAACAGCACCGAAAGCCTAAATATCAATTAAAAGTAAGTATATTTTCAAATAGCGCTAGCAAACTAACAATTGCAGTAAAAGATATAGGTTAAACCTATAGAACAACGACTACGATCGATAAATTGTTTTATTTGCCCGGGACTCTTGATTCTTTCCAAACGAAAGAGCGCAAAAGTATATTTCGGTATAACTTCCGAATTGTTCCGAACCGACCCAATATTGCCATTCCTTTTAATATTTTCTAACATTGTGAGGTCACGCGCGTTCGGGTTTTTTCGGAAATTGTCGCCGCATCATCAGTACTAGGTTTAAAAATGTATTTTCAAATTGATATAACTGTTTAATTATAAGAAAAAAAAAATAAAAACAGTTTTTTTTATAAAACTTATATATGATATAAGTTGCATAAATTATTTGCGTTCCCTTTTCCCTTAAAATCACTATGGACTGACAAAACAACCCGTTATGTCAGTCAGTATATCTCTAAATAAAAACTATTTGAAATTACCCACTATATCGATCTGATTTATCCATTGTGCCTGATATAATGCCATGTTCCGAAATTCGTAACAGAAATCCATTTTCTGAATAAAGTTGCATCTTATTTCCAAATCTGTTGTCACTGTAAGCCATTATCCTTAAAATAAAATAAATATTACTAATTGTGATGACATTTTTATACATGCTGAATGTGTGAAATCATATTCGTTACTTAATTTAGCTACTATATAAGAAAATCGTTCGGAATGTCAATATAGGAAAAGATCTTCAACCTGGGCCCAACTAGTGAAAAAACTCTTTTTTCATAGGCCTGTTGAAGTTTTGCTAAAGTTTTCGTTGCACTGTGATCTATCTGAAACAAAACTTGATAGCACACAGCTAGTCCAAGTTGTTGTCACTCATTTTCAAAACGAACTACAAAAATACGATTCACGAAAACAATTGCCACGGAACACCAATTGACTGTAGGGGGTGCTATGGTACCGGGTAAAACGGGCTTTTCGGCAATCGTGCGGGGCTTAGATTCCTTGACCACTCTTAATGCTACTAAATAAGGCTGCGGTCTTATTACGCCTTTATTTGTTGATAGCAGTTTGTTGATTTTTTGAAGACAAGTGTTTTACGCTCCAAAAATTCTAATGGATTGTTTTGTAAAGACGGGTGTTTTGTTTCCAGATGCCGGACTAATTTTTAAGACTGCGGACCGAATTTGCTGCTTTCTGCGGACAGAATTGAATAACAAACGACACATTGCGGCTTGTCATCCAAGGCAATGAATCCATATTTTAAATATGTTTCATTGTACAATCTTGTCTTTTTATTTACTGTTTCATCGGATGTAGACGGTGCATTTCATTTTCTCACAAATATGTCCATTTTATTTAATAATATTTATTTATTTTATTACCACATTGTTATTAATTTATTTAACAATGATTAAATATGAGTAGTATTAAGAAATCGTAGTATTTAACACTGGGCGAGAGAAGAAATCGTAGTACTTGTTTTCGTAAAAAAACGTAATTAAAAATGAAAGTCTTCGTCTCCTTCCTTTGTTTTTATTATCTAAGCGCATAGCTTGTATGAACCCACCTAAACTCGCTCGGGAGGAATGATCCGTCTTGCATACGCGGGCATTTCCAAGTGCGTGCAAGTGCAGGATACAGGTTCAAACTAGTAAAAGCATAAGGGGTTACACAAGTCTCGTAGTTCGGTATTTGTGGTATGTGAGGTATTTCGGTATAAGTGTAACTGTTCATTCCCACATACTTCCATCATTGACGATTCGTCATTTAATACAAAAACAAAAAGATGATTCGTTTTTTTTTTCACGATTCGTAAACGCGTGAATACGCTCGTAGGAGTTTATAAGTCGTTTAAAAATAAAAACGATTTTTCATAAATCACGATACTGGAAAAAGGATGAATCGTCGTCGTGTTAACTGTGTTAACACAGTAAACGCCGATGTAACACTTTAATAAACGCCAAATTAATATATTGTTAATGGGTCGCGACACTAAAAAGGTTGAGAAACGATGAGCTAGGCTATTCTCAGTGCCAAGTTTTATTAAAAGTTCATAACTAATAAGTTAAATAATTTTACTAATAATTATTTTTGAAATCGGGCTTAATACCGTTGTTACAGTTTTGGACTGCCATACTCTACATCTCTTCGTCGTTTAAAATAAGCATCCCAATTTTTAAAAATTGAATAAGATGGACTCTTAGAATGAACTCATAATGTTTTTCACATGATATTATATATTTTTTGGTAGATAATCATTTTAAAACTAGGTAGTTAATGACCAAACCGTAATCGATTTTACTAATGGTCTAATCTTCACATAACATGGTTTACTTTTCTAATTTACAGTACGACTGTAAATTACAGTACGACTATTTACAGTACAACATATATGGGTTCCGGTGTCTTGGTGAAACCTCTCTCCTTGTTGGTCGCTTACTGCATCCAAATTTTCCGGAAAAAATCCAAATGGTAGTGTAAAAATTGTATTTTTAAGGACATATGACACCCTAGTATTTCATAGGCTTTCAAGAGTTCATCTATGAGGTTATTATAGTTTTCTATAAAAAAAAATCTATCTATCAGTGTAAATGACGTTATCTGGTTGGGGGTCTTGAATGATTTTAGTGAAGATGATAGCAGGACAAGGGAGACCAGAAAAAGGTTTATTCTATGGAAAGAGGCTGAAATTAGGGGTACAGCGCAGAAGTAACCATAGCGGGTTGTGGCAATAGTTATTGGGAGACAGGGGGGCAAGAAAATACCAGAGTCAAGGAGAAAATTGGAAAGAGCAATACCCGAACTCTTTAATCGATGAGAGCGAGAACAGAATTGGGAAAATCAAGAGGGCCAAAGAAAGATTGATAAGATGGAATGAAAGGTCTGCATTTAAGACTTACTGCATATCTCAAAAGAAGATACAACCTTCTCATATTTAGTGGTGTACTTTCAGAAATACAATGAAAACTGGGGATGGAACTGGTTCTGAACGCTAGAGCTAACCTATGGGCCGAATTTTGCAGCACTTCCTGGAAAAGGATGAGGTGGTCATAGCTCAATTTTTGATGAGACAGCCATTTTAATATACCAAGGTCGCGAGATATATGGGATTTAAGAAGCGAAAGATCTTCTTTCCAGTGGAGTCTACTGTCAAAAGTGAGGCCAATAAATGTTATGGCAAACTTAGACGACCGTTTAGTGAGGGAGTTAGAAGATCGTTGAATAACTCTCACAGGTTCTGCGGATAGGGGAAGAGTAATGGAGTACAATACCAGCTGCACATAATTTAAAGAAAATAGAGTTAAGGAGGAAGTAGCAGATGATATTTATAACAATGTTAAACAGGGAAGGTCTAAGCACAGATCCTTGTGGAAGTCTATTTTCAAAGAATCAAGTTTCATCTAAACGAACTTGAAAGGACCTAAAAGACATGAAGTTGTGGATTTATTTCAGGAAACGCCCCAAGAATGAAGAGTGGTAGTGATATTATAACGCCACACTGTGTCAAAGCATTGCAAAGATCTATGGATACTGATGTTTGGTTGAAGATTATATCCTTTAGCGATGAAGAAATATCATTTTCCGTTATCAATGCCCACTAGGTCGTCAAGGGTAGATCTGTGAAATCTAAAACCCAGCTGGTTATCATGAATGAGGGAATGAGTTTCAAAAAACCACAAATGTCGGAAGTGTTCCATCCGTTCCAAGAGCTGTCCCTGATGACTGGTAAGAGCGATAGAACGATAGCTTAGATGATAGGTTCAATATTTATTGGGTTTGTGGATAGGTATAAGTTGACTACAGATCATTGAAGATTTGGAGAAGAAAAGATCGGGCCCGATCTGGAAGGTTCGAGATCAAGTATGCCATATGGAGCAGGGGAGGAATGAGTGCAGCGACGAATGGCGCAAGATAACTCTATATAAAAAAAATGGGAGTTTAGTGGAGAGGCAGAGGATTCATAAAAAATGAAGAGAAATTTTCCTTAAGCTTTTCTGAAACGAAAAGAGGGACCGATCTTGCGATTGCTGGAGACAAAAGAGTAATGGGTTGCCCAAAAATTAGCTACAAAGGTGCGGTCAGTGATACAGTGTCCGTTAACCAGAAGACCATTGATGTGGCCGCAGGAATTAGGACGAAGACGATTGACTCTAGTCCAGAAGTCCTGGCTAGAGGAGCAATGATTAAGAGAGTTTACAAAACGCGACCAGGAGTTGCGCTTAGCCTCAGTAATTGTACGTTCAGCCAGAGCTCGGAGCTTCTTGAAGGCTATGAGAGAATAGTTTGAACCATTGAGAGCTGTTTTATGGCTTTAATAGCAGCATGACATTCTGGATTCCTCCTAGGGGCAGGGGCGGAAGGAATGAAGGGTATTGGTAGAGATGGCTAGAACCGCCAACTGGTAAATTGCGTTAGTGAAGTCTTCAATATTACTCAGAGTCTTCTTCAACAAATATAGGACATTGGAAAGAGAATAATAAGAGCTTCCAGTCTGCCTGGGATATTTTATGTATTTTGCAGGGTAGAAGGAAGCGATTAGCGTTACTTTTGGAGAGGATAATGGAGACGTGGTCACTACCATGGAGGTCCTCAAAAGGGCTCCAGAACAGCGAAAGAATAAAGGGGGAGGAGCAGAGAGACAAGTCAATACAGGATAATGTCCCGTTGGTAAAACTGAAGTGAATGGATTATAATGAGTTGAGAAGGGATAAATTAAGTTGATCAATCACATTCTGTATCATTGTTCCACGGGTGTCAGGGTGAGAGGAACCCAACAACGAATTGTGGGCATTAAAGTCTCCACATAGAAGAAAAGGAGAAGGAAGTGATGGACCAGGTCAATTAGATCTTCTTCTAGAGATGAGGTCAGAGGGAGAGAGGTAAAGACCACAGATGGTGATGAGGCGGTCAAGACCAACTCTAATGCCCATGGCTTCTAAGAGAGAGGTAAGGGTAACTGGAGAGATGTCGATGGATGAATGAGAAAGTATGGCTACACCTCCAGCAGCTCAATTATCCTCTAATGTAAGTGCAGTGGCAGTAGGTGATGGTAGTGATGCAGTAGGTTTTTAGAGAAGGGTTGCATGAGGATTTAAGATTAGTTTCTTGGAGAAGAATTAGAGCAGGGTGAAAATGTCCAATAAGGAGTTTAAGCTCTTCCATACGATGTAACAGACGTTAATGTTTCATTGATGAGATTGAAGAGGAAGCGAGTAGAGGTTATGTAGTAGGACGAGAAGTCCTGCCGCTAGAAGAAGAGGTTTGGGATTTAGTGTAAGAAAAGAAGAAGAAGATCTAGACCAGAGTTTGAAGGTTAAATGTGTAGGACATGTGTCTATATCAATCTCGCTAGAGTGTAGACTAGAAGGGCGAGATGATTTGGCAAATTTAGATGTAGAGAAAAAGGAAGAAGGTCTCGAAGAGGAGACCGGCTGAGAAGTTGAAGAGCTAGATGAATTTTGGTTAAAATGTTTGGAAAGTGAGAAGTTGGAACGGGAAGAGGGGGAAGGATTACGAGAAAGATGAGGAGGAGGTATAAGGGCACTAGATGAGAAAGAAAGAGGAGGGTTGGGGGAAATAGATATTTCGCGAGGTAGAGGAGGGGGCTGTACCAGACGGCCCCGAGAAGCAGTGACATACGAAGAGTTAAAAAAGCGAGGCAAAAAGGGGTTGAGAGAACGGAATTTGGTGCAAGCTTCAAAATATGAGTTTTTCTAACGTTTTAAGCTTTTAGATGGCAAACTCCTCTTTGAATTTAGAGTAATCTTTGTAACGAGGGAAATGCACTCCTGGGCAATTAGGGCATGTAGAAGGGGGAGAGCAGGCAATATCCCCATGTGAAGCTTTGCCACAGAAAGGGCAGATAGCGAGAGAGTCACATCGAGCTCAAACATGACCAAGTTTGTAGCAGCTAAAACATCTAACAAGTAGCAGTGACAAGTAGCAGCTAAAGAATCTAACAAGATTCGGAATATACGGTTTAACCTTTAGTATCAAAAATATCAATGTACATTATAAATATACCTGAGGTAACTTTAGATATTCTACCTTTAATATAAAAGTGTTAGAATTACACTGAAGCATTGCCAATATACGAGGTTAGTCTGAAAAGCTTCCAGCCTCAACATGAAAATGGCGTTACTCGTCAAAAATATTCTGGTTATATTATTGATCAAGCGTTGAAAGGTAACCTTGAAAATTCCAGCAATATTATATGCTCAGTTGCTGATTAAAAGTAATTTATGTTAGTCGATGTTACTGTTTCTGTAAAGATGGAAAAAATCGAATATCGAGCTGTCATTAAATCTCTGCATTTGAAAGGTAATACGCTTTTTCAAGATCATCTTTCAACTCATGAACAATTATATTACAAGAATATTTTTAACAAATAACGCTATCTTTATAATGAGGCTGGAAACTTTTTAGACTACCTTCTATTAAGTAACAATTATGTTTATACTGCTGCAAAATAAAACAATGTACATTCTGTCAAATATATACTGGGATTGTTCATTTAAAGAGGTCATGTAATAGTAAAAAATATATGATTTATTTTCCTGTAAAGTTGGTATCCATATATTTAATTATCCCGTAGACTTTTGGTGCCATCTGTCGACCAGTTTAGTCGACCTCAAACGTGCTCTGCGATTTTTATAATGGAAAATATGTGGAACCAAGATTTTATCCCAAATGTTATATTGCCAATGAAATATATTTGTTAGAATAGACATGAATCAACTTTATCAAAGTAATTCCAGGTATTAACAGAATGCCGAGAAGTAAATGAAGACTTACCTCGTTCTTCGACGTCTTCGGTTAGCGAACACATCGATAGAGTAAAGGAAACGGTGACGTCAATAAAAAAACTCACATCGGGGCATGGAAGTAAATTTTCTCCAAAAAGAGCAGGTTTTTTCAGGAACAGTTTCTAGAAAACAAGTTTAAAGAAACCAATTCTAACAGTAAATTCTTCAAACACGTCATAACGGCTAAAGAGATATGTCACAAACCATCGAAATGGTGATTAGATTCAAAGTACTAACAAAATAAGTCAAGCTTGTTCGAAAATTAGAGTACTGTTTACTTTTTTCTTGTCCTTTGGTGATTTTGTCTACTCAGAATTCTTTGTGGATGTGCAAACAACCAACAAACAATTATTGTCTGGGTGTTATGAGGCATTTGCAATATAATGTTTGTTCGAAAAAAACAGATCAGTGGCAGAACAGTTATTAGATTTTGCATAACCATGATAAGCCCACATCTTCCTTGTAAGCAATTGTTTACTAAAACTCAACAAATGTCATCGACTAAGCAACCTATTTACTAAGTATGGCACCAGGTAGCTCTTTTATGTTCCACAAACTCAAATTACGACTTCGTGGAAGATATTTTAAGTTCACTTAAGCAACAAAACAAAATTTGCAGAATCAGTTAAAAGTCATATCGGATAGTGACGGTAAGAAGTGTTTTAACGTCTGAAATAAATTGGAATTGTTAAGCCAATACTTTATGTTTTAATGAATAATTTCCGGAATTTATTTGATACTATGTATAGCTCTACAATGTATAGACAAATAGTGCAATTGCGCATAGCAAAAACATATGTTATTACCATCAGTACATTGAACTGCAATAAAGAAAAAATAATTACACAAAATGACGCAGATAGAGACGCAAAGGAAACGTATTTTTTTAACATAAGCATAACATTGTTCATTTTCAAGATTATTTTTTTTGTAATTACAGTTAAATGAAGTAACAATAGTGCACTTTTAAATTAATGGTGGAAAATAACGTCAGTCAAGTATCCCCCTTCTTCGCTGGCACACATCTGCAATCTCTCTTGAAAGTTGTGCATCACTATCAAAACCATTTCTTCTGGTACTCTTCCGATTTCTTGATGAATAGCAACTTTCAGTTCCTGTATTTTTAAGCTTTAAAGCAACAAAAATATGATCAACTAATTCATCAAATATTAGGGAATACTGTTCATGTTTTAATATATCGCAAAATTATTTGTTGTCACCTTTAAAATTAAAACTAAAAATGTATGGTATGGTTGGTGGGATATTACGATTTAATCTAAGAAAACTGTCATGTACAGGGTGGTCCAAAGAGTTGTTAATGTTTGGTTGCGGTATTATCTTTCAAACAAGGAGGCACTGCATGATAACAGCAAGATGGTGGAAAATGGACCAACCTGTTGCTTCGAGTTCTCGCGAGTCTTCAGGTAAGTCTTCTTAAATAAATTTTTAACTATTATTTATTAGCTTTTGATGGATAATTAATTGAATAAATAAGATATAAATATCAGATTAAATGATCAAACTATTTAATCTTTATGTTAGAAAATTCATTTGTTGATAAAATATGTACACATATGTGTACGTTTGGAGCTGAGCCTCTTATCACTCTTATCAGTTATCCACAAATGTGTACGTTAGGTTACAAAATGACATCTTCTATTTTTTTAATGATTTTAATTTTTCAATTTTAGGACCTTATTCAAGCTAAATGATGAAACTGATGTTAACGAAATCTGCTCTATTTTGAATGAGAGTGACATCGATGTTAGAGCGATGATTCTAATGAAGACTACATCCCCGATCCTCAAGAAATTCCTTCAAACATTGATGATGAATGCAATTATTCCGAAGGGATTGATGAAGTACTTAGTTTGATAGAAAGTGAACCAGATGAAGCTTCTGTTACAACTTCATATGCTTCACCACGTAGTGATGAAATGTTTGTTGAATTAACAAACTCAGTTATACAACCCCCAAAAAGGGAGGGATAGGAGGGATAGGAGATCTCACAGAGAGAGAGAGCTCAGCGCGGAAGACGTAAGTCAAATACAGAGCGGAAAATTTCGTCAGATTGAAATTCAATTCAGAACAAATTCTAAAGAACTAGGTGCACTTTTTTCTAACGTTAAGTAGACCTCAGTGGAACCTGTTTTCATGGAAAAGTCACCAATTAAATACTTTTGCGAAAATTTTTCTGATATTTTTTATTTTTTTACATGTACTATCATCAGACAAAAAATGCAGCCATTAAAACTTCAACTCAAAAAATTAAGAAGTTTGATATAACATTTCTCACGAGTATAAAGAAATATCCAAATATCAGGATGTACTGGGAGGATGATTTTAAAGTTTCACTTATTTCGACAGCCATGACCAGAGGCCGTTTTTTTTTGCATTCGCAATGCCGTACATGTGGTCAACAACTTGGCAGTGATCAATGAAGAAAAACAAAATGATTTTTTATGGAAAATCAGGGCGGTAATATCAAATTTTAGGGAAAAAGTTCTTTCTCTGCAAAGATCTCAACATGTACGCATTGACGAACAAATTATACTGTTTAAAGGGCAAGTCGTTGTAAGTCAATTTGTTCCTCGAAAGCCTTATCCTACTGGACTGAAGGTGTATGTGTTGTGCTCGCCCAATGGTCTAATTCTATATAACCCAACGGTATCAAGGAAAAAATACACCCAAGAAATAGACGGAAGATTCACGTTAGGCAATGGAGGAAGGGCAGTTATGCAGTTGGTTGGAACGAACGTTTATTTTGATAGATATTTTACCGGCACTGTTCTTCATGAAATGTTATTAGAAAAGGGTATTTCTGGAACCGGGACTATTATGTCTAACAGATTTCTAGACGTTGGATTTAAAACCGACAACAATACATTGAAAGGTCAGAGAGGGTCTTATGAGACTCGAGTAAGGCTTGACAAAAAAATTGGTTTAATCAAGTAGTAGGACAACAAGGCTGTGACCATGTCTTCATCCAAACACATGGTTCATCCCTTAAAAACTGCAACAAGATATTCTAAGACTCCATTAATACTATGTTTGGCAGTCAGAGAGTACGGACGTGTTTCGGGAGCTCTCTCGATAGGTAGTAGGTCATAGGTAGTAGGGGTAATAGTGGCGTGACGTGACGTCACCAAAAACCGTTAAAAACCGTTAAACGACCGTTTCGTTATGGAAAGTGCCGACGAGGACAATATTAGCGTTATCGTGTTGGAGGACTCTCTGAGCCCCGGAATCGATATGGCTGACCGTATAAATCAACTATTACGCGAAAGAAGCGAAGATAGGGCCCTAATACGGCAGCTCGAGCAAAAGCTGAGCGATGCCGTGGCCAAAATAGTGGCATTAATGGAGGCCTGTGAAAAACGTTCCGATGAGCGTATTAAAGGGCATCTCAAGGCCGCTAACCAGGACGAAGAAATCGAGGAAGCCTCCATGGATGAAGAATAGGCTGCCTCCAAGACGAGTGAAGAGAAGCAGACGGCTTCAAGAAAGAAGAATAAGAAGTCGAAGTCGCGACGCCGTAAAACCCTTGCGCGCGCGAATGAGGGCGGTTCCACCCGCGATTCGGAAATGTGCGACGGAGGCCATTCATCGGCCTCCGAGTCTGAGTTTCAGACGATTGCGTCTAAACACTCCGCCGCCCGTTGACGATGAGAACTTTCCAGTTCTCTCTGACAAACGGGCGGTGGTTCCCCCGTCTCTTTCTCAGGGAGCCTCGACATCATCCGTCCAGGCTCCCCAGACAGCCCAACCCAAGGCCAACCAGAAACCGACAAATTCTGCCGGTAAATCTGGTTTTTCGGCCAAAGACAAAAAGGCTCTTGATATCGTACTTCACGATAAATCGGCCTATCTCGAAGTAGTCCGCATCTTAAAATCCCGTAATATCGATTTCGGTCATACGACCACCAAACCAGAAGGGATAATGTTTCATCCCAAATCTCCTGATGCGTTTCGAGCGATTACAAAATTGCTCGATGAACGCAAGTACCCCTTTCATACTTCTAATATTTTCAACCTTACATATTTCAATTTTTTTTCAATTTCATAAACTAATATTTTCAACCTTAAATATTTCCTTCACCAAAATACAAAGGTGAAATACCAAAAATCTAGTGGCGAAGTTGGGCAGTGCTTCAACTGCCAACTTTATGGCCACACTGCACGAAAGTGCAGAGCACCTCCCAGGTGCATGCAGTGTGGCAGGCTCATGCAGCTAAAGACTGCAAAAAGCCCCGCACTACCCCGGGCTTTTGCTGTAATTGTGGCGGTGATCACACTGCCAATTACAAAAAATGCCCAAAACGCCCCATTAGAGGTGTTGTGAAGACTTCTTAGTCACAACACCCACAAAAGGCTAATCCTCAGCCAAAAAATTCAAAATCCGCGAAAACCACCCCAACCCCCACATCCACCTTCGTGTGGGGGTCTCAGCGCAATCAGCGCAGTGCTCCGGCACAAATTGACCCGGCCCAATTTGACCCGAAAACTGTCTGTTCACAGCTGATGGGTCAAATGGTCTCGAATTTCATGGGTCTATTCCAAGCCCAATTCTCACAATATTTCCAAAATTTCAATGGCTGTTAAACCAGTTTCCCTTAAAATAATCTCCTGGAATGCTAACTCAGTGCGTGACAAGAAGGAGGAACTTGTTCACGTACTGACAGAGCATAACATCGACGTCGCCCTTATACAGGAGACTTTCTTAAAACCCTCCATCCGATTCAGCTTTCCGAATTACCACGTAATTCGGGACGATAGAATCAACGGCCGTGGTGGCGGCACGTTGATTCTTATCAAAAGCAATCTCCGGCATACAAAACTTCTTAAACCAGATCTTGCCAATCTGGAAATAACTTCCATTTCTGTCGAGCTAGCAGACCGACCTTTAATCCTCCATTCCGTGTATCAGCTAGGCAACGTACCTCCGTTGCGGGCTGATTACACTGCCCTGTTTCGAAGTGACGCCGCCACTATTGCTGGCGGCGACTTCAATGCCCATAACACGCTCTGGGGTTGTCGCAACACGAATTCTCGTGGCGCGACCCTCGGACGGTTATGTTTCTCGCTCGGGTGTATCGTCAATTATCCTGACGAACCCACCCATTATGACTATTCTTTTCGAACTGGGAGAAGCCCGACTCTTAAGTGCGCCGTTCAAGCCGTCACATTTCGTGACGGATTGGAGGGTTTTCCAATCCGCACTTCATTCTACAAATCCAATACCCCGGGTTGCTGACCCGGAGCAGCTCGATCTTGCTGTCGGTAAACTGACAGAGGATATCCTGAAGGCTTTTAGCATAGCCACGAAGCCTCGACCGTCTGATCAGCAGCGGCTAACTTCCGATCTCCCGACTGACCTGAAAAATCTTCTCCGGGCGAAAAATCGCCTGGTGAAGAAGGCCAGGGCTACCCCCTCTCGAGAGGATAGAAGTCGGGCAAATCGAGCGATCAGAGAAGCCAAAGAGAAGATGAAGTCATACAGAAACGAGAAGTGGGATAACCTGCTTCTCTCTGTTGACACATCGAATCTGAGGCAGATCTGGCGTCTGACAAGATCGTTGACGGGGAAATCCCGCAGGGACATTCCGCCGTTAAGGTCGGATGATGGCAATCATGCCGTCTCCGATTCGGAGAAGGCCGAGCTGCTGGTGGAGTCTTTTAGACTCCAAATGACGAGTCCGAGGCTCAGGAGGATCGAGATTGGGCGGTCTCCGATGTTATTCAAACACGGATGACCGAAAGCCCACGTTTCGACTTCCTGAGAGACTACCTCGTATCTCCAAAGTCAGTCACCGCTATTATTCGAAGTTTTTCACCCCGTAAAGCCTCCGGAAGCGATGGCATCACAGTATGCCTGCTCCGAAAATTGGCAAGTAAGCAAATCGCAGAAATCACAAATATTGTGAACTCCATTCTGCGATTGTAATACTTCTCCAAATCATGGAAACACGCTTTTATAGCTGTGATTCCCAAGAAGCCGAACTCCAGTTCGGCTTCGGATTATAGACCCATCAGTCTCATAAATACCCTTTCAAAAATAGCCGAAAAAGTCATTCTCTCTGCAGTGAATGACTTTACCGACAGCAATGGTATCATACCAAACGAGCAGTTTGGGTTCAGACGAGGACATTCGTCCTTGCAACAGACAGCCAGATTAGCTGGCGAAATCAATCAGGCTTTCAGGTCGGGCAAGCGTCTCAGCGCTGTCTTTTTAGACCTTTCCAAAGCCTTCGATAAAGTATGGCACGAGGGACTTATTTTTAAGTTACTCGAATTAGGTTTCCTGGGGGACCTAACCATACTAATAAATTCTTTCCTGAAAGGTAGATCCTTTCAAGTTAAAATTAAATTAACCCTCTCCACGAGCAAACCTATTGAGTCGGGAGTCCCGCAAGGTTCCCCCCTGTCACCGGCCTTGTTTAACATCTACTTGGCCAAATTCCCTCATTTACGTGACGTCAGTGTTTCATTCTTTGCGGATGACACTGCTTTCTTTTCAACGTCACGTTCCACCTCGATTATTCATAACCGACTGCAGCGGCAGCTTAACGCTGCCGTTGCCTGGCTTAAATTCTGGCGCCTGCAGGTCAATCCTAAAAAGACCCAGGCGATCATTTTCTCCAGAAATCGCTTTCCAAGCGAAGCCAGATTGCTGGTTGACAAAGTGCCAATCCCGTGGCTGCAAAAAGCCACGTATCTAGGTCTCCATTTCGACCGCTCTCTCAAATGGTCTAGTCAAATCCAGCTTACAATTAGCAAGGGGCACGGAATCCTCAAACTCCTGTGCCCCTTGATCTGTCGTTCTAGTAAACTTTCCCCGAAAGTTAAAATTCTTTTTTATAAAGTTATGATAAGATCCGTATATTTATACGGTCTTATTACCTATTATCGTTTTTTGGCACCTACGGCGGCTAAAAAACTTCAAAGATTCCAGAACAAAATCTTGCGTATGGCACTAAACGCACCTTGGTATGTTCAGAATAACCAGATCATGAGAGAGACCGGTGTTCCCCCGGTCTCTGAATTCTATTCCCAAATCTACGCTAAATTCGTCCAAGCGGCGAAATTTTGCGAAAATCCGCTAGTCCGGTCTATACCGGACAATTTACCCGGATTTCCCGGGTAATCTAGCGCAATGTCCCAAAATCCCATACGGGCCGCAAGCATAACGGCATCGAATATTCGATACCCGGCTTGCATAAGACCGCTTCGACGACTTATAATCCCGTCCGTGGTTTGGCAGTCGAAAGATCACTCTTGATCGATCGGCTGTTCAGACGGAATACCTGTCATTCTCTGACGGGGAAAAAGCAAAATCTTTCATTTTCTTTTTTCTTTCGTATTAATATCTGAAGTTCGCCAGGACTTCATCTAAAAACACAATTATTTCTTCTCTTACTATCTATGCCAACTTGCTAGGCAACCTCCTGGGTCAAATAGAGACCCCCTTAAAATTAGTGCCCATATAGGGTCAAAGCCGACTAGAAACGGGTAGGAGCCTGCGGGCTAACCCAAAAACCTGGCCAAATAAGTCGAAGTCGATTCTAAGACTCAAAAGGGTTACATTTTTATTCCCCAACCAGACATTGCTACAATGAATCTAGTTACAATGAAAATATGGGAGTGGTCGATCTCAATAATCGAATGATTTCATTGTACCGATCATACCACAAGACAAAAAAATGGACTGTATGGTGTATAGAACACTTCATGGATATGGCTGTGGCCAACGCGAATCATCATCTAGAAAGAAAAAAAAATTAGATTCATGGGCTTCATAGCTTTAAAGTTATAGTTGTCCAAGCTCTGATTATTGACAATAATTCTCAAAGAAAAAGGCAATATGTGGACGATGAAGAGACTCACATGCCAAAAAAAAGATGTGTTGGCCGTCCGGGGTCCGTTGCAGTTCCCCATAAAGAAATTTGACAGATCGGCACGCATTTACCAGAGGCCATAAATCTCCAAGACGCTAAAAGATGCAGGAATACAAAATGCACAGGAAGAACGCGAATAAGATGTACAATTTGCAATGTATTTTTGTGTATTATAAAAGAAATAAACTGTTTTTTAAACATTCACAAATAGATAAGTTTTATTTGTTTTTATTAATTTTATTCAAATAACTTTAAAAATACCTGAATAGAATTTCCAGCAAATATAAGTTTTTAATACTTTTTATTATTTTATTAGAGAACACAACCTCTTGGGCGAATTGTACACAAATGTGAACATTGGGATCGCAATTACTTTATAAAATACAAACCTAACTAGCACATGTGTGGACAAATTATATTTTCGAATGTTGAGTTTCGAAAAAAAAAAACAAAGGTACAATTAGTTTCGATTGGCTTTTATAAGCCTGCGTAATACAATTTATTAAAAAAAAACCACCCAGTGTACACATTTGAACAATAAAAGGTATACTTTTCATGTTGCTAAGCTAAGCAGTATTCTGGTTGTTCTGTTAAAGGTTCTTTCTGTTACTTTATGTCGTGTCAGGCAATTATTTCAAAAGCGATGAGTTATTGATATGAAAAAAAGAGGTTTAAGTTTTCATTAAATAGCGGGACGAAGGAACATTTCTGTTTCTACCGTTACCAGGACTTGGATAGGATAAGCTTAGGACTTGGATAGGATAAGCTTAGGACTTGGATATAGGACTTGGATAGGATAAATTTTTCCTATCTTAGCCTCCATTTACGGATTAGTGGATTAGTAACCAATATTAACTTACACTCTATAATAAAAGGTAAATCAATACAAACTGTATAAATATCAAAGTATCAGATCAGTGTGAAATTCATTGTTAAATATGTGGACCAATATTTTTCTTAATCAACTGAGTTAATTTTTAAAAAATTACACAATACAATAATGTTAATATTTTAAGCTTTAAAGCAACAAGAGTATGATCAAATGATTAAGCTAATATTAGAGGATTCTGTTCATATTTTAATATTTCGCAAAATTATTTGTTGCCACTTTTTAGCTTAAACAAAAAATGCATGGCATGGTTGGTGGGATGATACGGCTCAATCTAAGAAAGCTATCATGTCCAGAGTTGTCCAAAGAGTTGGTAATGCTTAGTTGTGCTGTAGAAAATTTGGTAGGAGGGATAAAAAGGTGGGGTCGATTTTAAACGATAGTTCGGGCTCAGAGGAATTTAGTCACCATGCAGCGCTACTCGGAGCGCTGGTTTTGTATGCACGAGTATTACCGCAACAACAATTACGCCACTATTGTGCGCCGTAGATTCCAACAACATTTTAATTTGCATGATGTTCAGCAATGTCCAAGCGTTCCGTTGATTAAGCAATTGGTTCGTAAGTTTGAGAAAACTTGTTCAACGCTAAAAACATGCATCCCGTTAAAGGTCTGCGAGAACCGATAAATACATTGACAAAGTGAGAGCGTCCGTGCACCAACAACAAAATTTATTGACTCGAAACCGCACAGCTACTTTAAATGTGACGAGATCGTCAAAGCTTCGTATCCCTTACAAAGATTTACGCATGCACCCGTACAAGATTCAGTTAGTACACGAATTGACCCTGCTGATAGACTTTTCTCCGCTAATGAAATGATGGACCGATTTCCAACAGTCGACATCTTATTCTTCGATCAGACTCATTTCCACCTTAATGGCCATGTGAATAATCAAAAGTTTTGCTACTCATAGACTGACTCCCACCAAGGCCGCGCAGTAACGGTAAATTCTCAACGTTATGTCACTATACTTCAAACTTTTTTCAAAAATTTTAAGGGTGCACTCAAGATACTTGGTTCCAACCTAACGGAACCACCCTTCAGGCGCTTTTCCGAGAAAGCTGATTGCTGGAAGTGGAAATATTCACTCCCGCCCCCCCCCCCCCCAAGCTTAACTTGACTCTCTGAGATTTTTTTATGCCACCCCAACCACCTTGGAAGATCTAAAGAAGAATATTCGGCAAGAAATCGAAGCTAGAACTTCAGACACTTGCCGCCGCTTTATGGCAAATTTTAGAGGTCGGTTTCAGGAGTGCCACTACAGAAATAGATCACATTTGAACAATATAATTTTCAGAAAGTGAACTTCGTAGTTTGGAGACCTTTGCCTAAAACTATTTGAAATCTTGGACCCTTGACAAAACACTATTTCCATTGGCTTGTTGAAGTCTTGCAAGAGTTTCCATTGAACGGTGCCCAATCCCTGTAGTAAAACTTGAAACTGTTGTTCTAAATTGTTGTCACTAAGTGACTCCATGAAGTCGAAACTCGCACAGAAAACGCATCCAGTTCTCCCACTCCAAAAGGAAAACTAACAGTGTTTCCAGATCGAGCACTACGCAGTGAGTCTCATTGTTGTTCTTCACTATATTATAGATTATAATGACACAGCGACAAGTCGCTGTAAAAAATCTTAAAGACGAAATTGTATATAAAGAACATTCTACTATTCTACTTTTCCGAAAAATGCGATTATACAGAAATTATAAATCGGTTAC
This sequence comes from Cosmopolites sordidus, assembly GCA_031761425.1. Lineage (NCBI taxonomy): Eukaryota > Metazoa > Arthropoda > Insecta > Coleoptera > Curculionidae > Cosmopolites > Cosmopolites sordidus. The sequence goes on along the minus strand of JARFXV010000480.1, from coordinate 1,394,264 downwards.
GATATGTTACCCTCAGTCAAAACGCTTGCTTCAAATGTACACTCTTTTTATTTTGCTCGCTAACAAAACTAAAACAATCAATCCACCCAAAACGTTCGGAATTGGCAAATTGAAATTAAGTATTTTTTCTACACGACAACGTCATATCCTAAACGTTTTCAAACAAAACTTACAGTGAACTGCATTCGCGGATAAAAAATTGTGACCACTTCTTGTATTTGCGGCTGAAAATCTCTTTATTCGCGGATCAAAAACTAATAAGACATATTGTATTTTTAAAATAATATATATTTATTTCTCAGTTACCTTTCAAAACAAACAAATATCAATATATTTATAAACAAACAAGTTTTATTGCCCCTTGGCGGAAAGTTCTTTGACAAATAAGTCGGCGCCACCGTACGCGCAGCCGGGTTTCGCGTGACGCTATGGTTTTTGATGAAAGCCACCTTCGCACGATCGATGCCAAATCTTTTGTAGTAGTGCTTCAACTTGTCATTCGTCGCAATAATTTCGAGTGAATAGCATGTATCTTCTGCTTTGTTCGCGATTTATAATGTCGAGTAAAAGCAAAAGAAAACTAATTCGCTCACGGAAAAAAAGTCGTGTTGCCGCTTAAGGTAAAAATAGAAATGTTTGACCGTTTACGCCTCGTTTGCATCCATTTCACGTTTTTTTTTTAATGTCAATGAATCAACTCTAGGATCCATCAAGAAATCAGAAGACAAAATGAGGAATTTTACAGCTTCAACCTCACTATCAGCAAAAATTGTTCGAAATTCAGCAATTGAAAAAATGGAAGCTGCATTAAATTATGCTATAAACTGTGAGAAAGCTAAGCTTCTTTACGCACATTTTAAAGATCCTGGTGATGGACATACGAATTTAGGATTTCAAGCATCGGAAGGCTGGTTCGATAAGTTCAAAGTGCGACAATCACTGCATAACATGAAAATTGTTGGAGAAACAGCATCTGCAAACATTTCAGCAGAAGCAACATGTCTAGAATATTTTTCAATGATAATTGCTGATGGTGGATACAAACCTGAACAAATGTTTTAATGCAGACGAAACTGCTCTGTTATGAAAAAGAATGCCAAACCAAACTGTTATATCCAAAAGTGAAAATTTAGCTGATTTTAAGGCAGCAAAAGATAGAGTTCAATGCTGCTCTGTTTTAATACATCTGGAGATTGTTTAATTAAGCCACTCATGCTTTACCAATCGCTAAATACTCATACTTTGAAAAATGAAAACAAGCACAACCTACCAGTGTTTTGGCGTTTAAACAAAAAAACGTGGGTTATAAGTATCATTATCGATGACTGGTTCCGGGATTGTTTTTGTGTTCCTGAAGTTGAAACTTATTTAAAGAAAAATAATTTCGATTTCAAGGCAGTTCTTGCCAATGTTCTAGGTTACTCTCATAGCTTTATTATTATATAGCTTTATTATTATATAAAATCTCATTATATATATATATATATATATATATATATATATATATATATATATATATATATATAATACACCATGAATGTGATCCTCATATGAACGTTATGCAATGCTAGAAAAATGTTGACAATGCAAAATGCATTATTAACATAAAATAATCATTGCAAGAACTGAAACCATAATCATGCCGGAAAAAGCTGTGACCTTATCTAACTGTCGATAATTTAATCGTGCAAATTCAAACATTAACTGAAAACATTCCTCAAGTTGCGAATGACATAGGACGAGATGGTTTCGAACAGATATAATCAAGTGATGTTAAAGAATTGCTTAAATCGTAAGATGAAGATTTGACTGAAACCGACTTGGATGAAATGTTTAATCCCCATTTCATTAAAGAGGAAGCCCTCATCGAGCACAGAAAAGGTGACAATAAACTTAAAGAACCTTAGTGAAGGTTTACGAATGGCAAATGAGCCTTGTGATTTCGTAAAAAATGATCCGTCGATAGAAAGAAGTAGGCAAATTGTTAATGCCGAAAATCAATCTAAATTGAAAGATCATTTAAAATCGGAAAACAAGAAAAAATTACCAAATTCTTTAAAAAATTTCCTAAGCCTGATAATAATTATTAATGTTAAAAAATCTCTTATTAAATTGCTTTTATTATATATTTTTTCTTTTTATTTTGTAACCTTATACACAACAACATATATACAACGAACATATTTACGGAACGAATTCTATCGAATAAGGAGCTTTGACTGTATTTAATTTAATTTCTTGTTCATTTTAATTTCAATGTTTAATCATACATTTCTAATAGACGAAATACCGAACACATTAAAAGATATAATTAATGCAAGTTGCTTAAAACAATCAGTCCCAATACTTTTGATTTTCTCTGTTAACTTACGTGAAAAATACAACACTAAAACAATAGACTAATATGTTACCAGACAGTAGGTAGCCCACATATCAACTCAATTTATAACTCTGCATAAAATAATTTATTTATAAAAATTCATATCTTATCTTAGTTGCAGTCATACCTTTTTTGCGATAACTTTTAATGAGCGATAAATGTTTAAACAACAAAAGCTCAGTGAATGGAACTGAAAACTGTAATCAATAGCGACTTTAATGAAAAATAAACTTGTGATAGTTGCATGTTTCTTTTTAGTAAAACACAAGCTTTTAAACCCAAGGATTTTTTTAAAGAATTTCTTTGATACAAAATGTGATCCGTTACCATGGTATGTGGAACAAAATATCATTCAAATGTCTACCACGACTTCGAGTACTTCAATTCGTATTTCGAATATATTAGCAATAACATTTTGACATGCTGCTGAAGTTTTTTACAAATTGCAACTTGGATGTTGCTCTTTTGGTATGTTCACACTTTTCCGTTCAACATGCGTTTTCTACTGACGCTCTGCATGCGTTAGCACATACCTTCCAACGCAGAGTAGAAGTATGCCTCCTTCTTGTCCACATGTTTGCGTCAGTTGCATTCGACATTTCTGGCAATTCAATATAGACGATTTTTTAAAAATGATAAAATTATTTTATTTTGTAAGTACCTACTATTAACTATGTAATTTCAGTTTCATGAATATATCTGATATTGTCATGCTCAGTGAATGGAACTGAAAACTGTAATCAATAGCGACTTTAATGAAAAATAAACTTGTGATAGTTGCATGTTTCTTTTTAGTAAAACACAAGCTTTTAAACCCAAGGATTTTTTTTAAAGAATTTTTTTGATACAAAATGTGATCCGTTACCATGGTATGTGGAACAAAATATCATTCAAATGTCTACCACGACTTCGAGTACTTCAATTCGTATTTCGAATATATTAGCAATAACATTTTGACATGCTGCTGAAGTTTTTTACAAATTGCAACTTGGATGTTGCTCTTTTGGTATGTTCACACTTTTCCGTTCAACATGCGTTTTCTACTGACGCTCTGCATGCGTTAGCACATACCTTCCAACGCAGAGTAGAAGTATGCCTCCTTCTTGTCCACATGTTTGCGTCAGTTGCATTCGACATTTCTGGCAATTCAATATAGACGATTTTTTAAAAATGATAAAATTATTTTATTTTGTAAGTACCTACTATTAACTATGTAATTTCAGTTTCATGAATATATCTGATATTGTCATGCTCAGTGAATGGAACTGAAAACTGTAATCAATAGCGACTTTAATGAAAAATAAACTTGTGATAGTTGCATGTTTCTTTTTAGTAAAACACAAGCTTTTAAACCCAAGGATTTTTTTTAAAGAATTTTTTTGATACAAAATGTGATCCGTTACCATGGTATGTGGAACAAAATATCATTCAAATGTCTACCACGACTTCGAGTACATCAATTCGTATTTCGAATATATTAGCAATAATATTTTGACATGCTGCTGAAGTTTTTTACAAATTGCAACTTGGATGTTGCTCTTTTGGTATGTTCACACTTTTCCGTTCAACATGCGTTTTCTACTGACGCTCTGCATGCGTTAGCCACATGTTTGCGTCAGTTGTCACACATGTTTGCGTCAGTTGCATTCGACATTTCTGGCAATTCAATATAGACGATTTTTTAAAAATGATAAAATTATTTTATTTTGTGTTAGTACCTACTATTAACTATGTAATTTCAGTTTCATGAATATATCTGATATTGTCATGTTAGCCGGTATGAGTGCTGCTCTGCTGGTATTAATAAGAGCAGGGAAAAGAATGGAAAAATACAGAAAATCTGTATGGACAAAGGAATATTAGAATAATTACTTCAATTTACTACAGGAAAATATATACTAAAAAATATTCCTTATACAATCAATTTATAATTGGGTTTTTGAATAAAAAATAATTATCGATTTTTTTACTTTATTTTAAAACTTTATCATAAATAATATTAATTCTGTTCTGTTCACCAGTGGTGCGGCTGATATTTAAATTCTGGAACTAACCCCTCCAGTCTTAACCTCTGAACCGTCATGGTTCAAACCTTTAATTCAAAGTACAAGATGAAGCGTTCTAGTAATTACAAAATTACCCCAGGAGGTAGACAATCCTCTGCCAGCTTTGCTGGTACAACCGGACTTTCGGATTCTGGGGCGTCCGGGCTTAAACGCAAAATCTTTCAGAGGGAGTCGGAGACCTCTGGCCAACGTCTGAAACCGAAAATAAAAACTTTCTTTGGAACGGTAAATATCAATTCTCTCCTGCGTCCAGGAAAACTACACGAATTGGGGCGAACATTAAATCAGCAAAAAATCCAAATTTTAGCTTTGGAATTCGGCAACTACAGACTTTTTAAAAGTAAAACGGACAAAAGAATACTCAAAAATACACCACATCTCGGTGTTGCTTTCGCTGTCTCAAGAAACATTCTTGGTTCTATAACAAATGTCCAGCCAGTAAATAATCGACTTATGACACTATCCCTCAAGTGTGCTAACAAAAACTATACATTAATCAATGCACACCTCCCAATTAACGAAGAAAATAAATCTAATCCTGAAAAAGTAAATAAGTCCTGGGAAATTCTGGAAAAGACTATCTCTAAAATTCCCTCTAACCATGTAAAAATCCTATTGGGTGATTTCAACGCCCAACTAGGGAAAGAAAAAAAAATACATGAAAACAGTCGGCAGTTTTCTCGCTCATAAATGGACTAACCATAATGGTAGAAGATTGGTTGAACTATGTTCGCAGTTTAATCTAAAAATAATGTCAACCCATTTTAAGAAGAAAAGAACTAAACAAAAGACATGGAGGTGCCCAAACACGTACATGGGTGACTTTCAAATTGACCATGTTGCCATTTCGTACCCCAATTATAAAGAGATCTTGAATGTTCAAGTCAGGAAAGGAGCAAATATAGACACGGATCACTACTTGACTAGAATCAAATTTAGCTTAAAACCTCGAAACCGTATACAAAAGAGACTACTAATCCCAAAGTTTGACCCTACGAAAATAAAACCACCCCTAACAGAAGAGCTTGATAAACAACCTGCACAGAACTGGCAGGAATTAAAACAAAAAATTATTAAAACAGCTTTAAAGTTGGTCCCTTTACAAAAACGTAGAAAACATCCGTGGTGGGATGAAGTTTGCGAGCAAGCAGTATTAAGCCGAAGTAAAGCATTCAAAGATTGGAACAGTCAAAAAACAGCAATAAACTATAATATCTTTTTGGAAGTAAGAAAAGAAACATCGAAGCTAATTAGACAAACTAAAAGAAAATATGAAAACAATCAACCTAATGAAATAGAAAAAGATTTCCAAAGAAATAACACCCGAAACTTTTACAAAACATTTAAAACTAAATTAACAGGCTATCAACCGCAGAGCCTATGCTTTCAAAAGGAAAACGGACAACTAGCTCTAAATAACCAAGACAATTGCAAAGAACTTGCGAAATATTTTGAACAAATACTAAACTGTCCTGAGCCCTTAAACACATTACCAACACTAAACCCTAAACAAACAAACCCAGATTCATTACCACCGAATGAAGAGGAAATACTTAGGCAAATCAAGCGGCTTAAAAATAACAAAGCTTCTGGTGAAGATGGAATCACTGCTGAACTTTTGAAATCCGCTGGTCCAGGTACAATCAAGGAAATAACCAAGATTCTACAAGAAGTTTGGCGAACCGAACGGATTCCGGAAGACTGGAAAGATGCTCTAATCCATCCACTACATAAGAAAGGAGATAGAACGGATATAAACAACTATAGAGGAATATCTCTTCTCCCAGTTTGTTACAAGATTCTATCTCAATGTCTACTAGACAGAGCACAGGGACAGTTAGAACCGAACATTGGTGAATATCAGGCAGGTTTTCGACCGGGCAGATCCTGCCCTGAACAGATTCTGAATCTAAAGTTGATCGTAAGACATCAAAAACTGTACAATAAAAATCTCGTCTGTACATTTGTGGATTTCAAAAAAGCATATGATTCTATAGACCGCGAATCTTTATTCCGAATCTTGAAAGAACAAGGACTAGATCTGAAAACGCTGGCAATTATTAAAGCAACATTAACTAACACAAGGTCAAAAGTTAAATTCATGGGTGACATCTCAGAGCCCTTCGAAATTAAAACTGGAGTGAGACAAGGGGATGGACTCTCGCCACTCTTATTTAACTGTGTTCTAGAAAAAGTAATACAGGAGTGGCGTGAAAAAAAGTCGGCCCTGAATATTGACCAGCCCATTAAACTGGGGAGAACCAACATCAAAATTGATTGTCTGGCGTTTGCTGATGATCTAGCAATTTTGGCTCAAGATGTATTAACGGCACAGAAACAGATTGAAATCCTAAAAGAAATAGCAGAAAAGGGAGGACTCCAAATTTCCTTTGAAAAGACACAATACATGACCTGCAACAGACTAACAACACCATTTCTAAAAACAAAATATGGTAACATCAGACGAGTCTCTCAATTCAAATATTTGGGTGAAATAATCATGGAAAATGGGTTGGAAAAAGCGGCCAATAAGGGTAGATGTCAAAAAATGGAAACGGCATTGAGACTTACACAAAATATTTACAACAAAAAATGCCTATTTAAAAACACAAACCTGAGACATTACAACACGGTTATTAAGCCAGAATGTCTATATGCTGCAGAAACGCTCATTTTGAATAGAAAGAGGGACATCGAGGACATTGAAAAGAAGAAAAGAAAAATCATAAGAAAAATCCTAGGCCCCAAAGAAATAAATAGCGCAACATACCGACTTCGAGAAAACCAAGAAATCAAACAATACACAGATATACATAGCGATATGAGAAAAAGAAGACTTAAGTTTTACGGACACATCAAACGGATGAATCCGAGTAGGCTAACTAGACAAATAGTCGAATTTTATGAAAATAGGAGTAGAGCTAAAGTAGAAATAATTAAATGGATTGCGGCAATTAAAGAGGACCTAAGATCAGCAAATATTACACAAAGTGAAATTCAGGATAGAGGTTGTTTCAGACACAAGGTTAACGTTTGGAAGGTTGGCCAGAGAGAAAAATGTAGGAAGACTGGAACAACTTGGTCTGACGAAAGGAAAAAAGCTCATAGCGAAAGAATGAAATTAGTATGGGCTCAAAGGAAGGCTAACAACAACAAACGCCTCTAATTGTACTTCGCGTGGTCCACCAGGGCCCATACGTGAATAATAATAATAATATTAATAATCGATGCGAAAAACTTGTTACAATTCATTATAAATTAATTAAAATGTACAACATTTTAAAAAAATCACGTAACTACGAACGCGTCGCGATTGGCTGCTATGTTTGTGACGTCAGAATACTAAAGTGTTTTCACGTCAGTACTGTCAACGGCTTCTATTCGTATATATACTGTCAAAATTATTGTTGGTTAAGTGTAAAATAAAATATTGTTGATTACTAAGTTAGTTCAGTAATGTGTGTAGGCAAAGGGTTCATACAGGCTAATTCTGATAATATACCTGCTGTGGATATTTTTATGGTCACAGATTTTCTGAAAAATGACATTCGGTTCAATTCAGCTTAAGTTCGAGGTGCTAAAGCATCGATGTAAGTTTTTTAAAAAATAATAATAATGTAAATGTATATAAGAAACAAAATATTTCTATTAAATATAATTAAACTATTTGTAGGGTGTCATGACAAAGTTGCGGTGACAAGGCTATAGGCTTTGTTCAACTTAAACGCAAAAATTGTATTTGCATGGTAAAAGGACGTGAATGTCCAGAACATAAAGTTCGGAGTAAAGCTTATACAGTTACTTGATTATTAATGAAAAATTAAGAAAAGTCCAAGACACTCATGTGTCTTGGACAGCTTCACGTGTTGTGCAGCTTCAGCAGGTAATAAATACACAAACAAAAAAATTATATTATGTTAGAAATAAGAATATTTTGTATATATTTGATGACAGGTGGTTGTAAAAATGCATTAGCACTACTCATGTGGATACATCGGGGAAGTGAAGATCCAACACCCACTGAAGAAAAAGGTTAAATATTGCGTAGTCAAAAGATATTTTCTAGTTTTGTAATTATTTTTTGAGCAAAAGAACAATATAAATCATAATTAGAAAAACAAAACACATACATACTGTTTAAATCACTATGTTATATCACTTGTTAAATATACATAAAACTTCCCGCAATTAGGGTAATATGGATAATATATTACAATAGATTGATTATAATATGTAAACTACATTAATAATACTGGGGAACAATTTGAAAAATAATTTCTGTTGAGTTCGATATTTAAACTGCTTTATACGTAAATTGACATGATAATTCCAAAACTTTATTTTTTTTTTTTTATCACGTCAAGTTTTTTCTCTACAGTTGTTGCACATCCGACTAAGCTTGGCGAATCACAGAAGTCACTACTGCTCTCCTACTGGCGAACCTTCTTCGATCTGGGAGTGCGGGCGTGAGTGAAGTTGCGTCATCCAAAACTGGTTCGGTCAACTGACGCATGAGATGCTAAAGTTCGCGGGTCGTGTGTCGCTCTGATATAGTGAAGTCAATGTATACATACACAACTACAGATTTTCGTTATGTCTGCCTCTGGCAGTTCTCGTCGTAAGTGCTTAAACAGCCCTGATTCATTTTGTTATATATGTGGCAGTTTTACCATCCCCATTCAACGGACTAATATTAGTACATTTGTCAGGCAAGCCTATTTTGCTTATTTTAAAGTGAAAATAGGTGAAAAAGATAAATCATGGGGCCCTCATAAAGTGTGCAACCAGTGTGTAGAAAGTTTACGAATGTGGACGAAGAGAACACGTAATAAACTTGTCAATTGAAGGAGACTGCTTTAAGTATATCATTTCGTCATTCCCTAGCCTGTCATATGAAAAAATAAAGGCTGGTATGCTTGATGGTCCACAGATTCGGCAACTCGTTAAAGATGAAAATTTCACTGAAACAATGACTTTCACTATTTTAGACTTCTCAGTATTTTTAAAACGATGGCGATTTTTCGCCTTACATGTTTTACAAACCACCACATTAGTCTCTTGATTTAATAATTTTTGCAAATATAAATAAATCTGGCTGTTACTTAACTGTAATGCATGACCAGCTGGAGATTTTCCAAATAAAAGAAGACACCTAAACCATTTTTTTTTAAAGAAAACTTATAGTCGTAGTGTGGGACTCTCCTGTTAAAGTCTACCCACTAGAAAAACACTGTCGGCCTACCATCAGTCGTCAATGCCTATAAATAAATTTCTAACCTATGTTTAAAAATACCCTATCAAATGAATATGTTCAATCAATAAATGAAATGATGATCATACAAATTTCTGTACTCTTCGACCATCTATAAATTAGATTATCCTGTAAAACTTTTATAAGTATAAAACTTTTCATATACGATTACCTTCCAAATCGGTAGTCGAATTTTGTTCTTGTCTAATTCTTTTCTATGCTACAAAATTGACGATCCTATTGGGCTCTTTTTGTGTTGTGTTGCTACATGTAGATTATTTGCGGACACACAGGAATATTCCTTCTGATAAATTTGGCACGTTAATTTGTTATCCCTACATGAATTAAATAATATAAATAAAAGTTATAAAAACGAATGCAAAAAACAAAAGGAACCCTAATCTGATTTAATTCTGTACTTACCTTTGAGCCTCCATATCTTATGTAAAGATATATGAAAATTAAGTTGAAAACAGCACCGAAAGTCTAAATAACAATTAAAAGCAAGTATATTTTCAAATCGATCGCAAACCAACAAAAGCAGCCAAAGATATAATTTAAACCTATAGAACAATGACTAAGATCGATAAATTGTTTTATTTACCCGAAACTCCGATTCTTTCGGAACGTCTGTTCAGAAAGAGGGCGAAAGAAGATTTCGGTATAAGTAACCAAATTGCCCCGAGCCGAACCAATTGGCCTTCGGTACATTTGTGAGGTGACAAATTGTTCCGATTGTTTTCGGGAATTGTCAGCGTGTCATCGGTACTAGGTTTAAAAATTTTAATTATAAGGAAAAGAATAAAAACAAAAATAGTTTTGTTATAAGACTATATATTATCTTTCCATTTAAGACAAAAAAAAATTTCAAAAGCCCAGTTATATTACTTTTAAAATTATATAATTATTTTTTGTTCTTAACTATATAATATAATATATTTATTTAAATTAATAAAATTAAACTACTTTTCTTTAAATTAAATTTGTAAACTTTTGCAAAAACATGCAGATTATATCAAGAAGTTGAAATCGGAAGTAAAGATACCCATCGTGGGAGTCGATGCGCTAGCTCTGCGTCTCTTCGTGCGACATGAGTTTTCATGTGCGTCCTTGCATGCCTCTTGTTCAACAACGCATACGTCTAATCTTTCAACAGATGTCGACAAACATTTTAAGCGAGTTTTCCACTAGAGCAACACAATTCGTGTGATGAGATATGTATAACCAATCGCTAGCAACCGTTGTATGCATACAAAAAAATATTATAATATTTTGGCAAAAAAGAAAAGACGCTTTTGGATGCATTCATATTTTGAAGAAAATATAAACGGTCAATGTTTGTAGCTGCAAAACTCCTAAACCCCGTTAAATTTAAAGCTATCTACAGGAGACTGAGTCCAACAACCTTCTTAGAGTTGCTTAGTTTAGGGGTTCCAAACAAAAAAAGTGAATACTGGATTTAGAAGGCGCATTGGTGTAGAAGAAACACTTCTAATAACGCTAAGGTAAATTTAAAGAATATTTTACATAAACATTTAACTAATAATTATTACTTAGATTTTCTGGGCTACTAAAATGTTGATAGAACTTACTTTTGATAGAACTTACTTTAGCAGACTAGTAGTAGTATATCGTCCAGATACAGGAGTTGGAGGATTTAATATGTGCGATGAGTTTGAAGACGGAGTACGGAGACGGAGTTTTTGCATCCTATATTCGCTTAGTTTTTGTTCATCAGATAGCAAACTCAAAAGGAACATTTTCAGAGAATTTTTTTCTTTGGATTCATTGGTTCTTTTTTCGATATATTTAATAAAAGCCTCATCAGCAGCGTTCGTTTGTTTAGCCCATTTTATGGTTTTTTTGTTTTTCATGTGTTTGTCATGTTTTTCATGTGGTTTCAGATAATCCATGAAGTAATATTATTTCTGCCTTCCGGATCTAGGCGGATTTTTCAGTTTTCTGAAAAACACGGTGCGGATATTTCGCTACTTCTTACAATTGGCGGCTGTAAATAAAAATCTATTCATTTTAAATTAAGTTATTCGTTCAGTTATTAATTTTTAAAAGTTCAATATACTTAAATGTATCTTGTTCTAGGTATCTGGCAACAGGAAGTATTTTCCCAGAATTATCATTATATATTTATGAGAGTGGTCAGCACAATCATTGAAATAATTGCAACTACTATTAAGGCAATTTGGGACTCCAACCAATATATATGAAAATACCGAATGGTTAACTATTTCTAATCGTTTTTATCAATTATGGAATGTCGGAAATTGCTTAGGTGCCTTAGATGGTTAATTAGACATTAGAATTCAAAAACTCTCAAAACCATGTTCATCATATTTCAATTATAAAGGTTACCATTCTGTCGTATTAATGGCTTGCTCTGATGCAGATTGTTTTACAATGATTGAAATTGGAATCTAGAGAAGAAATAGTGATGGGAGTATCTTTAGAATGTCCAAAATGGGACGATGGATAAAACAGGCTAATCTGCAGTTTTCAGCCCCCAGACAGTTTCCACAAGATACAAATGGAATTAAATTTCCATTCTACTTTATCGGTGACGAAGCTTTTCCGCTACATGTTCATCTAATACAGCCTTATCCAAGAAGAGCTCTAGATGATAAAAAAATGACTTTACAACCGGACCAATAGAGCCAGCAAAACTGTAGAGTGCACGTTTGGAATACTGTGCATAAAATTTCATGTTCTATCAAATTATATTGTTTGTACAAATCAAAATAAAGTTAACAATATAGTGCACAGTTTTTGCGTACTTCATAACTTTATTAGGAAAAAGAAGGAGTACCACACCAATTTCAAGAATAAAATATAGAAGAAGTAAATATGGAAAATGGAGAATCGGAGTTATTATACTTTGGCATGAATAATGTAGGCAATGCGGACGTACCCGAGGTAAGACAACAGCAACAAATTTGAGAAATTACCTTTCAAACTATTTTGTTTAAATCAATCATTTGCCATGGCAATGGAAGTATTGTTTAGATGCCGATCATGTTGAATAAAGTAATTACAGTAGTAATTATTAATACTTTTCATATGATAATATATTTTTTTTATGAATCAAAAAAATATCCCATTTTCTTACCTGTATAATTCATTGCTCTTGCCACATTCTCCCACGCCAAATTTGCTACATCTCTCTTACTGTAATCACTCAGTTTATTGCACCAATAACCTTGCACCAATTTTAAACGGAATGTTCCCTCCTTCATATTGAATAAGCAATAATAATATAATATAAAATAAAATAAAATAGTAAAGCAACACAACGTTGTGTAGAACTAAAATAAACAAAAACCAATGCAACTGGTTGACGTGCGACCGGCATGTCGAGTCGTATCCAATCCGTGGCATCAGACTAGTTGGTTGGATCTGACACATAGCGCAGTGTGAATGCTTCTACGAAAACCTTATGGGTCAGATTAATGCAACTAGTTGGTTAAGTAGGTTGTTTGAATTGCGTCGGCCTAGTGTGAAAGCAGCCTAAGTCATTAATTGCTTGCGGCTTGTTAGCATACATTCGACTGTTCGACTGAAAAATAATTATATTGTATTAACTTCATGTTCAATTGAAATATACAATTCGAGAAATTATACCTTCTGAAGAATTTTAATAGAAAAAACGAAAAAGGAAACAGACAACAAACTTATAAATATGATTCAAATTTGGCTACTAAATAATCAATTTTCATTTATATTGCTCAGCATTCATTATACCCATTTTTCAATATTATCTTCGAAGAAAAATGATCCAATTAATCCATTGTACAGAAGACACTTCAAACAGAGACTTCTTGTCTGTATAAAGATTGTCATGAATAGCATAAGAATTTTAATCACTCTACATGTGTCAATTTTGCTTATTACATAAGTTTCTTCGTTACTCCTAAATTTTGTCTGAAAACAATAAATTCAATAACGAAATTACTACGTTGCAAAGCTTTCCTTAATTATGTAAATATAAATCTTAATAAAAAAACCATAGATTAATTTTCAACATTTTCAGTTGCAACAAGAATGTTTTTATTTATTTAGTTTTTGGTCTTTCACTTTTTGGTTTAAACATTTTTTTTTAGATTTCAAATTTTCTAACAAATCTTTGAATGGATAACTGATTTTGATGATTATTTAACGTAAAATAAATGCTATTTTAACTTTTTTTAATTTGTAACTTAATTTAATTTTTTTAAACAACAGTTATTTTCATAATGATTGACTTTTTTTAACAACTACGTTTATTGCAATCTGATAAGCAATTTTGTTGAAATCCACAAAAAAGAAGACTATAGAAGACTAAAGAATATATTTCAGTTGGCCTGTTTGATTAAGGTTTTATTTTTATTGGCAATTTAATTTTTATTGGCAATTTAATTTTAGAGGCAAATGATAGATCTAGTTTTATTCTTTGAGTTATTTCAATCTTTGAGTTACTTGTTGTTTCCTACACCTGTATTCCGTAATAGGTGAGTTGATGGTCTTGTAAAGAAGCAAGCTTAGTATCAAAAGAGAGGCTAGACAAATCATATGCCTAGCCAAATATATGCTTATTAATTTTAAGCTCAAATGTTTCCTTTTGGTCATATGCGTTTTCGTCAGATTAGTCGCCTATCAGCTTTTTACTCTTCAACTTGAATTATACGATTATTTAGTAATATAGGCATATATGTTTTTCTACAGATGGTTAAAGATGATTTCTTTAATGTTGATTCTTCATTTTACAAATCAACTTTAAACAAGATCCAGTTGAGACTAGAGATGTTGCGATGATATGATAGAATAATCATAGGAGGAGGAATAGCTGTATTTTTTATATACAGAATATTTAAAACTGATCCCAAGTCACTTCCCAGTGGAGCTCCAGCATTTGCAGGAGATATTGGTATGTGCATGTGGTGTGTCTATTTAACAAGTAGGATTTCAAAATTAAGTAATAGTGGAACCGCTGAACCGATCTGACATAATATGTCCCTGTGTCAAACCTCATCAAATGCCTGCTTGATATCTAGAAATATCCTTTGGATTCGAAATTTCCATGGATCTTGGTGGCCACCCTCTACATCTAGTAAAATGTTTAGTGCGAAATCTAAATTGGGGCCCTGGAATTAGATATTCAATGACCAGTTGCATTTTCATTCTCTTGAAGAAAAAAATTTCGAGCACCTTAAATAAAATTAGGCAAAACAGCAACATAGATGAAATATCTTCAGAGGGCCTGCTAACTTTAAAAATAACAATAACTTTAACAACTTTTCACTGATTGGGAACTATCCTAATATTAAGATGGCATCATGATCATATATGTTAAAAGTTTGAGATAAATAGGGGGCAACATTTTGAGTACATATGCATTAGTTAAATCATATCCCGGAGCTTTCTTCGAATTATCGATTTCACCTTACTTGAATACATTTTTGTATTTGGAAGGCTAATTTGAAAGGTACTACCAATGATTTTCTGAACACTTTCATTTTCTGGGATAGTAGCAGGATTTGATATAGAAAAACAATCACTTTTCTTAGCCGTTTAGCCAGATGGGTTAAATACTGTTGAAATTACTGGTTTTTCACATCAGCATGAAGAGTTTTGAGTTTCCTTGATAAATTGTTTAATCTTGGCTTGTTCGATGTATCGTCGAGTACGGCCAGTACTTCGGCTCTCTAGCAAAGATGTAATCCGAATTATTTGTTTCAATTACCTTACCAAAAACACTCTACTCTTAGGTGTTGTATGTCTCAAACCCCAGACTTTGTTTATAACATTATAGTCCCCTGCAGCAATTCCCTCAATTACTGACGGTGCTATGTTAGTGTTCTCCTAACTGATAAAGCTGATAATGAGTTGAGCTTCCATGCGCGGTTCTATCTAGGTGTTGGTTAGAATGATCACAACAAATCATTCTATAGGATAATTTTGAAGTGAAAACTTCTTTAGCCGCGTTGAGGGATTTTTGCTAGAGGCAAAATTAATGGATTCGCGTCATCGACATGCTAGTGACGTGTTGCGCTAGACTAGCAACGCACAGCGGCCCGTGTACATGTATACGCACATATGCACTAATACATTGTATATACTCCACTGTATTATGGCGTGTTGGACTCTTTTTGGATGGGTAAAATCTGACTGAGTTCCCGTCTCGGACATGCTGTAGTAGTAGTAAGTGAAGTTAAATTGACCACGTAAAAAGTTTAATTTGTCTATACTGTGCATTGTTTAAATTGTGTTTTAGATAATGATTATTTATATTGTTTATTTATTTAGATAATGATTATTTAGATTATTTTTATTGTTTAATTGTAGAATCACTGTGCAGTACAAGAGTGAGTACTTAATATGCTAATATTTTATGTAGAAAAATTAATAATAAAAACAAGGACAAAACAAGGACAATAAAAAAAGGATTTATTTTCGAATATTTCCAATATTGGCATTGGAATTTAATTATATAATAAAATTTTAATTATTCATGCTACAATTAATTTAAAAATTAAAAAAAAAACACTTATTCCAAAGTTTCAACTTTTCGCTTCTGTCGGGAGTCCCTATACCTTTTTTTTTTCGTTCGTCCGAGAAATTCAAATAAATCACCAATCAAATTCTTGCTTTTTCAAGCAATTGGGGTCTTATATTTATAGTTATCCGAGTTATGTTGGCTTCCAAGGCGTCAGTAGTTACTAGTTTATCGGCATGAACCAAAGATTTAACATAAAAACACAATCTAAAGGCGTTAAATCATATGGCCTCGATGGCCAATTAACAGGTCCGTTCTTTGAAATAATTTTCTCACCGAATTGTTCCCTCAATAATTCCGTTGTTGCTTTGGCTGTATGACATATGGAACCGCCCAGTTGGTTCCACATCTCCAGATCAATACCATTCAAATTCGAAGTTAAATAATTATTGATCATGGCCCTATAATGATCCCCAATAACGGTTACGTGCTTTTCAGCTTAATCTTTAAAGAAAAACGGCCCAGTGATGCCACCCGCATAAAGTCTGCGCGCCGATAATTACAACAATAATAATATTACAATACAACAATAATTCCTGGATCATCTCCGGAATATTTTCACACCAAATTTGGCAATTTTGTTTATTAACGTAACTATTTGCCCAAAAATGATCTTCGTAGCTGAACAAAATGGTGTGATTAAATTATGAGTCAAGTTGCAATTGATTTTGAGCCCATTCCCCGAATGTACGACGCAAACGAAGGTGTTACGGCTTGAGTTCTTGAACAAGCTTGATTTTCTAAGGCATCAAACCAAAATCTTTACACAAAATGTTCTTCTTCTTGTGAACGACGACGAATTGATAAATTTGGATCTTCATCAACACTGCCTGCAATAGCGGAGATATTTTCTTCGGACTGTACAGTGTTTTGTTTTTCTTTTAACGTGTCGATAATTCTGCGAATGCGTTGCCTGGTGGGGTAATTGTGTGCGCCATAAAATTTACCAAGTTTGGTGCACAGAACAGTGATTTTGATAATAAATTTCGACAGTTTGGAAGCGTTGCTCTGATGTTAAACTTTCTATTATGATTTGCCAAACTATACTAAATAATTTTGATACTAGAGGCATGCATAATCACACTTCGCTTGACAGACACCTCTATCGGAAGTTCAGACACACTAAAAATATCACCCGTTGCATAATTATGTTAAGAATCTTTACTATTAATATTATTTTGTGACAATCTTAGTTGATAGGTTTAGCTTGATGTTCATTTGCTCCATATGAGTTTTAACACATATTTTATTTTTGTTTCTGATTCATTATTGGTTGTTGTATTGGAATCTATTTGAATATTATCGGAAACTTTTTGAATTAATAATACATCAGGTTGGATGAATTATTTATTAAAAGTTGTGTTGCTTGCCTTTTTTGTTTGTTTTTGTCAAAGGTGTGGAAACGATTTTTCTTGCAGTTCTTACTAAGCCTGAATAATGTTAATTCTGTAATGATTAAGGTTTCACTACTTTCTACTTATCTAAAATGTCTCATGTGATTTGCGAATACATATATTGTAATCATTATGTAGTGATATCTAGTGTTTACATTTTAATGATCTAATATAAATCTAATAATATATAATTTTATCTATCTATAATCCTATATATATATATATCTATAATCCTAATATATCTAATATAAAAAAAATCTATGATACAATGTTGTAAATAATCTTTATTTCTATTCTTAAAGTTTAGTATAGGTAGGCAACCATCAGTTAGGATGAGGAACCGGAAACGACACGAAAAGTCGGGAGTCAACATCGCTTAGAAAGTATGCATCGTACAAGAGGAGTTGAGTTGAAGACCACCAGTGAAGCAGTAGAGAGAAGAGAGTCAATAGCCGACGATTGAATCCCTAGAGCCCTGTGTTAGCATCTTATATTGTAGCGTTCATAACTTCTTGATCGCTACAGGTAGCATTCGTAAATTGTTGATCACCACTGGTAGGTTTATTTCGGACAAATTCTTAACTGAAAGAGCTCCGGTATCGTTTGGATAAAGCAAGACAGTCTAACTCCAAATCTCCAGGTAAGCGGACATTTTCGCGCCTTACCCTTCCGACCGAGGTACGTAGGTTTACTGGCCAAGTCACGCTTGGGTTGATTTTTCTGATATTCTTATAGAGGGTTTTACGACCCGGCAGCAGAGAATCCCATCAACAGACACCAGGCCATTGAACGACCACCTATTACAGAGCCCGACCATCGTGGAAACCTTACACCTTTTTGGGGCCACATGGCACAGTAACTGGTTGGTCAGATCGAGATTATTTCGGGACCCCCGCATAGGGATACCGGACTGCCCGCAGTCGTACTCAGTGTTTTTGGACACCCAGTACCGGATAGGCAAGGATAGACAACATCAGGAAATAAGGCCAGATAAACACTTTTTTTTATTATATTTTCATGTACCGTTAAGGATTGCAGTTACCATTTATTTTTCACAAATACATTTTTACCATTATTTCATATACTGATAATGGTTACGTTATCACCTTATATTTTGTATCTATTTGCCATCTGACCATTCTTGGTTACCCTAGCGTTATATATTTACCTTTTTACTATTGTCAGAATAGAGGAAATAACCTCTAATTTGTAAGTATAGGGACATAGAGACCAGCTGGTGTAATTCGGAGCTGTTTAATTGATTTTTGATTTCTTTCACGGTAAGGTTTGGAGAACCACCTTCCCTAAACCTTCCCGTGTCTTTTGTTTCATAGTTTTAGTTATTCCTTTTTTGTGTGCTTTGTGTCGTTCTTTTTTGAGTGTGCTTATATATATATATATATATATATATATATATATATATATATATATATATATATATATATATATATATATATTAGAATAAATACATATTATATATACAAATTAGAATAAATATAACAACATTTAGTTTCGGAAAATGATAAATGAAATAGTGAGGAGACGATAAAGCAGCGAATAATTGAAAATCAAAAGCATCAGACACAATAAAAAAATATTGACGATTAAGCAACTTTATCCGGTTGATAACAGATTCAGAAGGGTCGGTGTGAAGTTAGTAGACTTTAAACCGAGACGAAAAAGGGCAAGTAGGTAACAAAGAACACTGGAAAGTTAAAGAAAAGATTTGACAAGTGACGAACAGTGATCTATCGGGCTTCCGCCTCGTTTCTCATGGTGTTCAAATCGTTTTGAAACGAGGCGGGTGTCAACCGCCCGGTTTTATCCACGTGCATCCTAAAATATCTAAATATTAATATTTTGTTTGGACGGATTATATCGAGAGAAAGTAGTGGCGCAAGCCAGTGAAGTAATATTTTGATATTCAGTTTGTAGATTTTTTGAAAGAAATATATTTGTGAACTTGAGTATTGTCAAATAATTTTCGACACATTGCCACAACAATAACTAGGCCGGATCAAGCCGGATGCTTCCAGTGGTAATCGAACGCAATAATGTTTCGAACCTCAATTTATGTGGTGGTCGACTCTTCTGACCTAGATTACAGTAATACGTCCTAAAATGTATAATGACGAAGTTATGGAGTAACATTCAATACACCTAATGAGGTGGTGAATTTTCCGTAATGGACAGAAGGCATCAAGGAGGAATACTCCTTCTTACAATATCTAACATAATCTAACCTATTATTGGCAATACATCTCCAGATCAATTCTTCTGTTGGAATCTTTGGTGTGAAATGCTAAACTTGAAGAGATTTACCACTAAACACCAAAACGCTTTTTTGAACTGCTCGACGCACGTTTCGCTAACCTTGTTAATCTTTAGATTAGATTAAATCATCTCCTGATGATGCTAACATGGTTAGCGAAACGTGCGTGGAGCAGTTCAAAAAAGCGTTTTGGTGTTTAGTGGTAAATCTCTTCAAGTTTAATACATCTCCAACAAAAATGGATAGAGAAGAATTGGTTGATACCCAAAGAGATAGGATTTCTCCATCCTTGCCAGCCGGCCATACATCATATGAAACCATCCTTGAACGTATAGTATAAGTGTTTATTGCTGAAAATCAACGGAGATATGAGATTTTTGAAATAATAAAAACCAACAAGCAAGCCAGAATAGATGCAAATAAAGCAGAAATGTCCAACGGTTATCATGTACTACCAGATTTAACAATGAATGTACCCATATTTAGTGGAAATATAAAGGAAGATCCTAAGATGTGACTAGATAAAATTTCTGAATGATTGAGGTGTGTTCATATTTTTTTTCTTTATTGGGGTTTTTCGCCAAATAAAGAAAATGTAATCAATCAATGTAAGTATCATTGACATACAGAAAAAATATATTTACTTTCTATCTTTTCATAATTTATAGAAATTAATATACTTTATTTTTAGATTCGTTTTGAAAACGGAAGGAGAATACTTCCCGAAACGTTAACGTTAATAGTATGTATATCTTTTTAGAACATATTTATATTTTTAAAATTTTGTTCCTTAGGCAAATTTATTACAAAAAAGAATCACTGAGAAATTTGTCTCCGTTTGGTTTTTAGTTTTTACCCAGTGATTCTTTATTTACATAAGAACACATATTTTTGATATTTTTTAAGTTTTAGATCATGGCGAAAAACCCAAATAAAAAAAATAGATAAAATTGTAAGCATGAAAACAGAACATCAATGGACAGATACTTATGTTTTAGAAATAGCAAGGTCTAATTTAACTGGTGGAGCACAACAGTGGTACTTACCAAGGCAAAACCATGAAACCATGCATTGAAACTGCTTTTAGAAAAACCTTTTTAAAAGTGGAAGATTTGCCCAGTAGGCGGAAAAGGGTGAAACACGAAGAATCATGACCAATGCAGAATTCTCAGACGAATAAAGGGACAAGAATTGCTAAAGGTAAAATGAAATATAAATTGTAGCGTAAATATATCTATGGGATGTACAGCATTTAAATGCTTTTATGGCTATGATCCAATCCATGAAGAATCCCTGTTAGAAAGGAAACCAAGCAACCTTGAAGAGGAATAGACGAAATTTGCCAATAAGTCAAAGAAAAAGTAAACCAAGAAAAAAAGAAACACAAAATATACAGTGACAACAGAATGTATAAAAAAAACATTCTGCAGGAGATACCTACAAGTTGTAAACCCAATTCGGATACAGAAGAAGAAGGGGATGATGCAGGAAAAGAGAATCCAACCGGTAAGACAAAAGAAGAAGTTCCGGCACCTAGAACATTTTGTTTGAGGGCAAACAAATATTAGGATGGCCGAATGTTATAAATAATGTTTGTTTTTATTCTTAAATTTTCGTATAAGTAGGTAACCATCAATTAGATTGAGGAAACAGAAACGACACGAAAAGTGGGGAGTCAACATCGCTTAGAAAGTATGCATCGTACAAGAGGAGTTGAGTCGAAGACCACCAGTGAAGCAGTAGAGAGAAAAGTGGGGAGTCAACCTAGCTTAGAGAGTATCCATTGGGCAAGAGGAGTCGAGTCGAAGCCCACCATCGAATCAATATAGAGAAAAGAGTCGATAGACGACGAGTGAGGCCATAGAGCACTGTGTAAACCTGTGAGAAGTCGAGAGTCCAATTAACATCTTTTATAAATATTTGAGAACCCATTTTGTAATATTTTGAACCTGTTAAATGTATGTGAAAGTATTTTAATGATCTCTATGTTACAAAAAACACTAATATATCAAATCTTTTGTTGGAACCTTTGGTGTGAAATACTAAACTTTAAGAGATTTACCACTAAACACCAAAACGTTTTTTTAAACTGCTCGACGCACGTTTCGCTAACCATGTTAGCATCATCAGAAGATGATTTAATCTAAATCTAATCTTTAATCTAAATCTAAAATTAAATTAAATCATCTCCTGATGATGCTAACATGATTAGCGAAACGTGCGTCGAGCAGTTTAAAGTTTAAAAAAGCGTTTTGGTGTTTAGTGGTAAATCTCTTAAAGTTTAATACTAATATAAATAATAATATCTAATAGATTAGCAGAGACATATTAGAACTGCTCTGATGTATTACGTTTTCAGACAATTTCATTTGATATTAAAGTATAATTAACTTAATTCACTTATTATAATTACAATTTTTTATTGACCATCCTTTTACCAACTTACCAATATTAGGCCGCATTCTTCAAACGTCTGCAGTTGACCACGCAAACTCGATTCAAGTATCTTTTAAACCCTTCCCATCTATGAAGACTTCCCCATCTATGAATGTGAGAAAATCGGTGACCAGATTTAATGAATATGGAAGCCGAAGAAAAACTGCCCAAGCAAGACAATTTTATTGATATGATTAATAACATAACTCTACAAAAAAAAAATGTTTTTTTATCCCTAGGTTCATTTCAAGATTTTCCGATTCATGATGCACCAAAATTAAGAAAAAATATCCGAATCCCAAATGTTAATACAAATAATACAGATTTTTCAGTTTTCACAGAAACAATAAGTAATCTTTGCATATTTGAACATACCCCGAAAAGACGAGAGGGATTGTTATATGACGCGCGGTACCTCTAGATTGCGCTCAAGTTAACATATAAACAACAATATAGTGTTCAGTATAAGTCTCAAAAAGGTTAAAATGTTATCGAGAAAGTTTAAGCATGATGTTGATGCATTTTGTTATATATGTGGCAAATTTATTAGTAATTACAAAAGATGTATAGAAGGTAAACAGTTTTCGATGAAAAAAATATTGTAAGCATATTTATTTGCATTTTTATTTATGTTAAATTGTATCGGGGTGAAAAAAGGAGTATGGAAATTGCAGTACTGAGAATTTGGCAAGAACTGAGAGACCACGTTAATGACTACTACTTTTCCGTGACAGATCCAGGTAAACGATGAAGTGGAAAGAATGCGAAACCAATCGAATATCCTGACCTTGATTCCTCTTCTGCTCTAATTTTATACAGCCCTCAATTCCCAGAACCTAATGTGCAAAAATTATTTCAGTAAAGCTCATCTCAAGGTTTAAATAAAAATGTTGAAGATGAAGAAATTTTAATCTCTTCCATCTCTTCCGGTCGCTCCTTTTGTACATCTAAAAATGTGCTAATGCCGTCTTTACACATTAAGTTAGAGCTAATGAAACAATTTTTGGAAAGACTAGATGAAAAATCTAAAGCTTTCAATTCTTTAAGATTTTTTTTTTCGAAAATTGTCAAGAGTGAAAGTTAAAGCTTATTCTACAAATTCAAACAAAATGACAATGAATTTCCAGAATTGCTTACTAATGTTCAAAAAAAAAGGTTGACGTAGTTTCAAAGCAGTAGTCTCGGGATTTTTAGGAAATAACAAAGTCAAAAATTACCAAAAATTAGTTGAAGTTGAATACGTTAAAAAACTTTAAGGTCATGGGTTGCAGGCTGTTGCATATGCCACATACTTATTTAGATAAATTCAAAAACAACATGGGAGCGTACTCAGAACAAGGAGAACGTTTTCATCAAGACGTTATGGACTTTGAACGCCGCTATCAAGGTCAATACAATGAAAATCTGATGGAAGACTATATTTGGGGTTTAATAAGAGACTACTCATGAACATAAAAGAAAGAGTAACAGAGTTCACTTTTAAACTTTTTTCAATTATTTTGTGAGCTAATATAATAGTTGAAGTTAATAAACAGAATATATAAATATATTTGTTTTGATTTTTCAACAGATAAAAATTAAAATCATAGATTTTTTTAAATATTGTACAAACGTTCCGCTGAATGCAAAAGCGAACTTTTTTATGAAATACAGTAATCTCTCGTCAACCGCGGTTTTGATTTTCCGCGGTTTTTTCTTGCGAAATTGCCTAGACTAAATTTTCAATCGAATTATGTAGCAATGCGATGCGTTTTCGCCAGAATATCATGCAAACTGCTACTCTAATTTTCCAGGAATTGTGTTGTTGCCTTTTTCGCATAACGCACGTCCGTTGGTTGCGCATTTACATACTTTATATGCATCATTATTCAAACGAAGTTTGTGATTAGGGAGAATCTTATCATTTTCCTGAGTGTAATTATGTAGTTTTATGGGCATGTCCTAATTTTAAAATCTAATAGCATCCACAGGTCAAGATTTTGGAAATGTAATTGGAAATTGGAAAAAATTGTAAAAGGAAATGACACTTGCTATAAAAATTTAATTGTTAAACTGTCTTGCTGTAGGTGAAACGTATGCGAGTGCCGCAAAAAAAGTATAAAGTGAATGAATCCACAGTAAGAACAATAAAAAAGAGAAAAAGTGAGCAATCCATTCGGGCCAGTATTTCCTACGGTACTAGTACCAGCAATAAAGTTGTCAATAAAGTGTTTCTTGCGACCTCTAACGATGGAAAATATAGAAAGATCAAACAAAAATAAGAGTACCTCTTAGCAGTCGAATTATTCAAGAAAACGCTGGGCGCATTTTCAAGAATCTAAAGCCAGATGAGGAAACTCTAAGCTTCGAAGCCAGTAAGAGTTGGTTTGAAAATTTTAAAAAGAGCTTTTTGCTACACAACTAGTTGGTATCAATCAGATATGATTACGTTGAGACAGGTTTATTTTGGAAGAAGGTTAAAGAAGGTATTTTGGAGAGAAACCGCACTCGAATTTAAAGCTGCAAAGAATAGGGTTACTCTTCTCTTTTGTTCTAATGTTTCAATATCTTAACCCACGTGCTCTAAAAAATAAAAACAAGAACGATTTGCCGGTCTTTTAGAGAGCAAGTCAAAAAGTTGGGTGAGTGTAACATTATTTACAGATTGGTTTCTGAACTGCTTCATACCCAGTGTTAGGCATTCAAAGCTTTACTTCTTATTGATAATGCTCCTGGTCATTCGGGGTGCTTCCTTAAAGTTAGCTGATCAAAACATAGAAGTTTGTTTCCTAGCTCTTAACACTACATCACTGATACAACAATTAGATCAGGGTATAATAGCCGCGTTTAAAAGATATTGTCAAGCGAACTGTCAGTTATGTCTTATATAGAATGGAACAAAATCTTGTTCTACTGTTTCTGAGAGTTGAAAAGCTTTTAATATCGCTCATTGCATAATTTAGCAAATAAGCAGTCGGGTTATGTACATCAACATTGAATTTCTGTTGGAGAAAGTTATGGCCAGAAGTTGTGGCCGATACCTGACAAAGCAACAGAAATTGAAGACATTCTAAGAATGTTACACTAAATGCATGGCGATGAGCAGAAACGTGGCGTGTTACACTTCCTCAAAGTTGTTGATGGGTCAAGCGACGTCCCTGTTAACGAGAGTTTTTTGCAACATGGCCAGCTAGTGTAAAAGTACTTTCGTTTATCAGATCCAAAGGATATCGAATTAATACTTCAACTTTTAGAAAATAATGATTGTTTGTCGAGTGATGATGAAGTTGGAAATTTATCTTTTGAACTGGAAAGTTTACACAGTTCAGATTCTGAACAAGAAATTGAGGAAGTTGAACTAGTGCACCAAGAAACTGAACCGGAGCCTTTAGTAACTACATATGTATTTATTCACAACTTAGATCTCGTAAATAATATCGATTTTTGTAATAAATTATTATTAAAAAAAATAAGAACAAACACTATTTGAACATATACTAAACTGTCCTGAGCCCTTAAACAAATTACCAACACTACACCCTAAACAAACAATCCCAGATTCATTACCACCGAATGAAGAGGAAATACTTAGGCAAATCAAGCGCCTTAAAAATAACAAAGCTTCTGGTGAAGATGGAATCACTGCTGAACTTTTGAAATCCGCTGGTCCAGGTACAATCAAGGAAATAACCAAAATTTTACAAGAAGTTTGGCGAACCGAACGGATTCCGGAAGACTGGAAAGATGCTCTAATCCATCCACTACATAAGAAAGGAGATAGAACGGATGTAAACAACTATAGAGGAATATCTTTTCTCCCAGTTTGTTACAAGATTCTATCTCAATGTCTACTAGACAGAGCACAGGGACAGTTAGAACCGAACATTGGTGAATATCAGGCAGGTTTTCGACCGGGCAGATCCTGCCCTGAACAGATCCTGAATCTAAAGTTGATTCTAAGACATCAAAAACTGTACAATAAAAATCTCGTCTGTACATTTGTGGATTTCAAAAAAGCATATGATTCTATTTACCGCAAATCTTTATTCCGAATCTTGAAAGAACAAGGACTAGATCTGAAAACGCTGGCAATTATTAAAGCAACGTTAACTAACACGAGGTCAAAAGTTAAATTCATGGGTGACATCTCAGAACCCTTCGAAATTAAAACTGGTGTGAGACAAGGGGATGGACTCTCGCCACTCTTATTTAACTGTGTTCTAGAAAAAGTAATACAGGAGTGGTGTGAAAAAAAGTGGGCACTGAATATTGACCAGCCCATTAAACTGGGGAGAACCAACATCAAAATTGATTGTCTGGCATTTGCTGATGATCTAGCAATTTTAGCTCAAGATGTATTAACGGCTCAAAAACAGATTGAAATCCTAAAAGAAACAGCAGAAAAGGTAGGACTCCAAATATCCTTTGAAAAGACACAATACATGACCTGCAACAGACTAAGAACACCATTTCTAAAAACAAAATATGGTAACATCAGACGAGTCTCTCAATTCAACTATTTGGGTGAAATAATCATGGAAAATGGGTTGGAAAAAGCGGCCAATAAGGGTAGATGTCAAAAAATGGAAACGACATTGAGACTTACACAAAATATTTACAACAAAAAATGCCTATCTAAAAACACAAAACTGAGACATTACAACACGGTTATTAAGCCAGAATGTATATATGCTGCAGAAACGCTCATTTTGAATAGAAAGAGGGACATCGAGGACATTGAAAAGAAGGAAAGAAAAATCATAAGAAAAATCCTAGGCCCCAAACAAATAAATAGCACAACATACCGACTTCGAGGAAACCAAGAAATCAAACAATACACAGATATACATAGCGATATGAGAAAAAGAAGAGTTTTACGGACACATCAAACGGATGAATCCGAATAGGCTAACTAGACAAATAGTCGAATTTTATGAAAATAGGAGTAGAGCTAAAGTAGAAATAATTAAATGGATTGCGGCAATTAAAGAGGACCTAAGATCAGCAAATATTACACAAAGTGAAATTCAGGATAGAGGTTGTTTCAGACACAAGGTTAACGTTTGGAAGGTTGGCCAGAGAGAAAAATGTAGGAAGACTGGAACAACTTGGTCTGACGAAAGGAAAAAAGCTCATAGCGAAAGAATGAAATTAGTATGGGCTCAAAGGAAGGCTAACAACAACAAACGCCTCTAATTGTACTTCGCGTGGTCCACCAGGGCCCATACGTGAATAATAAAAAAAAATAAGAAAAACAAAATTTGATAGATTTTTTTTTAAATTTTTGTTCAACATAATATTTTTTCCGAAAAAATAAATGTGAAATTTAAAGCTCTACTAAAATGACTTTATCGAGATTGAGAACGCCATGATAGCAATACTAGATACAGAATAAAACGGTGATATGATAAGAGCTGAAAAATCCACTGAAATGCTTACTTCTCACTATGAACGGTGGTTTGCTTCAGATGGAGCTCAAATTGAATCAATTAATATTTTAGTAGCTTTTACTTCCTAAAACAAGAAAAAAACCAGTTTTTAAAGATTATCTGAAAAGAACTTTTATATTTACCCAAAGTTGTCCAGTACATGAGTAGCACAATATTTTTCAAGGTTCTGGTTGATAGTAGTTTGGTTTTGCTGCTACTAGTGCTAACTGGTATTCCTAAGAAAAAAATTTTCACTGCCCTAATATGTACTTTTACTTTGTACAGTCCTAATAATAAAAATATTTCGGCTAGATACAACACTATTATTTTTCAATATATTAATGCTAGCTATCATTAAAAAATATATCAAATTTGATGATGGTGATATTAACGAAATCTCTAAACCGTTATATTTGCTTCATTATCGATCCCCAAAGGCCTCTGTTTTTACCGAATACGGGTCTGATAACTCAGAAGTTTCTGAGTCTACCCTTTAAGTCAACCTGTTGTGCAGCCCATTGTGATGACTGAATGACATCTGGGGTTTCAATTAATTTAATGGGGCCTCTAAGATACTTCCAACCATCGATATTTGTCGAATCATATAGCACTACCTCGAGTGAATATTTCTTCTATGCTTACCGGCACATCATGGGTTTACCTTCTCCAAATAATCCCTCCCCCTCATTAGGTAAAAGCGACCTCCGGTTAAATCCTCTCAATAAGTCCTGGTGTGGAATATAATAGACTTTTGTGGTTAGAAAAACTGACGGCTCTTTGAAAAGATGTTGACTTTTGATATTTACAGATCATTGATTTATGGAGATATTGGAGAACCAAAAATTCTTTCTTAGCTGAAACCCTTATATTTGATAACTGGGTTAAGTATCATTGCTAAAAATGACGGTATACTTACTCCTACAGCTAATCTAATTCGAACATTTTTGAAAACATAAACTTCCAGATTCAATATTAACTTAAATACTTATTACACAATATTACTTAAATACTTATTACATAATATTAATTGAATACCTATTATTAAGAATTAGACCGTTCATGCCCAACCCATTAAAATGTTTTAACAGTTAAAAATTTCGGCATATTTACACCTTCTTTGCACATTGTGTGCTTAGAGCGAGAGTGCTCATGGTAAAGTAGTAGGATCCATCCTCCATCTGTATGCCCTAATTATTCTGGAAAATACTCCCAACGTGGCATGTGCTGCCCAAAATATGCGAAAGAGTTTGTCTTTTGTGCAAGTGGCCGGTAGGTATAAGGCATTTGAATAATGCGACCAAACCCAGTGTAATTTCCCAATTTTTTGGTTCGTGACTGCTCTTCGTTCACGACGTTATCAACCTTGATGATGTTGTGAAAATTCGTTTTGTCTCCCTTTACCATGCTCGAGCCCACCATTACCTAAATTACCTTCATCTACCTCTCCTCTCTCCAAAGCCAATAATCCCCTTTCAGATCTTCTTTCACCGGTAACCCTACAGGAACTTCAAGCTACCCTTACAATCCGACCGCTTACTTCTCATCTTTTTGTTTTCGTTAGTGTTACGTTGCTTGCCTTCAACATGTTAAAACGTACAACTATGTGTTAAACTATGTGTAACTATGTGTTAAAACGTTAAAACTATACAGACTGTAAGGGAAAGTACTTTTGAAAATTTAACCAACGATTCTTTACAGTTTTTTGAACAAAAAGTTTCCTTAAAACATATAAACAGGAAACAGGTTTGGTTTTCTTGATAATGGCAAAGTTTTTATTCATAGTGTTTATATTGATATATCGAAATTCAGTTTCAACTGCATTGTCTCTTAAGGATTATTTAAAAATAAAATATAATATTTTTATAATCGTTCATTCCATATGTTTCAGGATAAATTTGGTTTGTTGTTTACAAGAAAAAGAAAACTTACACATTATAGTTGTTTAATGTCAAATTTGAAATTGCTATCACTAATTTTT
This sequence comes from Cosmopolites sordidus, assembly GCA_031761425.1. Taxonomy (NCBI): domain Eukaryota; kingdom Metazoa; phylum Arthropoda; class Insecta; order Coleoptera; family Curculionidae; genus Cosmopolites; species Cosmopolites sordidus. Next base: position 1,364,535 of record JARFXV010000480.1, on the reverse strand, counting down.
CACATTATAATACATTATAAACGATTTCCGTCACATTAAGAAACACATGATTAATAGTTTTTCTAAATTAACTGTTAAAAATGTCCATCATCCGATTCCTCGTGAAGGAAGCTTCATCAGTTGAGAAAATATTCCACAAAAAATGTGGATTCCTTTGATTTTGGCTAGTAAATCATTCACAATATTTTTGCCTGTGTAAAAAATCAATGGGTAAGAGTGCTTGTATCTTTTGTACATAATAAGGGTAGATAAATTGTTATTTTAGTATTCAATGTACAATCAAATGGGAATCTCCAACTTATCGCACACTTCAGGTACTTCTTTTAGAATCCTCTTCAACCACATGTAAAATATGGTCTTCGACTTCAGGACTGATTCAGACTTCGCTGCCATGCATATTCTTGATATTTTGAAACCCGAATCCAAAAATCTTTGAGAAACCTGGACAAATGTTTATCGAGCTGGAAACGGCCTTTCAGAGCATCGTTGCCAGTAAATATGTTTAGCTTTTGCAAAATTTTGGAGATATTCTCCGAAAATAAGAAGCATGGACAGGATGTTTTGCGTGCAGAATATAGTTTGCTTTTGTCGCAATTTTGAAATAAAAATATTTGTCGTGGAGATATAGCGAAAATATCATAAATTCATGCTTGATATTGGACATTATTTTTAATTAAAAAATAATAATAACAATGTTTATAAATAATATATTTGTAGTTTTTTCGTTAAATAATAACCAATTAATATGTGCTAAATGTGCTTTTGCAAATATTTGCTTAAATTGTTAATTTTTATCATAGCTTTTCGATTGGTGACTTAATTACCTTGCAATTTTTTTCTCGAAATCCCTTAGGTTTTTGACTATTGTTATTAGGAACTTTTTTCTATAGAATGATGTGAAGAATCGTTGGTTAAATTTATAAAAGTGCTTTCCCCTACACTTTGTATAAACGTGTTAAGATGGGATGTAGTTTTTATTTTGTTTTAAATCATTCATTTGGAATGTTTGAATTGGCCATTAATAGTATTAAAGAAAAATAGTTCTATTTATAAGTTTCCCGTAAAACTTATAAATAGAACGTTTTATTTTCCGTATAATCAATCCGTTATAATGGTCGAAATACTGGCAAAGATTCACTCATATCCTATAAAGATAAGTTTTGATGGTCTAATAAATGTATATATTTTATACATTTTATATACCGCCAACCGGCGCTACTTTGGACCTTGCGGGGTTACTTGGTCCGGGGTTACTTGGTCCTTGCGATCCAACACGAAAAAGAAGTTATTAATTTTTCTATCGAACAAAAAATACAAGATAAATGGGAGTTTTCAGGCTTGAGAAATAGTTTGTACCCTATTTGAGGTTAACTTAATAGTTTGAGGTAAATTTCATCTTTTGTTACTGGCAACACTGGAGTTTTTGCAAGTATTTGTTCACATGTGAAGATTTTTACTCTCGAAATTTTCTCCTGTGAAGCAATTTGGGAAACAGTTAAAAAATAAGGTAAGATTCAAAGTATTACCTTTAGTAACCAGTTACCAATATGTGATCATATTTTTTCCTTCAATTTTTTGTTTTGACAGTAAATTTGTAAGTTTTCATAAACAAAACTTAAAAATTAGTTTTTCGTAAAAAATAACTTTTTTACTACCAAATCTTTTTAAAAAATGTTTTTAATAACATTAACATTCTAATAAAAAAAAAACAGGGGCAGGTACAGTAAATAAATAACGTAAGTAAATAACTTTAAAAAACAATTTCCCGGAACTTGATTCGGCAGCATTATTTAGGAAACGGTGCGCACAGCAAACAATATAAAACGAGTAAAAGCTGTTAATTGATGAAAAAATAATCAATTTGTATAGAATGATTTGAAAATGATTGATTTGTATAGAACGAATGAGATATGAAAAAATAGTCAATAGAAAACATGTTTTGAGATATTGTTTCTCATGTTTTTCATATATAGAATTGGTTTATGGTGTTTTAATATGATAGTAGAAACATTTTTTTGCTAATTCGCAGTGTCAATTTATTAGCAGATCCTTATGCAAGGGATTACAATAGTCAAATCTATGAAATCTATTCAATTTCATACAAATTGAAAAATCAACTAAATGGACCAAAGCTTTAAAAATAGTAAAACGTTTAAAAAAAGGAAGGCTTTTTAAAACAGTACATTTTACTTTTTTGTACTATTTTAATTGGTTAAAATTCAATTTGGACTTTTTTCTTCCTTCCTGAGATCATGAAAATAATAAAAAAAACGATCAGACCCAGTCAATTTTTTTTTTCATTGAAAGCCATTCGGGCTAATTTTAGAATATTTATTTAATACCGGTTTTCTTTTCAATTTTTTTCTTACTATATTTTCAATTTTTTTAATTATCTTTGGACATTCCTAACTCTTGTTTGAACTTTAGTTTCCTCAGCAATTGCTATTGCAGTCTTACAGCAATTCGTAAAATTCTCAGAATAAGTTTATTTTCTCTTCTTGACAAAGCAGATGGCCTCCCAGTTCAACAATCAGTTCAGTACGTTCCGCCAAACCGGATCGACTTGACAACAGGTGAAAAACTTATTAACATTTTAATCGGCGTCATATGTCCCTACAACTCATCTCATCTAAGTGTAACGTAAAACTTAATATATTTCTTCTTTTGAAAAACACTTGTTTTTCTTTAATGAATTAAAAGTTTTCAATTTGTTTTTATATAAACCCACCAGATTAAATTAATAAATTACTGAACTAAACTAATAAACTATGATAAAACCTCTAGAATATTAAGATTAAGATATCTTAAATATCCACAAGTGTGTCAAACATTTGGCGTCGAAAAAAAAAGCAAATATTTACTAATAATCCTATTATATTATAATCAAGGTCAAATACACATTTTCCCTCTTCTGATATTTCAACTTGTATTTGAAACAAATATAAAAACACTAAAAATAATTATAAAACTTAATTGTATTAATTGTTTTGAAATTAGTATAAGGTGTATGACATTTTGATATTGAGTGTATATAGAAAGGTTGATATTTATGTAGCCATACTCTATATAAATAAAAATGAATGTTGCTAAGCGCAAAACTCGAGAACGGCTCAACCAATTCGACTAATTTTTTTTCGTATGTTCCTTAAGGCACACGGAAAGTTTTGATATAAAAAAAAATTGCGTGGGCTTTTACTATTGCCCTTATAACACTTTTCTTTTCACATAAAAAACAGTTGACGTAAATTGTCAACGTCAATCTAAACAAAACAAATGGGCGTTTGAATTATTTATGGTATACATTCAAGTTGATTAGACTGTATGAATATCAATTTATGCATGTGAAAAAAATAATCAAAGACAATATTATAGTAATGTTGTAATATAGTATATTATAATAATATTATAGTGATAGTGTAATTTAAAATTAATTCTTCTGTGCGTGGAGGTTCTTGGTTTTTTTTATATTTTCACTTCTCTTGAAAACCAATTGTGTGTTCTGTGTGATTACGTTTAGAGGGATGGCCCCAAAACGTGGGCGCAGTAATTTAGGTCGAAGAACTCGAAATGCTACAAACCAAGCAAACATTTAATTTAATCGGACTACAGAACAAAGTGAAGAGCGAAATGAAATTGAAAGGATTAGGTTACGTATAACGCGTCGTCTTCCAACTGTTGTTGTTGTTTCACGAGCGTCTTTCAGTTACGACGTTTCAATTGACTACAGTTCCTACGGACGCGTTGCTATTGGACCTATGAACTTAGTTAACCCCTATTGTAAGGCATTGAAATACAAAAATGAAGCAAATGGAAAAGTGAAATTAGTACCAATGGTTCCACCACCAGAGACATTGTACCAATTGGTTTCAGGAACTGGAACTGATTCCATACATTTCCTTACAAACGTACAAAAATATAACAACTGCTTTCCAATGACTTGCTTTGGGGCAACAAATATAATTTGTAACAATTTCATGCCAACTTTTAAGGTAACACGACTTTTTTTGGTTTTTGTCGACAAACTATAACTTTAATTTATGTTTTTGATTACAAACTAAAACTTTTTGGTCTAATTTAAAGATACAAGGACAAATATATCACAAAGCAGGATCGCTGGGGCCGGTGTCAGATGGCGACTACAAATTCTTGCAAATTTATTTCATGGGAAATTCAACAGAGGAAATTGATCAGCGTTGTGCAAATAACAGATCAGTGAGGAGGTCTATTGTAGAAGAATTACAAAATGTGTTTCATCAACATAATGAGTTGATTACATTATTTAAAACTTCATTGGATCGCATGCCATCTGCAAGACAACATGCAAGACGTATCAATGCAACAACAATTGATGAAGTTGCCATTGTAATGGTTGGAGAAAATCTGGAAGCCCGTGATATTGTTTTACATCGCCGAAATAATCAGTTACAGCGTGTATATGAAACACATCGCTTATATGACGCGTTGCAATATCCAATATTATTTTGGAAAGGTGAAGATGGTTATCATTTCTCAATTAAGATGATAAATCCCAATACAGGTAATTATAAATTTGTGCGATTGGATTGTTTTTGTTTACAATTATGTTGTTGTTGAATGACTGTCATCAAAACATTATTTTATTTACAGGAGCTGAAACTAATAAAAAAGTTCAATGAATTTTTACTCCTATCGCCTGATGGTTCGTGAAAATAAAGACAATCACATATTAAAATGTCGGCGATTATTTCATCAATATGCTGTTGATATGTATGTCAAAATAGAAACAGAGAGATTGACACTCATCAGATTGAACCAGACCAAACTCCGTTCTGAAGAGTATATTCACCTTCGATATGCAATTACTACCGATGGAAATCCAAACAATGTCGGCTGGATGACAATTCTTCCAGCAACATATATTGGAAATTCTTGGCACATGCATGAATACTATCAAGATGCCATGACATATGTTCGTCATTATGGCACCGCAGATTTATTTATCACATTCACATGCAATCCTAAGTGGATAGAAATCAAAAAGGAGTTATTGCCTGGCCAATCATCGATTGATCGCTGTGATATTACTGCACGAGTCTTCCGACTAAAGTTGAAATCTTTAATGGATTTAATTGTAAAACACAGTGTGTTTGGGAGACGCGCTGCTGGATGTATTCTGTGGAGTGGCAGAAACGTGGGTTGCGTCATGATCATATCTTAATTTGGTTAATTGAGAAAATAACACCAAATGAAGTTGATCAAATCATATCTGCTGAAATTCCTGATGTACAAGTTGATCCAGGCTTGCATAAAGTTGTTATTAAAAACATGATTCATGGCCCATGTGGATATCTTAATCCAAATTCACCATGTTTGGTAGAGGGTAAATGTTCGAAACAGTATCCACGGGAATTAGTAGCAGAAACAATTACCGGGAACGATGGCTATCCGCTATATCGTCTCCAATCGACTGCAGATAATGGAAGATCAACAGTTGTAAAAATAAATCAACAAAATGTCGAAATTGATAATCGTTGGATTGTTCCTTATTCACCAATCCTATCAAAGAGTTTCAAGGCGCACATCAATGTTGAATCTTGCCATTTCGTCAAATCTATAAAATACATTTGCAAATATGTAACAAAAGTAAGTGATATGGCTGTGATTGGAGTTAGTGCTGAGAAGTCCATTGATGAAGTTAACCAATACCAAATGGACCGTTATGTTAGCAGTAATGAAGCAATTTGGCGCATTTTTTCTTTTCCCATTCATGAAAGATACCCCACTGTAGTTCACTTAGCAGTCCACTTAGAAAATGGCCAAAGAGTATATTTTACTGCACAGAATGTACTACAACGAGTTATTCAATCACCATCTACAACATTGACCAGTTTTTTTGATATGTGTCAGAATGATGATTTTGCCCGAACACTGCTAGACTCAGAAATGCCAAAATATTATACTTGGAATCAATCCTCAAAAAAATTTCAACGACAGAAACAAGGAAATCCAGTTCCAGGCTACCGCAATGTATATTCCACTGATGTCATTGGTCGAATTTATTCAGTCCATCCAAGCAATAATGAGTGTTTCTATTTGCGATTATTGTTAGTCAATGTTGGGGGCCCAACATCATTCCAACATTTACGAACTGTAAATGGTGAATTATGTGGCTCTTACAGAGAAGCCTGTCAGCGTTTGCAACTGTTAGAAAATGATTCCCATTGGGATCAAACCTTAAATGATGCTGTAATTTTTTCAAAACCTCAGCAAATACGAACATTGTTTTCTATAATTATATCGACATGCTTCCCGTCAAAATCAATTGATTTATGGATCAAATACAAATATGATCTGTGACGATATCTTGCATGAAATGCGCACTAGAACAGGGAATATACATTTACAATACACAGAAGAAATTTACAACGAGGCATTGATAGTAATTGAAGTCATGTGCTTGATGATGTCAAACAAACTATTATATCAATAAGCATGGACGTGCCTAATCGCCCAATGCACGACGCTTTTAATCAAGAGTTGCGACGTGAAAAACGGTATGATCTCGATGCTTTAAGGAAATCCGTTAGAATAAATGTTCCGCTGTTAAACCAACAACAAAAATATGTCTTTAATTCACTTATGAAAGTTGTAAATGAAGGAACTGGAGGAATTTACTTTTTGGACGCTCCAGGTCGTACCGGAAAGACTTTTTTGATTTCATTGATTTTAGCAACAATTCGCTCACAAAATGAAATTGCACTCGCACTTGCTTCATTTGGTATTGCAGCCGCATTATTGGAAGACGGTCAAACAGCCCATGCAACGCTAAAATTACCATTGAATATTCAAAGCAATGAAACTCCGACCTGCAGCATTTCGAATAACTCAGCAATGTAAAGGTTTTACAGCGATGTAAGTTGATAGTGTAAATGAATGCACGATGGCACATAAAAAGTCTTTGGAGGCATTAGACAGAACTATGAAAGATCTGCGAAACAATCAAAACCGATTTGGTGGAGCGATGATTTTATTAGCAGGAGATTTCCGTCAAACATTACCAGGGTTAACGCCAGCGGATGAACTCAATGCATGTTTAAAGTCCTCCATTATAAGGAAAATATAAGGGAGAAGAAGTGTTGATACCCCGCATCCCAATGATACCAACTGACGTACCATTTGAATTTAAACGACTGCAATTTCCAGTGCGGCTTGCTTTCGCAATGACCCTAAATAAATCACAGGGTCAGTCTTTAAGTATTTACGGCGTTAATCTTGAAAACCCATGCTTCTTTCATGGACAGTTGTATGTTGCCTGCTCTCGCGTTGGAAATCCGTCAGCTTTATTTGTTTACGCGCCAAGTAACCATACAAAAAATATTGTATACCATAAAGAATTAGAATGAATATCATCAAGTTTATAAAGTATTGCAATCTACGAAATAGAAGACTTATTTTTATAAATAATCTTCGTTTATTGTTGAGACATAAATAACGTGATCACTCGGGAATACTTATTTAATTTTTACTATTAACTTTTGACAGAACGAAGTCTGTCCGGACAGCTAGTAAGAAATAAAAACAAATATTTATCACTAAAGATGGTTTTATTGTTTTTTAAAATATTCTGCGCGATGATCGTTTATGATACGTTTGATCCAATTTTCATAGCACTTTTTCCATTCTGAAGGTATCTCCAAAACATGCATTTTGAACACATCAACCGCTTCTTCAGGCACGAATACCGTTGACCACGTAGTTTATTTTTTACGAACGGGAACAAAAAGAAATCATTGGGTGCCAAATCAGGACTGTACGGCGAATGACTCATCAATTCGCTATTTTGACCCGTTAAATATTCAGTTGTTCGGTTCGATGTTTGGGAGCTCGCGTTATCATGGTAAAAAATAATATTGCATCGTTGGTTGTTTTTTCTTATTTCTTCAAAGACTCCTGGCAAACAAATGGTTGTATACAATTCAGAATTGACCGTTCTACGATTCTCAAGTGGCACTGTAGTCACATGCCCATTTTTTCCAAAAAAGCAGTCGATTTGCTGTGACGCGCTTCTTGCGCCAACAACTTCTGTTAGGTTTTGTTCATTTTGAGCAAGACCCATGTGTAGATGTTATACACGGCTTTTGCCGCACCACGATTGTATTTTTTGAGCATTTCTTTGTACCAATCGACAAGAGCCTGTTTTGAACGATTGCCAAACTATGCGGAATCCAACACGCACAAATCTTTTTCACGGCTAAATTTTCATGTAAAATGTTGTGTATACTTGTCATACCAATGCTCAGGGATGTCTCAACCTCACGGTATGTTACATGCAGATCCTGCTTTATCAGTTCGCGCACAGTATCGATGTTTTCTGGTACAACAACCGATTTTGGACGACTTTCTTTAAATTCGTCGGTGAGCGAACGACGGCTACGATTGAATTGACTCAACTAGTGATATACACTGGTTTTAGATGGTGCTTCATAGCCAAAAGTCGAAGTGAGTTGATCGATGCACTGGTGTTAGATAATGCACCTCTAAAGTCGTACTAAATCATCGAATGGAAATTCTCACGACTTAATTCCATTTTTTGACCGAGATGAAATTTTCAAGTCACTAAACAACACAAAGAGCGTCCGTATGACAAAACGTTCTGAGTACGTATATAGATAACAAATGTCAAACTTTACGATGTATGTTTCAGATGGTGCCTAGCAACACCATTGTTACCAATTCCAGATACATAAATAGCAACCCTCGTATAAGTGAATGCATAGGCTACGTCTTAATGTGTGTTTATGCACCTTGAGAATGGCTCAGTTATTTTCATCCTTTTCAAGTTTTAAAACAGTGCATAGACACATGTGCGCTATCCTTTCTTATTTAGACTACCGTTGTTACCTTGCCTATTGTATTCTTTGTGTATCTAGGGTGTCCTAAAGCTCAACGTTAAGCGGGTGTGAGGCGAAAGGCCAGGTTATACCAGTTCTGTCAAAAATATGAAAAAAAAATCCATGTTACATGTTAAGTGATAATAGGCTATATCTTTAGGTACTGTGATCACAAATTTCCCAATTTTTCAGTGTTATTTTTTATAACGTGATCTTAAATGATCATGCTATTAATCGTAGTCACAAATCAAACATTGAACGTTGTTAATTCAGTAAAAATAAAGTTTCATTGAGTCGTGGTTTAAAAAATTATGTCAGCTAACTTTGACCTTCATCTTTAAAAAAAAAGATATTACACTACCCTGCGCAAATTATTTCAAAAGATGACTCATTTAGTCAAGATTTCAAAATGGTAATAATAATAATAACATTAATAATAATAATAACTGTGTTGTACTGTGCAGCAGTAACTGTAATCGAGGTTTCAGGTCAAAAAACTTACACCCTCAATGCGAGAAGGCGTAATATCCAAAAAGATACACCTGCCTGGAAACGGATATCAATGATTTTCGAGCGAAGGTAGACATTATTTCTGAGTATCTTGCTGGAAATACATCTAGCAAAGTGACGAAAAAAACGAAAATAATTGCTAAAAAATCTGGCATTGGATTTGAAGAGTCAAACTTTCGCGAGAAATTATTAAACCTGAAAGATCGATTTAGACAGAAGGCTAAAACGAAGGGAGCCAGACTAGCCAGATACAATGAGACAGAAAAACGAAAACACCAAAATGCAATGTTTCAAAATAGCCAGAAGAAGTTTTATAGAGAACTAGAAGCTCAGGGTAACCAGTCAAAACATGAAAATGTGAATGTATCTACCTTTGAGAAATACTGGAAATCTGTCTGGAAAAGATCTGATGGTTATGAAAAAATGGCCCCGTGGGTTGCAACAATTCGAAAACAGACTGATGCACTTCCACAAATGGAATTCAACGGTCTTGAAGCGATTGACATCTGCACTGCCATCAAGAAAACTCAAAACTGGAAGACACCTGGGCCAGATGGATTACACAACTTCTGGATCAAAAACTTCACAGCTGTTTACCAGGTACTTGCTGATGCATTTAAAGAAATAATGGTGAATCCTGATACTTTCCCCGACTTTCTGATGGAGGGAAATACATATTTGTTATATAAAAAGGGTGATGCTAACCAACCCAGTAACTATAGACCGATAACATGTTTATCCGTGTTGTATAAATTATTCACAGCCCTGCTCAATGAAAAAATTTACCAACATTGTGACTATAATAACATATTAGAAGATGAGCAGAAAGGGTGTATTAGGGCAAGTATGGGATGCAAGGAGCAACTGACGATTGATGCTGTAGTTCTTGCGCAAGCCCGGACAAAAAAGCGCAGTTTGAATATGTGCTATATAGATTACAAGAAGGCTTTCGATAGTGTCCCACCTGACTGGTTATTAGAAGTTTTGAACATCTACAAAATTTGTCCGCAGATTACAAACTCTTTAAGGTATCTCATGAGTAAATGGAAGACTAATTTATTTGTCCATCAACAGTACATTGGAACAACAAATATCGAGAGAGGAATATTTCAGGGAGATTCATTTTCCCCTGTTTGGTTTTGTCTAGCGTTGAATCCGATGTCCACATTACTTAACAATAGCAATATTGGCTACAAACTTGACATGAGAAATTCCAGGAAACTATCTCATTTGCTATACATGGACGACGTAAAACTCTATGGAGAAACAAGAGAGAAACTAAATTCATTAATAAAAACTGTCGAAATATTTAGTAAGGATATCAAAATGTCATTCGGCCTCTAGAAATGCTCCACTATCAGCATACAAACGGGAATAATAAAAAAACAACATTCAACAGTCTGCGGTATACAAGAACTAGCATCAGAAGACTCGTACTAATATTTAGGAATGCTTCAAAATCATAAATTTGATCATAGCCTATTAAAGAAGAATTTTTCTACTTTGTACCAAAAACGACTGACAAAACTCTTAAACACCAAACTGAACGGTGGAAACCTCATTAAAGCTATCAATGGTTGGGCGGTGCCAACTCTGACATATTCTTTTGGCATTGTTAAATGGTCTGAAGCAGATCTTGATGAACTGGATAGATTGACACGAAGAACATTGACAAAGTTCCTATGTTTACATCCGAATTCCTCCACAAAAAGGCTATATATTCCAAGAAAGTTGGGAGGCAGAGGGCTTGTGAATGTCAAGAATCTTTGTCTCAATCAGGAGAATAGGATGAGAGAGCGCTTCATTAGTTCACATAGCACACTAATGAAACTGGTTGTTGATATCTATCTACTATCGTGTTGATAGTAGAACAGCACTGAAGGATATCGTTCAAGAATGGAAACAACAGACATTACATGGGAGATTTCCTAAATCACTTCAGGATGACTCCATTGACAAATATTTGTCTCTAAACTGGCTTACCGATGGACTATTATATCCAGAAACAGAAGGCTTCGCGACAGCTATTCAAGATAAGGTAGTAAGGACAAAAAATTATGAAAGACATATTCTACACATGGATGTTGTCGACAAGTGCAGGAAGTGCGGTGGTGTAGGAGAAACAATTGAACATCTTGTTGGAGGATGTCCAGTCCTTGCCCCTAATGCTTACCTAGGCAGGCATAATCAGCTGGCGAAAATTATACACCAGCAAATCGCTTTAAAGCACTCGCTATTTGATAAGATGCCTCCACCATATTACAAGTACACGCCTTCCCCCGTACTTGAGTCAGCCGATACAATTCTTTACTGGGATAGACCAATTACAACAGATCGGACGGTTGACTATAATAGGCCGGATATTGTTCTAATTAACAAAAAGCAGAGGAGAGCTTTCATAATTGACATTGCGATACCACTCTCTCATAACATCAGAAAAACTGTCACGACTTCGTCACGAAGTACGAAAATTTTGCAATTGATCTGAAAAATCAATGAAAACTCCAGAAAGTGGAGGTGATACCTTTTGTTATATCCGCCGAAGGCCTAGTAAGCAAAACCTTTTCCAAAAATCTGGAAATTCTTGGTGTTTCAAAATCGATTACCACAGTAGGACAACGAGCAGTTCTCTTACAAACTTGCCACATTGTTCGTAAGGTATTAAGCTGAATGGGAGGAGCTGAACTGCTTTCTTATTCTGGCATTGTAAACCCGACTAGCCTAGGCTGAGAAGATCAATGAATCATGTTTGTGATAATAATAATACGATCGATGCTGTAGTTCTCGAACTCGCGCAAAAGAAAACGCAACCTAAACATCTGCTATATAGACTACAGGAAAGCCTTCGATAGTGTTCCACACGATTGGTTACTAGAAGTCCTGAAGATTTATAACATAAGCTCCCATCATTAACTCCTTAAGGTGCCTGATGGGGAAATGGAAAACAAATTTCTTTATCGATCAACAATGCATTACAACTGCGAATATCGAGAGAGGAATTTTTCATGGAGATTCCCTTTCTCCAGTTTGGTTTTGTCTAGCCCTAAACCCTATGTCTACATTACTGAACAACAGTAATATAGGATATAAACTAAACATGAGGAATCCACGAAAGCTCTCGCACCTACTATATATGGATGACCTTAAACTCTATGGAGAAACTAGAGAAAAACTAAACTCCATAATAAAAATGGTCGAAGAATTTAGTAGGGATATCAAGATGTCATTCGGACTTGATAAATGTTCTACCATTATCATTCAGAAAGGAATAGTCAACAATCAACATTCAACACACTGTAACATACAACAACTGACACCAAAAGAATCCTATAAATATTTAGGTATACCTCAAAACGAGAAATTTAACCATAGCCAGTTAAAGAAAGACTTTTCTACTATGTACGAAAAGAGGCTTACAAAACTTTTAAATACCAAACTGAACAGTGGAAACCTGATTAGAGCGATCAATGGATGGGCAGTACCAACTCTGACCTATTCCTTTGGTATTGTTAAATGATCAGAAACAGACCTTGATGGACTGGATAGATTAACACGTCGAACATGGACAAAATTCCGATGTCTGCATCCAAATTCATCTATAAAGCGACTGTGCATTCCAAGAAAGTTGGGAGGCAGAGGCCACCATTAAGAACCTTTGTCTGAACCAGGAGAGTAAGATGAGAGAACGCTTCATTAATTCAAGCAGCACGTTAATGAAGTTGGTTGCTAAGGAGGACCGCGGTTTCACCCCGTTGAACCTAGATAAATTGAATCGTGTTGATGGTAGAACAACACTTACGGATTGTGTCCGTGAATGGAAACAACAGACACTGCATGGACGGTGTCCAAAGTCACTCGAGGATGATACCATTGATGGACCATTGTCTCTAAAATGGCTGACCGATGGGCTGTTGTACCCAGAAACAGAAGGTTTTGCGACATCTATTCAAGATAAGGTAGTAAGAACACGGAACTATGAAAAGCATATACTACACATGGATGTTGCCGACCGATGTAGGAAGTGCGATATAGTGGGGGAAACGATTGAACACCTTATCGGTGGGTGTGCAGTTCTAGCCCCTAATGCTTATTTAGGAAGACATAATCAGCTGGCGAAAATTATACATCAGCAAATTGCATTAAAGTATTCGCTATTAGATAACGCACCTGCTCCATATTATAAGTACTCACCTTCTCCCGTATTGGAATCATCTGATTCAATCCTATACTGGGACAGACCAATCACAACAGATTGAACGGTCGATTATAATAGACCAGACATTGTTCTAATTAGTAAAAAGGAGAAAAGGGCTTTTATAATTGACATCGCAGTGCCACTCTCTCATAATATCAGGAAAACCGAGTTGGAGAAAACCACTAAGTATGAAAACCTTGCGTAGGATTTGAAAAACCAGTGGAAACTGCGTAAGGTAGAGAGAGTGCCTTTCGTTATATCCGCCGAAGGCCTAATAAGTAAGAACTTTTCAAAAAATTTGAAGAACCTTGGTATCTCAAAATCGATTGCCATAGTGGGACAACCTGCAGTACTCTTGCAGACATGCCACATTGTTCGTAAAATTTTATACTAAGTGAGAGGAGTTAAATTGCTTTCTTATTTTGGCATTGTAATATAGACCACCTTAGGCTGAGATGCTGAGTTCAGTACGAGGATAATAATATTTATTTGTTCCCAAAACCATAAGGCATTGAACCTCATTAAGAAAGTACATAATAAACACTTAATTCTATATAAAAAACAGAAAAAAAAAGAATTACAATTCAAATATAATATTTATAACACAAGGCACAAAAAAAAAGAAGGAAAGAGAGAAAAAAAAGACGATTGGAAAAAAAAGAGGAGAGAAATACATAGTCAACATGGCATTGTTAACATAATTTACATGATTTAGCCGAAAACATAATGAATACAAACATAAACAGTCAAATTCATCAAAACAGGCTATTCTAATAATTTAATTGAATTTAAATTGTTCTTTGTTTCCCCAAGTAAATCATTTAACGAATAATAAGCCTTGTTCAACAAAAATCTTTTAATCGTTCTCACAGACTGATCACGTGGCAGATCCCGAACACACTCCGGAAAAGTATTATATATCTTCATAATAATATACTGCACATTCTTCTGTATATAACTAAAATTACATCTTTCATTCACGAGATTCGACTTATACCTAGTTATATAACCATACTTTGTGATAGCCTCCCCAAAGAGATCTCTATTATAAAGTACAAAAGTGTACGAATCCAAAATAAACATGCTGACAAGGGTCAGAATTCCTTTGCCAATAAAAACATTTCTGCAGCTTTCGTAATGCTTCATTTGAAAAACACTTCTTATGCATCTTTTTTGGAGCACAATTATTCTCTCTATATCTGGAGAATTTCCCCAGAAAATCAAACCGTATCTTATCCTCGACTGAACATAGGCATGGTAAGCTGACATTGCAGCCTCAAAACAAACATTCTGAGCTATAATTCTCAGTGCGTAGCATTACCGAGACAAGCCTGCAGCAACTTTTTCCACGTGCCCTCTTCAATTCAGTTTTCTATCAATCACAAGACCCAAGAAACACACCTGTTCAGAAGACTGAATTTTGACGTCTTTATAGACAAAAGTAATAATGTTACTCTTTCTATTGTTGAATACAATGGACTGGGTTTTAAGCACATTTAAGACAAGATCCCCAGTAGAGAAGTATTCATCAAGAATTCGGCACGATCTCCCAACACTCTCGAGCATCAAGTCGATATCATCTTCGCTAAAAATCAATACTGTGTCATCCGCATAGAGTACCGTGTGCTGTTTTATAACGTTTGGAAGATGATTTATATAAATAATATATAATAGTGGACCCAATATAGAATCTTGAGGAACGCCTCTTGTCACACAAACCTTATCAGACACAATAGCTCTACCGCAAAAATCAGTCTCCACCACCTGTTGTGTTCGGTCTTTTAGATATGATTTTATTAACCTGAGTGCATTTCCCCGAACTTCACAAGTCTCAAGTCTTGCACAGAGAGTATCATGATTCACGCTGTCAAATGCCTTTGTTAAATCAAGACACATGGCCATGGTTTACTTTTTTACAATTAACTGAATTTAAACCATTTGTAATAGTTTGATAAATCGCCCTAATGGTAGATTTTCCCTTTCGAAAACCATTCTGATTATTAGAAATTACTAAATTTGCCCATGTTCGAGAGCAAGGATATCGGTCTATAGTTAATTTCCTCATCTATTTTTCCCTTCTTATAAATTGCTTTTATATGAGCATTTTTTAATACCTTCGGATAAACCCCCGTCGAAAAACACAGATTTATTATATAAGACAAAGGTTTAGAGATATAATGAGCACTCCGTTTAATTATGTGAACAGGTAATTTATCGTCACCTACCGATTTTTTATTCCTTAAACCCTTAATAATGTTCAATATTTCATCAGGACATCAGGTTGGATTTAAAAATATACATTGAAGAATTCTATTCGAAGGAAAATTGTTCTTTTTATTGGAATTAACAGTTGGGCATGAATTTATAAAGTACGTATTTAAGTTATTTACTGTGTTTTAAAAGTGTTTGAAAGGGATTTTTAAATTTATTGAAGAAATTCTCCAATACTGTCTGATTATCGTTGTTATCAGTTATTGTTTTTATTAGCTTCCAGGAGGCTCGCACCTTGTTATCAGATTTATTTATAAATTCCCTGTTTGAGATTTGTTTGGCCTGTTTTATTACTAATTTTAATATTTTGCAATATGCATTAAACAAGTGATTAGAAATAATTCCATCAATTTTCATCATATATAGCTCGCGTTTATGTCTAGATGATATTCTAATACCTTGTGTAATCCAATTTTTATTAGTGCTATTAAAATAACATTTTTTTTCCGCATGTTAGATATTCCGCTTTAAGTTGTGTTTGCTATTGGCCATTATACAATTTATACATTGCACCTTATTACATTCCCAATCCTTAGTAGAATGATCATGCTGGCCACATTTTCCACATGTTTTCTGATTTTTACACTCCTTTGAAATATAGTTATATTGGTTACAATTATAACATCGCATCAAACTTATATACTCAAAGCATCGACATGATCTGCATCCCAAAAATAATCGTCCATTTCCTTCATTTTGAATACGTTCAAACGTCAAGGGGTCATATTCTATATTTCTGTAACAACACTTTCTGAACCAAAACTATACATTCTGTAACAACACTTTCTGGACCAAAACTTCCTCGGCATATTTATTTTAAGATTCTTTCTGTTTGAGACCTTCGTTGCAGTTTTTGCAGATTTTAGGGTCCAGATTCGATCGTATTGTCTTTGCCTCTCCCTCATGCGGCAGCGAATGATGACATCCCCATCCTTGATTCCACTTATCGACCTTATACCAACTGTGCTGGATCGAATTGCTGTTTTATTATTCTCTTTGTTTCGTTGGACTTACATATGACAATAGGCTTCACTACCACTGTTCTCCCTTGTACTGCCCCGGCATAGTTAACCCGCTCAGATGTTGTTCGATTATCACCATCATGAGACAATTTAGGTTGCTCGGAAGCACGCTTTAATTGAGACACTATTTTTATTACAGATTCCGCTTTTTGTTCAATGTCGTTAATTATTCCTGCTAGGGTAATATTCTGAGCAACCAGGTTCACACATCCATTGCAAAACCACATTGAATTTTTTGTTTCAGCAACTGCCTTTAACACATTATCCTTTATCTTTTGGCATATATTATGAAATCTTTTCCGACAATAATCACATTGCAATGTTTTATTATTAGCAGCAATGTTATCTTGACACAATGGACATATATCCATTTCGTTCGACATCCGGCAACACTGCTTAGGTCGCAGTGAGCGACGCTAAAAATCTTCAGCAAAATTTATCTTTTAGGTTCATTCAAAGTGAAAAGATAAAACCAAAAAAGAAAGAAAAACTCCTATATATTCAATTTTCGAGTCTCGACACCAAAGGAAAGACCTCAACTAAGCACTACACAAGACTTCAAGAAAACACGTCCGAACACCCAGTCACCGCTGGACTGGGACTCAAACTGGGAGACAAATTATTTCAAAAGATGGCTCATTTAGTCAAGATTTCAAAATGGTACAAGAATTGATACTTTTCGTTCCACAAAAAAACATTATTGCTTATTTTTTTGCAAAAAGGACCACATTTCAAAAAACTCATATCATGATAAAAAATAATTTTGTGTGCTCAAAAGTGAACTACACCAGTGTAAGTGAGATGCACAGATGTGATAGGTGATGAATTAGATAGAGACAGATTGATATTCAAATTTAAGTTGGCCTTTTTAGTGAAGCTTTCAAAATGATTCAACAGTTGGCATTTTTCTTTCCACAAAAAAACATTATTGCCTTTTTTGCAAAAGAACCTTATTTCAAAAAAACTTAACCCAAAAGGCAATGTGTGTGAATCAAATTAATAATAGGTCTATTATTTCATTAAGATAAAACTTAATCGAAAAAATAAATAAAAGGAATTATTGTAATACTTTTATTTACCACAAAATGTTTCTTTAAACTAAAGCAAATGCTCAAATTAATTGCCTTCGGCACGAATACATACTCTGTTTGCCTCAGAAAGTCGTGCGTAGTTCGGCTAGATTTTGAATTCGTTTTGAATACACTTTTTCTTTTATGCAGCATCAGTAAAAGAAATCAAGGTATTTAGGTCCTTTCGGGATACTCTCTGTTCAAATAATCCTGTACAGGACGAGGATAATCCGCTGGGCAACCATCTAGTTGAAACCACATTTGTCTGTAGATATGGCGTGGTACATCTTCTAACAAATTCTGCAAATCATTTTGGAGAAAATGCAAGTAGTTGGCACTATTGAAAGTTTCAGGCAGTTAAAGATAAATATATATTACTGCAAGGAAACATTTTGTTTAATTTAAAATTGGAAGAAAAACTACTGTTTAACGGTCCAAAGTAAACTATTAAGAACAAAATATATGTTAATTTATAACTTCATATATATTCACATAAATAAAGATCATGCTAGATTTTCAACAAAAACATTTATTTCTAGTCTAAAAATCTTAAATATTTACACATTTCTAAAATCTAGTAAATATCGTGAATAAATATCAGAACAAATTATCGAAAAATATCGGTGTTTTAAAGTTAATACTGTTCATTTTGTAACATTTATTAATAATTATATAAACTAGTCTAAATGGAAAATTACAATTAAAGTTTACAGTTAGTATATGTAATTAATAACAATATAACACTCAATTTAAGTAAATCTTATCTGCTATTTTTAGTAATGCATATACAGGATGATTTTTCAAAAAAAAAAATAAATAAATATTCTCAGCAAATTATAAAACACTAGTTAAAAAATATATTTTTCTCTAGAAGTGATAAAAGCACTCAATCGTTTCAAAAAATGTACACTAAGTTTCAGAAGTTTGAAACTGTCACATATTCACACATAATTTTATTAAAAAGTTGACTAAAATAAAATAACACTAAAATATAACACAATTCTTAGCATGGCAGTTTTCTTGATCGCTTTAAACGATATGATCAAAAGCATTATAGTCAGAGTAAAGATAAACATTAATTTAAAAAAAAGGATCATCTTTACCTATAAATTCTTCAAAACCTATTAATTCTTCAAAAAGAAACAGAATTTAGTTGTTCAACAAAAAAAGTTTAATTACCACAAGACTTTTTCTACTTGTTTTTGTAAACCATTTCGTTAGATAGGTATATTTCTACTTTGCTCGACTATCTATCTGCTCATCATTTGCGAAGTCCTATTGGTATCTATTGATATGTCGGCTTTACTGATGTTTTGTATATTATATTTGCGACTTATTTTATTTGTTTGTTTCTCTAAGCTACGTTTCTCAAACATCCTGCTATATCTTCAGTCGTTCCCTTCGAATAGCGGCTTAAATCTAATAAACTCTTTTGATATTGTACATACTTTTTAAAGCGTGTCCCAGTAAGTACTTCGGAATTTAAATTCAACGCTGTTTTTCAATCACTTGACCTAGAAATTTTATATCTCGCATGTGACACGGCCATAAACTTCGTATTAATTTTCAGGCGTAATTATGTCCCAAATAATAACGCAATTCGCAATCTTATTTGAAAATTTGAATTTTTCGAATCGGTTGTTGATTTAAAGGTTCATAATGTATTCAAATTTGCATTGATTCAATGTAAATATCGCTAATATCGAGTACGTGAACATGTTGGTTCTCAGTTGAACGTCAGTTCGTCGTCGACCTCAACATTTGAACAAAACGAAAAGATCTTAGCATCGAATTTTGAACAAAGATATGGCCTTGCAGCCTAGCTAATTTTATCTTTGATGAAGTTATAAATAATTAATAAAAAATAAATAATGCTACCGCAATATGTCAAGAAAATATTCACACTATAACACTGTGTTCTTTCAACAAGATAGCATGTGATGAGCGCAAAGTAGCCTTAAATTTGGAAGAGGCTTTATTTTTTTTAATCATTGGGGCTACATTTCACTTTTTTCACTTTTTACACTTAAACTGTTTACTGAGCAGAGTATGGTTGTATCTTCCAGTGTATTAAAAGGAGACAGGTATCGATTTTGTCGACCAACTAATTGAATGCATGTGATTAATTCCATTTTTCCTCCGATGCCTCTTGGGTTCACAGCCCAACCATCTTTCGTCAGTTTCCGCAGATTACCGGGATTTGGTTGTACTTGTGGTAGAAGTCATTTAGAAGGTAGAAGGGTCACTTTTCCTGTTAAACTCTGCGGTGAAGAACCTTAATAGTGTAATAATTTAGTTTATAGTATTTTTACGGATTTGCACCACGAGGTCCGAGCCATAAGACCGAGTGCTTTTAGTCTTCTTTTGATTTGATTAACGGTATTATGGATACTACTTTTAGAAGGATTTGAGACACCTAACTTGAAGGAAGGTCGCTATCACCCCAGTAGGATGCCTACTATATCGGGGCTACATTGAAACCCTTTTACAAGTAATTTCCTTGTTTTTTTTTTGTTTTATTGTGTAATAATTCACTGCCAGAAATATGTACATTTTTCATTTTATTGCTGATTGATTACTTGAGGTTTAAAGCTGGTACACCACGTGCGTGGTCCTCGACCAATTTGTGCCGTCTTTTCTTGGCTATGGGGATAAGCCACAAAATTATTTTCTTTTCTTTTTTTGAGTATCTTGTTTTTTTATTTAAGGTTCTTAGACGGGGCAAAATTTAAAGTTCTTGGACGGAGCTAAATTTATTGTCAAAGAAGGAACTAAATTGAGGTGAGCCGTACCACTCCTCTTCCCTTACCAGTCTTGTGGAACTAACCCCGATCACTAATTTCTTTTTTTCTCTCCCTTATTATTATATATTACCTTATATTACCCTATATTAACCTTTGTCTTAGAGACAAATTATTGATATATTATTTATATGATTTGTATCAATAACTTACGTAGTGCTCTAGTTAGCAGACTTATTATAAATTTTGCCGTGAACGGGGTGAACTAGTGCGAACTCCGGATAGGCCCGGGGATTTCCGGGCCTATTCCGTAGCAAGGTCAGTGACGCTTATAACCCACCCCTATTCTCCGGTTGATCGATGCTAAAGGGGCATAATTTGCATACAAGCTTAAGAGTCCGCTCTAGCTAGCACCCGCTCATCAGTTGTATATAGGAGTAAACATCATTGTAAATTACAACCCCTTTTAAATTACCCTATAATAAATTTATTTTGTTTTTCTTTCTTTGCACACTAACAAAGTTTATCGCAAGGGTCATGTATTATACGACGTCATTTCTCAATATTGTGTAATATCTAATCCCCAACGAATATTTCCTTTGGAAAAAGGAATTCAGATTCCTCACTCAAGGACAAAGAATGGCTGTAGAAACAGACGAGTTTGGATTTGGAGATTTTTTCTAACATAACTGCCATGTCTCTACTTGTTGATAAAGTAAACAAGCAGGTTATTTTTCTAAAATTATTGGTTTTATATAAAAAAGGAAATCCCGAATTACCTATTGGGACACCCTTTATATTGTCAGAATTTATTTTCATATTCATTGGTTTTACTGTTTCATTAAATACATGTTGAATTATTTGTAGTATTTATTAATACCACGTAATAAGACGTGCTTAGTTAAAATTTCCATTCGTGGCTCTAAAGTGGCATCATTTTCTATACTTAATGGCTATAACAATGGCAGAAAATTGAATTTTTAATCAATAATGTAAAATGTCAAAAATTCTATAAATCCTTGAAAGATTTAGAAACAGCATCTAAATATCCAATATAGAAATCATTAAGAAACAAGAACTATGACCAGTACTTTTCTTTAGAAATCATCATTAAAAACTGTAACGTGAAATTAGCAGTGTATAACCTGAAAAGTTATTTTGAAATTTCCCATTCCTTGATTTTCAAAGTAAACACAACTTTAGCTCTAATGACCTCGATATTGGAAAAATCATATGACAACAACTTTTTCTTCACTTGAAGTTTTATAACGAGTTTTCCACTCATATCGAATTGCAAAAACTAAAGTTATAATTATTTCTTGATGATGCTAACTTAGTTAGAGAAATGTGCGTCGAGTGATATAAAATGCGATTTGATTAAAAAAATCATGACTATTCGATATCACATAGGGGATTTGGATCAACTAATAAAACAAATTTTGAATAGAATATTCACAAATGGGTAAGAAAAAAGCGTCTTTTCCAGGGAAAGTTTACCAAGCACAGGGTCTCTTTGGAATGTGACAATAAAATCCTTTCAGGTTCTCAGAGTTCCAAGACTGTTATAACACATTTTTCAGAAATAGAATTGTAAATTACGTTATACCTGCAAATACCAAAATAAAATACTTATCTATCTGTATAAATATAAATGTAAATTCGTTTGTTCAAAATCTTAAATCTCCGAAATTTCTTCACCGATTGCTTTCAAATAATGACACAACGTTGCATTTGAATACACGCGCGTTTTTATATAATTATTATATAGATGTCACACCTGTGAAGGGTGAAAAACATGCTTTTTAAACAGCGCCATCTGTTTACTAAATATTTATACGCCGCTATACTAAATATTTTACGACAATGGAATTGCATCACTTGCAATACTAAACATTTCTCATGCCGGACAGTGTGCTTCTTGACAGCTGCTGGTACTTAGCACTTTCAATTTTCCGATTGCATTGCCGATTCCGATTGCATTGTTAAATTGAATTTTTATAGATTTCTATTAATTTTTATTTTGATTTAATTATTTGGCCAAACTGAGCCACAGCAACGCGTGGCCGGGTACAGATAGTATAATAATAAATCCAATTCTGAAAAACTAATAAAGGAAAAAGTATACTAAGTATACGATTCTTTCAGTTTGAAGCTAAAAAACATTCTGTATATCATATCATTTTTAGAATTTTAATTACTACGGAATAAAGTGTTTCTTAAATAAATATTTATATTAATATCAATCACTCACCATAAAGTTAATTTTCAGAAGAAACAAACCTAAACAGTTAATTAATTGAATTATTGGAACATTTTTGTCGGATATAAATATTTTTTGGTAAACTGTTTAAATGTTAACTACACACACCACTTTACGTACAAAGGCAACTTGAAAATAGTTTTAGAATTCTGTCTTGAAAGTTTTAAATTTTTGATATGAAAGAATGTTCTAATTTTTTATATTAAAGTTTATGCAAATTTTTAAAATATAATAATACTTTTTTCTACAATGTAGCAAGTTATATCATAAATAAAATATAATAAAATAGCGCATAATTTATTTATTCGGGAATGCTTTCTATACGAGTCCACATAAATTATATTCTAAAATATATGAATTGATTTTTCCGACCCATGGTGTACATATAGGGGCGAGTAGAGTAATCACGAATCTCGGGGTGATCGCTAAAGCAACGATTACGGCATCTAAGAAATTTAATATTCTTCCTCTATTGACTGAATGGGGAGTCCACCTTTATCGCCGTAAAAACAAATGAGTTGTGAAGCCTGGCAGAGAGTATAAAGCCGGAGGTACACATTGGCCCACATGCCCAATGTTTGATCCAACGTTAGCTGTTGGTATATAATACACGGTTTGGCCAATATGTGGATGGTGACTTGGCATATGTACCAGCGTGCACCAGTTCCTTTGATGTGAGACACAAAATCACAACCCATTTACAAGTGTCTAACCCAAACGCCAACCTCCGCCAGCGCTTTCAGAAGCGCAAACTTTATCATCCACACATTGACCAAGTCGCGCTTGCCATGGCCATTGTGTAGCGCCGGCTTAAGGTATTATTTTTTTTCATAACACTTTTAGTTTTATTTTAAAAAAAAATATTCATGTAGCATTTATTATGTGAATAATACAATTGTGAGCAAGAATCGTTGAAATATACTATACTTAAACAATTATTTATTTAAATAGACAATTAATTGTTTCACATGCCTTGAAATTATAAGAGAAAAACTGTAAAAAAATCAATTAAATAATTTTAAAAAAACCATTGAAGCTTTGATGAATAAAATATTGTCATTGGGTAAAGCTCCTACTATTTATTTTGTGCTCAAAACCATTAAATTTGATTATCTGAAGGCAGCAGTTATAAACCAACCAAGTGGTGAAAGAATGGAGAGATTTGATACCTGATACCCAAGAAAAATAATTGGAAAAACATATTGTTTTTATGGGTTAAACGCTGAAATGTTGTGGAAAATCGCTTTTTATCGGAGGAATATAAATTAAATCACAATTTTAACATAGGATCTCAAACACCCAGTAAAGGCTGGTTCAACAAATACATGCAAAAACGCCCAAATATTCCATTGAAAAAATCTGAGTAAATTTCTTTAAATAAAAGCACAGTATTTAATGACACGGAAATAAAAATATTTCTTGACATGAAACTCTGCATAAAACTCAATATTTTGATGCTAATCACATTTATAATGTTGATATGACAAGAATATCTTATATTCAAATCAATAATGTTATGTATTAAAGGCTATAAATTAGGGATGGCGAGAGTGGCGAAAGAAGCTCTTCGAATTATTGTATACGCATTCATTGCTTAGGGAAAATACATTCCTCTATTTTTTATTTTTAAAATGAAACGTATGAACACTTTCTTATTGAGGGAATCCATTAGGATATGACTGTTGCAGTCAGTAATTCGGGTTGGATCAGTGAAAAGGGATTCATGAACTCGTTACGTTACTTTATTTCCGTTGCTAAACGAATTAAAGATGGTCCTATGTTATTAGTTCTTTTCATCGCTAGAGTGGAATCATAGTGGTTTCCTTTTCACCGTAGACTCCGCATCATATACAAGCATTAGATTTATCATATTTACTACAATAAACAAGTTGTTACAAAGTAATGTTTATAAAAGTATTTAATCGCATTAGTGATATAGAAAACAATTTTAGAAAGGCAAGTATTTTGTCATTAGATTCCTATAAATATGATTATTTTTTCACAGCTCCAATGGTGCAACCAGAAACATTATTTCTTAATATGCAGAAATCGAACACTTCTTGATGGTTTCACTAAATAAGCCAATAACACTCTCAGATGTTACCACTATACTCACTTTGCCACAAAATAAAACTAGACATATTGCCCGAAAGGAGCATTCAAACATTATAATGTGTAGTTCAATGTTTTACAAGAAAAATAATTAAAAAAATTAAAGAAAGAATTAAAAAACTGAAGAAAGGTGTGAGAAATATTTAAACAATAATAAATTAGATACCCGAATAAAAATGAATGATGACATACCAAGTAAGGAAAAGAAAACAGACAAAGATGCAGGTAAAGAAAAAATATTTCTTCTTATATTATACGAAAGGTATGAAGACCTTCCCTTTGAAAACTGGATTATATGCTTTAAGGTAGTTCACGCGTGATAATCGTAACTAAAAGTATATTCCTAGTAATCAACCAATCGATAAAAAAAAACGCAAGTACATTCCAACAGTTTTCTAATTTTTTATTGGTTCATTTCAAAAATTCGTAAGAAAAGTTAGATATACACGAAAGATATACAGGAAACTATGTCTTTTTTATACATCTCTGACCTATTGCACGTTAATTATGTACAGTTTAATTAATAATATATCGCTTTAGAATTATTAAAAAACTGATTTTTTTATGAAATAAAAGACACTTAGCTCTATGTCATCTTCAATTTCACCAAATTCGTAAGAAAAATGAATTTACTAGTAAACTACCCTAAATCTAGTTCATGAGTACATGAAAGATGCACTAACGGTAATACTTCAAGATTGAAATGTGGTAAGAACAGATTTTTGTACTGATTAACTTTCATTAGTAACTTGTTCGTGATTACCATACATAGTGCCCGAGATTACCCCAACCATATCGAGTAATCTCATTCTTCAAGGGTTTTGTATTTTTAATGAGAGTTGATTTTCTTTCAAATTTTTATCACGGAATGATATGTTGATTATGGAATTTTATTACTAATTAGATAAAATAAAATAAAAAACACCAAACACAGTTCATAATCATCTGTGGTTCAACAATCCTTAAAGGGTCTTGACCTGTCGTAGAACGTCGCGTCATTAGTTTATTTTGTGTCACTACCCAGGTTTCAGAAGCATAAATTAGCACAGGTCTAATCAGTGTCTTATATATTGTACATTTGCTGGTTTTTGACTCAACGTCCGATTTTAAATGCTTAAGAAATTCTATAAGGTAATGTTTATAACTTGAGAGCCTAGGTAAACAAACTCATTCACGGATTCTATATTATGTGTATCGATAATTAGAGTCTGAAGCAATGATATTAATATATTCTTAACTTAGATTTTCTCGAAAAGCCTGGTGAGCAACGTGGAGGACTTCTCAAAAGACATCTGAACATATTCAAATTGGTTATTGGCGTTACTGTTGAGCGATCCCTTTTTACATCCTCGAATAGATAACATATATAAACAATGCACAAACGTATAGATAAAATATAAGTACAGATATCCACACTGTGAGCAGCTTTGAACTCCGTAGCCACTGTACCACCGGACCAGCACCTTAAACCGCGTCTAACTAATCGCCGCGCAGCTGTGATCAGCCTCGTAGCCATCCAACTGTTTTGGATCGCTACGAGGCTGTGCGGCGATTAGTTTGAGCGTGTCTGGGCGCCTCGTGTACTTGTCTTGTACTCGTGTGGCTTGTCTCATGCGCGTTCGTTCGCGTTCATTCTAGTATGTTAATATAATTGGAAATACCATCTATGTTTACGTTTTTTATTTTTAAATAAATTGTAAATGTATATATAATTGACACAAGCCACTGATATTTGTTCATTCGACATTTTCTCGGCGAGAAAATCAAACATTGTATCGTTGCAGATATTTTTCCCGATCCGATGCATTCGGTGCGGGATGGCTTACCTCATTCGCGCTCGTGCTCAAGTGAGAACGCGGCTTTAGACATCGCGGCCACCTCTCTAAAGCCGCATACTCACTTGAACATGAATTCAAATGAGGCAAGCCGAGGCAGTGAGTGTAGAAGTCGTACCGAGGAGCAGCAAACAAGCTCATTAATAATAATTTTCCCGGCCCATGGCATTCAATGCGTCCTCGGCTTACCTCATTCGCATTCATACTCAAGTGAGTACGTGGCTTAATATATTATCCAAGAATATAAGTTTGAAACATTGATAGGTAAATCAAACTCTGAAATGCTAAGAAAGAAACAATATAATAAATGCA
Organism: Cosmopolites sordidus; assembly: GCA_031761425.1. Classification (NCBI taxonomy): domain Eukaryota; kingdom Metazoa; phylum Arthropoda; class Insecta; order Coleoptera; family Curculionidae; genus Cosmopolites; species Cosmopolites sordidus. The sequence goes on along the minus strand of JARFXV010000480.1, from coordinate 1,337,337 downwards.
TGTTCTTTTGATTATAAACTTAAAAATCATCCTGCATATGAAATAATTTTTAAAATATCAGTAGATAAGGTATACAATATTTCTTTTTTAAGATAAATATTTCAATTAAACTCCAATCAATCAATATCAAGTTAATTTACAGAAGAAATAAACCTACGTAATTAACAAAATGTATTAATGGAATATTTTCATCAGTATAAATAACTTTTCGATCAAACATTTAGTAGTTTACTTATACCTCGTATTAATCCTCGTATTAATGTATCTTAAAATGCAAAATTCTGTGAAAAATAACACGTTCGAATTTTTATATTGTAGGAAGTTTATGCAAAAGTTTTGATCGCTTATAATAAATATCCTTTTCTGTTATGTAATATTACAGATTGCATTATAATTAATATCAAATAAAATGTATTCGATTATGTTTTCAGAATGAGTGCATATAAATAATAATAGTATTAATGCCCTTAATGCAAATTCATTGTTTAGGCAAAAACATGTTTTCCCATTAAAATTATATAGTTTGAAAGCAATAATAGAACACATTCTAAAATACTAAGAAATTATCGTATTGTCATTAAGTTAATTTACATAGGAAACAAATCTATGATGTAATAACATAAATACATTAAAAAAAAGATTTGTATTATTGCGTATTAGTATACCAATAGATCAATAACGGTGATTAACATCCACGCACATAAGGTTCATAACGTTTGCAAAAAAATAAAAAAGGAAAATAGCATACATTTTAAGAGAAAATATATTTATAGCCAAAGAAAATACCAGACAGAAGTGAAACTAAGCAAATAAATCGTGTATTGATACACATTTAGGTTGCTGATAAGATTACAAATGTGAAAACGTACAAGGGTATCGTACGAAGAAGTGCATATAAAGGGAAACAAGCTTGAGAATTTTCTGGTTATAATAAGAATAACAGGCAAGATAAAAAAAACAGAAGAAATGAAAATAAAAGCAAAATACATCTGAAAATAAATATTACACAAAAAATATGCAAAAAGACGTTATAGCAAAGAACTACAAAAAAATCGCAAAGAATTTTAAATATCACGAACAACCAAAGCAAAAAAGACATTCAAAATAGGTGAAGAGAACTAAAAATCGAAGAGGTAAAGGAGAACAATAGAAGAAGCAACTAGGAAAGCAGTATAAATAAAATAAAAATCCCAAGAGAAAAAAAACTGTATGGATGTAGAAAGTACAGCAAAAATGAATATAAAAGGCAGTGTTATAGTAAAAGAAGCATGCAAGAGACAGAAAAGCAAATGATATGAAGTGGAAATAAAGGACCTGAAATAGAAATTCAAGAAAAAGGAAAAGAAATTAGAAATTGTGTGTAAGGATACAAAAATATCACAAAAGAATAAAGAGAAAGGGTAGCCTTTTCATAAGACAAAAACATAAACTTACTGTGTAAACAAGAGAAGGCAATTAGAGACATTTTGAAGAGCTGTTAAGACAAGGGGCAAAACAAGAGAAAGAATACGTAAGAAAATTACGTTGTACCACTAATGGACAGGCAGGTTTTAGACCAAATAGGTCCACAACAGACCTTATATGTATGTTGAAACAAGATCTTATTGGTATTACGAATAAGAGACTTAATAATTTACCAGCACTGTAACAGTAAATGGAATGATGTCAGAAGAATTCGCAGTTGAAGCAAGCGTAAATAACTTACTGAAGTAACCATTAAATTGATTAAAGCAGCAGATCAAAGAGGCCAAATTAGATAGGCCAAGTCAACAGAAAAAAAAACAAGTACATGCAGTTAAAGAACATAAGACAGAACAAAAGAAAATGTAAAATACCAATCGGTAAAAGAACATCATATTCGGAAGAAAGGAAACAAACAATATATAGAAAAGACAAACGATTGAAGAAATTTCGAGTCAAGTATAATCATATTTATGAAATCTCGTAGACTATAGTAGCTAGAATATTTTTAGAGACTGGATGGCGCAAGTATAATAAAAAATGTGTCATGGACGATATCAGAAGGTAAATGAAAGAGAGAGGTGGAAGAAAAGGTGGAGAGGAGTAATAAACGAAGGTTTGAGAAAATTAGATATGAGAAACTGGAAAGCAATGAGGTAGAAAGAGGTAGAAAGGAGTGAAAACTGTTTATCAACTATTGTGCCGGAAAAACTTGTTAATGCTGCCATTCATTATTACATCACATATTAAACCACGTTATAAATGCAAGATTATGTCATAAAGATTGTTCTAATTTCATGTACTCAAAAAGTTAATACAGAAGTTTTAATCCCAATTAGCAGCCTTTCTATAATGCAATAAAAACTACATTTAAAATAATATTTAAAAAAATGCCAGACCCGGTGAAATCCATGTATTTATTTATCGATGTTTTCAGTACGTGTGCATGTAAATAAAGTGGAGAATTGCTTTTAAAATTTTTTAAATTTCAACATTGTAAATGCAGTGATTCCTACAAAATACAATACGTATAAATAAATACTTTTTTATTTTAAAGAATAAAAGTTTAATAGTAACAGATCACAAAAAGATATGCCCTAAGAAAAAGAAAATATACAAAATTCACACATGTCCTTGGTATAAGAAGTTTTAACAGAATATTAAATTTTAGCTTCCAAATTAGCACGTAATTTTAAAAAGCAAGGAATATTTGCTTTACCTTCTCTCTATTACCTTCTTAAACTTATATTATATACAGTGTGTATAATATTCAAATATATTATATTATGTTATATACAGTATGAAAGACAACTTTCCAAAAGCTACCAATCCCAATTTAAATTTTTAAACGATTTCTGCCTTTTGACTTTCTATCATGCATTGATATAGTTTAGTGCCGCAGGCAGTTATTACCTTCGTTTACAATTTTTTCTACTACAAGTTATAGGAGTGGTACAAACAAATGTAACTACCATCATTTCTATCGTTCTTTAGATGTAGGATGTAAGATTGCCGGAAATAATACAGGAAACCTGAGTACAAATCTTCAACCTTTTAACCTAGTTTTTGAGATTTATCTTCTGCCAAGTGGAAAAGTAGGTACATATAACGAAATCAGAGTAGTTTTGGTATTAAATTACGTGGATCAGCTTGGAAAAATCCAAGATCCAATACATCCAAAAATCCAAAGATCTTTCTGCATCCAGAAAATAACGTCATCAGTGAAAATGGTTAATATTCTTCTCCCAAAAGCAAGTAGGGGGATTAATCATTGATACATTTCTAACAGATTTGAAAAGGTGGCAAAAAGCTGTGAATCTAGTAAACAAAATATCTAAGAAGAGGATTCTGGCAGAGAAATTCGTGAATAGGGATAATTTGGATCTATAAAAAGCAGCACAAGAATATCAAATAGTTACTGACAGTGAGTTACTTGGAAACAAAAAGTAGAACCACTAAATTTAATTGCAAAAAATGTCTTCGAAATAATGGATCCAGAGAATGCGGATTGACAAATAGAGAAACAGAAAAGTTTCGTAAGCAATAAAAGTATAACTATTTTTTAGAATTTATCAATCCAATAATTTTTCAAGAATTTATTAAAGGAAATATGACAGTTTCCTTTGATTGTTTTCTGGAATATAGATATTCCATTTGATGATGCCCCTATAAATGCTATGCACATTTGAAAGAACAGATTGATAATGTGTGTAGCAGAAATACTAAAAATATACTCATACGAAGTACTAAAAATATATGTTGAATATCTGTTTCACAACAATTTTCGAAGCATACATCAAGACAACTAATAAGAGTACAACTAAGAGATGTGAAAACAAAAGTAATAATATTGAATTCTTTAGAAAACAACACTTTTACCGACAATGGGTAGAAATGTTTATGGTGTACTTCTATAATGCAAACACGCTGTAAATGTCGATTGAAATTGATTTTTGGTGATTTTGAAATGTGTAGGTAGCAATTTTTGAGGATATAGAGGAGAAATAAAAGATGACTCATCAACAATAAAGACCAGACTCTAGGAGAAGATCAGATTACTATAGAAATGAAAAAGTATGGAGGAGAACTGACAATATAAAAAAAATTACCAACTAATAAGGGATGCGTAAGAACAAAAAGAAATAACCAACGATTAGAAAGTTATAATAATCTGTCCAATCCAAAGAGAAGGTGATAAGTTAGGATGTAAAAACTTTAGAGGAATATCACTATTAAATATTACTTACAAGATATTTAACAAAATAATGACAAGACAACTCAAATAAAAGGAAGAGAATATTAGGGGGGATTCAAAAGGGGACGATCGATCAAATATTTATAAACTTTGAGCGATCGTATGACTGATGATAAAAATACCGCAGAAACTCGTTAACTTAGCAAGAGAGTATTTAAAGGACACCAAAGCCAAAGTAACGATTCAAAATTAAACATCAGAGGAATTCAGAAGGGCTAAGATAAGGTGATCTACTGTCGATTAATCGAAGAATAGAAATAAATATTAAGGAACTAATTTCTACTAAACAGTAGAAAATATTAGCATAAAGTGTAGGAAGAAGGAAGAATTGGAACAGATGATTAGACAGTTTTATGAAGTGGCATCACGAATGGGTCAAGCATAAACTCAACAAAAACTAAATACAAGAAGTTAACAAAACAATGAAAGGAACAACATGAGAATATTGATCTAGTACTAAATGGAAGACAGTTTGAATTTTGTTTTTTTTTAATATCTAAGCTCAGTAATCATACTCAATGAAGTGTTAGAGGACGCAACAGCAGGATTAACGGCTGAAAAAAAAATATTTTTGCTCTATAGAATATCTTAAAAACAGAATCAATATCGAGGGATACACAAATAAAGACATACTCAACAATAATTATACTAATAGCATTATGCGGGTCAGAAACGTGGACCCTAACAAAGAAGAACGAGAGAGGAAAAGACTGAGGAAAGTATATGGACCCATTCAAATGAAAGAAGGTTAGAGAATTTGAACGAATGAAGAACTGGCAACAATTGTTAACAGTCCAGATTTAGTGAAGGAAATCAAAAGTAAACGAATGAGTTGATAAAACCATATCGAGAGGATGGACATGGAGGCATAAAGACCGAAGGGAAGAATAAGGAACAGATGAAAGGAGGAAGGGAGGAAGGACCTGTGACAAAATGGGAATAACGGAATGGAAATGAAGGACGAGAGATTGAAAGAAGTGGGCAAGAATAACGGAAGAGTATAACAATTGTTCGACACATGGTCCCTTTTTTAAAATTTGAATCATCAATCATTTTTAAAAAGGCACTGCGTGTTGAAACAATTGTTATACAAGCAATTTTAAATATAGTGAAAACTTTAGACATTAATCTTTGCTTATTTATTGATTCTAAAGGTGGTTCTCCTTCTCTATACCTAGGTTATAGAAATTATGGAGACATAGAGAAGAATAGTGTAACCATGTAAAAAGTTTAACCGTTACATGGTTCAACAACGTGAGTTTATCATCAAAATGTCTTATTTTAAACAAAAATATCTACAAAGCTGTCAAAAAACCTATATTTATTTGACACCCAAGGATGAATATTTCGTCATTATGCTCAGCACATGATTTCATTATTTCATCTTCAAAATATTCAAAAGGTTAATTTCTTATTGCACACCCTCTGTTGCGGAGTTATTATTGACGATTAAAACTTTTGCATATACATAACAATAACATATTTGTTTCTTTTCGGCATAACACATATCCAATATTGTAATATTGTACCTGATATCACTCGAATCTACGTCGGTTCGGTAAAAATTGTACAGCCTTCTGGCCGTATTTTGTTTTCTGTCCTCTTTTGAATTTTCCCGACTTTTTTATTCCTAAATACCATCCCAAGTGAGCGTAAGATCTAGACAAATATGCGTTGTACGATCCTTGAAACGATTCTATGAAAACAATAGCGGGAGAATTTGGATCCGGCTAAAACATAAAATCCTTTTGTTCAGGCTTTTTCCGAAATAAAATATAATACAAAAATGATATCTTACATCTGCATAAAGGCGACCTTTTTTATTCATGCCAACATACATGTTGGTCAGCAATCCTTTAATTTTGATATGTTCAGGCAATAAACCACCTGTCATAATCTCCAAAAAAGCTGCAAATCAAAATTTAGTAAAATAACTATACTTTATATATATATTATATATATATATATATATATATATATATATATATATATATATATATATATATATATATATATATATATATATATATATATATATATATATATATATATATATATATATATATGAGACTCCAATATTTGCGAGGTATACATTTCTATATATATATTTCTATATATATATATATATATTATATTATATAGAAATTTAAGAATACTGAGGTTTGATTCTGTCATTATAAGGAAATAAAAACATGGGGCAAGTGAACGTTTCGTCAGTTATTTGGTCCGCTATTTTGAAATTCCGATTCAAATACTTTTCTGCATAATCGGTTATACTGAGCGGGTCAAGTTCCATGATATCGTTTTACATTGGCGCCATTTTTTTCGTGTTATGTTTGATAGTTTGAGTTTGGCAGTTGTGCAGTGCAGACATGCAAATTTTATTATGGATAAATACACGTTAAAAAACGCAGTGACATTATTGACATTTACATAAAAACGTGAATCAACTCGACGTGAATTGAATTACAATAAACTGACAATTTTTATGAAAATAAACAGCGATGGAGCTCATTTTCAGCTATGTAGTCAAGTGAATAAACAGAATAGCCCATTACGTCCAGTTAAAGTCGCAATATTGTGCGGTATTCCTGCTCAAAACATCTTTGGGCCATATTTTTTTAAAAACTATTGTGGACGTGCAGTTCTAATCAAGGATGAACGTTATAGACACATGATTCAAAACTTTTTAGTCCCTCAATTGGAAAAGTAAGGACTGAAGAATATGTGATTCCATCAAGATGGTACCACACCACACATCTCATGGGAAACAATTAAAATTTTTCCTAGTCGTTTAATTTCTCGTAATGGAGATTTATTGTGGCTCCCTAAATTTCCTGATTTGACGGCTCCAGATTATTTTTAATAGAGATTTTTGAAAGACAAGATTTGCATTATCCCCAGATATTTTGACAAAAGTTATGCAAAATGTGTTAAAAGCGGCACAAAGTGGTATTGCTACTCACGTTTGATTGACATAATTTTCAAGAATTAATGGACCAAAATTTAGATGAAATAAAAATATTATAAACAAATATTTATTCTATCTTGTTTCTTTTAAAAGTTATAAATATTAAAATGTAGTGTGGCCCTTGCCCCACCCTGTATGATACTGATTTCGTAGTGATGAAATAAATAATATTAAAACTATTGAACAGAAAATTATTATACTTACTATGTGGATCAGAATCATCCTTGGTTCCTCGAACTTTTCCATCTGGATAAACGGCTAGATAAAACCCGGTACGTGCGAAAAGTTGCATTTTGGATCCCAGTTTTGGATTTCCCCATTGTACATTGCTGAGATTCACATACCCACTACGTAAATGTGTTTGGGAGGAAGTTGTTGGTGGCCAGACCACCCTTCGTAAAGGATAAACATGTGATGACGACGAGTCCTCCACTCCACACCTAAAATCATAAATGTCATTAAAAATTAATATATAATTATATATTTCAACATAGTAGATTAAGAAAAAAAGTAATCATATTTTTCTGTAGTAAGTCATTTTTCTAGTAAACAAGCCGTCAATGTAACAGTTTTGTAATTGTTTTGTATTTTGTACACGATTGCACCCTTGAATATTACAGTAAAATGTAAAAAAACAACAAATTATTATTATAATTATATAAATTAATTTATAAAATTATTGAGATATTTACAATAAAACAAAACACTCGTTTTTTTTTAACCTAACCATCTCTGAACATATTCATTAGGCAGGTGACGAAATATGGTGAATAAGCCAATTGAGGATGAACTTCAAATCCACAGATAATGTATTTAGTCCCTTTTACAACATGTAACTGAGCGTTATTATGGTGCAAACTTATTTGCCTTCCATTACTTGTGTATACCTCTTTATTAAAGAGAGTTATTCAAACATCTCTCTACACGGCCCTACTACGCTATATCTTGATATATATATATATATATATATATATATATATATATATATATATATATATATATATATATATATATATATATATATATGTGTGTGTGTGTGTGTGTGTTTGTGTATACGTGTATATATATACGTGTTTGAGCTAAGACTAAATGCACTTAAATTTAAAATAGAATTTGTAAAATCCGTAGTTTTTATTTCTGAGAAATTTCGTATGAGAACATTACAACATTAACTACAATTAAGTATAAGATTCGCAAAATCCGTAGAAGCTTCTGTATAATTTCGTGTTCTTCCGTTGGTCCGACTACTGTTGCCTCATTGGACGTAGCCAAAGAAGTCTAAAACTGCATGTATAAGCCATCCGTCGAGAAGTCGGCGAAAGTATTGGTTGTTGACTGCGGATAGGGTCTCTCTATTCTTGACGAGAGAGCATATATCGATACCCTGATGAATCTAACCACCAACAGACGAAATATGTGCCCTCCAATGTGAGGGATGGGTGGGGCTCGCTTCCGCTCAAGCGACTAACAGATGCTCATTAGAATTACTAGGTTCTTGAGTAGAACCGCATTTTAGATTTGTAAAATCTCGGCTTCCACTTGGAAGCCATTCTCAAGAGAATCTAGCTGATTTACTCCGAGGCCTCAATCTGTCTACTCCCCAGAGTTCACAACTAGAAAGAAACGTGGTCGGTGCGACCTCTGAATTAATACATAAGGTTGTGGGTGGACCGCTCGGTTGAGGGGTGGGGTGAGACGGGAGGTGGACGTTTGATTGGAAGGGTTTCGGATGGGCAATTTGGAAATAAGTGGTTTCCATGTATTTGGAACTCTAAGACCGTCGTCCCTCTTGTTTAACCAGTCTGGGCATTTTGTAGAAACTCTGGTTAGTAGGCAGATTGAGGCCTCGGAGTAAATCAACTAGATTTTCTTGATAATGGAAAGGAAAAAGCCGAAACGTGGAAGCCGAAACGTCGAAATTTTACAAATCTAAAACTCGGTTCTCTATATATATATATATATATATATATATATATATATATATATATATATATATATATATATATATATATATATATATATATATATATAAATATATATATATATATATATATATATATATATATATATATATATATATATATATATATATATATATATATATATATAGATAGATAGATAACAAGAAGTGCAGGTAGAAAATCCTGATAGGTGACTATAATATTTGAATTGATAAAGTAAGAAAAATGGAAACGGCATTGAGACTTACACAAAATATTTACAACAAAAAATGCCTATCTAAAAATACAAAACTGAGACATTACAACACGGTTATTAAGCCAGAATGTCTATATGCTGCAGAAACGCTCATTTTGAATAGAAAGAGGGACATTGAAAAGAAGGAAAGAAAAATCATAAGAAAAATCCTAGGCCCCAAACAAATAAATAGCACAACATACCGACTTCGAGAAAACCAAGAAATCAAACAATACACAGATATACATAGCGATATGAGAAAAAGAAGACTTAAGTTTTACGGGCACATAAAACGGATGAATCCGAGTAGGCTAACTAGACAAATAGTCGAATTTTATGAAAATAGGAGTAGAGCTAAAGTAGAAATAATTAAATGGATTGCGGTAATTAAAAAGGACCTAAGATCAGCAAATATTACACAAAGTGAAATTCAGGATAGAGGTTGTTTCAGACACAAGGTTAACGTTTGGAAGGTTGGCCAGAGAGAAAAATGTAGGAAGACTGGAACAACTTGGTCTGACGAAAGGAAAAAAGCTCATAGCGAAAGAATGAAATTAGTATGGGCTCAAAGGAAGGCTAACAACAACAAACGCCTCTATTGTACTTCGCGTGGTCCACCAGGGCCCATACGTGAATAATAATAAATATATATAGATAGATAGATAGATAACAAGAAGTGCAGGTAGAAAATCCTGATAGGTGACTATAATATTTGAATTGATAAAGTAAGAACTGGTGAAAATACAACTGGCCCATATGGAAGTCGTGGGATGGACAATGAAGGTATCAGATTGATTGATTGATTTTGGTGAAGAGCAAGAACTTTACATTACGAACTCGTTTTATAACAAAAGAAAATGACAGAAAACGGCCATAGAAAATTTCATCTGGACTCACAAGTGAAATTGACTGCATCATCTGAAACGATCAAAAAATATTTTGCAATTTTACCGCCCTTAACAATTTTAATATTGGAAATGACCGTAGAATGGTACGAACAAAGGTTAGGATAAATGTCGTAAAGAACGGGTAAGAACGATAAGGTCAAAAAAGAAAAGGAAAGTGGTATCTGGGAAGCTGCTGCAGAAGCGCGACGATTTTGAGATTGGTTTATTAAATCGCTTTGCTGTGTTGCAAGAGCCGGAGAAGATGGAAATAACAGATCAGTATGAAGAAATCACCAACAATGTACTTGAAACGGCTGCTTCAATAACACCAGTAGAAAAATATTTCTAACAATCAAAAATCTCCTATGTGACCATTGATTAAATAAAAAATTCTTATGCTTATGTAAAAAAAAGTATTCGATACGAGAGGTGCCGGTTCAACATACAGCTAGTTGAACCAACATTGGAAGAAAAAGGAGAGTATTATTAGAAGATTTTATTCAAAATTATATGATGATCAGACTCAGTCAAAAATAGCAGATATCCTGATGGATGAAGTCATAATAAAAAATGGTAAGGCATTTGTCGATGAAGAATGGTAAGGCTCCAGGACAGCACAGTGTAAGAGTGAAAATGCTAAAAGCTGGTGGTCAAACTTCACATAAAATACTGTCAAAATTGTACTCAAAATAGCTCAAAGAAGAAAAAATTCCTAACATATGGAAATTTACTAAACTGATTCTTCTTCATAAGAGAGGGCCACAAGAAAATCTAAAAAACTATAGCCCAACAAGCCTCCAATGAGTAATGTAGGCTTGGCATTTATTGACTATGAGAAGGCATTTGACTTACTCTCAAAGAAAGCTATAATGGATGCATTGCTTAACCAAGAAGCAGACAGAGCCTATATGAACCTACTGGGATCCATGCACGATGAAGCTACACATGGCTAATCTTGAATTTAATTTCAATGTAGAACGGGGTGTATGGCAAGGTGACTCAACATTGCCTGCTTTTTCTCAGCCTCCCTTGATGAGGTATTCCTTAATCAGGATTGGGAACATAGAATAATAATCAATGGTGCATACTTTAGCCATCTTAGATTCCCAAATGATGAACATTGATTCCCAATGTTCTCCTCTCACAAGACCCAGATGAGTATTGATTACATTGAAGTACTTTGACTTGAGAATAAACCTGAAAAAGAGTCAGGTCAAGTTCAATATTTAGACGAGGATAGAAAAATTTGTATTGTGTGTATTAGGGAGGAATTTGGATGTTGTAGATCGTTACATATATCTTGGGCAGAGGATTGATTTTAATGGAGGGTGGTACCGCCCGGAAGATGAAACGATGTGTTAAATGTGACTGGCAGATATTTGACAGGCTCAACATAATGTTTAAGAACAAATTACCACTTTGTCTGAAGAAAAAAGTCTTTGGGCAGTGCGTTCTACCCCTTATGACTTACGGAAGTGAAACATGAGTACTCATACCTCAATCACTTCAAAAAATTCGCGTAGCTTCTAGGTGAATAGAAAGGTGTATGTTTGGCATTAGAAAGGGAGACAGAAAGACCTGCCAATGAATCCGAAAACAAACGAAAATATGTGATGTTGTAGTAGTGATTTAAATATTATGTTCAATGTAAAATATGCTGGTGATAGTTAAATGTTCGCACAACCAGCCACAATAAATTTCAAAGTCGTTAAGATTTCTTGTTGATTCGTATATATTATTCGTATTGAAAAAACTAGTTAATTGAGTTATATTTTAATTTAGAAAAAATGTCCCAGAAACTGTTTTGGTATTGAACAATATTTTGGGGTGGCCGAGAGAGTATTGAATATAATCCGCAAAATTAACGAATTAACGTTCTAAATAAAGAAAATATCCAAAAGGTAGTTGAATTTCTTCGAAATGATCACTGGGTGTCTACTGATCCTACTGAGTCTACTGAGTCATTCCTAAACCCATTGTATATTTAATGAAAATATTTCGTCAGTTTTTAGGCAAGGGTGTACAATAGAAATATGGATTTTTAAGTTTCAAAAGTATCGTGGGGCTCGATTATCCTCCATAATAACGTGACTTTTCTCCATACAACCTCTGGTTATTCCCATGAAGGATGAAGCATTGCAAACAGATAATGTCAATGACAGTTCAAGATAAAACATTTATTTTAGTAGTGCATTGTTTAAATAAATGCACGATCGGTCAAAAAATTTGCATTGGGTTAAGTTGGGTAAAAGTGATGTGGTTTAATATGATTGAATCATCCTCTGACGATGCTAACATTCAGTGGCGGTTGGTCCATAAGGGCACGTAGGTCCATGATGGGGCACGTCCTACCGAAAAAATTAAAAAAATAACTTCAGATTGTATATTAATTTATTTCCTGTTCTGTCTATGATCACGCTTCTAGCGACTTCTATAGTATAACATCCATAATGTCATTCACGGTAACAAAATAAATCGTGGGTTGCTGAAGCGCACCGATTAAAGAACACGTGCTTTGGGCACAGACAGGTTTGTGCCGCTACTGTTTTCTTTACTATCGCGTGCGAAAAACAAAGACATCAATGCATCGCTTTGCTAGTAACTCGGAGATTAAACACATTTATAACGTTATATCTTGGGCGCTGCCCCATTCTCAATAGTCGGTGTTTTTCGTCATCGCGCTTTTCGACTTTTCGAGTGGTTGCAAAGTGAATGTTTTGATCAATTACAATAGTGAACATAAATTCAGTGTAATATATGAATAGAAATAATGTCACATTAACATTTGAGGACCGAATTATCATACAATACAATAGAAAAAAAGGATAGAAAATGGTCTAAAGGTGTTTTTTTTGCAAATCTGTCTGTATTTCCCGCTTTCTTTTCTCGATCATTCAAAAGGACAACTGTTCTGGATAGCATCGTAAAAAAACATCTACCCCATGTGGCTTTTTCAACAGCCATTCAAAATATTAGAGACAATATAGAAATACAAATTAATAAAGAATTTGGTAACTTAACTGGTGAAGAATCAACAACGGTCATAGAGAATCGCAGAAAGAAACGGAAATTTACTGACACGGAGGACCTTAATCCGAATGTCAGGATATGCCAGGAAATCTGTGATACCTTAACCATACAAGTTTATGAACGTTTTAGTTTCGTTGTATACCTAACTGTTGCAAATTTATTTAAAACTGAAAAATTTGGTGAATATCGAGCCGTCTTTCCAAATGAAAATATTAAAATTGTGTGTAACCTGTTTGCAAACGTAAATTATTTAAAATTAAAAAATGAACTCTCGGTAATGTACGCACGGGATGATTTTATAAAAAACAGTGGGGCTGTGCCGCTGTTACAAATATTTATTCAAAGCAATTTAACATCAACATTTAGTGAATCTGTGGAATTGCTGACTGTTTCGTGTACCGTTCCTATGACGACTGTGGAAAGTGAAATATGTTTATCTACCCTCAAACGAATCAAAACATTTCTAAGAACGCTATGGGCCAGGAAAGGCCGTGCGCTTTAGCAATGCTATCTATTAAAAAAAAACTTGAAGCCAATTTCAAATTGTAATGATCAAGTCATCGACCACTTTGCTGCTCAGAAATTTAGGAGGATGGACCTCAACTACAAACAGATTTAATGGTCATGGTCCTATGGTGACTTTAGCAAAATTTTATTATCTAGGTACCTATTTGAAAATTTGATGTCTGACAGTTACTCTCGTATTTCTACATAGAAAGTGTGTGTATGACATTAAGAAATGTAAAATTTTTGGTTTGGTAGAGAAATGGGTCGTTTCCTTACCCCCATTCCAAAATTTGGGTATACGTGCCCCACCTGTTTTTCCCCACGAGCCGCCGCTATTAACATGGTTAGCAAAACCCGCATCGAGGAATTAAACAAAGTCATTTACAAAATCTCTTCGAGTTTTGTGATTCAGTTAGCTATTAGCAATTAGTTGGGATGCAATTAGCGTAGTAAACATTTTTTCATTAAGTCTTCCTTCAAAGCCCATGTAACGTGTAACTTCCTTTGTCTGTACAATCGTCAGATCTATCGTGCATATAATATGTGTAAGAGACAACTGATCAAAGACTTGCAATGCTTTCTAACCCTCCAATGAATTAGCAATAGTTGTGTAATGCCTTGAAAAAGCTGTTTCTGATGAGCTATCGCAGGAGTCCATAGAATGTCTCATTAAAAGCATGCCAAGATACATGTTTACATTAAGTAAGTAAAAAGCTGTTTCTGATGAGCTATCGCAGGAGTCCATAGAATATCTCATTAAAAGCATGCCAAGATACATGTTTACATTAAGTTTACATAGAGCTGATTTTTTCTATCAATGATAAACACTTTTCATTGAAAATCTTATTATTTATTATTCTCAAAAATATATTATTTTTATGAGCTCCTCGGAAGCACATTCTATGATCATGACAACATTTAAAAAGTTTCACGTTCAGCCGGTAATTTCGGAATCTATGAAACAATGTATAATGTAAAAAAAAATCATTAACAAGAATCTGAACCTAAACCATATGAACATGTGACGTGAGGCATTAGCATCATGAGAGCATTAGCATTAGCATTCATGAAATATAATAGGTATTTGGGTTAATAATGTCTATTTTTTCGCAAAATGTAACCGTTTATTTCCATAGCAAAATAAATTACATTAATAATCAAAGTATTGACTATCGTTAGTTATTACTTTTTTCCATCTTTCTATCAAATGTGGCAAACAAATGGCAAAGATGGATGGAACTTTTGATTTTTGTGGTCAACCATTCATCAAGCCAAATTTACACTTCTTCGCAAAAATGTAAGTGTTGTTCTGAAAGTCCGAACTGTATCGATCGAAATAAGTGGTAGTCCGAAGACGGGTAGGGTAGGACGGTGAGGTAGTGCGGTGAATACGGTGGGTGGGGTAGGACGTCCCATTTAACGTTTTCCAAATAGTTTTTACACATTTTGCAACTTGGGGCTGAGCATTGGCATGTTGAAAAATGACTTCACCGTGTCTTTGGGCGTATTCTGGTCGTTTTTTCTTCAATGCTCGGATTAATTTTATCGAACGATCGCCAATAATCGTTTCACCAGGTTTCAGCAGTTTGCAATACACAGCTCACCTATTATACCACGACAAGCCCACCACATAGCAAAGCCTACTTTCCATGTATATTGCGCACTGGTGGTGATGTTGAAGGCTGGCCTGGGTCTACCCATGATGTTTTGCCCTTTGGGTCGTCAAAATAGATCCACTGTTCATCAGCTGTTACAATTCGATGCAAAAAACCTTGTCTTTTCTGTCTGGCGAGTAAAAGTTCACGTGTATCATGCGTGTAGACGTGCGGAAATGGTGGATTGAACAACATTGAATGCTTTCGTTCCATTTGTTTTAACGTATGAGTTAAAGTTAAAAGTCTTCATCCAATAATGCTTGCAAATCTGCATCTTCAAACTTTTTCGAATGTCCTGGACGCGTCTTGTCTTTTATATCACAACCACCACTTTTAAAGAGTTTAAACCATCGTTCACAAGTATCTTTGGTTAAAGCATCTTCAACAAAAGCTTCAACTAACAATCGATAATTTTCACTAGCCGTTTTCTTCAAATAAAGAAGGTTATTAAATTTCCGCTGCAAAACGTCTTTTACTGGTACTTGTCAAGCAATGCCTTTTAGAATGATTTTTATATTCAATGTTTATTTTTTAATTCTGAATCGTTCAATAATTCTTGATTTGTACATACACTTTCAATTTGCTCATTTGAACGATCAGATAACATTATGATTTACTAAAATCTTTTAAATTTTGTTTTCATCAGAAATAAGTAATATTTTTAAAATTAAAATCATTAAGCCAACCCGTAAGAAAAAAAAATGCAATAAATGGATTAATTCTCATTTCTGTACAGAAAAATGAATTTACTTTCAGAAGCACTCAATATAATAACTATTCTTACCAAACATTTCTTCTTTCACGACTAGAACCAGCACCATTATTCACTGTAACGTTATTCCTTTCATCAAATGACGAACCCGAATCACTATCAGAACTAGAATCACTATCTGAAGCGGTGGCTTGCAAATTATTCATGTTTCAGTTATATTTAAAGTAGTGCATCCAATTAGAGAATATCTAACGCACTATATGCCGTTACACGTGTGCTTTCCAACATGTTATTTTACACGCTTCATCTAAATCAAATAGAAAAACATGCAAAATACAACACTCCCGTTATAAGATGAATGAAAACTATTGGTATTAATTCGAAAATTCCTGCTAAAAATAAACCTTTAAGTGTATATTCTTAAAATAAATCAAACTGAAAGATGTTTATGTTAAAATCTGTAATAGTTTCGAAACTATTTCCAAAATTATTTTGTTCAAAAATTTTATGGGAACATAAAGTAACAACTTACTTGTGTTTGTAGTCAATTATTTAATAAACCTACTGAATGCACCTTTAAGCTAGTGCGTAGGAAAGTTGATATAAATTTAAATTAAGCATTTTTAGTTGCCTACATGCATTATAGGATCATTCAATATTCAATCATTTCTATAAATCTATCACTTTTATAAAAGTGATAGATTACAAAGTAAAAAATTGTTTTATTCCTTTTTAAAAAATGAACTATCGCAACGTAACGGACAAATCAACCAATAATATAAATTAAATGTGGTTTACTCTTTCATTTGTCCATTGTATCATAACAAACACATTTAAAGAGGCATTTAGAAAATGGTTTGAGTAATATTTCAAATATATCCGTACGGTTACAAAGGGTTGTCCAATAAGAGTGTCAGAACTTTAAAATGAGGTACAATGATAACTACCACTGTTAATCTGGTCATTTTTGTTTTATATTGAAGAACAAATAATGGCTTTGTTTTGAATATAATGTCGTTCAAAAGTCTCCCTCGATTTCCGGATCGTGTTACTTTTAATGTTGAACTCTATAGAAATATACCAACAGAATATAATTGGCCAGAACTGATAATTGAGGATACAAACAATGTTTGTATCCTCATTTCAACAAAGCGGTCGACTTGTCATACATCTCTCCAAATAATCGATTTTTGGCAAGAAGTGTCCTGGGCGCGTTATTTCGGGAAATGGTAATGTCAACTGGCCACCAAGGTTATGCGATTTCGCACCCATGGATTATTTTTTGTAGGGTTATGTTAAATAAATATTTGGTTTACAGAAATAAACCCTGAATAATTCTTGATCTTATACGAAACAAGGCTGGCCACCATTGAAGATGTACAAGATATGCGGGAAAGAGTAATCGAAAATTGGGTCCCCTATCAACATTTTCGACAATTCAAACAGTGGATTAGCAAACAATGATTAATTGTACAGATCAACAAGTTTCAACTTTTTTAAGGTAACATTGATAGATGTATATGAAGTCTTTTGTAGTCCAAAATCCGAAAATGATAAACAAATTACTGTAACACGTACATTTTTTTTTGTTACAGGAGTTCAGCGGTGGGGAAAAAAAAGAACACGACATATTTTTACTATCTTATATTTATTCAATATAAACATGTAAAACGTGTTAAATCTATGTAAAGACATTACTGAGGATTATGTGAATAAAAAATATATTACATGAGATATTATACTGCCACAAAAATTTTCACTTTTTCCTTTTGTGTTCTGTAGCATTATCTATTTTTAAAAACCTGCAGTAGTCGCCCAACATAGATGGGTTCCAGCGTCCATGGTATCTTGCTTCCATCGTCCTGATATCCTGGGGAAATCTCTTCCTTGTTCGTCGATTACTGCACTCAAATTTTCGGGAAGAAAATCGAAATGAGAGTGTAAAAAATGCATTTTTAAGGACATGCGACACCCTAGTATTTCATAGGGTTTCAAGAGTTCATCTATGAAGTTTTTATAGTTTTCATTTTTCTTATTACCCAAAAATCCTTTCACTACACTTAACTTTTCTTCAAAACGGAAATCACATAGAAACCTTCTTATTTGAGGTCCAATAAATATGCCTTCTTTTAGTTTTACATCACTTAATTGATATTTATTAATTAATACATTATTTTTAAATAATTAATTAATTAATAAATAATTTACATAATTAATAAATAATTTACATAATTAATAAATATTTCTTTTAGGTTCTTGAAACGATTAACTTCTTTGTCCATGGGTTTGACAAATTTTTTTATTAGTCTAAGCTTAATATGGAGAGGCGGAAGAAACACCTTTTTAGATTAACAAGGGGGGCATATTTTATATTTGAAGTACCAGGTTTAAAGTTCTATGAGGCCAATCTTTCTTACTGTAATGTTCTTTGGTTGTCCTACTGTCCCATGGACACAAAAAACAGCAATATTTTGTACCAAAATACTTCTTACCTTTGTACTCCAGTCAAGTACAAATAATTTCAATGACATCATGATATAAAGGAGAAGCAGGTGCTTGAAAATGGGACGTGCTAGACTTTTTCTGTAAAAAGGTGTTTTATTAACGACCTAAATCCAATGCAAAAAGAACATTCTCATCAATGTTACAAAAATCATGTCGACCTGTGTTATGTGCTGGTCTCTTCTCGATGCATTAAACTCTAATTGACTCGTCTAGGTATTATTCAAATGATCTGATCAGATGATCGATTTCATCTGAATAAATTCAGAAGTCGCCTTTCAAAACATATAAAATTCAACTAATCCAAAATGACCATTTCTTGCCTAGAAATTATACAGATTCGGCTTTAGATCAGTTTGAAACAGATCCGTTATTTCATGGCAAAATTATCTGCAGCGATGAAGCTTATTTTTGGTGACATGGCTTGGTAAATAAGCAAAATTGTCACATTTGGAGTGAAGAAAACCCACGTTCTTTCAAAAATTAACCTTTAATATTTTGTAGATTGTATGAAGGACGAATGGGGTTCTGCAATCGACAATTCAGTTGAAACCGTCATAAAAAATTAGCTTCAGCATGCTGGTTATCGTCTCCTAAAAATGTGAATCCCAATCCAAAATAAATTATTTGCTTCAAGCTAAATAATCGACCAAAAAAATAAAAGTGTTGTTGAAAGTATTGTTCTTAATGTGTGTAATCTTAATGTGTGTAATCATTAAAAAATCTGATTTTTTATTAAAGAATAAATAAAAACGTTCTTACAATTGATTGAAATTACTATGAACTTCCAAATATTAACATAGACTTGATAACTTTATGATATATTTAAGTAGAAGTTATAAAGCTCTCTCTAAAATGTTATCTTTCAGATGACAGTAACCGGCGCTGTAACCGATGACAGTAACCGAGATCTTTTTGATAACTTTATTACCTCTAACGGAGACTAATTACGGGTGTCCAGATCCAGATCATGTTACCTTTGAGAGCTCTAAAAGAGATCTTTTTGCGGAGTGGGATGTTACCTGGCTATCAAGATTATGCGATATATCTCCATTGGACTTTTTTCTCTGAGGTTATGTGAAATTATTGGTTTACACTCTCAATGATCTTTAAATCAACATTATTCGTGTCATTGGTGAAATAAATTCTGATTTATGTGGCAAAGTGATCAAAAATTGATATGCCAGAATAGATTTTTTTTTAATGTGGTGACGGATATTTACATCAAATTATTTTTAAATAAAAATGCCATGAACTAGTATTAAAACTATAAAAAATCACGTTGATATCTTATACCGTTTTATATTTATTCCAAATTAATAGCTTTTATTTGATAACCCTTTATACAAGGTGCGTCTCACGGAAAACAGTATCAGTTACGTTGACGAATTAATTTATGAGCTCGTCTAAAGATATGTCCTTCAGCATGGCGGTCAACGCCTTTTGAACGGCTTCAATGTCGGCATAACGCTGTCCTCTCATCGACAAATGAAGTTTTTCGAAGAGATTCGAAGAGAATTCGCAGGGAGCCAAATCAGGCGAGTATGGTGAATGACTGATGGTTAAAATGTTATTTTTAGTGAAAAAATCAGTGATAGTTGAGTAAGTGTGAGTAACAACGCTATTACTGGTGAAAGTTTTCGTCCTTTTTCGACTCTTTAAACAAGTCCTTGCAGTGTTGGATTCGGAGCAATTTTTAGTCGTCAGTCAATTTGCGTGAAACAAAGCGTGCTGAATTGAATTTTTGGACATGTTCAATTCCATTTCCATGTATCGCAACGAAGATTTTTTATAAATTCACGCACAATTTCAATGTTTCAATAAATAAGCACTTAATGTCCTCACAGCCTTCTTTTAATTGTTTAAACCACTCGTGGACTCTGCGATGGGATAAACCATCTTCACAATATACTTGTTTCATTAATTGAAACGTTTCGGTGAATGTTTAGTAAGTTTAAAACAAAACTTAATATTCGCTCGTTGTTCCATGTTCATTTTTCTACCGATGGTATAAAAACACTGACACTTTAAGTGCAACAACTTAGTTTCTAATGATCCAAATATCATGAAATTTTGATGGTTTTTTTAAATGTCAGTATTTTTTAGAAATACATTTTAATACAAATTCTTACACGAGGCTATATTAATAGCATAATTTGTAAATATTCCATAAGAAAATTACATTCAAACTCATAACTAATCTAATCAAATTGGAAAAAACATCAGAAAACTTATTAAGCTCCGAGTCCTGAGAAGTTAAGAAAGTTTTTGGAAGTTCATTTTTACCATATACTTGGCACATTTCAGATGAGTTTTCTTTTTTACTTTCTTACTTACTCGTATCTTTAAACAAACAAAAATTTTAATTATAAAGCACCGAGAAGAGTACCGATATAATTCTAATGTCAAAATCAGAACTAATATGTACACATAAGGGACCATTCATATAATACGTAGGCAAAAGGGGGATGGAGGGCCCGAAAAAGCGTGTGAAAGTCGAATTTCGATTTTTGTTAATAACAAAAATCCTATAAATAAATAAGATTATTTAAAAATATATTTTCTATGTGACTCATAACCATAAAAATAATAATTCATTTGGGGGGTGGAACAGCTTTTGTGACGTATTATTAGGTAGGAGGTTAAAGGTGATGCAGCGTAACAAAAGAGAAAGGGAGGTACCTGAATTTTGCGTCACGTATTTTATGGATGACTCCTAAATTTGATTCTGATAAAAACAAATCGCATAGATGATCATCTTCTGATAGACTTAACAAGGCATTTTTTTCAAATTTGTCACTTTTAAACTACATAAACATTAGTTTACAGAGCATCTATTGATATTTTGTCGCGCAAAAATATATTACCACTTCTATAGTGTTTTACATTTTTTTTCTTAATTCTAACAAAAATATTTACTTAGTGTTTAAAAGTTTTAATTGAAACGATGAGTACATTGAGTAAATAATGAGTAACACGCTTCTTCCTGTTTGACAGATGGCATCTTTGATACAATTCTTTAACAATGCCAACATTGCGCAACATTACAACAGTGCAATATTGCCAAACTCATGTTCCTAAAAGTGCAAAACTTTGAATATACCACAGGAATAACGACACCATATATGACTGTTTGGTAATATAAATGTAGGTTGATAATCAATCTCTTTTCGATTTTCTTCCTTTCATCTACAGTATTACAAGAGTGCTCAAAGGTAACTTGCACCTCATCACTAAACAACATCATAAATATATACATGAGGCTGAAATAAATGAAAAAGCGGCAGTCAAAATATAATATTTGTCAAACAAGGGTTTGTTGTGGATACATGAATGAGAAATGAACAATTCAGAAACAACAACTTTATTTGGGAATGTATTGCAAGAAACCGATAAAAAAGATTATACTATTTGGCTCAGGTGCTTAATGAAAATGACCCAGATAGAAAGGTTCGGTTTTGCGTATGTTACTTGGCGATGGGGCTATCTTCAAATTAAATGGTTTATTTAATTACCACAACTGCACTTACTAGGCACCTGGGAATCCACACGTTATTGAATAACATCATGCTAATTTGCCAGGAGTCACAATGTGGTGTGGCTTATCTGCAAAAGAATTAATTGGTCCGTTCTTTTTTGACGAAACTGTAACTGGTGCGGTTTACCTTAATTTGCTACAGGAAGCATTGATCTTACGCATTCGGGAAGCTTTTGAGGGTGAGAACTTTTATTTTCAACAAGATGGTGCACCTCCACATTATCATCATGACGTAAGAGCTTATCTTGACGAGACTCTATCGAACAGATGGATTGGGCGAAGAGGTTGGGTTGAATATTCCGCCCGTTCATCTGACCTTACGCCGCTCACCTGACCTTACACCGCTCAACTTATAATAATCAACCATTTGTTAAGAACGAAATCAATATTAGTCAATATTAAGATGAAAGACGTTAAGACTAAAAAAATACTGCTAGGAAATATGTGTATAGACAGTCAAAAAATGGCTGTCAAAAACGGAAATGGCAAAAAATAATTTGAATATATTGTTGATGAAATGGCGAATGTGTTTTTAATGTATCCTTTTATTTGAATAAGAACTTTTTTGCATAGTGTTTTTATTCGAATTATTTTTCGGTACATACATTACATTCGGTACATGTAATGAAAATTGACCGGGACTGGTAAAAAAACACATTTTTTTGCAATTTTATTACAATCGCCCTCAAAATAGGCTCCATTTGATTTGCTACATACATGCCAATGTATGGCGGAATCCTCGGAATCCTCGGCCGGAATGGCCTTCAGTTCCTTCAGCGAATTCTTTTTAATGTCCTCAATTATCAAAACTCGTTCCACGGAGCGGACATTTGAGTTTGGAGAAAAGAAAAAAGTCGCACCGGGCCATATCCGGCGACTACGGTGCTTGAGCGATCATTTCCTTCATATGTTTGGCCAAAAAATCGCCTACAATTAGAACTGTATGAGATGGTGCGTTTCATGCCTAGAATACCAACTAACATGTGTTAAAATTAACCATAAGAGCTGCTAAGATCTTCTGCTATCTCTTATGTTATCGTTGATCTTATCTTATATTATCGCCGACGATCTTATGTTATCGTCATTAACAGAAGTTGATGGCTGGCTGGTATGGGGCAAGTTTTCAACGATATCACGGCCTTCACAATGCTCTATAGCGCTCATATACACTGGTTCTTGAGATAGCAAAATCCCCATAGGCTAATGTGCAACATTTTCAATGCATCCGTTGCAGAAATTCCATTGGAAACACAAAATTTCACACAAATTTGTTCAATTTCTTTATCCATAATAAAAATCGACAGAGTAACTTTTCGTGACACAAACAAATAGCTGCCAAACACACACTAATTGACATTTCGCGCTCAACTTTACATGTATGTCACATACGGTTATACCAACCTAAGAAAAAAAAATACCGTTTCATAAACCGCGCAGGGTTTAAATAATTCAGTCCCAGTCAATTTTGATCACATGGTATACAATCCGAATGGCTGAACAAGTTCCTAATCAAAATTTAAAAAAATTGTAGGGAGCAATTACTAGAATTTCTATCACCAAGTATGGCAATTATTTCAACTGCATACTATCTACAATTAATGAAAATTAACCAAACAATTCGTACTTTTTTTCTGAACACCAGACCTACTATATCAATCAATCGAAAGAAATTATTATTTTTCAGCTGAGATGTTTTGTTTCATAATTTGCTTGCCATATTCACCGAACATAGCATCCTTGTATAATAATTTATCGATTATTTGACGAAAAAAAATTCAGACGCACGAGCACATTTCTGGCTGTAGTTAAAAATTGCCATCAATTTATGATGAAGGTACCTTTTTTAAAGTGGTAGAATGTTTATGCTTAGAATGCTTTGAATAAAATCAAAAAAAGGCTGTGTTAAAAATAATTCTTGTATATTAATAACTGGATATATTTATATTTGCATTTTGAAGTATTATTCCTTATTATTTTAATTAAGAAGAGTTAGATACATTTTATCGTTATTAAATTAAACAATAATATATAATTTACTAATCTATATGGTTATGCAACCAAATAAACTAAAATAGACGGTTGGTATACTAAACAAAATATCGGATCGTAGTAACTTTAGCTACCAGGGTGTGGTAACTTTAGTGTAGTGAATTCTTATCTATGGGTGTTACGTTGTCGCCATTTTCTTGAAATTAATTTAAAAATTGATGTTTTTTTTAATGAAAAATCCAGATTTTCAGTGTGAACAGTGAAAAATATCTTAGTGCTAATGGAGTAATGCAACGCCAATGTTTATTTCAGGTATGAAATATTATAATGCAAATGACAACCAATGTTTTGCTGGCCTCTTCACCTTTTGCATATAACTTTGACATTTATAATAATTATTATATATTGTAAATTTGCAAAAATAGTTATTACAGCATTAATTGCTAACTTGAAAGTATTTAATTCTTGGTTTTAATTGATATGCATGGAATTTTCAGTGAGAAATATGAGTCAATTTTGTGTTGTAAGTCACACAGGGAAACAATATTGACTTTTTGGGATTGGCAGTGAAAGGAAAGAAAATTTAATAATATTTTGAACGTATTGATAAAACATTGGATATTTTTTATCATATGTTATTATATTTCATCCAATATTAATTTATTGTGTTTTCATTAAGCGAATTATATTTATCAATTAAATAAATTGTTAAGGCTGAATTCACTCTCTTTAAAACAATAAATTATATTAATGAAAATAAATTATATTATTCATAGATAATAATTCATGTGCTTTAACTTTGACTGTATACATTTTAAAACTAAATTGAGTGAACTAAATTAAAACTAATATATTATTTTTTAAAATTATGGTTTTGCTTTGTCACAATAAATTCAACATTTTCAGATTACATTTTTAGTATGTTTACCTTTAGGCATACATATTTTATTTTCAAAAAAATGACTCACATCCTGGTGTTACACAGCTGATACTAAGGATAGGATAATAAGGATATATTTAACATAGCTTTGCTTGCTAAGTGGGTTTCCTTTTTTTCCTCTCTAAGTTGAATATAAGTAATCATGTTTAATTTTAATATTCTAAAAGAAAATTTGCCGCAAAAGGTTTAAAGGCTATTGAAAATAAAATTATTTTGTGTAGTTTTAGAGTAACCATTAATTACAAAATCTCTATACATTATATTGTACTGTATGGTTGGTTATTACAAAGTTCGATTCATTAATACTTTACTTTTGATAACAATATCTTTCACATATTTTGGCCTCTTAACATCACGAATTAGAGAAGTACATAGTTAAACATTAATCATAAGCAATTCAGAGTACTAATTATTAAGCCTCAAATATTAAACAGTGTGCTGGTAGAGATAATGATTTAAGAAATCAATTGTAAAACCTTAATGCCAAAAATTATTAAGCTTTGAAGGAACTTTTGGAAGAGGTTATAGTATTATAAATTAATTTTAATTTTCAGTTTACACTAAAATTTAATTTAATATTTAAAATTATAGCACTTATTCCAGCTTGAATATTTCAGGGCTTGAAACAGGGTTACTTGTGATGGTCATTCTATATTTACACTTTTTGCCGCAGATAGCTTTGCCAGTTTTTGTATTCAACCCCAAGGAATCTCTTTTGTGGATCCTTATGATAGCAATATTCTTTCGTATATTATTGTAAACATTTGTGAATGCAAACTTTTTAAGGGCTAAACTTTTCTTATCCTTGTATTCTATTATGTGTTAAACTTGATTTTCATTTACTTATTTTATTGCTTGAAAAATGTTTTTATTTCCTAGAATATATTTAATGTACTAATCAAAATATTTGCCATCACTTTCAATACCTTTTTCATCGTTCTATCCGTTCAATTTCGACAAAATGAGATATAGATTTATTAAATTAATCCATTCATCAACCCATTTCCGGACATCTTTTCTCAACTAATCTTTCTAAAATTCTAAACAATTAAATGTTACATTTTCTGACTGATGTGACAAGACACTTTACTTTCTGTAAATGTTTAGAAGCATCCATATAAATAATACTTAGCACTTTTGATAATCCCTGAGGAATTTGAGAGTTTTGGGTTCAGATATGCAGAAACTTTAAATGCGTAAAATTTTTTCGAAATCGTTTTTTTTCCACACTGAAATTACCACTTTTAAATCCTCTAAACCACTTTCTAAATATTCTTTCTGATAGAGTTTGTTTTCCATAAACTTTAGCCATTACTTCTTGTACATTAACTACAGCGGGATAAAATCCTACATATCAGTTTCAGGAATATATGAGGTATATTTTTTATATAAATTGTGGCTGTCGGCATAAAATCTCTTTCCTGTCAAAAAAAAACAGTTGCCATGATCTATCATGCTGAAATTGTCTGTTTGGCTTTCACTTTGATTGGCGACGATGTACATCGCCATTTCATTGACTGTTGCTTGGACTCAGAATTTTTGTGAGATACTCAAGTCTCATCTCCTGTAACCGTATGTCATCTAACAATTCGTCCTGATTGTATCGAGTTAGAAACGATAAAGCACAGCCCAATCTCCTCATTGTTTTGTGATCATCAGAAAGCAGTCATGAAATCCACCGATAACACAATTTTCGATAATTCAGTTTTTCTGAAACAATGGTGTACTTGATAACTTTGAAATGGTGAATCGTCGATTCTGTCGAATTTTGTTGTCCACATCACGAACCAAATCTTCAGAAATCAGAGAAGGTCGGCCAAGGCGTGGCTCATCATGCACATTAACCCGCCCGTCGTTAAACATTTTCACCCACTTTCAAACATTACTCTCACTCATAACATTATCACCGTAAACCTCACAAATCTGACGGTGAATTTCTGCTGCTACCAAATTTCTTGCACTCAAAAATCGCATTACAGATCGTATCTCACACTTGGCGGGCGACTCAATTTTCTTAAACATTATAAACTGTTACAGCTTAGCACACAGACAGACGACACGGCTGCAAATGGCACCTAAACGCGCGCAAAGCATGCTGGAAGAAGACGCGCAAGCGTACTGCGGCGATTGCGTGTTATTCTCACTCTCATTCACAATCGGGCATTATTTAAAAAATACCGCCGTGGTTTTTAACTGCGTGATTTTGAGAGTCAAGAAAACTAATACAAGTGGCCGCACTTGCTGATTTTAAAACCGTGTTATATGACTCGCGGGTAAAAACCGCGCCACAATTTGTAACCAATAAGACTTAGCAATTTGTGTTGACGTCTTTTTCTACTTCTTATTATTAGAGCAACAATACATACTGCTCTCTTGAAATCCATCTTCAAACTGAAAATCGCGGGCAGTTTGGCGGTTTTTAATCGCAGTGTGTGCGTCTCGAGCGGTTTCGCGGTTATAGCGATTAACTGCTCGCTGGAAAAAACCGTAGTGCGGCCTCGGCCTAATAGATAATTATTGTTTTTTCATAGTTTTGGTTTCTAATGAAGTTTTAATGTTGTCAGTCGTCAAACTATATTAACGCATCTTAATTGCCCTTGTAAAATTAGATCAATATATCATTTAGTACTTGTTCCTGCAGTTTTTGTTTTGGTTTTTTACTACTGTAATTTATGTCCTAGACTTTTTTAATATCTGTTAGATTAAACATTGTTTTATAATAATTATGTCAAACCTATTGGAACACCAAATAACTTTATTTCACTCGACGTGCGTTTTGCTAATCATGTTAACATCGTCGAGAGATGATTCAATCTCAATATTTTGTAATTTGGGATATTTTTTGTTTCTATTTTGTATTCTGAGCTTCAACTCAATGTTGTGTGAGCGATCAACATATATCTTGCTCTTCAAATAACCTTGCAAATATAAATGACATGACGTTAAGTTTTGGCGATCTTGCTGGCAAGGAGTGTCCCAATATCTGGAAATGTTTACATTAGAAAGCAACTATCTGTCTAATGGTGATTATCGATATACTAGCGAGGTATGCGGTCGCTTCATCTTGCTGAAACCATATGTCATAATTAATATTAATTGTACTAAACTCGGAGGGATTCTTAGTTCTTAGTTCAATGATCATATGAAGAAGTCAAATAAAGTGATTTGGTGTTTATTCGCAAATCTCTTCGAATTTAATAATAATTATAATTTAAAATAATATTTCATTTTAAACTTCTGTAGTAAGTTATAAACTATTTTTTTTTAATTTCCGCTGTAGTTTTTTGTTCTAATTTAACTTTTATTTTTTATATAAAGTACAAATAGCAGTTGTTGGAACAATTACTCCGTTGTTTAACTATATAAATATTGAACTTTATTCATATGATTAATATGAATATTTGAAATACACCAATTTATAAAAGCAATCTAAACTAATAAATATTTGAAGTAAATAAAAAGAATATATATTAAACCCTCCAGGAATTTCGATTGAAACCTTTTACCCACTAAATGATCTGTCCTGAACTCTTCTAACCTGACTGTGAGTAGGCAAAACGAAATTTCCTGAATCTGACATTTCAGTTTTATCGGTGTTACAATTTTTTACAAAATACAATACACATACTTGCAAAATTTCTTTGAAAATACAGATATATGAAACACCTGATTGAAAGAACCCTTAAAATATTCATTGCTTTCTCAATGGTGGCCATTTATATATTCTATGTGTAAGATCTTTCAATAAGAACTTTAATTTTGAATATAAAGTTGTTTTTTGACTCGAAAGTAAAGTAGTTGTCATTATGTTTGGAAAATAATATCACTGAAATATCCGCTTCTTGTTGCTTTACAAATGCTACCTTTGTGTACAAATCTCATATCCAAGAACGTAAAGACCAATGCTTCCTGCCTAACAATGCCTGAGGAGATAATTGCATTTTGAGAAAAAAATTGTAATAAAAAAAAGATATTTGACTTAATTTTATACGTAAAAATGTGTAGGTCGTCGATGGTTATTATAACTCTGCGAGGCATGGACCAAATTAGATGATCTTTATCTTCTTGTAACAAGATACTCCAGCCGCGTTGTAAACGTGCTTCAAGCTTAAACTTGATATCCATTAATGATCATGCCTTCAAGATCACGAGATCTTACGTTCTTGTAAGATGAAATTTGGGGGAGCTTGTAGAAGCGGTCTAATGACAGGCTGCAATATTTCGAATACATTAATTGCATACATTGCATTCAAACTTCCTCTGATGGCTACTAGGGGTGTGTAGTGTTCCCACATGTATAGCTCCTCCATATCATAATTCTTGCAGTGGTACCTACAAGGTGTGACTATTAAATAACGAGACTGATGCTGTAAAACATTTTATTTTGATTTCATACATATTTACTCATTAGCACCTTCAATATACACCCCTACTCTATCCCTATAATGCTCCATATGAATCTTCCTTTTGTGGATTGTTCGAAACAGTGCTGGAAGTCTTTTGTCAGCACCTTCAGAATGCCTACCGCTTTCTCTTTCACAGCTTTTTTGTCTTGGTGGAAAACCTCTGACTTGTCCTTCCAAAATTCGTTTTTTCCTTATTCTTTCCCGGATTTCAGCAAGAGCGTGAAGGTAGTAATGTTGATTAATAGTTTGACCTTCAGGAACCCACTGAAGATACACAATCACATGAATATTAAAAAAAACAACGGTCAAATTACCGATTTTTTCGATATTGTCATCCGTTTTTGACGTGGAAGGGCGACCCGGACCTGAGTCATCTTCAACGTCTTCTCGGCCATCTTATAAACGTTTAGACCACTCAAAAACACGTGCACGCGATATTCTGCTTAGCTTACTAGGATAAGAAAATTCCTCATAACCTGATAAAAATAATTTTTTTAAACCGTTTATTTTGCAGTGGCATACAGAAACATAAATACAAACAAACAAATAGTGTAAAAATAAATATAAACCATAAAACTGATACACTATATCAGTTTTCATGTTCAAGATATACTGTACAGTGATTATATTTTCAGATATATTGTTTATACCAAACACATTAACAACCAGGAATGTGAATTCTCTTAAAATTTTTGGTTTCATAATTTTTTATTGTTTTCCAAATAACAGTTTTTTTGCTTCTGATCATCATTAATCATGTTGGTATTTCAATTCAATTGGTATTTCAATTCAAATGGACAAGCCAGTACATAAAAATGTCCAATATTATTGGGTTGTTCGATAAGTTTCTGCCGTTATTTTATTCAAAAGTTTTATGGAAAAAAAACAGCGATTATAGCAACCATTTAATCACTGATGTATTCTTTGTCATTGTTCACGACCTGCTCCCATCTCTCCCCCAATTATTGGTGAGAAGTTGTTAAGCCAGTTTTTGACTTCCTCATTGGCGAATGTTACATTCATTTGTTTGGACCACGAGCGGAAGAGCGGATAATCGGTTGGCGTAAGATCTGGAGAGTACAGTGGATGCCGAAGAACCTCCCACTCGAAATCATTCAGACGAGAATTTCCAATCTCCTTGACGATATTTGGTGTGTGAGGTAGTGCATTATTGTGGAGCAAGATGACTTGGCCTTGTCCTGTCAACCAGTGTTCCTAGTCAACCATATTGTTCTTTTCCAGTACGTACACAAGACCCTCCCAGTCCTACCAAACGCAGATTATAGACTTCTTGGGATAGAGATCTTGCTTAATTCTTGGCCTTGACGTGTCTCCTGTGACCACCCACTTCTTCGTTTTGTTCGCGAGATTTTGAGCAGCATTGTGACTATTTTCTTTGTTATCGTCGGTTAGTTTGTATAGCACCCAAGCAAGAGTTTTTTAGTAAATCCCATAGACTGAAGATGTCGGGAGATTGTCACAAGATCGCAGTGCGCAAAAGCGTTTTAAGATGGTCCTGATCAAAGCCGGACTCGAGCGGGTCCAAGTCGAAGTTACTATTTTTGAACTTGGCAAACCAATCTCGAGCAGTCCGATCGGCTATAGCGTCCTGTCCATATACGGGGCAAATGTCTGGAACTGCTTCTGTAGATTTTGACTACAACGAAAGGCGAAATATAGCATGTGTCTAAAATGAAGCTTTTGCCGCCTGGTACTTCCATCTCCACAACCTGAAAGTTGATTAAAATTAGGTTTTTCTGAAAAATAATGGCAATATTTTTGTAGAGTAAGAAAAGAGCTTTCGAATGCTTATATACCCTTGGCGAAACAAAATATTATAAAAACGAGGAAAAACAAACGAATTATAAAAACGACGGTACCTTATGAAACAATTCATTAGTCAGAACAGTTCACAAGTCTAGGCGCATGCTGTATCTAATAGTAGCTAAATTGTGTTGTGTTTTTAAAGCCTTACTTCTCTTTTTTTCCGGGAGTACATCCGGTTGTCGAGTCGAGACCCCGACAACCGGATGTACTCCAGGAAAAAATCCAATACATGTGTTTCCATCCGTGAAAAAGTACGCACAAACATATATATATATATATATATATATATATATATATATATATATATATATATATATATATATATATATATATATTATTATTATTATTATTATTATTATTATTATTATTATTATTATTATTATTATTATTATTATTCTGCTCATCCTTACTGTAGAATCTCAGCTCATGCTGGCCGGTATTCCAATGCCAAGATGAAAAAGCAATTCAGCTCCTCTCACCCTAGCATAATATCTTACGAACAATGTGACACGTCTGCAAGAGCACGGCACGCTGTCCCACTATGGCAATCGATCTCGAAATCCCGAGGCTCTCGAGGTTCTTTGAAAATCTCTTACTTATCAGGCCTTCGGCGGATATAACGAAGGGCACTACATCTACCTTACTCAGTTTCCACTGGTTCTTCAAGTCGTATGCCAGATTTTCATACTTTGTGGATTTTTCTATCTCAGTTTTTCTAATGTTGTGAGATAGTGGCACTGCGATGTCAATTATAAAAGCCCTCTTGTCCTTTTTGTTGATTAGAACAATATCCGGCCTGTTATAATCAACCGTTCGATCAGTAGTGATTGGTCTGTCCCAGTAAAGAATGGTATCGGATGATTCAAGTACAGGAGAAGGCGAGTACTTATAATATGGAGGAGGTGCATTTTCTAATAGCGAGTATTTTTTTGCAATTTGTTGATGTATAATTTTTGCCAGCTGATTATGCCGTCCTAAATAAGCATTAGGAGCAAGGGCCGGGCAACCGCCAATAAGGTGCTCAATTGTTTCCCCCAAAGTACCGCATTTCCTGCACTTATCGACTACGTCCAAATGCAGTATGTGCTTTTCATAGTTTTTTGTTCTTGTTACCCTATCTTGAATAGATATCGCGAAACCTTCTGTTTCTGGGTACAAGAGTCCATCGGTCAGCCACTTCAGAGACAATTGTTCGTCAATGGTGTCATCTTCGACTGACTTAGGAAACCTTCCGTGCAATGTTTGTCCTTTCCATTCTCGAACACAGTCCGTGAGTGTTGTTCTGCCATCAATACGATTCTGTTTATTTAGGTTCAGTGGGGTGAAACCCCGATCCTCATTTGCAACCAATTTCATTAACGTACTGTTTGAATCAAGGAAGTGTTTTCTCATTCTATTTTCTTGATTGAGACAGAGATTTTTTACGTTTACAAGGCCTCTACCCCCCAACTTTCTTGGGATGTATAGTCTTTTCGTAGATGAGTTTGGATGCAGGCATCGGAACTTTGTCAATGTTCGGCGCGTCAGCCTATCGAGTTCATCAAGGTCAGTTTCTGACCATTTAACTATGCCAAAAGAATATGTCAGAGTTGGCACCGCCCAACCGTTGATCGCTCTAATGAGGTTTCCTCCGTTCAGTTTGGTGTTTAAAAGTTTTGTAAGTCTCTTTTGGTATAGAGTGGAAAAGTCCTTCTTTAACTGGTTATGGTCAAGTTTATGCTTTTGGGGTATTCCTAAATATTTGTAGGATTCTTCTGGTGCTAGTTGTTGTATGTTACAAAGTGTTGAATGTTGACTCTGAACCTTTCCCTTCTGTATACTAATGGTAGAGCATTTGTCCAGTCCGAATGACATTCTGATATCCCTACTGAATGTTTCAACCGTTTTTATCAATGAGTTTAATTTTTCTCTAGTTTCTCCATATAATTTAAGGTCATCCATATATAGTAGATGAGAGAGCTTTCTTGGATTCCTCATGTTAAGTTTATATCCAATATTGCTGTTGTTGAGTAGTGTGGACAAAGGGTTCAATGCTAAACAGAACCAAATTGGAGAAAGGGAATCTCCCTGAAAAATTCCCCTCTCGATATTTGTAGCAGCAATGCATTGTTGGTCGACAAAAAGATTCGTTTTCCACTTCCCCATCAGGCACTTTAAAGAATTAATAATCTGGGGGCTAATTTTATAGAAATTCAGAACCTCAACCAGCCAATCGTGAGGGACACTATCGAATGCTTTCTTGTAGTCTATATAGCAGATATTTAAGTTGCGTTTTCTTTTTCGCACTTGCTCAAGAACTACAGCATCGATCGTCAATTGTTCCTTGCAGCCCATACTTGCTCTTATACATCCTTTCTGTTCTTCTTCAAAAATGTTGTTTTTATCACAATGTTGGTAGATTTTTTCATTGAGTAGGGCTGTGAACAGTTTATATAACACTGACAGACATGTGATTGGTCTGTAGTTATTGGGTTGCTTAACGTCCCCTTTTTTAAACAGTAGGTATGTATTGCCCTCCATTAGAAAGTCAGGGAAAGTGTCTGGATTTATTAAAACCTCTTTAAATGCATTTGCAAGTACGGGATAGGCGGCTGTAAAGCTTTTAATCCAGAAGTTATGCAATCCATCTGGTCCAGGCGCCTTCCAGTTGTGAGTCTTCCTGACAGCAGTGCAAATGTCAATCTCTGTGAAATCGTGAGACTCCATATCTGGGAGAGCATTTGTCTGTTCTTGAATGGTTTTAACCCAAGGAGCCAATTTTTCGTAGCCGTCTGATTTTTTCCAAGCCGATCTCCAATATTTCGCAAAGGAAGACACATCGATATTCTTAAGTTCTGACTTGCTGTTACCTTCTGCTTCGAGTTGTCTATAAAATTTCTTTTGGCTGTTTGCAAATACTGAATTTTGATGTTTTCGCTTTTCCAGTTCATTATATCTTGCTAGCCTGGCTCCTTTCGATTTAGCTTTTTGCCTAAACCGATCTTTTAGATCCAACAATTTTTCTGTCAGGTTTGAATCATCGAAGTCAATACCAGATTTATTGGCAATTATTTTTGCTTTTCTCGCTACTTTATTTGACTGATTACCAGAAAGATACTCTGAGATAATGTCAACTTTCCTCCGGAACTCATTGATATTGTTTTCAAGGCGCGTTTTCCAGACAGGTGTATTTTTCTGGATACTACAACCAGCCGCATTATGGGTGTAAGTCTTTTGACCTGAAATTTCGATGACAGTCACTGCTGCACAATATAATGCAAGATGTATATCGCTTAAATTTGTCATCCCAGATAGATGTGATTCCAAAACTCTATTAATCTGCATTAGAGTAATACGTGATTTTGCAATATTACGCAGTACTGGAATTTTTGGTCTATTCAATGGGTTTGAGCCAGTAAAACTGGCCAAATTGCTGTAAAACTTCTCTCGTATGTTAGAAAAGTTACGTTGCGAGATTGATTCTTCATTTTTAGATGATGATGCTTCTGGTGATACATTTTGAGTTTGTTCTACTTGTTTCTCCTCTGTATTCGAGTTAAGAACGTCTATAGTATCTTCTATATGTTGTTGATATGTAATGTTTTGATGTAGTTCATTACCGATTTCTCTCTTGATGTTCATTAATTCCGATTCGGTTAGATAGTTTTTCCTTAGAATTACATTTTTACGGTCGGCTAAGTTTTGTTCCGACAGCTGAGTTTCAGGGAACCTCTTTTTATATTCTTGGTGG
Organism: Cosmopolites sordidus; assembly: GCA_031761425.1. Lineage (NCBI taxonomy): Eukaryota > Metazoa > Arthropoda > Insecta > Coleoptera > Curculionidae > Cosmopolites > Cosmopolites sordidus. The sequence goes on along the minus strand of JARFXV010000480.1, from coordinate 1,302,231 downwards.
AGTGCATGCCTCCATCCAGGGAGCGGATTATCTCCGCACTGGTTTACGTAGTAATAGGCACGCATTACATCAATATTCATTTCGCGTGTCCATCTGATACGTGGAGTGCGTTCGGTCCTAGTGACAGCCTTCCTTATTAGGGGCGAGCCAGCAAGTACCGGGGTATTTTGATCTTCTACTCCATTATTAATTTCCGCTCTCTGTTGATTTTGTAGTAAAGTCTTTGGTGTTGCTAGACAGTGTTATTATTATTATTATTATTATTATTATTATTATTATTCACGTATGGGCCCTGATGGACCACGCGAAGTACAATTAGAGGCGTTTGTTGTTGTTAGTTGTTCCAGTCTTCCTACATTTTTCTCTCTGGCCAACTTTCCAAACGTTAACCTTGTGTCTGAAACAGCCTCTATCCTGAATTTCACTTTGTGTAATATTTGCTGATCTTAGGTCCTCTTTAATTGCCGCAATCCATTTAATTATTTCTACTTTAGCTCTACTCCTATTTTCATAAAATTCGACTATTTGTCTAGTAAGCCTACTCGGATTCATCCGTTTGATGTGTCCGTAAAACTTAAGTCTTCTTTTTCTCATATCGGTATGTATATCTGTGTATTGTTTGATTTCTTGGTTTTCTCGAAGTCGGTATGTTGGGCTATTTATTTGTTTGGGGCCTAGGATTTTTCTTATGATTTTTCTTTCCTTCTTTTCAATGTCCTCGATGTCCCTCTTTCTATTCAAAATGAGCGTTTCTGCAGCATATAGACATTCTGGCTTAATAACCGTGTTATAATGTCTCAGTTTTGTATTTTTAGATAGGCATTTTTTATTGTAAATATTTTGTGTAAGTCTCAATGCCGTTTCCATTTTTTGACATCTACCCTTATTGACCGCTTTTTCCAACCCATTTTCCATGATTATTTCACCCAAATATTTGAATTGAGAGACTCGTCTGATGTTACCATATTTTGTTTTTAGAAATGGTATTCTTAGTATGTTGCAGGTCATGTATTGTGTCTTTTCAAAGGAAATTTGGTGTCCTACCTTTTCTGCTGTTTCTTTTAGGATTTCAATCTGTTTCTGTGCCGTTAATACATCTTGAGCTAAAATTGCTAGATCATCAGCAAATGCCAGACAATCAATTTTGATGTTGGTTCTCCCCAGTTTAATGGGCTGGTCAATATTCAGTGCCGACTTTTTTCACGCCACTCCTGTATTACTTTTTCTAGAACACAGTTAAATAAGAGTGGCTAGAGACCATCCCCTTGTCTCACCCCAGTTTTAATTTCGAAGGGTTCTGAGATGTCACCCATGAATTAAAAATTTTGATCTCGTGTTAGTTAACGTTGCTTTAATAATTGCCAGCGTTTTCAGATCTAGTCCTTGTTCTTTCAAGATTCGGAATAAAGATTCGCGGTCAATAGAATCATATGCTTTTTTGAAATCCACAAATGTACAGACGAGATTTTTATTGTACAGTTTTTGATGTCTTAGAATCAACTTTAGATTCAGGATCTGTTCAGGGCAGGATCTGCCCGGTCGAAAACCTGCTTGATATTCACCAATGTTCGGTTCTAACTGTCCCTGTGCTCTGTCTAGTAGACAATGAGATAGAATCTTGTAACAAACTGAGAGAAGAGATATTCCTCTATAGTTGTTTACATTCGTAAACATCCGTTCCATCCGTTCTATCTCCTTTCTTATGTAGTGGATGGATTAAAGCATCTTTCCAGTCTTCCGGAATCCGTTCGGTTCGCCAAACTTCTTGTAGAATTTTGATTATTTCCTTGATTGTACCTGGACCAGCGGATTTCAAAAGTTCAGCAGTGATTCCATCTTCACCAGAAGCTTTGTTATTTTTAAGCCGCTTGATTTGCCTAATTATTTCCTCTTCATTCGGTGATAATGAATCTGGGTTTGTTTGTTTAGGGTTTAGTGTTGCTAATTTGTTTAAGGGCTCAGGACAGTTTAGTATTTGTTCAAAATATTTCGCAAGTTCTTTGCAATTGTCTTGGTTATTTAGAGCTAATTGTCCGTTTTCCTTTTGAAAGCATAGGCTCTGCGGTTGATAGCCTGTTAATTTAGTTTTAAATGTTTTGTAAAAGTTTCGAGTGTTATTTTTTTGGAAATCTTTTTCTATTTCATTAAGTTGATTGTTTTCATATTTTCTTTTAGTTTGTCTAATTAGCTTCGATGTTTCTTTTCTTACTTCCAAAAAGATGTTATAGTTTATTGCTGTTTTTTGACTGTTCCAATCTTTGAATGCTTTACTTCGGCTTAATACTGCTTGCTCGCAAACTTCATCCCACCACGGATGTTTTCTACGTTTTTGTAAAGGGACCAACTTTAAGGCTGATTTAATAATTTTTTGTTTTAATTCTTGCCAGTTCTGTGCGGTTTGTTTATCAAGCTCTTCTGTTAGGGCTGGTTTTATTTTTGTTGGGTCAAACTTCGGTATTAGCAGCCTCTTTTGAATAAGTTTTCGAGGTTTTAAGCTAAGTTTGATTCTAGTCAAATAGTGATCCGTGTCTATATTTGCTCCTCTCCTGACTTGAACATTCAAAATCTCTTTATAATTGGGGTACGAAATGGCAACATGGTCAATTTGAAATTCACCCATGTACGTGTTTGGACACCTCCAGGTCTTTTGTTTTGTTATTTTCTTCTTAAAATGGGTTGACATTATTTTTAGATTAAACTGCGATTATATATATATATATATATATATATATATATATATATATATATATATATATATATATATATATATATATATATATATATATATATATATATATATATATATATATATATATGTATATATATATATATATATATATATATATATATATATATATATATATATATATATGCATATATACATATATACATACATATATATTAGACTATTAGTCCGGGAGTACATCCGATCGTTTGTGTCCCGTTTGTTGGGAACATGTAGACGTTTCGCCAAGGTCACACTTGACATCTTCAACGCTTGTCTGAAGTCTGAAAAGTGCACGTTCCCAACACACACGACATAAACGATCGGATGTACTCTGGGAGTAATAGTCTAATGTATTCTTCCATCCGCGAAACACTACGAACTATCACTGATATATATATATATATATATATATATATATATATATATATATATATATATATATATATATATATATATATATATATATATATATATATATATATATATATATATCTATATATCTATATATCTATATATCTATATCTCTATATATATATATATATATATATATATATATATATATATATATATATATATATATATATATATATATCTATATATATATATATATATATATATATATCTATATATATATATATATATATATATATATATATATATATATATATATATATATATATATATATATATATATATATATATATATATATATATATATATATATATACACACGGTATGTTTTATCCTTCCGCTGCAAAATTCGCTCTTTGTTAACCATGGCCGGTTATTTTCGGTAGATATCAGTATACCTTATATATTTATGCCGAGCCTCGCACTTTACTCATTAATTCCAATATTTTTACTGGAATTCGGCTTATTTTTTGTCGAATTCTGGGTTTCAACTCCATAATAATTTGTGAGAGATGAAAGTACATCTTGCTCTTCAAATAATCTTATAAATATAAACCACATGCCGTTAAATCTGGTGATCTTGCTGGCCATGAAATGCCCCACTATCTGGAAATTATATCATTGGAAGTAACTGTAAAATAGCGTTTACTGTTATTCTAGCGATATAAGCAAGCGCCCCATCTTGCTGAAATCATGTTACAATTATCAAGACGAAACCTGATTAATTGTTGTGTCAAAAACGTCTCGATAATGTAAACAAGGTTGTATTTTCATTCGTATTCTCAGAAAAGTAAGAATCAATAATGCCAAAACATATTCCACAACTCAAGTGACCTTTGTATTATGTAAAGATTTCTCATCCAGCTTTTGAAAATATCGAAAATGTTATTTATTAAAAAAACTCAAAAAAATTAAAATGTGCTTCATCTTCATCAAAAATTGTAAATATGGTTTCCATTTTCGTTCAAGAGATCCGACTATCGACACAACGTTTCAAAGTCAACGTATTGACAAACTGCAGAACGCTATGGATTAAATCGAACGCTTCTGACTGAAATGTAGCTTCTTGCATTTCTTCAAAGTTTTTAACCTCTGTTTGGATAGCATTATCGGGCGATGCCGAATTATTACAATTAATATTTCATTGGTGATGAAATAACTCGTGAATGCATATTGTGTACCATTCTACTTATTGTGTACTAAAACGCTCCATGCGAAATGTCTATTGTTCGAAACAGTGCTGGAAGTCTTCTTCTGTCAGCTCCTTCAGAACGCGTGCCGCTTGCTCTTTAACAGGCTCTAATATTGTTCCTTTTAAGGCAAATTTCAACTTATGAAACATACAGAAGTCGCACGGGATGCTGTACATAGATAGAAACCACTTGGCAGGCAATGCGGAATGAGCCGGCGCATTGTCTTGGTGAAGAACCCACGACCTGTCCTTCCACAATTCAGGTCTTTTTTCCTTATTCTTTCACGGAGTTCAGCAAGATCGCGAAGGTAGTAATGTTGATTAATAGTTTGACCTTCAGGATCCCATGAATATTGAAAAAAAATCAATCATTGCCTTGAATTTTGATTTACTCATTCGAATTTTTGATGCTCTCTGTAAATTTGCACCCTTCCAGTGCACGGATTGGCTCTTCATTCATTTCAGGATCATAAGTAAAAAACTACGATTTGTCACATGATATTATCCTTTCCAGTAAGCTTGGATCATTTTCAGTGACATTCAAAGTGTCAGTACAAACATTTTTGCAAGATTCTTGTTGTTGAAACGTGTGGATTATCTTCAACGTTTTCTCGGCCATCTTGAAAACGCTTAAATCACCCAAAAACACGTGCACGCGATAAACATTCATTTCTATACACATCTTTCAATAAATTGTAAGTTTCAGTAGCGGTTTTTCCAAGTTTCAAGTGAAATTTCACAACAATTCGTTGCTCTATTGTTACACTTAACATTTTTCCAGCGAAACAAAAAACCAACTCCAATGCGAACGAAGGCTACGGTTATACTGATTTGTTTACAGAAGCGAGAGGTACTGCATTCGAAAGAGAAGGCTTCACGCTAAACAGCTGTTGGCGCTAGCGTTTGACGCATGCGTACTTTTTCTGTCGCAGCGTCAGTCTCGTTATTTAATAGTTACACCTATCGTAGTGCATATCTCATAATGTATTAATATCAGGTCGTTGTTGGGGGAACTTTTGCGTACATACAATCACTTTTTTATTGAAGCGATTTGTGTTATTATTTTAGTTAAATTGAGTCACTTATCTCAACTACTCACATTACTGCTTTTATTAATCCAAATTTATTTTGTCTACTTCAACATAAAATCCTTGCCTTACACTTTCGGCGAGGTTCACTTTGATATTTAAATTTTGTATTATTATTTCATATAGCAAACTAACCTTTATTACAATTGTCAAAAATGTTCATAAAATTGTAGTTTCAGATCAATTTTTGATGAATATTTGTTTAGCTCTTGCCGAGTTCAGCAATCTCCCCTATAGAAATAACCGTGTTATATGACAACTGCCATGTAGAATATCACTCCAGTGGGTGATTTCTTTTCACTGCATTCTTGGCTTCTCACTCACAAAAATCTTAAAGCCAACGAAGAGGCTAGACAGGCCAAATCTGATGGAATGCCTGTTGACTACGTCCCGTTCTACAAAGATAGTTTTTTCTAATACAATCTATAACTTAATTTAATTTTTACTTAAATGGTATCTTACAAGGGGGCAATAAACTTTGGTGTATAATTTTTTTTTCTCTATCTATACTTCACCTATGCCTAAGTCTAAACAATTGAGACTTAATCCATTAGTTATAGACCATTCTCTCTTTTCGCTACCATCTTATAGGTGGTGATTGTTGGGTTGCCTATATTACGGGCACCCATCCAGGTTTCTATCGCGATCAACGTCGCTTAACTTCAGTTATTAAGGACTCATGCTCGATGCGATCTGCGGCTTTTCTTAACCAAATATAAATTAATATTTCGTAAAAAAACATACAAAAATGGAATGTTTTAAAAGGTATACAACTTTGCTCCCGTAATTTTTTTTCAAAATTCAAGGCTTTATTGTAAAACACTGGTTATGGCTTAAAGTATTGTCCGTAGTTGGCCAGTACTTTCTCCCATCTTTCAAACAGCATTCGAATCCCGCGTTGAAACAATTGGTCATTTTTTTAAGCGACCCACGAATCGATCCAATTTTTGACTTCTTCAAAAGGCCGGAAGTGCTGATCAGCCACGCCGCGTGCTATCAGTCGAAACAGGTGATAGCCAGAGGGAGTCACGTCTGTAGAATACGGCGGGTTGGGTAGGACTTCCCATTTGAACGTTTCTAAGGATGTTTTGACCACTTTCGCAACATGGGGCCGAGCATAGTCATGCTGCAAAATCACTTTAACAACTCATAATACACTACATCGAGCTGGTCCCACCAAATACAGAGCATGACCTTGGGGCCCTGAATATTCGGTTTGGCCTTCGGCGTGTAAGCGTGGCTGGGATATCCCCATTGATTTCGACGCTTGGTGTTATCGTAATAAATCCATTTTTCGTCCCCCAGTCACAATACGATACAGAAATCCCTTCCGTTTTGGCCTTTCAAGCAACTATTCACAAGCAAACAAACGGCATTCAATATATCTCTGTCTCAACTCATATGGCACCCAATATCCTTGCTTCTGGGTCATTCCCAGGTATTTGAGGCGTTTTGAAATTGCTTGTTGCATCACTCTCAATGATCTTGCCAAATCTTCTTGACTTTAACACGAGTCTTTATTGCCTCTAATTCTTCATCATCAAAAACTTTCGGTCTTCCACCGCTATGCCGGTTTGAAACTAGTCACGACACGTTCTTTCACTCATAGGGGCCTCACCATAAGTGTCTGAGGACATTCGGTGAGCAGTCATTCTCAGTCGCAGATTTCTTCTTATTAAAGAAATAAATTAACACCTCCCGCAAATGACAAGAATTTGACTTATAAACTGACATTTTTAATCGCGAATAACTTTCGCTTCGAATACTTCGCGAATAATTTGATAGTGGTGCTATAGGGTTATATTTACAAGATGCCCAAAGGTATTACAAGCCGTATATGATGTATTTATTACTTACTACTTTTTTTTTTCTTATTTTTCTCCAATGTGAATTTACAATTATTCAATATCAATACTTATCAATATTTGGCTGTTACCAAATACGAGGGTTGTTCCAAAAGTTCTTGGCCTGGTATAAAGATGGTGCAAATGTGCAATAACCAAATGATATTTGTCAAATATGATTCGTTAGATTACGTACTGCGAAGTTTCGGATGCGCGCTTGTAGCTGCTTTTGTGCGGCGTTCGAGTAAGGCAAGGAAGTATTGATATTATCTGAAAAATTGATAAAAATGAGCTTCAGTTATAAAGTACTTTGTTCTGGGAGCTTAACCCGGACAGATATAAAAAACATTTAGATTCCACTTTGTTTTCAACGGTAAAAGTGGATACTAAATTTAAGTATATTAAATATACGTTCATTGAAGATGGTAAGCGCTAGGCACGCCCAAAAACCGTTATAACCTACAAGATCGTTACAAAAATTCTCAGTGTCGTATTACATGATCGCCAACTGAAGATAGACGAGCTTGCTGACATTTCCATAGACTGTGTTCACGATATTTTGAGTATGAGGAAGCTTTCCGCTCGATGGTGTTGCATTTATCGACCAAAAGGCATTCGAATGCATATTTTTTAGGAGTGTTGCGATTTATTTAAATGCTATTCTGCATTTTCTATTTCTAGTTTCTTCTAGTTTTTTAACAGTATGTGAAACATGGGTTCACCATGGCCACCATGGGCAGAGATCATAGATTATGTGACAAAATACACCATTACTGGAGCGTAGTATGCTTTACTGCTGGACAGATTGAAGGGTGGTGTTCAGGCTAAAGGATAACACCTAGTAAAAAGAAAGTATTGCCACCACGAGAATGCGCCTGTACAAACATCTCGGGTTGTTGCTATAAAACTCCATGACATACTATTTGAAGTGCTTCGACATATGCATGCTATTTACCAGATTTGACTTCCTCTTCCTAGAGCTGAAGAAATGGCTAACTGGATGAATATTTACTTTATCTGAGATCAGAATTTTCAATCAAACCATTTCAAAATGTCTAGAAACATGATATCTCATTTTAACAGATTGATTAAATTATATTAATTCGTGAGTGATCAACAAAATTACACACGACTATTTGACACGAGACAAAACAACTGATGCTATTTTCTACTAAGGTTACTCTCGCAATGTCTGTATAGAACTAAGACACGATAGTATGAAATCGGCGACAGGCAGAGAAGTAATAAAAATAACCGTTTAATAAGTCATAAAACCATCATATTCAGCCCCTTTGTAACCCATGAGGATAAATATTTGCCCCGAATTTCGATCTTTTTTTAAGGCGGATTTTTCTAAGAGTGCTTTATACTTTTGCACATAGCTATATATTGAAAATATTTATTAATTAAAATAATTTATTTAATAACCTTTATATTTATGTAAGATGTAACGTCATTAACAAATACTGAATGAATGGATTAAGGGAATATTTTTAAATTAATTATTGTTTAAATTATAGAAAGTGGTAAAATTATCACGTACTAGAATTTTAAGTCTTCGCATAGTCACGAGTATAGGAACTCCTTTAAGGAATTTTAATTACTCCATCAATTATTTTGAATCACTTAACTGCGAACTTCCAATTATTTCACATTCATTCACTATTCATTAACCATAGAATTGATTTTCCAATGACACAACTAGGATACGAATTTCAGGAAGTTAAAGTTGAAATTTCAAGTGTGACTAACGTATTGTTGTTTTTATTTTCTTCCCGCTGTAAAACAATACTTATTGTTACTTTTAAGGTGTTGAATCAGATAGCTTCACTTTCTTACACGGTATAATTAATGGAAATGACTATGAAGTATTTTCATATAAAACAGTTTTGATATATTTATCTTTACTGCTTAAAATAATTAAGGATAAAAACGATTGTTTCAAAATAATACATAAATTATTTTATATACAAAATTACCATATCTTTGAGGCGCCTCAATCTGAGCGATCGGTAGAATTGTTTACTACGTATGCCTTGAAGTTTGATCAAATATAACTAGGAAGCGGATTTTTGCCCGAGCTCAGGCAAAGTCACTGCCTATTAGTGCGTTTAGTCGTAGTCGTACACCATTGATTCGTTCTATAGGAAAATAAATTAGTACTAACTTTAGCTTTATGTTGTGTTTACTTCGTTGTGTTACTTTTTTACCATACAAGATAAAATGGACGAAATAATTCAAAGTACTCACAAGAAATAATTGAAATGAATTTATAAACATTTTGATGATATACAGGGTGTCTGGAAATAACGTCGAAATATTTTGGGAGGTGACTTTAAAACATAAAAAGTTCCTATAAACATACTCTAAAAATTGCTTCTTAAAGGGGCTAGAGCCCCTTAAAACGGGAACTCTGAAGATGGTTTTTTCACAATATTTTCGAAACGGTTTTGCTAAAGTCGTGAAATTCGGTATACTTTAATAAGTTGTAATGGAAAAACGTTTTTTGTGTTAATAATTGAATATTTTAGTCATGGAAGTCACATAGGGGCGTCTCCTTGGTAAATGCTGCCATAACTTTTTTCTTTGTAGGTAAAAAATGGTCATTTTTAGGTAAAAATGGTCCTCTTATTTCATCTCGTTTGGATAGGCCGTTTTCCAGAAAACTGGCTTTCTAAATCAATGCACAATGCAAATCACATAAATATCGAAATGCATCTTAATAATTAAGTAGAGGCCCTTGTACGAAAATATGTATTTAGTAGCCAACAATAACAAGACTAATTGCTATTAAGGATTTACCACTTATTCACAACAGATGTTGAAAATGACCTCCATTCATCTCAATGTATCCTCTAATTCTTTTCTTCATAGAAGATCTTACCCTGCTGAAAATAGCAGGATTATTTTTGATATAATCACAAGCAGTAAATATACATTGCTGCAATTCCTCTACAGTGTCAATCGGGATACCATAGACCACTACCTTCAAGTATCCCCACAAAAAGTAATCCAGAGGATTTAAATCTGGAGAACGTGGTGGCCAATGCGCTGGTCCACCAAGTCTTATCAATCGTTCTGGATATAACCGATCTAAATGCGCTCTTACATTTACAGAGAAGTGAGGCGGAGTCCCATCGTGCATAACAAGACATGCCATATCTGGAATGATATCGTACATCTTCCATTAGGTCCAGCAAGACCTAAGTGGTTTTTCAAGAAATTCAAATATTGTCATCCATTTAAACGGTTGGGAAGCACAACCAAATCAGCTACCCAGATATTAATAGAAAACTTGTCCTGTTGTTTTTGGATTTGTTGGATTTTCTTCCGCCCATACATGAGTATTATGAGAATTAAAAATTCCAATACGTGTGAACATTGCTTCTCTAAAGAGAATGTTCTGTACAAAATTTTCATTCAAACACAATTGCCCCCTTAACCATTGGCAAAACTAGATTCTTTGTGGCAGGTCATCAGGCTTTAAGGCTTGAACTTTCTGCAAATTATATGGATAGAGCGCTTGCTCTCTAACAATTTCCCACCTGGTACTTTTAGAGGGTTAGCTTTTCGTATGATATAGATAAATGGCATGTAGAGTAACACTCCAATGAGTGATCTCTGTTAATATTTATATTATATCTAAATCTATGTGTAAAGTTTATTTGTTGCTGTGAGTTTATATGCATATGTCTAAAAAAATGCATATATGCATATGTCCAAAGTCAGGGCTGTCACCACAAAGTTGAAGTATGGACGGTTCCAAGACTTCTTCGAGCATTGCGACATAAAGTTAACTATTCATGCGCCCCTCGCACAGAAAAAATTCTTCCACCCCTACTGCTGACATGCACTCCAAACCATAATGCTTCCGCCCCCATATTGAACGGTAAGTGTCAAGCACTCTGTGAGAAATACTTCGCCGCGCCTTCGCTTGACATATTGAACCCCAGATCGTCCAAACATCTGCCAAAATATAAAAAATACAGAAATTAGTTTTCACTTATCTACCCCACACAGAGTGACTTATTTTTTTGTATCTACAAAAAAGAAAATAAATTAACTGAGAAACGTACCTCTATATTTCACTCGTCGGTAAAAATTACTTTAGACCAATCTTCAATTGTCCAATGGGCATATTTTTTGACCCATGCTAGACGGTTTTTCTTATGGGCCTCCGTCAGGTAAGGCTTTCATCTGGCTACTCTGCCGTGTAAATCAGTTTCCTTGAGACGTCTTCGTACTGTACTAGCGGAAAGTGAAACTCCGAAATTGACCGAATAAGCGCTATTTAAATCGCGAGATGATTTGCATCGATCTTGTAAAGCAAATCGCTCTAAATATCGATCGGTTCTTCTACTTGTACCCCTTTTTCTTCCTGCTGTCGCGCTATTTTCGTAGGACTCCGTTTCCTCATACTTTTTTAAGGTGATTTGCACAGCACATCTCAAATATTTCATTTTTCTTGCAATTACGACTTGCGAAAATCCTTGTTGGCTTAAACAGCACGATCTCTTTACGTTCCGGCACAGTCAGTTCACGTGTTTTAGGCATTCATGCAATATCAAGCACCCACGAATCAACAAAAAAATATTTCACTAGACAAAACAACTGACGTAATTTTCTACTAAGTGCAATGTCTGTATAGAACTAAACGCGATAGTATGAAATCGCCGACAGGCAGAGAGGTAATAAAATACGCGTTTAATAAGTCATAAAACCATCATATTCAGCCCCTAATTTTAAGCCCCTTTGTAACCCATGAGGATAAATATTTGCTCCGAATTTCAAGTCAAGACTTATCTGAGTCGTGTAGTCAGATTGTATGGCAGCCGACATATCAATCTGCGCACTTCATTAACGTTTAACACATTTAATTGGGTGGTTACCACATTCTTTCAATGTACACTAAGTCGATGAAGAGTTATTTGACGAATTACAGGGGATTTTATTATCACTTCATTGAGAACGGAGTATGGCGCATCAACGGTGATTCGTAATAGCAATTTCTGGAGCCTTTGTCACAAAGAGATGTCGGAGTTACTGTCGATGCCCCATAGTTGGATACCGTATGTTCAACTGGGTTTTAGGATGGCTTTGTTTAGCAACACTTTGTTAAACTTGAAGAGATTTACCACTAAACACCAAAACGCTTTTTTGAACTGCTCGACGCACGTTTCGCTAACCATGTTAGCATCATCAGGAGATGATTTAATCTAATTCTAAAACTAAACTATGTTCTATTTATATGAAAACCATACCTAACGAAGCGTGTAAAAATCATGAACCGGGGAGTGTACTAAGCCTTACATTAATAATTGAAACAGTTGACTGAAAGGAATCGGTCCTTTATCTCGGTTCATGAATTTCTTACATTTTTCTATTTGAATGCTTTCATATGCATCCAAAGCCCTATTATTATTAACACTTTTAGTTAGTCTTAAATTACTAATATCTATACTGTGGTCATGTTCGATTGCATGTTGGGCAACACAAGATTTTTCATTTCTCCCATATCTAATGTGGGCAATATGTTCTTTATATATTTTCAATATGGATCTTTTTGTTTGCCCAATATACCTTCGATCACAATCTTGACAGCTAATTTCGAAAATCCCCGACTTTTCATGTTGCTCTACTTTATCCTTTGAATTATCCAGAGAACTTCTCTTAATTTATTATAAGGTTTGTACACAACCTTAATGTCCACTTTATATTAAATATTAAATATTTCATCCAGCGTATGCAAAAGGCTCGTCTTACGTTGTATACATCGGTTTTCGTTTTACCTTTCTCATGAAAATCGAACATAAAAATTCTTTGTTAACCACAAAAGACGGACCTTTTCTGTCGATGGTACTTTTTTGCCTTTAGTGCACTTCCACCAGCTTCTACCTGTTGCTGTAACGACTTTGTCGATTCTACTGTGTAGTGGTGGATCCATGTCTTATCCATAGTTAACAAAACGCCGTATATAATCAGTTTTATTTTTGTTAAAACCTAAAAAATCTAAAAGTTGGTGGTAAATTTGCATTTGAACGCCTGTTTGCTTTGATAAAAGAATATGCGTCTCTATATTGCATACGGCCTTTTCACGCATAATTCTTTGGTTGAGATTTTAAAGGTCAATTCGTATGAGATGTCGACAGACTCGCCCCATCCCATCCCGCGTACTTCCAATCGTTTTTCCGATAAAACCATATACCATACTTTATAATAATTTCTGATATGCTGTTATATTTACTACGCGATGACTCAATTAATCTTCAATATTTCTATGACCTTGCGGAAATTTAGCAACTAATTTTTTTACTGTTACATAAGTAGGGAATGCCGGAACATTAAACTTTATTTTTTTGTTAAAATAAAACAAAACATGTATAATTTGAACAACTGTTCAAATGTAACTTAACAGAAGGTAACAAAATACGATTATTGAATGAGTAAGTACTTGGATGAGTAATCTTCCGAAGAAAGAACAAGACTCCATATCAGTATCGCATTTTTTTTTCGTGCGAAAATGTCAAGTTTTGTGCCGAATAAGCCTCATTTGCGGGAACTTTTGATTTACTTCTTTAATTTGAATAAATCTGCTGCTGAGGGGCATCGATTGCTTGTAGAAGCATATAGTGAGGCTGTTTAAGTGAGAGAAGTTGTGTGAGTGCTTTCAAAAGGTTAAAAATGGTGAGTTTGACGTTGAATTAAGAACTCAGTGGAAGGCCGAAATTGTACGATGACAAGGAATTATTGGAGGATGATCGGCCCAAACGCAAAATGAACTTGCACTTGCATTATAAGTGAATCAACAAACAATTTCACATAGTTAAAAATCGTTGCGAATGATTCAAAAGCACGGAAATTGGGTTGCATATGAATTAAAGCCGAAAGATATTGAAGTCCAATTTTGCATGACTGAAATGCTGAAAAATGGATCCACTACGATAACCCAAAGAAGAGAAAATCATGGGGACCACCTGGCCATGCTTCAATATCGACAATCAAACCGAATATTCATTGAAAAAAACTTCAGCTGTGTATTTGGTGGGATCAGCTTGGTGTCGCGTATTATGAGTTGCTCAAACCGAGCGAAACCATTACTGGAGCTCTACCGAACACAATTAATGAGATTAAACCGAGCACTCAAGGAAAAATGCTCCCATTACTACTCCAGACACGACAAAATTATTCTCCTACATGATAATGTCCGCATGTTGCGGCGCCGGCCGAGACCTATTTGGAAACGCTTAATTGGGAATTTCTACCCCATCCGCCGTATTCACCAGACATTGACATCGTCTGTCTGAACAGCGCTTTACATCATATGAAGAGTTCTTCCGACGTGGTATCCGAATGCTGCTAGAAAGATGGGAAAAAGTAGTGACTGGTGATGGACAATACTTTGAATAAAACGTAAAGTACCGTTATTTCACAGTAAATTCCTAATTTTTGATAGAAAATGACGGAAACTTATTTATACACCTTTTATTTATTTTTTGTTCTTAAATGTATAATTTAATAAATTTGTTGAATTTAATAAAATTAAACTACTTTAAATTAAATTTGTAAACTATTGCAAAAACTTGCAGATAATATCAAGAAGTTCAAAATTGCGAAAGCGCAATATAGCAAATATGGGTGGGAGTCGGTGCGCTAGCTCTGCGTCTTTTCGTGCGTCATCAACTCTGCGTCATTCAACTGTTCACGTGCGCCCGGACATACGTACTGGGAGTCCACGTAGCGTTAACGAGACTAAAAAACTATTAGTAGTGCTGTCTATGCCAGGCTAAAAACTTTGTAATCAACCTAGGTATTGTTGCTTTCAAAGTATATGATATTATATAATTTGTTGACAAGTAATAATAACTTAAGAAATTGATTCCTAAAAAATATTTTAATCAATTTTTCTAATAATATTTCAATTTAATTGCAATTCTATTTAATATTTTAATCAATTTATATATCTCGCGGCATGTTTCTAGAGCCTTTTAGTGCTATTGAAATTCATAATGCCATTTCACTAGCAGTTAAAACGTTTAAAAGTCCCAAAATTAAACTTTAAGGAAAACCACACGAAACTGTTTTGGTTAACTGATAAAAAAGATTACACATGCTATTTTTACTGTGTCTATTTTTTTTCATATCTACGTTCTATCGGTTAGTTGTTTTTAGTACATGTTTGTCTTTAACTTTGGAGGTTATTTTAAAATAAAATTATATTAGCACGCTATAAACCGTTAATTTCAAAAATACCCTCTATCTAAAAACAACGGTGTTAGTACTTAGCGCATATTAATTAGTACATGTAAACTTTTTCTCGTAGATTTTTTCAGTTTAAACCCCTCTATTAATTTTTTTTATTCTCGTAATAATAACTATATCGTCAACGTAAGCGAGACTTTGGTGTTTATGATATCTACGAAAGAGAGGTTTAGAAATCACTAAAAATACATGGTAACGAACGTATGACCTAAGAAAATAAGCAGTTGTGTGAAGGAAACGATATATAAATTTTAGTATACAGATAACTTTACATACTTAGAAGTTCACATCAAAAACAATAACGACAAAAATGAAGCAATAACGACATGAATGAAAATGAAATGAAAACAAAAGAGAGGCTCTGCCGAATAGTACAGTAGCTGAATAGTGTTTTCTTAATAAATCTGAAGAATGCAGCTGGAAATTTGGGAAAGAAAGATTCTTCGAAAAATATACGGATGGAAAAAAGGCATATGGGAGAGAAGAACAAATATAGAGTTGATGGAACTCTATAATAATTCTCCTATAACATCAATAAGGCGACTTTCACAGTGGTGGCCGGGCTAAACCAAGCCAAGAGAGTCGATTTTGCTTTGAGAAACAAACGCATGAACCAGTATGTGGCTATACACACTGAACGCTAAGCGAGTCCGGTCAAAAATTTTAATGTGAATAGCCACATATTGATACATGCGCCTTTTTCATAAGCGATATCGGACTCGCATGGCTTTGGCTTGGCAGTGTGAAAGACGTCTAAGGTAGCTGAGTCATGTGGAAATGTTATCTGCTGGTTGAGCAACGAAAAAAACAGGAGAACCTGAGTATTAGGAAGTAGAAAAATAAGGTGAGGAATGGAGGGATTGTTAACAAGACTTTTTAAAAATAATTATTTCTAATGGCATCATCTAAGCGTTGAAAAGATTCATCATTCACTAACGTTCTGACTAAATTTCATGACATTCGGATCATTAGAAGACAAGTGATGAAAAATTCCATGAAAATTCCATGGTTATTCAAAATAACATTGAAATCGTGCGTGAATTTATAAAAGATCAGCCAAAATCTTCGTTGCGATACATAGAAATGGAATTGAACATGTCCAAAAATTCAATTCATCGCATTTTAACCGATCATTTGGGACTTCGGAAGGTTTGTGTACGTTTTAATCCACACAAATCGACTACCGACCAAAAATTGCTTCGATTACAACATTGTAAGGACTCGATTAAAGAGTCGAAAAAAACACGAAAATTTCAAGTACAGCATTGTTACTGGTGGTGAGAAGTGGTGTTTTCAATATGATTCAGAAACCAAGCGTCCAAGCACCGCAATGGAAGCACCGCTAGCGAATCAAATCCGAAGAAAAGTAGTCTCAAAAATCAAAAATCAAAACAATGTTGATTTGTTTCTACGATTCGGAGGGAATTGTACACAATGAGTTCGTTCCACCTGGTCAAACGATCAAAGCTGTGTTATGTCTTGGTGTTATGAAGCGTTTGTTGTCGCGTATTCATCAGCTGGCGCTTGTATAATAATGCGCCGTTCCATCGCTCAGCGCTGGTTTTTTTTAACAAAATTGGCATTTTAACCATCAATCATTCACCATACTCGCCTGATTCGGCTCCCTGCAACTTCCACCTCTACAAAAATCGGCATTATGTCGACATTAAAGCAATTGAAAATGCACCGACCACCATTCTGAAGAACATATCTTTGGCCGAGCTCAAAAATTTATTCGTTATCCTATAATTCGTTGTAAAAATAATGATTTTTGCCGATAAAGTAAATATTTGTTTTTTTGAAAAACTTCGTTTTCCGCGAAACTTTTATAGACTTGTATAACTTTTCAACATGTGTCTTACACAATTTTTGGCATAAAAATCTTGAGTAATGAAGCTCGATGTTGCATCACATTAGTTTTCTTAATGGACAATATAGACTTAATTCGATGTTTGATTTGAAGGCATATTTTAATTTTAAATTTTTGACGGTTCTTTAACAGCTACTGGAAAGTTTTATTGAGGTATGATTCGGACCTTTTCCATCCACAGATTGAACAACTACCTCTTGAAACATGTAGATTTAATAAGATGGTTATGTTGTACGGTTTGGAACGCAATATACATGTAGTTAGGGAGGTTGAAACATGTGAAGGGATTATCAAAAGAGCTTGTGTTTGTTTGATATTCAAATATGGACATTTATTCCAAACACAATTTCTTTCCTTGAATCAGAACGATCATACGAGCCATTTAGTCCAGAATTGGCTATCATATAACGTGGTTGATAAAATATTTTAGTCTGAAAAATGCTGGCCTCTTGTTACTTCAGATCTGAATCTGTTGGACTATTATATATGAAGCGTTGTTTAAAGGGTTATTAATTAGTTGATATATGTCAATGTGATATCTGGGCGGAAGCTTCAGGAAGAGAATTGAGACAGATGGTTTTTTTCCGCGAAAGACGTACAGAAGTACCAACAAAATTTTATTTAAATAAGCTATTGGTTTTGTCAGGATTTTGGTGGCGTACTCTGTATTATATTCAAAGGCACTTTAAAGCTAGAATGTCGCCATTTCAATTTAAATAAATTTAAAGGTTGGTTTAAATACTAAAGTGAAACTAGGCCAGATTACGTTATTCAATTTTCCAATATCATATGTTATTTTAATCTTATTTGTTTATGATAAATATTTAAAACATTCGTCGGCAATTGTTTTACTTTTACTGCTAATCTATTATGTTACCACAAATCGTTAACAATCCATTATACTATACAGCAAAATATAAATAGTATTTTTCTTCTTTTATTATCAATAATCGAGTTTTTATCTTTATTTTTAGTAATGATAGACCATCTAAAACCTACTCCGAAATTTCGAAGTACTCAAGGCAGTTTGTAGAAACTCAAAAATGCCGTATCCAAAACGTCTGATTGAACCTGTGTACGTCACCCGAGGAACCTTACCCGAAGATTTGCCTCTTCCTTCTGAATTAGAAGGAGTTACCAATGGCACATTGGCAAATACCGTCAGACAACTTTCCTCATTGTCGAGGTATGTAGTAATTTAAAAAAAAAAATATGTATGAGATAAGGAATTTTCTGTTATTAGGTATACAAAATAATTCAGTGTCTTTATTTCGTGCTCTGTTTCAAATCTAAATAGTTTCTCGTCTTGTGGATTTTTAATATGTTGAGTTAGTTATATACTGAGGAATAAAAAATTAAACAACCAATGTAAAATGTATACAACATTGCCTTTTTCCTATAGATGGTATTAGCGGTAAGTAGTCGTCGAAATAAATACATCACAGATGGCATGCAATACCTTTGGGTATCTTGTAAACATAACCCCATAGCACCAGTAGTCGATTTGTCGATAGCATAAAGTTATTCGCTATTAAAAATGTCAGTTCATGAGCCAAATTCTTGTAATTTGCGGAAGGTGATAATTTATTTCTTTAATATGAAGAAATCTGCGGCTGAGGCTCATTGAATGCTCTCAGACACATGGTAAGGCCGCTATGAGTGAAAAAACGTGTCGTGAGTGGTTTCAACACTTCAATAGCGATGATTTTTACATCGAAGACCGGCATAGCGGTGGAAGAGCGAAAGTTTTTGAAGATGAAGAATTAGCGGCATTGTTTAATGAAGACTCGTGTTAAAGCCAAGAAGAGTTGGCAAGATCATTGGGAGTGATTCAACAAGCAATTTCAAAATGCATCAAAGACCTGGGAATGACCCAGAAGCAAGGATATTGAGTGCCATACCTTTTGTTTGCTTCTGATCAGTTGCTTGGAAGGCAAAAACGGAAAGGATTTCTGCATCACATTGTGACTGGGGACGTAAAATTGGTTTATTACGATAACCCCAAGCGTCGAAAATCATGGAGATATCCCTTCCACGCCGACGGCCAAACCGAATATTCACGGCTGCAAGGTCATGCTCTGTATTTGATGGGACCAGCTCGATGTAGTGTATTATGAGCTGCTAAAATGGTCTAAAACCATCACAAGGGATCGTTATCGAATGCAAATAATGATTTAGGGCCGAGCATTGAAAGACAAACGGCCGCACCAGACGTATTCTCCAGACGTTGCGCCCTCTGACTATCGCCTGTTTCAATCGATGGCACACGGCCTGGCTGACCAGCACTTCCGGGCTTATGAAGAAGTCAAAAATTGGATCGATTCAAAAGACAACCAGTTTTCTCAACGCGGAAATTGAATGCCGAAATGCTGAATGCCTGAAAGATGGGAGGAAGTAGTGGCCAACTGGACAATACTTTGGATCATTAATGTATAATCAGTTTTTTACAATAAATCCTTGAATTATAAAAAAAATAACGGAAGCAAAGTTGTATACCTTTTACATTGGAATTATAATGAAAATATACTCACTAAATACGAGGTTGTACATTTTTTACTTGCTTGCATTTAAAAAAGTAATGCCAAATAATCCGTAAATAAAAAATGTTATTATCATATTGTAAGGTATTTTTCATTTAGTTTTAAGCTAAGGAATTTTTGTGGTTCTATAAAAAATTATAAATTATCCCGAGTTCGTGTTCTAGACGTGTTTCGGGCATTTATACTAATATCTACTAATATCAAGAAGCAGGTTTAATATTTCATGAAATACCGAGATATTTTGAGAATATGGATAAGATGATGTGAGAATCAAAGTTAAGCAAAAGTACGATATTTTGATTGTCCTAAAAGAATCTAGGCTGTATTGGAAAGCCAATCACCCCTAGCAACCGGCAGAGGAAGTAGTACAGCCGGTTAGATAACCGAAATATTGTAGTCGTCGTGGATTACGGCTGGAATACTTTTCATATTGTTTATATTATTTTTTTATTATTATAATTAATAAAACTACTTGTTTTATATCGGTTGTTATATATATATAGTTTGATCTTTAGTTTAAATACATGCATATTTTAACTGAATTTTATGGTGGGACAATGAAAAATGCACACCGGTTCTTTTGACTATTTATTTTCTTTATTAATAATAAATCAGTTTAGAATAAACATTAAAATGTGCTTCTTGCAGTGGCAATAACAAACATAGTTATATTTAAATGAACAGCAACAAAAACTGAAAATATATCCATCGCCTCGCTATATGGCCTGCCCATCTCCATTTCAATTGCTTTACTGTTCCAATGATGTCACAGACTTTTGTTTGTTCCCTAATCCATGCGCAGGACTTTCTGTCTCGTCTTCTAATGCCAAGCATACATCTTTTCATTCCCCTCTGTGCCACCAGAAGTTTTTGAATTGATTGCGATGTGAGTGTCCAGGTTTCACTTCCGTATGTCATAACGGGTAGAACGCACTGATTGAAAACTTTTCTTTTCAGGCAAAGTGGGAGTCTGCTCTTAAACACTGTTGAGTCTACCAAATGCCTGCCAGCCACATTTAACACGCCCTTCCACCTCCCGGTTGGTATTCCCCTCCAGCTGTCCACAATCTCTAAATCCCTTCCTAAAACTGAAATTTTTCTGCCCTGAGTAAAGTTATTAATTTTGTCAATGTATTTGTTTTTTCACTTTTCTTCACTTTCGGACGTGCCTTGAGTCCGGAGTACTTTGGTCCCCTTCTGAAGAAATTTTGGTGGTGAACAGATTGGTGACTACTATTTTCCACAACGTCTTCTTCCAACTCCTCTTCATCTTTTGCATCCAAAAAATTTTATCCTTCACTGGAAGCCTCTTCATACCATTTCATCCAAGTCTCAGGATCTGAACTAGTTTCCAAATGTCGCTTTTCGTGTACAGACATTTTAAATTCTGGAAACAAAAAAATTTACTCCATTTTTAATTTATACAAATTTTGTAGAATTACCAATTTTGTTTATACTAAAAGTGTGCCAATAATGCTTTCCTGCAAACTAGTTCCTAGTAAATAATATACAAAAAGCAAAAATTTAATGCAATTACGTAAAACTATAATTCCTATAAGGAATTAAAATCTATATCAATACAAAAAATAAACAAATATTCGGAAAAATTTAAGTCTACTATTTATACATAAAACAATTTGACATTATTTAGTAGAAAAGGAAATTTATCTCAACTTCGTAACAGTCAAATTTGAAATTGTGAGCTCGACAGAAAGTATAACGTAGTAAAGCGCGTAGATTACAACTGTAATCCAGTAGTCTTTGACACCAGCTAAGTCAAACAAATGCCCTTCTAGAATGAATATTTCCTAGTGAAATGGAAATTGGATCTTCTTCTGTCAGGTGTTTGAGATAGCCCGGAGGCTCCTACTTAGATAGCCTGAATCTAACCCCTGCCCTGATGGGGTTTAGTAATTTTCTATGAACTTCTTTCTAGCCCAAGAGGTACTGACTTTCGTCACGAGAAAACTAACGAGAAAATCGCGTTTCTTGATTGGATATTCTGGACGTGGATTGGGCTTTGAGGTCGAATCGTGCAGATTTCGTTCCGTCGGTTCGTTGTGTTTAAATCAGACTCAGAACTCTTTGAAGTTTGTAAAAAAATCCAGCCATGGTTTTGGTTTGTTGCTGAATTTGCTCTATTTGGTCGGCAGAGGTTTGATGTTTTCTTGTGCTCCCTGGCTCAGAAATGATGCGGAGATGGTCTTTTCTACTTGATTGCGAGGTACGGTTACTTGTTCTATCGCAATGGATTTCTTTTCTTTGATTTGTCATCTCGTGATAAAGGTGGGGTGGAAACCTAGATGTTCAGAAGTCATCAGATGGTATAAATTCCAGCACGCCCTTGACCAAGACGCGCAGGTTTCTGTTCCTTGAAGTTGATGTCGAGTGAGGATAATCTCTCCCGTTGAAAAGTTTTAAAATGGCTTTCCTATCGGATTCCGTTTCGGCGGCCAAAATAACACCACCCGTTCCCGTTTTGGCTGACCCAACTGCCACTTTTGACTTTTTCAGGATGCGCATGACATCCTGGAACACTGATTAGCCCTTCAGGACAGTTGGTTTAGATTTGGTAGCGGTGGAAGTGGGTGTTACTGCTGCCTCTTTTCCTGGTTTGTGTGCTATTGTTGACGAATCTTTTGGTTTGATGGTAGAAGTGGTCGGAGGAGAAACACTCGGTACTTCCGAAGGCTGACTTGCCTTAGAAGCCAGCAATGCCTTCCTCCTTTTGCGTCTTCTTGACCGGGAGGACATCTGCTGATATTCATCTGAGGCGGAGATTTAATGTTCGTCTCCTTCTTCGAGGTCTGATTTGACCTTGATGACTGGTGTTTGGATCATACAGGTTGGTGGTGTGGCGTGTGAAGTTCCTTCTTTTTCTTTTATTTCGACATCTGATGTTTTAAGAAAAACACCATTGTCACTGACGTTACCGCCAGTTAGTGCTTTATACTTGTTAAAGCCGTCAATCGCTTGTCTAGCTATTTGTTTAGCTTCTGCAACCTCTTCACGGAGTTTGGTGTTTTCCTCCTTCAGTCTACAGATTTCTTAGGATTAAACATTTATGGCGTCTAAATGTTTAAGACTGTACTGTTCGTACAGCTCTGCCCGTACAGATCCCCGTAGGAATACCCAAAAAAGGAAAAACCATCGTCTGTGTCGTAATCACTCATCACAGAACGACACTTCTGTAACAAGAGATCATTACGTTTACTACCTTAAGAGAACAATCAGAGAGATGTGCACTCTCTGACGACTCGATCTAGACTCTGGAAATTGGATCTATTATGGACAGCTACTTATGAGATAAGACGCCGCCCACAAGTAATTATTTTATTAGTAGTCATTCAAAGGGGCGTGGATTACAATTGTAGTCCAGGCGCCTAACGGAGGGTTAAAATCTCATCGTTCGCCAGCATAACACCAAACCGCATACAACTCGTACAATATTGCAGTTTTATAGGAGTTTGAGATATCGACAGTGAATTGATACCTGAGATCCTCAGATTTATTGCCGATATGTGTGCAACTCACCTGCGATACCTTACAACAAGAAGACGATCATGTTTCACTACAATACTCACTGAGTTGCAAAGTGTTAACAATAACCCGGGTGAATCTAATATTTTTTGTATCAAATATAAGTAGATTTTTTTTTTCAAAACACAATACCCAAATGTACACAAATATTACAAAATTAATCCAACAAAATATATATTTCATATTGATTTTTTTTTCTCCTGTATAAAGGCTCTTTCAAATTGAGCGGTTTTTTTAATTGTTGAATTTTCGTTGATTTCAAAAACTTTTTATTGCCGACATTTTCAGCTCTTGCGGCTCCTACCACCTCTTGCAGCTCTATCTCATCAATGATTTGAATAATTTCATTCTGTAGTTCAAGAATGGATTGTGGATTGTTCTTATAGACCTGTCTTTTCACGTAACCCCAAAGAACATAGTCTAACGGTGTCAAGTCACATGATCTTGGTGGCTAATTAACATCACCGTTTCTAACAATAACTCGTATAGGAAATGTTTCTCTCAATAAATCAATTGTTTCATTAGCAGAGCAGAGTGAGGTGTAGCGCCATCCTGTTGGAACCACGTATTCTCCAGATCAATACAATTCAGCCAACAAAAATCAAGTTATTATCTCATGATATTGAACACCATTCACAGTTACAGCTTCGCTAGCAGCATTCTGAAAGAAATACGGCCCATTTACACCTCCTAACCATAATGCACACCAAACAGTGACTCATTTAGGAGTAAAAGTTGCTCATGAATCGATTGTGGATTTTCCTCACCCCTAATGCGGCAGATTTTGTTTATTAAGATAGCCTCAATTTTAAAATGTGCTTCGTTTAAAAAGATGATTTTTTGAGAAAAATCATGTTTAGCTTTTGATCCAATTGACAAATGCATGACGTTTTAAATGATCCAGTGGCTTTAGTTCCTGTGGTATTTGAACCTTATATGCCGTCAGAGCTAAATCATTTCGTAAAATACGCCATGTTGTGAATTCACCGAGTCCAAATTGTTGTGAACGTCGACTAATGGAAATTTCTGGGTCTTCAACAACACTTGTGAACGATCACTACGACTATTCTTCGCTTTTATATTACATCTGAAATGATACTAGACCTTTGGCAAATTCACAATGCCATCTGTGTTTTATTCAATAATTTAAAAAAACGCTCGATTTGAAAGACCTGTTATAAACAGTAAATGCTTTAGCATTTGCAGACAGGCGACATAGCTTCGCAAAACAGTAGTGGAGACAATGGCTGGCGATAAGCTGCATTTAGAACACAACAATCCCTTTTGAATTTAAACTAAAATATACCCGTTGAATCTGCAAAATTGATATATGTCGCTCTGTGGGAAAATGCTGTAATACATAATACATAAAACGTGTCAGATATTTTGGATTACGATGCCCAATATTTTTAACAAATTATTGTATCTTAGCATATTAAAGATGTGGCGCGTTAATATTGCCAGTTACCGCTGCTACTCGTTGTTACTTACATCATCCTAGTTGCTGACGTTGCTGCGAGGAAGGACTGAAAAGTTCGTGGAATGGACACAAAACTTTAATTATTGTATTCCCTTATTATCTATTTCCTCGATATATTTGGGCCGGACAATATCCAAAGCCTCTATATTTTAATAAAATGTATAGTTGTCAAGTTCTAAATATGCATTGTCGTATGTTAATCAAATCTTTCAAACAATTATTATTCGCTTCCTTATGTATATTAGTTCATACACAGTGCGCTTTTTAATGTAATTCATCTCGTCAAAAGCTCTAATACGCACCTAATGACAAATTTTAAACAATTGATAAAACGAGGCTACGGAACAGCAACGACAACCTGACATTGTGGCAGTTGGTACAAGCCCATTGATGTTGTTTTACATAAAACATTTTTTGACACAATACTGGAATGCGTATATAGTTTTAAAAACTATTTATTTTAGAATGAAGTCTAACGTCTAGTGGTGTATATACCCACCTATCTAAAATTACCAGTACTGGGGTAGAAGACAGTTTGGGCAGTGACGTGAAAGTGATATTATTTTATAAAAAAAAAACCCATCTTTTTCTTTAGTTTCAATAATTTCATTTTTTTCAGACATGCTGAAGATCTTTTTGGTGAACTGGCTAGAGATGCCCAACAACTATATGATAGATCCAACTCGCTTCAAGCCCGCATCGATAGGTTAGCTGTGAAAGTAACACAGCTAGACAGCACGGTTGAGGAAGTCAGCCTACAGGATATTCATATGCGAAAAGCGTTTAAGAGCGCCACAGTATTTGATCAGCAGGTAAGACGTTGTGAATATATGCATTACGTAAATATTCATGCGAGATAGGAATAAGAAATGCACTTCACGTCGAATACGGAAACGTTTATTTAATATGATCCATTAATTGAAAAACAGGTTTCCAATGTATTTAAAAAATTCCAACCTGTCGTCAATTGTAAATATTATATCAATTCCTTGTATCAAGGGATAAAGTTTAATTTAATTGTTTAAGTTGATTGAAATATTATACTTTTTACGGTGAATTTATTTCAATAAATTATATTTTAACTTAATATTAACTGTAATATAGTATTAGGTTTTTTTGGAGTGATTAGCTCAACATATTCTTTCAATTAAGATTCTAAATATACATTCTAGTTCATTCTTATGTATCTTTGAATCAAATTTTCGTATTGATCTTTCAATATCTTATTTTCTTCCATTCATATGTACTACTTTTTTTAACATATTCTCTATGGTCAATAAATTAAAAATATAAATTTTATATAAGGTATTAAGCATTTAAAAATTTATTGCAGTTCCTGCCTTGGGCTCCCGTTTAATACTGCAGTCACAATGGCCTCATCGACATTGTAACGAGGTTTTCTTGGAATGTTAAGTTTTTGTAATAAATAATGACAGAGAAGCAGATCGGTGCAATAAAGTGGATTCTCTGGAGTTACAATACCTACCCAGTCTGAAATGGACGAGCGGGTGTTCAGGTTTCTTGGGCGCGATACGTCAGCTATACACTTAATATTCAGTTTTAAAGACGTTGAAAAAATATCAAATTTCACTGTTCGGAGACATTCTTTGAAATTTGAGTATATTAAGCAATTTAATTAAATGTGTTCAATTCTTCAATTGGAACCTCTGGTAAAACTTAACTCAATAGGATGTTCGTCATTTTCATTTATCTTCTGGTCGTTTTTGAACTCTTGACCGATCCTTATATATTTATTTTATTAACATAACAGGCATACTTCTACTAATTGGCATTTTTAATACAAAAGTCGGGAAATACACAGAAAATATTGAATTAGATAATGCTCCCCAGAAAAAATATGCAGACTATCAAGGGTAAACAGACTATCGAAGTAAATGATCCAATAAGAGAATCAAAGAAAATTGACTATAACATAAAAAGAAATAAAAAACTACTTAACAAATTACCACAAAATCACCAGGCAGCATCCATAAACCTAGAAGACTCACCATCTGTTGACGAAGACCCAGACTGTTGAATAACTTACTTACCTTGGTAGCACTATCTTATACAACTGAGGAACAAAAAACACCGAAGAATAGATAAGGCGAGAAAAATATTAACCAGCGTAAGAAAAAATTAACCCGCAAAAAAACTAAATATATTCATTAAAATGAAGGTATGCCTGGTGTAGCAGTTAATGATTCTTAATTTATTCTTAAAGAAAAAAACGCTTTTAAATTGGAAGAAAGGTAGAAAATGGCTTATTCAAAGTATGTGCCATCGCTAGCTGCACATTTTTCACATCTTTCTGGTAATTTGCGGATGCTCTCATAGTTTCGTAGCAATAAAAACACATAAGAGATTAGACTGTGAACCGATCTTTGTTTCCAGCGCCATCTTTAAAAAAAAAGTAAGTGATTAACCGCCACACCTGGTATAATACAACAGCAAAATCAAAGGCCCTGAAATATGAATAGTCACTACAACAATCAGAAAAAATTCAAATCATTCATAATCAGATATCATATATGTTACATTGGACATATATATCATATATGTTACATTGGACATATCGTGGTCTGAAAAAAAATCATAAAAAGCCATATGATGACCTGAAGAAATCAGAATTGTGGCAAATTTCTGAACAAAAACATATAAGTGAAGAAATCAAATTAAAGAGATATGAGGTAAGATCTAAGAAAGCCAGCTACTACCCATGTACCCCTACTATGGAACCCACTCAGAAAAAGAGATAGACCCCGTAGTATACGGAAGAGAACAATCGCAGATAAAAGCAAAAAATCCACGTCAGGGAAGGGAATAATCAGTTTTATTGATAATTTAGTAATGTCATAAATGTCATGATAAAGATTTGCTTTAGTTTCACATATGTGATATTAAATAATCGTTCCGTTTCACGCCATATAAACTAATACAAATTACGTGCATAATTCATCATATAACAAAGTTCAAAGTAGTGGAATATACTTGTTTTAACTAAATGGTTCAATTAGTAACATTTCTGGTACCACCTGAACATAATTGTTAAATTATTCCATCAAAATAATTATTTTTTATTTTTCACTTTATTATATTTATATTTGTCTCTATATTATTTGTCGTCAACATCATTATCACGTAGTTCCAATGTTTGTGAAACGCGTCAAATATAAACATATTAAAGTGGAAATTAGACCAGTAAACTCTTATTAAAACATTTGTGATAAATTTCTATGAATTACAAGCCAACATAATCCTATTTTTTTGTTTAATAGCAATTTTAATATCTTTATAATATTAAATTACTTTGTTTTCTAGATGCAGTTATATCAATTTATTTAAATTGATTTAAATGCAGTTATATCCAATAATTTTGTTTTCAGGTATTTTCACGAGGCACCATGCCGACCGCTATGTTGGAAACTTACAATTCTTGCGATCGACCTCCGCCACTCGATAAGCTGAATTGTTATCGCGACGACGGTAAAGATGGGTTGAAATTCTACACCGACCCTAACTACTTTTTCGAATTGTGGCGTACGGAAATGCTGAATGACACAGAACGTGTCATGCACGATAAAGGCAAAAACAGGTAAATGGAAATAATTTAAAAATAAAAGATTATTAGGTTAGGCAAACAGACATGTAAGATAGATATCAATTAGAGAACTAAATATATTAATAACAACTATTTAAACTAAACCGTCCCATTATTTTGAGGAGAAAAATTGAATAAAAATGTAGTTAATAAAGATTTCATTTAATCAATATAGTATGTTCGATGACTGTGCAATGACTCTTCTCCATCAATCCGGTTGCTGTATAATCCCGTGCTCAAAGAACTTCTGAGGTTTTTGGCTAATTAACTGATCCAGGTGATTTTTAAAATCTTCTAAGAAACTAAAGTTTTTACCATCTAAGCTGCTTTGCAGCGATCTATGTAAATGGTAGTCGGAGTGCACAAGATCGGAAAAGTGCCGTCGGATGAACCAAATGATCCCAGTCAAATTTTCAAATTTGTGTCAGGTGGCCAAAGACATGTATGGTCTAACATTATCTCAATGGAAGGCGATGCTCTTTCCTAGGATAATTCAGGTTGCTTCTGGTTGATTGCTCGCTTTAAACCACTCAATCGAGAACAGTATTTATCTGAATTAATGGTTTGGTTTTTAAGTTACAGCTCATAATAAACGATTCAATTCCAGTCGCGCCAATGTATAGCATAACCTTCTTCAGGTGTAAGCTAGCTTTTGCGCTAGTTGAACATCGGGCATATGCGCGGTAACGCCATGATCTCTTACGCTTAACATTATTATACACATTAATTTTTCATTATTTGTAACCATCCGTTTAAAAAGTAGATCGATTTTAACTCATACGGTTCCCATACATCAGCCATGCGAATCATTCCAAGTTAATGCTATCACCTTGACATTGTTGACTGCTTGATTTTAAAAACTTTTATCTATTAAGTTGTTCTATGCCGATCACTTTTAATTAGCGCTAATATCGTGTTTGCGCTCAGAACGTGGAGCATCACTAAGATTAAAATTGTTTTCACGAATCTTTTTGAATCGATCACGACATGTGAAATATTCAACAGCACAGACTTCTGAAATAAATTACACTTCGATTTTGTTCGATCTAGCGCTAAAAACGAGACGAACTTTTGTACTATCAACCCAATAGTATGCACAATAATTTATTTGTAAATGTTATTTTTAACATATTCGTAGGGGTCATAGAGGGGGGCGAGGAACAGCGGAAGGAACACAAGGAGCCGTCAGGCACAAAAAGAGAGTTAGACAACCCCAGAATACCAGAGAACGACAGAAACAAATTGCTCGAGAACACGGGGAATATATTATGCCCCAACAAAATACTATTTACAGGTATAATTCTGCTGTCTTAAAAGAAAATATAAAATTATTTAATATAATTTTTAGAAGTCCACATCCAATGCCACAACATCACCAGGAAGTTGATGGTTATATTCCAAATCAA
This sequence comes from Cosmopolites sordidus, assembly GCA_031761425.1. NCBI lineage: Eukaryota > Metazoa > Arthropoda > Insecta > Coleoptera > Curculionidae > Cosmopolites > Cosmopolites sordidus. Next base: position 1,272,272 of record JARFXV010000480.1, on the reverse strand, counting down.
GAACAACGACCACCAAGACCGAATTCCATCGAAATCAGGCGATCTTACTCCAGGGAACCGGAACACACGGATGGCATGCATTCACCATCTTTGTATCAAAATAACGGTCAAGTCATTAACTACGACGAACAGAATCTATATCACCATGGAATGTATGGTCAAGGGCCATTGAGGTATGTATTTCATGTATTATATCGAATACATGTATTTTAGTGTAATCTATGTAAAATATATTTTTGAACAACCAGTCAATCCTACTCATTACATTATCCCACATTTCGTTTTGGTACTGGAAAAGTAACAAAAAGTAGCTAGATATTCTACCAATATGAAAAAAGAATATGAGACAATATCATTAGTTATGAAAATCCTTGTTTCCTAAGTCTTTGGGATAGCAGAACTAAAAATCAATACTGGATTAACAGAAATTAACCATCCAGAAATCTTACGACAAATAAATTGGAATCAACAAATCATTTGTTGAAAGAGATTTATCCATCTTTTCATAAATGCATATTAAGCTAAGCCCCAGCTTAATATGATCGACTTTGTTTTTATTATTTAACACTTAAGTTTCTTGGACTCGCGCGCCAACAAACGGAAGGTAGAAAATTTGATTGTCCTCAAATAAGAAGACAACTTATAAAATATTTACATTTTACTGAATCAATGCTGCATAAGGTACATAATTATATAGAATTAGTGGAAGGGATACTGGGGGGTAGTGTTACTAAACAACAACTACACCCAATCCTACACTTCATCTTTCAGAAGGTACCATAGTTTTTCCAATATTTTAGCCCTTTAGTCCTATTTTACCTTAGAGCATGTAATGAAGATTTTCTCTTAGCTATCCTATGGAAACCATTGTTAATTCGTTGTTTTTTAGTTCGGAGTCATTATATGCGGGTGGTACTCCAACCAGGAGTAATAAATCACGACCTAGTCAACCTCCTCCAGCGCCACCATCGAATCAAGGCACTCCAACAGCAGGAACACCCACAAGAGGTCGATTGGCGTCTTCTGGGCGAGATCAGTTACCCCCACCTCCTCCACCGCCAGAACCTACATCACCACCTCCAAATGGATTACCACCACACATGATGCAGGTAAAATATATACATGTGGTTATTTTGTGCAAAAATTGCAAACATGAATAAAGCTCACTGAATTATACATTTCCAATTTCAAAAGACTAATTATATTCAGCTTATTTCAAATTACAATTAGGCGTTGTTAAATCCTAGAATCCATTGACATCATTAACAAGTATCTTGGGAACTCTTTATTCAATATATTCAACATTCCTAACGTAGTACATTTTAACTTTTTTTTTGTTGAAATCAATATTTGTACGAAAATATTTATTTCAGCACCGAATCTCCGAGAGTCCACATCGATCTTCTAGCCCAGACCTTCATATTAATTCACCACCAATCAACCATAATCAAGACCTTCCACCACCACCGCCCATTCCAACGCAACAAATTGTTATGCAACCAAAGCAAATGTCACCACCTAAACAACTTGATACCGCTATCAATTCGGTTGTAAATCAACCGTCTGGAGTAATTAGTCCTCCACCCGTACCTGCAGCCCCACCACCGCCACCTCCACCACCTATGCCGACAACGAACATCCATGCGCCTCCGGCTGGGCTTATAACCAATGGCGACTTGATAAGGGCGTTAAAAAGCCCTCCCAAATTGACACCAGTTAAGGATAGGGTTCTAAGTAAAATAGGACCACCGTTAGTTGACCCAAGAAATGATTTATTGAAGGTAAGAAAGATGCAATACATTTTCAGAATTATAAAAAAAATACAAGTATTTTTATCAAAAGTAAAATACAAACAATCTAATATTAAATAAAATCTTCAGTTAAAGACACTTTCTGACAGAGAAACAGACTCGTTTAAAGTTTCAAGACTTGTTATATCCTTTCTCTCCTATTTGAATTTTGTATTTCAAATATTAATTTTGTTGGCTCAAGAGGTGAACAAATCTTTTAAGTCCAAAAAGAGCATAGTTGCCGAAGACATGATTTTCCAATCTTCTATGGACTCCACCTTCATGAAACGCATCGTAACGGGCGACGAGACATGGGTTCACATGTACGACATACAAAGATGCCAACAAACAACAACAACAAATGAACCGAAACCAGAGAAAAAGGCGTCAAAGTCGCTCGAATATTAAGGTCATGCTGACAGTTTTCTTAAATGCACTCCCAATTTCTTCCAAAGATATAGAATGTGAATAAGGAATAGTATTTAGGCGTCATGAGGCATTTGCGCGAAAATATCCATTGAAAACGGTCAGATTTGTGGAAGGACAATTGATAGATCTATCATTGCTATAAAAATAGCACCCTGCTAGCCTGATATGGCCCCGTGTGACTTTTTCCTTTTGCCGAAGCTAAAATTACCACTTCGAAGAACGCGTTTTGAGTCAATTGAGGCCATAAAACAAAATTCGCTGAGGGAGCTGAAGACCATACCTCAATCAGCCTACGAATAATGTATGGAGGATTGAGTCAACTGGTGGCATAGTTGTATTGCACTCAGTGGAGCCTACTTTGAAGGCAACAATATAAATTTTGATTAATAATTTTTTTTTTTATTTATTTAACTATTCTGGATACTTTTTACACAGAATGTAATGTTTCATATCATATGTATCCACAGAGTACATAAAGTTAAGAGCTGATTCTCACTGTCCTTGTAAGTTAACCCTATCTTACATTATCATGTCAATTTTAATGTTTTCTAGGGCTTTACAATTTATAGTTATTAAAATATATAAATGTATATTAATGACAGAAAGTGGTAAACTATTCCTAATAGTAATAACCATTTAATCAATATTTGTTATAATTATTCATCACATATAAAATTAGGATATCATAAGAACCATAAAAGTACGAAATTTTGAATATATCATTAAAAAAGTTATAGTTAACTGTGTTCTGCACAAAACGTCTAGATTCACAATGTAAAAATTCACCCCATTTTTTAAGAAAAATTTTGCTAAAAATTACATATAATTAATGTTATGTGCCGTTCTGTTCGATCACCTTTCTCCATCTTTCTGGTAGCTACTTAATTCTGCACTCATAGAACTTCTCTATCTATTCAGGTCTTCCAAGGAAGTAAAGTTTTTATCATTTAAGCTGCTTTGACGACATCTAAACATTTGGTAGTTGGAATGCGCAAGGTCAAGACAAGGGGGTATGGTGGATATACCAAAACATCCCATTCAAGTTGTGAAAAGTTTGTATTGGGTGGCCAAAGACACGTGTAGTCTAGCATTGTTTCGATGAAACACAGTGCCCTTTCTGTTGACTAATACACTTAGTTTTGAAGTAATTTCTATGTTACACCATGATCTCTTACACTTAACATTGATGTATACAAGCCATTTTTGCTCACCTATAACTATCCGCTGTAAAAATGGATCGATTTCGTGGCGCTTCAATAGGGGATCAAAAGCAGACATTTGGTCTGTGAAATTTTTCTTCATTAACTCATATGACATCCATATATATAGCCTTGCTAACCATTTCAAGTTGAAGTAATTGCCTTGATAAAGTTAACTGGTTGATTCCAATAATTTATCCGACCATTTGAACTGTTTTCTATGCTTCCACGAAACTTTCTGAACCACTTGCATCAAATCTACTTACATCACTTATCTCACTGTACACAGCAGTGGCAGCTGGTATATAACAGCTGCAGAGCTCCCAAAAAAATTATATATAAAATTACAAATATTTCATGACATTTAATTGTAGGGAATTTTTTACTTGCTTACTAAATCTGGTAAGTTGATATATCTTATTTTCAATTTTGGTTTGTTAAATGTAATTTTTAATATGTCTGCTGCTATGCAGAACCTCCTTATTTCAAACCCACGAACCGCCACTTGTAAATAGCACATATCTTCTTTTAACATACATTAACATTTACATTTTTAATGCTGAATATTTAAGAAACAAAGAAATGAAACAATTTTTTCGCTAGTACTGTTTGAAATGTTTTCTGTCGAACAGCATTAAAACTTATAGGTAGATAACATTTCAGTTTTGCAATGTAATGCCCGTTTAGCGCCGAAAACGGGACGAACTTTTGTATCGACCCAATACTGGGATGTTATTAAATGTGAAATATTTTATGAATGCGACATACTGAAGTTGGTACAATGAGAGCAAGAGGCTATATATAACAACGGTATATATGTAATTGATTATAATTTATTTACGGCCATATTTTTAGGGAATATTCTTGAAAAATGATGGTATTAAAAGCTGTAAAAAGAAACATACGTCCTCTAAATTCAGATCTTAATTTATATTTTATTTTCAGGCCATAAGAGACGGTATTAAATTGCGGAAAGTGGAAAAGAACGAACAACGCCAAGAAGTGGATAGGGGCGTGAATGGTCTTCACGACGTTGCTAGCATTCTCGCTAGAAGAGTTGCTGTTGAATTTAGCGATTCGGAGTCAGGAAGTGACAGTGAATGTGATTCCGAGGGGTGGGGTGAGAATGAAACGTCCGCGTGACACAGGAGAAAACCCAGCGAAGTCAGTCAGCAAGCTTACTGATGTTAAAATAGACCAGAATAAGCATGTTCAGAATAGGTAAAAAGTTTGTGTTTGGATTTTGTAAGGTACTCAAGAGTCGAATATATATCAAAGACAGTTAAAATAAAATGGAGCTATGAGTAATTGATATATTATTAAGAAGTGCAAAAAAAATATACTGAGCAAATTTTATTTTTAACTGTTTCACTTGATGTTTAATGCAAATTATGTTTCAAAAGCAAAAATCAAATTGGCACAAACTGGATATGTTTATATACCTCCTGAGGGGAATTAATGAATACCAGCATCTGCATTTGCTCTCTTGAATAAAAACAACATAATCAGAAAGCCACTATTAATAATATTCATTATTTTTTCACATCTAAGTTTGATGAATTAATTTTTTTTAGTAAGTTGTAAAATTATTGTTCTGGAAACTTTGAATAAAGAACAGTATATGCTATTGTTTAAAAAAATCACTGCAAAGAGATAGTTGATATACCAGTGATTCTTTTTGAAATTATATAAATTTAAGAAGATACTTCTCTAAATTCTTATCATATACTACATATATTACCAGTTTAGGCTAAGATCATAAGAGATATACATATAGTAATAATAGTAAGAACATTCAGAGAAGGACTGATTAATATATATAACAATAAAGTTGTTTAGCTTGTTACTATTGGGCTTACATTAAGGAAGGGGCTAACCGAATATACACAGTATGTCGGAAAAATAACGGAACTTTTTAAATTAAAAAAAAAGTCAATCAATCAATACACCGCTGGGCACGCCCAATCAATGCTAGCATAGATTTTTTTATGTCGCTTTTCGGGAACGTCTCAATGATTCTCGTCACGGCTTCTTGAACTTGTGACTTAAAACCATGTCATAAAACGGTCCTTTCATTTCAGCCAGTTTCAATTTAGGGAACATGTAATAGTCACACGGAGATAAATCAGGCGAATACGGAAGATGTCGAAGCACATTCTGCTATCCATCTCATAGTCAAATTCGCATTATAGGCGATCATTTCACGCACTTTTGCCACCAACTGGTAGCGATTTTTGTTTTTTGACTTTGGATCGTCTTCACAACCGTCCTGGAATCGCTTATACCACTTAATTCACGTGTACGGAATATGCAATCATCACAATAAACTTTTTTCATCAATTCAAATCGTTCTGTAAAAGTTTTACCAAGCTTGAAACAAAATTTGATATTAGTTGATATTATATGCAATATTAAAATAAATATCAACTCTTTGTTCCATCCTATTTATGTAACGAGGTCACATACGAGGTTTATGTGACGAGGATATTTTAAGCGCTGTACTAACTTTACAATCCGTCAATCGATTCTAATGATTATCGGCGATCTCGTATTATAGAGGAAATACAACTTTCAGATTATATATCGTTTCAATAGGTGGCGCTAGTAGTTTTATTTAAATTTTAAAACTTCCGTTATTTTTCCAACATACTGTGTATTAAGGAAGGGACTAACTAAACATATTTTATATTATATTAATACTGTTTTGATGTATATGACACTAAAATGGCAGTTTACAAAACAGTATCAAACCATAATTTAGAATTAATTTGGGTAGTGGTATATTGTTTACAGTCCCTTTCTATTTTTTCTGTACTGTGCCCTAAAAGTAGATGATGACCCAAATGAGCAATGTATATCATATTATTAAAATGAGTAAATTAAATAAGGATATGCTTTTGCTTTTGTAAGGAGAAGCAAAATATTTTTGGTGAGTGGCTTTTTTACTTTTAGGGTGCTGAAATATGCTAACCAATTGCTAATAAACTTTATTTTTTTTATTAAGTCATACCACTAGTGGATAGAAAATTACATTTTTAATCTAGATTGAAGGAATTGAGTGCTGTGAATAAGTAATCCAAATAACTGTATAAAGTCTAAAGGTTTCATCATAAAAAATTGCATCTTTTAGTGCACTAATTTAATGGTTGAATTAAATGAATTATTAAAGGTAACATATTTAGTGATTTTTGTTCTAGATAATTCAATTATAACCTTATTATAGTTGACTATAAAACTTTTTGGAATGCTAATAGTCCACTAGTGATATCCTTATGCTTGTGATCTAAAATAATCAAAGAAAAAGACAATGCCAAAATCAGATGAATAGAGAAAAAAACGATGAGAATAAAGCTTCTTTAGGGAAAAGTATTTTGTAAAATACCTATCTAGTTTAGAAAAATTTTCATAACCAGAATACTATAACCGCCATGAAAACGAAGATGTATTTTGGGTAGCAGTGTACAAGTAGTGTATGCCAAATTTTCAGTATTACAAATTTAATAACGACGATCCAGATGGCTTATTGTATATATTGTAACATTTTCTTTCCTCTTTAAAGCTGTTTGTGTATATTCGTAAAGCCTTTTTTTGTTTTTAAATACATGTACAGATTAAAGTAATGTAATTTTTTTTCCAATCCAGCCTATATATTTATATGTATTGTAGGTAGTTATAACTACTACAAATACTCTTGTTTTTATTTTTCTTTCTAATTTTATTTGATGATTTTATAAAATATATTTAATAGTAATAAAAATCAAAATGAGTTGCGAATTTGTTTTATTCTTATTTTTAATTCCTATCTAATAGAAATGAAAAGGTTCAGGTTTGTTCAGTAATTTAGATTCACCATTGATTCATTGGGCGGGTTTCAACGTTTCTTACATGGAGGTAAATCTAACATATATCCCATATTGTGTAATCAGAATTTTTCTCACAGTTTGGTTAATGTAAAGGTTTCAGACACGACGCACCGATTAATAAACACGTTCCTTTTCAAATTAATGAAAAGAGTCGATTTAAAGATTTTTCAAATGGCCTCCCGATGACCGCCCATGTCAGTACTACTCTACGAGAAAATTTACACATTTGGTTGTCTTCGGCAATATGAATTTTTTGCCTCAGGTATTTTGCATACAATTAATTATTATTAATCAATTTAAGCAAATGAATGGATTTAATATTTCCACACTGGCGGTCGCAATTAAGGATGCAACGCATTGGAACAAAGCTTTGTTCCATGAAATGGGGAATTATCTGGCGATATCATCTATCGAGAGGGAATGAATTCCTACGAGGGAATTATCCCTCATAGGAATGTGTTCCTGTGATTTATCTTTCCGTTACCTTTCTTCTCGAGATGTTAACGATAATTGGCGGCCCAAGAATGTTGTGATGAGTCACCAAATTTGAAAAAGCTGACTGAAAGATGAGGTATCTCAAAAACTTACGTTCAAAAAATAAAAAAGGGTTTATGATAAAAACATGTTGCCCTGAAATCATTTGGGTTCGGCATATCCTTTACCGGAAAATCAAAGGACTCGTAATGACGGTAAATAAAGTAAAGCAATAGAAAACTCTAGTCATGGTATAGAGGCTACTTTGTTACGAAAGTTCTTATAAAGGCTATTACGTGATCAGTGAGTGACCTGGCTTATATTTGGATATATCCCTCGGAAGAAATGAAAATATTTGTCAGGCGCGTCTCGTCAAACGAGAACAAACAACATCGATCGAAAAACGCCTAAGCAGGCGAATAGATTTGTTCACAAATGCCAGAAGTGTAATGGCTAATTGCTTGTCTTATTTTTTAGTTACGGATGACATTTCAGGAGGACGTGAATAATTATCGACTATAATCATACTGTATATCATTACCGATAGTCGTCAATGAAGGCCGCATATTGTTGGTTCAGCGATGACCTGTTTATACAAACAAACGCCTGATTTGATAATGTATAAATAAATCAGATCTGAAAAGTGGAACTCTAGGATGGCGGCAGGGAGAACAATTGTAGTTAGAATGGGTGATCACTGGAATTTATAATTGGGTTAGGCGTTGATTTTGTAATAATTATCATAATTAATGAGATTTAATTGTCAAATATTGATTGTTGCGAGAGTAATTTACAAATGATGAAAAACGAGAAATTGGCGAGTGGAAATATTCTACAGTCCACTATGTGAAAGCATGGAGCATTTCCTTGTATTCATGCATCTTATGCAAGTATAATGGAATAAATCCACACATCTATCAGCCAATTGCGTGAAAGGGGGCTGTTACATGAAAACCTAGTAGTGATGGCGAATTAAAACGGACGTCTTCTAACGTTTTGGAGGATGTTTGGGCAAGATTAGCAGAAGATCCTAAGAAGCCTATTTAACGACTTCCGTAAAACATTAAGCTACCATATGGGACTTGTGTGAAAATACAGCATTTTTTGAAAGCATGACGAGGAACTCTTGTGTGTATACTTCCAACAAGGTAATAAAAAGTCTGTATTGAATCACATTAATGATAAGAAAACAAAAGTAAACCACCAAAATAAATTATATTTTTCCATTAGTTGATCTGCAAGTTGCCTAAGCCTAGCATAAATTGCTATTCCACTCAAGCAACTTACCGATCTTAATCCCTAAGCAGAAAAAAACAACACACCTATAAAATTACAAAAATGTCTCTCATATCTCACACATATAACTCTAATAAGCATATATATATATATATATATATATATATATATATATATATATATATATATATATATATTGCTTCACTGGGGACGAACCCCACTCATCCCTTTAAAGTGGAGGGCATATGTTTCGTTTCTCGATGTTCAGACTCCTCAGGGTAACGCCCTAAGAAGGCCTATCCACAGTCAACAACCTATGTTTTCGCCCACTCCCCGGTGCCCTGAGGAGTCTGAACATCAAGAAACGAAACATATGCCCTCCAGTTAAAGAGATGGGTGGGGCTCGTCCTCAGTCAAGCAACCAATAAAAATGCTCATCAAGGAAATCTAACACTGCATATATACGCCAGCCACTTTATACCACAAGCTGATTAATCTTTTGAGAGATATGATCCCGTTGTCGAAGTCCAAAGATAAGACGACAACAAGCATTCTCCACCCGTTGTCCACAGAATCGAGACATGGAAAGTAAATGAAGTCACAATAAGTAAACCGAGAAAGTACCCACGACTCTGATAATAACTTTCTTAAAGCCTGGTTTAAAATGTGCCTATTAGCATAAAGTAATTTAAGGTAATATATATATTACCAAGTAATAATATATATATTACCAGGTAATATATATATATATATATATATATATATATATATATATATATATATATATATATATATATATATATATATTCCCCTTTGTGGATCAGACCTTGACGTGGTAAAGGGGTTTGAGTAGGGCAATGAAGCTTTGAGCTATGCCGTCTGGAGTCTATGCTCCTAGGAGGGTCACCCCTGGCGGACAGGTCAAGGCGGAGGCCTCAGACTAACATGATCCAAAATCTGCCAACCCGCATTGGACCAGCGTGGCAGATTACGGTCTATACCTTCAACATGGTATTTCAATATGTTGAAATATGACAGTACAACCTCAAACACGGCCCTCATTCCCCGGAGCCAAGGGGCAACTACATACGGCAGCGGGAAGACCTGCCCCAAGGCAGAGGGTGCTAAGAATCACCGGGTTAGATCAGGCTGCCATTGGACATTGCAACGTTAAATATACGGACTATGAAAACAGAGGCCCGATTGCAAGAACTGTTAATCGAACTTGACAACATACATTGGGATATTATTGGGCTCTGTGAAACATGAAGAAAGGGTGAAGAGTTAATCAAACTGGAACCAACTGGACACGTACTCTACACTCGAGGTACGGAAAATGGCCGATGTGGCGGAATTGGAAAATCCTGATGGGTGATTTGAATACTAGAATTGGAACAACAAGAACAGACGAAAATGCAACTGGCCCATATGGAACTGGTGAGCGAGACAATAGAGGTGACAGATTAGTTGATTTTGCTGAAGGACAAGAACTATATATTATGAATTCATTCTATAAGAAAAATATCAGCATAAAATGGACATGGAAAAGTCCATCTGGGCTCACAAGCGAAATTGACTACATCATGACCAACGATAAAACAATATTTACCAATTGTACTGTCCTTAACAATTTTAATGTTGGAAGTGACCACCGAATGGTACGAGCAGGGGATCGGATTGACTGTTGAGAAGAGCGCGAAAGAATGGTAAGATCAAAGAAGGGCAAGGTGGATTCTGGAAAACTGCTGGAGAGAGGAAGCGATTTTGAGATTGCTTTGTCAAACCGGTTTGCTGCGTTACAAGATCCAGAGGAGGTGGAAATATCAGTACAATATGAAGAAATCGCCAACAATATACTTCAAACGGCTGCTTCAATAGCACCAGAAGAAAAATGTCTCAAACAAACAAAAATCTCCAGTGAGACCACTGATTTAATGAAGAAACGGCGAGCAATGAGAAATGCAGGTAGTCCTTTTGGCAGGGTCGAGTACACTGAGCTCTGCAAAACTATAAGAAAACGTATCAGAGAGGACACGCGCCGATTCAATTGCAGCTAGTGCAAAAAACCCTGAAAGAAAACAAAGGAATTAACAAAGCTAAACAGAAGCTGAGAAACAAAAGAACGCAAATATATGCTTTAAAGCGTGAGGATGGCACAGTGTGCAGGGCGCGTACCCAAATATTAGAGATTGTCAGAAGGTTTTATTCCCAGTTATATGAAGATCCGAGCCAGTCAGGGACAGCAATACCCACGGAAGAACAATATATAATGCCAGATATCCTAGTGGAGGAAGTAACAAATGCTCTAGAATTGATGAAGAACGGCAAGGCTCCAGGAAAGGATAGTGTAACTGTCGAAATGCTAAAAGCTGGTGGTCGGACGTTACATAAAACACTGGCAAAATTATACTCAAAATGCCTCAAAGAACAAAAAGTACCTGACTTATGGAAAAATGCAGAAGTGATCCTTTTACACAAAAAAGGAGCACAGGAAGATTTAAAGAACTACCGTCCAATAAGCCTCCTATCAGTGATGTACAAAGTTTTCACTAAGATAATTTCTAAAAGAATATTAAAAAAAACTGAATGACGCACAACCAAGAGAACAAGCAGGATTCAGAAGTGGATTCAGTACAATGGATCACATCCAGGTTGTACAGCAAGTCATAGAAAGGCACAACGAATACACCATGCCACTGTGCTTGGCTTTTATCGACTACGAAAAAGCATTTGATTCCATCTCAAAGCATGCGATAATGGCTGCACTGCTTAGCCAAGGTGTAGAGAGAGCCTATGTAAACCTATTAGAATCGATATATGATGGAGCTACAGCCACAATTCACCTTGATCTTGAAGTGGGAATTAATATAGAACGAGGTGTACGGCAGGGTGACGCAATATCGCCTATTCTTTTCTACGCTGGCCTTGAAGAAGTATTCCGTAAACTGGATTGGGAACAGGATGGTGTAAAGATCAATGGTGCAAACTTAAACCATCTTAAATTTGCAGATGATATTATTCTCATTTCTCAAGACCCAGAGGAGCTGCAAAGACGCATACAAGAACTGCAAAGGGCTGGCGAACCATTTGGCTTGAAAATAAACCTGAAAAAGAGTCAGGTTATGTTCAATAACTTCGCTCAGGACAGAAGAATTTCAGTTTTAGGAAGGGATTTAGAGATTGTGGACAGCTTTATATATCTTGGGCAGAGGATTTCAATGGAGGGGAATACCGCCCGGGAGGTGGAACGGCGTGTTAAATGTGGCTGGCAGGCATTTGGTAGGCTCAACATAGTGTTTAAGAGCAAACTTCCACTTTGCCTGAAAAGAAAAGTCTTCGATCAGTGCGTTCTACCCGTTATGACATACGGAAGTGAAATCCATCAATTCAAAAACTTCGCGTGGCACAGAGGGGAATGGAAAAATGTATGCTTGGCATTACAAGACGCGACAGAAAGTCCTGTGCATGGATCAGGGAACAAACAAAAGTCTGTGACATCATTGGAAGAGTAAAACAATTGAAATGGAGATGAGCAGGCCATATAGCGAGGCAATGGGACGACAGATGGACCAAGGCAATCCTGGAGTGGATACCGCTTGATCGCAAACGTCCGCGAAGAAGACCGAAAGCACGATGGATTGATGACATCGTTAAGTATATTGGACCCGAGTGGCAGAGGAAAGCCCAGGACCGTGAAGGTTGGAAGCATGCTGAAGAGGCCTTCATCCTGCAGTGGATCGATACGGGCTGATGATGATGAGTTAGATTTAGTACAAAATAGCATAGCTTTAGATTTACAAGAGTTTAACTGATTATTAATTATATTATTAGCTCTAGAGTATTCACGCGGAGGAAAACTGAAATATAATTGTTTCATCAGCATAAGCTTGCACTAACGTGTTCTGAACAAAACGCAAAATATCATGTATATCTTACAAAGGAAAATGGGCCCAACCTAATCCGTGAGGCACACCGGAAAAAACATTCACTTTAGACGAGTTTACATGATTAACGGAAATATATTGTCTTACAATCTAGAAACTATATTTCTATTATCTATTTCACTAGAATAACGCATGATTCATCAAACCCATAGTATAACAATTTTGCGCATAAGAGGCTGTGGTTTAATATAGCGAACGCCTTAGAAAGGTCCGTACTTTCTAACTTACTCATTACTAACAGATCTCAGTACTTCTCATTACTAACAGATTTCTTCGATTACTCTGGTGTAGTGCACTCCGAATGTCTTCCAGAGGAACAAATGATGAATATTCGCAGAAAACGGCCAGATTTGTGGAACAATATATGGATCTTATGATAATACATATGACATTATGATATACATATGATATTATGATAATACATATGATATTATGGTAATACATATGACCCATGTATTGTTATGATAATAACAATACATGGATCTTATGATAATGAATCATCGAATTTTGCTATTAGATATTTTGAGTCAATTGAGGCCATAAAAAAATTCGTTGATGGAGCTGATGGCCATACCTCAATCAAACTATGAACAATGTATGGAGGAGTGGGTTAAGTGGTGGCAGAGTTGTATTTCATTCCATGAGGCCTACTTTCAGCCCGACAAAAATTTTGATGAATACATTTTTTTGTGTTTTATTTAACAATTTGGAGTACTTTTTACACAGAATGTATATATAGCATTGCATAAACAATGAAAATAGAAGAAATTATTTATTAGCTTACTATACATCTACATATAATCACAAATAATATCCATTGGCTATATTTAGAAAAGGACTAACTAATCATAAAAAGGTTAACAACACAATTATAAAACAAACAGGGTTTATAAAAAAAACACTAATTGATCAGTAATTATATATGTTTTATTAGGTCAGTTATATTCATTTTTAAATTCACCTTTGTTGGGCAAAGGCTGAAATAAAAATAAACACATAGACTATATATCGTCGGTTGATTTTTTGATGTGTATCTTTTATGAAACAAAAAAAATTGGCACAACCAAAAGATGTATATTATTATTATTAAAAATATGGTAAGTATTAATTAAAAACATTATAATGTATAGGACAAAACAATTACCTGCGAAATGCATATCAACCTAGCTATTATACAGAGTTTTTATCAAATATACCTGTACAGGGTGTGTAATTTGTTTTTGCAATTCAGTACCTTAATAATATCAATATATTTGATGCGCTACTTAAGGCCCGGTTTTAATACCACTTGAAAAGCCACATTTGAACAAAATGCATTGTTTTCAGCATCTCAATTAAAATTGGAGTACTGTTGAAACTAACGTGGTTTCCTAAAGTACTTGCTTCAGTTGCAATATTATGCGGTTTAAAAATAAAGACGCCTACGTCAATTGGATTGATGTAAAAGGGGCAGATGTTGAGTACCCCAAGTAATTTTTCTTTAAAACATGCATCAACTTCCAACCTCTTTAAATACTGCAATATCACTTTGCTAATACCCACATCACTTCTGACAAGAATATGGATAAATAAAAGTATTGGTTTATGAATCCAAAACAATCTTTTTTCGAAGCGGAACTCGAAAGTTTTCCAAAAATGGCGCAAATGTGTAAACAGCAAGGGGATTATGTAACTAATTCATTTGTATAGATAATCTGGGTAAATCAAAGAAATGCCCAAGGTTAGGGTCCCCCCGTTTAACGCCAAAAATTATTAAACTGAAAGACGTCGATGATGTTTTGGAAATCGCAATGGAAAACAAAACTATGCATAAATCGGAACTGTATCTTTCAATCTTTTGAATTGGTACATCAAAAAAAAATACTACTCAAAAGATAATAAGTAGTTGAAAGCGTGACTTGGTATTTTGTTTGTTATTAAATTGGCTTTAACTTATTAAGTTTTTACACACACTGTATGTATTTTTGTCAAAATAAACTACAATTTTCCAAATATTGCGCTGCTAAATATTCAATTTAAAAACAAACGATTCTGACCCTGTATAATTACTCACAATGTTAAAATATCAAATGTACATACATTTAATATTAACTACATAACCCTATAACTACAATAATTCAAAAATTGCAACAATTTTACTATAGATACATAGTATCGATTTACAGGAATATACTTAACAACTGGGTGTTAAAAATTCAGTTTTCTGCAAAGAAAAATCTTACACATATCATTTGCAAAGTCCTTTGAAACACATCTAAAAATATTAAGCCATTATTCATTAAATAGTGAAGAAATTGAAAACGTGTTGGTTAATATTTTGGAAGTTTCAGTTTGTTATAAAATGGGATGCAAATCTCCACTGACCCTTACAAACTATAAGTCATTAAAGTGAATTTTGATACTATCAGTTATTGCATAGTAATTATTAGAGACCAGACTTGTTAAAAAAGTGAATAAATAAATCATTTCATGCAATAGCGTGCACCATCGCGTCAATTTATTAAATATCTATAACGCCAGAATGTTTATAAATTTATTTCAATTATTTTTTGTGATTATATTGGATTATTTTGTATGGAAAAAAAGTAACAGAACGGAGTAAACACAACGATAGAGCTAAAGTTAGTATTAATTCATTTTTCTATAGAACGAGTCAGTAATGTACTATGACTAAACACATTGATAAGCAGTGGCCTTGACCGAGCTCGGGCAAAAATCCGCTCTCTAGTAATTATATAGGAATATATGTAAAACTTTCTATGCGAAAAACTAGAGATATTTTAACACCCTCATTATAACTTTTTAGTGTTAAAACACCTAAAAAACTGTGTGTACATACGGTAATAATTAAAACAACGTAAAATCATGCGTTTTTACTCTGACACTTCTTCAATATGAAGGTTAAGTCCTAAACTAACCTAAATTAAATTTAAATTACGACGAAGAATATATTTGTGTACATTTAGTTTAATCGTAAATTTTAAAACTAACGCGAATTTCAACATTTAATGCAGATATAGGTATCTATAATTTATATAGTGATTTTACATTGTATAATGAATAAAATAGTAAAGAAAATAAATTTGCACAAACAAAAAACAAACAACAAAAAAACTAGTTACCTAAAGGATTCGTTACTGGATTGCAACGATAATACAATCAAAACTTTGTGAAATGGTGTACAAATACGAATGTATTGAGAAAAACATTGTTTTGATTATTGAATCTGTTTCGACAGATTGATTATATATATATATATATATATATATATATATATATATATATATATATAATTATTATAATATATAGAAGAATACACCTCGATATTTGAGTAATTACTTATTTTGGTGCAAACATAGCTAATATAGCTGCGCATATTTTTTGCGCGTTGGTCTCATCGGGATACATTTGCATGGCCTGTATCACCTGTTCTTCGGGGAACAATGCTGCCAAATGATAATGCAGTTTTCTCCGGGCGTCTTCTTGAGAACCCATAGAATTCCACTGACCTGGCCAAATGTTTAATTGCGAATCCGAGCAACTCGACATACGATGCATGTGACGGACTGAAATGGTTTGCTGAAAAGAAACAATCAGTTATACCAACTTATTTTTATATGATACAAGTGATCTAAAATGTAACTGAACTTTTGGAAGAAAAACTACAATATATATACATTTTATTATTAGACTATTAGTCCGGGAGTACATCCGATCCTTTGTGTCCCGTTTGTTGGGAACGTGCAAAAGCTTCGCCAAGATCACACTTGACAATCTCAATGCGTGTCTGAAGACTGAAAAAGTCAGGTTTTTGTCCGAAGACTGACTTTTTCAGTCTTCAGACAGGCATTGAGAATGCCAAGTGTGAAAAATTTACTGGACGAGTTCGAGTTATTGCAAGAAACGGTGATGTTAATTGGTCACTAAGTTCATATGTTGATCAATCGATTCCTGAAGTACAAGATGCAATTATTCGACTCATTGGTGGCCACGGTTATGATAAAATTTTGACAAAATAGTGGATGTCTGTGGAGATGCAGGTAGTGATCATTTGGCAGATATTGTATTTCGTGTTTAAATGTCAATAAAAAGAAATCAACGTAAATTTTGTGCTTTATACAGCAATGAAAAAAAAACCGCTCAATGTGAAAGACCTAGTTAGTCACTTTACAACTTTTTAACAGCCTCACTATAATGTAATTTTTCCAATTTTGTGAAATAAGTAGTGATTTCAGCTTTGACTTCATAGTTTGAAGGATTTTTTGTCGCTTCTCCAAGTTTGCGAAGAGGAAGTAATCGCTGGGGGCCAAATCCGGAGCATGTGGAAACACCTCGAAGCGTAGGTCATGGAGTTTTGTAACAACGACCTGAGACGTGTGATCAGGCATGAGCAAATATCATGGTGTAAGAGAACTTTTTTTAGACATATGTGGATCTTTACTTATGAAGCATACTGGGTCAATTGCCCGATCCTACCTTTTGCCAGATAGGCTATGAGCACTGCACTGCGAGAAAACCGTAGCCATTATTTTTCCTGCAAATTAAACCGTTTTCGCTGTCTTTGGTACACTTTCGGTTGGTCCTACTCACTGATAGAACTGGGGCTTCCTTTCTGTCATATAATGGTAAATCCATTTTTCACCTACTGTTATAAAGCGTCAAAACAACTCGGCAAACTAGGCGTTTAAATAAATTTATACAGTCTTGAGAACTGTTCATTCGAATACTTCTTTGGTCGACTATTGTTGATCAATTCTTCTATTGGAACCTTTAGTGTGAAACACTAAACTCCGAGAGATTATGATGCTAAACATGGCTAGCGATACGTCCATCGAGAAATTTTGAAAAAGTGATTTAATAAGGTTATAGGAATTTTAAGTATTTTTAGTTTCATTTGTCAGATTAAATCATCTCCTGATGATGCTAACATGGTTAGCAAAACGTGCGTCGAGCAGTTAAAAAAAAAGTGATTTGGTGTTTAGTGGTAAATCTCTTCAAGTTTAGAGTTTCACACCAAAGGTTTCAATAGAAGAATTGACATTTTTAGTTTGATATAGCTAGAATACACTTATAAAGTTGGTGGCTCCACCATGGGAACACTAGGTATTGGGTAACATTTTGTTCTTGTTTTCAGGCTAAAATGTTTTCCTATCGTGATTTAGAGAATATGAGCCAAAATATTTCATCAAGTGAGGATTCTGATTTTTCAGATGATGATATTCAAAATGAAAATGAGATTGAAATCGATATTAACGCTATAGAAGTTGCATTTCAAGATGACAGAAAATAATGATCGAGGCGACTTTTTTATAACCGATAAAATTTCGGATAACGCTTTTCCTGAAGACGATTTAAGGAGCAGTGATGATGAAATTGATTTGAATGCACTTAGACAAAAGTTATTTCTTTGAACAATGAGAGGATGTACTGCTTACAAAATAAGAAAGAATTTAGTTAGACGTCTGGACTGACTTTACCGGATGATATTGAAGAATCAACGGATATACTTTTGCATATTTTTTGTATGATCGACCGCATTACCTTCCACATCAATTTATATGCTCATCAAAACAGCGGAGGAAGTAACAAATCTTTCCTTCAGACTAATTCCGATGAGGTGAAGACCTCCCTTGGAATAAATATTCTCATGGAAATAAAGAAACTTCCAAGTATTCGAGACTATTGGTCCTCTACAAAAGAACTTAGACATACTTTTATAAGTTTTTCTATGTCTAGGGATCTTTTTATGCAGTTACTCAAAAATGTCCAATTGAATGACAAGTCTCTCCAGCCGAAGGCAAATGAGAAAGGCTTTGACAAATTATACAAAATCGGGCCTCTGCTAGAAAAATTATTGCAGTCTTACAGACGTTTCAAGAACAGAACTTCTCTACGCCAATACCTGCCAATGGAACCAATTAAGCGTGGGTATAAGGTGTGGCTAAGAGCTGATGAATGTGCCAATTCCAAATCTACACAGTCAAGGTTCATAACATGTATTCGGGCCAAAAAGTGGTGAAGAGTGCAGTATAATAAAGCTTCTTTGAAATACGATACTCTGACCATACACGTAACATTCGATTGCAAACATTAAAGTTACAAAATCCATTAGAATGACGGAAAAATACTATTTTTAGAGATGTACTACACGCTTCTCTTTAGACAACCTGTGAATTTAGTAAATAAACGTTTTTAATGACTTACCCCAGTTTGTTGAGGCTGCATCCCAGACCATCCACTACTCTGAGCTGTTTGAGCGCCCCTATATGAATCTGGAGCACTGGCTATCCTGGTTACACACTGATGTGTATCACCCCAAGCTCCTGCACTTAAATATCCCCCAGGTGGTGCTACAGGACCTGGACTTAATGGCGCGAAACGTCTTGAATTGAGCCTAACATCACAGCTGGGATTTAGCGTTAGTTGTCTTTGCAGTTTACGGTGAAGATTGTCCGGTGTGGAGGTTTGATATGGAAAACTACCTAAAGTAGATTTTTCAGGAGTATTTTGATAAGAAAAGGTATCTGGTTGGTATGGAGTGGATTGTGTAAGACCACCGACATTATCCACACTGCGAGATTTTGAAACCACAACGTGCTGAGGTTCTTTTGGTGGTGGAACATTGGAACGTGTGCGACCCAAAGGATTTTTTCGTATATCACCTAAAAATAAACGATTATTTGTATTTTATCACATCGTCTTCTACTAAAGATTTGTATTTTTAAGGTATTATGCCCATGTATTAAAGGTTTGGAAATATCTGTAATGTAGCTCTAAAGAAATAAGTCACCACGGCGAACCCCTTTTTTCAATTTATTTTAAATTCTAATACACGACGGGAAAGAGGTAATTGAGAGATTTTAATTACCGAGATTTTGTATCGAGTCTATATACAATTATATAGATACAGGTTCCCTTGATAGTTTCCTGAATGTTAATCATAACTTTCCAGATTGGAAGAATTCTAGTAGTTCTGAGATTGAGTTGGAGATTGATTTGATTGGAGTGCTAAAATTGAATAATATCATGATGATGCTAACATAGTTAGCGAAACGTACATCGAGAGGTTTAAAAATGTTATTTGATTATTCAAGTCAAAGATTCCAATAGAAGAATTGAAAGGAATTTATGATTAAAGATGACTTTATAATTTTTAACCAAAAATTGTTTTGGTAAGACATAGCTTCAACATCACGCCAATTTTTACTATATTTTGGATCTCTAAATAGCGATTATTCTATATGATCTGAATGCAAATGTTTTGAATAGATATTTTTAAAAGATATTAAGCAAATGGGCCTTTCTTGAAAAGGACGCTTAGTAAGGGATTCACGAATTTTTAATACACTTCTGTACTTGTTGTCCCAATGTTTTCTGTTATAACATTTTTAGGATGGATAATTTTGAATGAAACAAGATAAACACAAACTTTGTGTGCAGTAAAATTAATAAATGATGACTTCTTTACACATCCTTTGAAAAAATACATTTCACATATTCTGAAGACTGAAGCAGTAAACAAACCTTTTTAGGAATATTGTTTGTGAATTACATTTACAGTTGAACCGCTGAAATATTACCCGTGCGTTATCAATTTATGTCTATATCATAGACATTGTCTCAATATGTTCTTTTTATTTTACCGAACGAGAGAAAAGGAGATAATATAGTAATGTCTTCACATATGAATATATTCCAGCAGTACGTTACGATAGCGTTATAGCGTGGTAGAAAGTAAGAAATAATTTAAAGACGTTTGTAGGTATTGCCGGTTAAAAGTTTGTCTATTGAGTTGTTTTATCATTGTGTTTTAGTGAAATTTTGTGCTGTAAAGTTTTGGTTTTATTGCAAAATAAGTTCTTATAAGAATTACTGTTATCGGTAAGTATTTGTAAAAATAGTTTATTTCCTATTTGTAAAAAGATTTATTTCCTTCAATAATTCTAACCTTACCAAAGACATTTTGTTACAAATGTTTAATAAAAACGGAATTTATATTGGCTAATTTTAAAAACATACTGAAAGATAAACCATTTCAAAATAATAACATCAATATTGAAGTGCGAACTTTTAATCTGTCTATACTTAATTTAACATTTTGTGTGATGTCAGATAATGCCGGAAAAAAACACTGAAATCGCAAGCCCAACAATATGTGTTCAATGTTTATGAGTGTCTCAAAGTGGAAAAAAGGAAAGGGGGACCTTTAGAGCCTCTTTCATCCATTCAAGAGGTAAAGAATAATTAATTTAATCACTTTTTACTTATTTTGCATTATCACATTGTAATATATTTTTTTAGAGTTGCAGCAGCATTAAAAATATCAAACCAGCAGACCTCGTGCAAAACAACCAACAACATCCAGACCAAAACAACAGACTTACCCAAAGGAAGTAAAATGGAAGTTTGAAATACCTTGTACAATATGAAATATTTGTAATAAATGTGTAATGCAACTGTTTAAGAACCCTCATATTCCCACAGCTTGATAACTGTCATTATATAAAAATGGGTCTCAACAACAATGTTTATAGAATAGACAAAATTATGGTTTTGACCAATAACAAAATAATTTCATTCATTGGCTGCTTCCTTAAAATTTCGCGATAACTTGAAACTGTCCGTTGTTGTGTACACACGTGCATAAAATACAAAATTCTCCGTTCGATATATGACATAAAAGTTTACAATTTCTTGGCACAGACTCGAAATTTTACGTTAAAATATCGATTTTTAACAGGACGTTTTATAATTTTATGTTATAAATATATATAAATAAATGTATCGTGGATTTAAATCATAAACATAAATATCCGTCTTTCGAGGCATCAACCACGTCCATTATGAAAGTTAGCAGTAATTTGACTAACAATTTTTGATTTGATTCATATGAATAAAATTGATGGCGCATGGCTAATCTTTCAGCGGTTCAACTGTAATTAGTATTTACCTTCTTTGCTTTCTCTTGCCTGTAGATGTCTTTGCGCATGCTCAGATAAACGCTCAGTTACACTTTTATGAGGTAATGGCCCCCTTTCTGGATGATGGTATTTACATTTATTCCCATACGTGCATTTTTTCCCATATGGGCATGGTGGTGGTGGGGGAGTGCCACTTATTTCACCCTTAAAAGAAATAATAACAAAATAAGGTACTCAGATAAAGTCATTTTTTAGTTTATATCTTTTAAGTTTCTAAACGTCTAAATACCCTCATGTTAGAAATGTAATTAAAAACAAAATATTTATATGATATTGGAAAAGGAAAAATAGGTGTTAAGATAAATACCTTTCTTGTTTGCGTTCTTAAAAAATTATCTAAAGTTGGACCTGATCTACCTAGTGGATCATCAGGTGGCATAAAATGATCATTAACAAAGGAATACATCAAAATTCTTTCTTCTACCACTTTACGAAATTCGACACTTTCTTGGCAGAGATCCCTAAAAAACAAAAAAATAAATAGATGAAAATCAAGTGCGTGCAAAAATAATGTACCTGTAATTATCATTGCTGACAACAATTCCATCAGTTTGGGCAGCTAATTTTAAAATATATCTATCGTCGTAACAGACCATTCTTTTTCCTCCGACTAAACGTGAAGGGGTAAAAACCAACAGTCTCTCTCGTTCTAATTCGGCTAAAATTTCTTGATCTCTAATAGGATTATCTGGCCTAGGTGCTTCTTTACGCCATTTTGGAACAAAAACCGTTACATCCTTATGGCCACGAGTCTGAAAATAACATACACACAAATGGTGGAGAATCTTAAATAATTCAATACTCTTTAAAAAAAATGTGCTGATCCAAAATAATTTAATTTATTCAAGTCTTTAATTTATTCATGCAAATTAATTTCACAATTGAAAAGAGATATCTAGGTTTATTTTAATTGCGAAAGAATAAATAACTGACATATAAGCGTCAGTAGCAGACAAATATTAGTAATAGTTCAATCAATTTAAAGTATAAAACCATCCATCCATGATCTGCGTAGTATATATAAATAAAGCAAATATTAGCATGTTCTAGAAAGTTTTCGGTTTTTATAGCATAAAGAAATAATTTAATCTTACAAAATAAATCAGCTATCTCTGGACTTGACAATATTGGTACCTAAGATAAATAGAGTGGTGGGCAATAAAATAAGAATGGTGGAGCCTTCACAACTATATTTTATTTAAACTCATCTTCTAAAAGTATTAATTTTCCAGAATGAATTTACCGAGCATTTAAAAGGCATACTTAGATATTAGTTTGAATATAAACAATTATTTTATTAATAATTATATGTTGATGGGATATTTTAGAAAAAATTACGTAGTCAAAAAGATCAGAGTAATTTTTATTACAAATCATTAAAAAACTAAAAGGCGTATTATCTAAAACTGTTTAGTCCATATAATTACCGAAGCTTAGTACTTTGTAGCATGGCCTTTATTCTAATTACTGATTGGCACGGAGCTGATTAGATGTGGGCATGCTTCTACAGGTATTGAAAACCAAGCTGTCTGAATTTCTGGCCACAATGTCTTCTTGTTTGCTTTATTGCCAGCAAAAGGTCGATTTAACTATTTCGAAAGTTGTCGATCGGATTTAGATCAGGGGATTGTGAGAGCCAGTCTTTCACTTTATTATGTTTCCTCTCGAACCACTGCTTCAACACATGAGCCGTATGTTTGGGATCCCTGTCTTGTAAGAGGACTGTACTGTACCCTGTCTAAGTGAATTTCCTTTGTCATATTTTCTTTTATCAAAATACTGGACCTAGTCCGTTATATAAAAAGCACCCACATACTTTGATGTTACCACCACCATGCTTCCCTGTACCAAAAGTGTTACGTGGATTGAATTCTTCATTAACACGTCTTCAATCATACAATTTCATCATACAACCTAACCAAATAAATTAATTTTGGTTCCATAGCTAAAAATAATGTTTTTCCAGTTACTTTGGAAATCTTCAGTTTTCCAGTTTACAGTTTCGTTTTGCAAATTTTAACCGCTGATATATATTCTGTTTACTTAAAAACAAAACTTTCCAGGCTACATCCAGGTATCAAAATGTAAAAATTTTTTTCCCTAATTTTTCTTGGACGGTTTCTTTTTTCTGGTTGTTTTTGGGTTTTATATGATTCTTTCAAATCTCATCTGGGACCTCTAAGACATCAAATACTCATTATTAGTTCAGGGCGATTCCTCGAAACACATGATCATGTATTGTTATGTTTAATCCCGAAGAAAATTGGCTTTGACATGAACAAATAAATTTTGTAATCACGTTTAATGGCTTATCAGTAATCTTTCTTTCAACTCGATGAAATAATGATCTGCATTGATCTCGACCTGACAAGCACGAAGAGCTTAATGTTTTAATAAAAGGTGTACAAATAAGTTTCCGCCGTTTTCTTTCAAAAATTTGTAATTTATTGTGAAAGAACGGTACATTACGTTTTATTCAAAGTATTGTCCATCACTAGCCACTACTTTTTCTCATTTTCTGACAGCATTCGGATACCACGTCGGAAGAACTCTTCATGTTTTGAGGTTATCCACGAATCGATCGAATTTTTGGTACCTTTATATGATGTAAAGCGCTACTCAGACACTCTATGTGCCATCGACCGGAACAAGTGATAATCGGAAGGGGTAATGTCTGATGAATACGGCGGGTGGGGTAGAATTTCCCAATTAAGCGTTTCCAAATAGGTTTTGACCGGCGCCGCAACATGCGGACGAGTATTATCATGTAGGAGAATAATTTTGTCGTGTCTGGAGTAGTAATGGGTGCTTTTTTCCTTGAGTGCTCGGCTCAATCTCATTAATTATATTCGGTAGAGAGCTCCAGTGTTGGTTTCGCTCGGTTTGAGCAATTCATAATACGCGACACCAAACTGATCCCACCAAATACACAGCATGGGTTTTTTTTCCATGAATATTCGGTTTGGCTGTCGATGTTGAAGCATGGCCAGACGGTCCCCACGATTTTCTCTTCTTTAGGTTATCGTAGTGGATCCATTTTTCATCACCAGTGCCTATACGATGCAAAAAAAAACATTTTTTTTTATGCCTGGCAAGCAGCATTTCACTCATGCAAAATCGACGTTCAACGTCTCTCGGCTTCCGTTCATATGGAACCCAATTTCCTTATTTTTGAATCATTCTCAACGAATTTAAACGATGTGAAATTGTTGAGTCACTTCTAATGTAAGTGCAAGTTTTTTTTTGCGTTTGGGATAAATCTTCCTCCAATAATACTTTCAATTCCGTGTCTTCGTACACTTTCGGCCACTGCGTTCTTTGTCTTTCACGTCAAACTCACCGTTTTTAAACTTTTGAAACTACTCACAACTTCTCTCACTTAAAGCAGCCTCACCATATGCTTCTACACGAATGTAGAAGACCTACAATCGATGCCTCTCAGCTGCAGATTTCTTCAAATTAAACAAGTAAATCAAAAGTTCCCGCAAATGGGGCTTATTCGGCACAAAACTTGACATTTTCGCACGAAAAAAATTATGTGATGCTGATATGTAGTCACTAATACTTCAAGGTTATGTTGTTACCATATGACCAAACTTATAATTTCAGCCTAATCTTCTGGTGGGGCCATCGTTTGTCAAACGACGGAAATTTATTTGTACACCTTTTAGTTCAAAGTGTAATTTCGTTATAGATTCCTTTTGTAGGGATTAATCAGATACTTCTTAAGTGATTAAGATTATTTTTTTAGTCTAAAATCGTTTTTTTTATGTAATCTCCTTTTAGCTCAATATACTTCGCCCAACGATATGCGCCAGTTTACTCTTCCTAAAAATACGACTTTTCGAACTCTATAAAATAGTTATTTGTTCCGGCGATGGTTGTTTTCATTTGATTTTTTCCAGATCGTTACTTCTGCATGTTTGGAAAAAGAATGAAGTCGGAGGGGGCCAAGTCCGGAGAAAAGGGTGAATGCAGTATCAATTCACAGCGCAAATAAACTAAATTCGCAGTTGTAACGGTGGGCGAATGCGTGGGTGTATTATCATAGTGAAACAGAACATTTCCCACAATAGCATATTTTTTCTTCGCCAAACGAGAGTCTCTGATATTTGAACAATAATGCAGCATACTTTTTTCTTGGGATAGTTTTCCCTCTTGCAAATATTCGATAAAGAATTTGCCTTGCGAATCCGAGAAAATAGTGGCTCGTGATTTTTTCAACCGATGGAAGCATCCTCGCCCTCTTCGGAGCATGTTCGCCGGGTAAAACGCACTATTTTTTTACTATTCCTTCGTTTCTGATGAGCAGTGATGAATCCAAGTTTCATTGAGAGCGACAAATCGCAGTAGAAATTCCTTCCGATTCCGTTTATATATGTCGAAATACTACTGGGAAGTTGTCACTCGATTCAGCTTTTGTTCCGCAGTGAGTAAACGAGGCATCCATCGCGCTGATAGCTTTCTGATGCCCAAATGTTCGTGTGAGATGTTCCGTACGTATGCGTCCGACTCGGTCAACTGATATCATGGACTTTATTGACCGTTTCCTCAGCAGTGACCTTAATGGAGTATTATGAGCACGGGGTGTTACTCGTGCTGATTCGGCATTTGTGAACTATGAAATGTGAAGGTGCCGAGTTCCCATGACACTTTTTCAACTTTTGTGCGATGTTTTTTTTTCGACGCAAAACGCAGTGTTTAACCAATACACGAAAGTTCCTTTTGCGGTCGCACTGCAATCTATGGAAAAAGCATCTGACTTTTCACAATATCCCCGTGCAATGTTTTATAACATTTTTTGATGATGTTTTACCTTTTTCAAAAAATAGCGGATTAATAAAAGCCCTTTGTATTCTCGGTTTTACATTCTGCTACGCATTAAAGAAACTGAGTGATCAGACATAATTTTATTTTAACGGATGCGTAAACAAACACAAAGGCCATAATATGGATTGAAGAAAATCCAAGGGAGGTGATCAGATTACGATTATTACATGCTCAAGTCGCTATTTCGAGTAGTTTATAGACCAGACAATTATGATATTACTAGTACTTTTAAACATACTGACTGGATTTAAAAAAAAAAACGTTTTTTTAAGTAACATTTTGATTAATTCGAAATGTAAAAAATCTTATTGAAGGACCCAGAATTTCATGCCCGATGGCCATTTAATATTACATATTATATTTATTTAATAATTTCTACTGCTATTGCATCATTTTTAAAGCGGATACAGTCATGTTTAGATACTAACTGTTTTTTATTGTGGAATACAAAGAATTCCCACACTTTCATATGGTTTACTGAAATAAATTATTACGAAGCGCCAAATCATTTGTCGCCAATCTCTCTATGAGCGCTTCGCATTAGAATGTAAGAAGACATTATATAAAATTCTGTTGCTATCTCCAGTCATGATGGATTTGTGGACACCGAAGAATAATTTACAAGATAATCTTATCGCTGGAACTAATTAACCGGATCTTGACGGAAATCAGATATTCCAAATTTAATTAGTGAAATACAAGACTCGTATATTATGATTGGTTGATATCTGGATTCAAATATTTTAGATAACTTTGTATGAGGCATTTGAAAAACGTCGATACAAATACCTCTGGAGGAGATGCAGACAGCTACTTTATCATATATATATATATATATATATATATATATATATATATATATATATATATATATATATATATATATATATATATATATATATATATATATATATATATGACTGTGACTCGTTACACATCTCGCATGACATTTATTGCAAGAAAAGTTTCTTGGATGCGCTATTTCGCGAAATAGTAATGTCAACTGGCCACCAAGATCATGCGATCTCATAACCTTAGATTGTTTTTTTGTGGGGTTATATTAATCTTTCTGGTTTACAAAAATAAACCCAGATATATATATATATATATATATATATATATATATATATATATATATATATATATATATATATATATCCCCTGATCCCCTTTGTGGATCAGACCTTGACGTGGTAAAGGGGTTTGAGTAGGGCAATGAAGCTTTGAGCTATGCCGTCTGGAGTTTATGCTCCTGGGAGGGTCACCCCTGGCGGACAGGTCAAGGCGGAGGCCTCAGACTAACATGATCCAAAATCTGCCAACCCGCATTGGACCAGCGTGGCAGATTACGGTCCATACCTTCAACATGGTATTTCAATATGTTGAAATATGACAGTACAACCTCAAACACGGCCCTCATTCCCCGGAGGCCAAGGAGCAACTACCTACGGCAGCGGGAAGACCTGCCCCAAGGCAGAGGGTGCTAAGAATCACCGGGTTAGATCAGGCTGCCATTGGACTTTTGACATTGCAACGATAAATATACTGAGTATGAAAACAGAGGCCCGATTACAAGAACTGTTAATCGAACTTGACAACATACATTGGGATATTATTGGGCTCTGTGAAACACGAAGAAAGGGTGAAGAGTTAATCAAACTGGAACCAACTGGACACGTACTCTACACTCGAGGTACGGAAAATGGCCGATGCGGCGGAATTGGATGCCTCATCAATCGAAAACTGAAGGACAGTGTGGTAAAATTTGAAAGTACATCCGACCGATTAGCCCAATGCGTCATTCAGCTGAATAAAAAGTTTAGGCTTCAAATCGTCCAAGCTTATGCACCAACTATAAGCCATAAAGATGAGGAAATTGAGGAATTTTATGATGATGTGGCCCAGCTTTTATACAAGGAGAAATATAGGTACAAGATCCTGATGGGTGATTTTAATGCCAGAATTGGAACAACAAGAACAGACGAAAATGCAATTTGCCCATATGGAACTGGTGAGCGAGACAATAGAGGTGATAGATTAGTTGATTTTGCTGAAGGACAAGAACTATATATTATGAATTCATTCTATAAGAAAAATATCAGCAGAAAATGGACATGGAAAAGTCCATCTGGCGTCACAAGAGAAATTGACTACATCATGACCAACGATAAAACAATATTTACCAATTGTACTGTCCTTAACAATTTTAATGTTGGAAGTGACCACCGAATGGTACGAGCAAGGGTTCGGATTGACTGTCGAAAAGAGCGCGAAAGAATGGTAGGATCAAAGAAGGGCAAGGTGGATTCTGGAAAACTGCTGGAGAGAGGAAGCGATTTTGAGATTGCTTTGTCAAACCGGTTTGCTGCGTTACAAGATTCAGAGGAGGTGGAAATATCAGTTCAATATGAAGAAATCGCCAACAATGTAGTTCAAACGGCGGCTTCAATAGCACCAGAAGAAAAATGTCTCAAACAAACAAAAATCTCCAGTGAGACCATTGATTTAATGAAGAAACGGCGAGCAATGAGAAATGCAGGTAATCCTTTTGGCAGGGTCGAGTACACTGAGCTCTGCAAAACTATAAGAAAACGTATTAGAGAGGACACGCGCCGATTCAATATGCAGCTAGTGCAAAAAACCCTGGAAGAAAACAAAGGAATTATCAAAGATAAACAGAAGCTGAGAAACAAAAGAACGCAAATATATGCTTTAAAGCGTGAGGATGGCACAGTGTGCAGGGCGCGTACCCAAATGTTAGAGATTGTCAGAAGGTTTTATTCCCAGTTATATGAAGATCAGAGCCGGTCAGGGACAGCAGTACCCACGGAAGAACAATATATAATGCCAGATATCCTGGTGGAGGAAGTGACAAATGCTATAGAACTGATGAAGAACGGCAAGACTCCAGGAAAGGATAGTGTAACTGTCGAAATGCTAAAAGCTGGTGGTCGGACGTTACATAAAACACTGGCAAAATTATACTCAAAATGCCTCAAAGAACAAAAAGTACCTGACTTATGGAAAAATGCAGAAGTAATCCTTTTACACAAAAAAGGAGCACAGGAAGATTTAAAGAACTACCGTCCAATAAGCCTCCTATCAGTGATGTACAAAGTTTTCACTAAGATAATTTCTAAAAGAATATTAAAGAAACTGAATGACGCACAACGAAGAGAACAAGCAGGATTCAGAAGTGAATTCAGTACAATGGATCACATCCAGGTTGTACAGCAGGTCATAGAAAGGCACAATGAATACACCATGCCACTGTGCTTGGCTTTTATCGACTACGAAAAAGCATTTGATTCCATCTCAAAGCATGCGATAATGGATGCACTGCTTTGCCAAGGTGTAGAGAGAGCCTAGGTAAACCTATTAGAATCGATATATGATGGAGCTACAGCCACAATTCACCTTGATGGTCTTGAAGTGGGAATTAATATAGAACGAGGTGTACGGCAGCTGGCCTTGAAGAAGTATTCCGTAAACTGGATTGGGAACAGGATGGTGTAAAGATCAATGGTGCAAACTTAAACCATCTTAGATTTGCAGATGATATTATTCTCATTTCACAAGACCCAGAGGAGCTGCAAAGACGCATACAAGAACTGCAAAGGGCTGGCGAACCATTTGGCTTGAAAATAAACCTGAAAAAGAGTCAGGTTATGTTCAATAACTTCGCTCAGGACAGAAGAATTTCAGTTTTAGGAAGGGATTTAGAGATTGTGGACAGCTTTATATATCTTGGGCAGAGGATTTCAATGGAGGGGAATACCGCCCGGGAGGTGGAACGGCGTGTGGTATGTGGCTGGCAGGCATTTGGTAGGCTCAACATAGTGTTTAAGAGCAGACTCCCACTTTGCCTGAAAAGAAAAGTATTCGATCAGTGCGTTCTACCCGTTATGACATACGGAAGTGAAACCTGGACACTCACATCGTAATCAATTTAAAAACTTCGGGTGGCACAGAGGGGAATCGAAAGATGTATGCTTGGCATTACAAGACGAGACAGAAAGTCCTGCGCATGGATCAGGGAACAAACAAAAGTCTGTGACATCATTGGAAGAGTAAAACAATTGAAATGGAGATGGGCAGGCCATATAGCGAGGCGATGGGACGACAGATGGACCAAGGCAATCCTGGAGTGGATACCGCTTGATCGCAAACGTCCGCGAAGAAGACCGAAAGCACGATGGATTGATGACATCATTAAGTATATTGGACCCGAGTGGCAGAGGAAAGCCCAGGGCCGTGAAGGTTGAAAGTATGCTGAAGAGGCCTTCATCCTGCAGTGGATCGATACGGGCTGATGATGATGATGATGATGATGATGATGATGATATATATATATATATATATATATATATATATATATATATATATATATATATATATATATATATATATATATGTATGTGTATACATATATATATATATATATATATATATATATATATATATATATATATATATATATATATATATATATGTATGTATGTATATATACATATAACTTGTAACCATGAATCAATGGCACGATGCGCAATGGGCATGTGCCATTAAGGCATATTACAAAAATAATAATAATTTATTATGACAGTTCAATGGTTTATGGGTTTCTTACATTTTTCTATTTGAATGCTTTCATACGCATTCGAAGCCCTATAATTGCTTACACTTTTAACAAATCTTAAATTATTAATATATATATATATATATATATATATATATATATATATATATATATATATATATAATCTATATATATATATATATATATATATATATATATATATATATATATATATATAATCTATATATATATATATATATATATATATATATATATATATATATATATATATATATATATATATATATACATATATAGATAGATTTTTATTTAGGAAATGTTCTATGGATCGGAATAAATAGAGAGAATCTGGAGGATGTGGTAAAATCTCCTAGTCTAGCTGCCTTATTTTTTCTTGGGTTAATATTGCTGCATGCGGCCTGACATTATCGTGTTGCAATATTATCCCTCTTCTGTTGATCAGAGCTGGCCTTTTTACCAACAATTCGTTACGTAATCTATCCAATTGTTGGCAATACAATTCAGCTGTAGCTGTTTCTCCCGGTTTCAATAGTTCAAAATGAATTATGTCACCACAGTCTCACCAAAAGCATAGTAACACCTTTTTTCAACTGAAGGCTGGTTTAGGAGTGGGTACGGCTAGTTAACTTGGAGAAAGCCATTGTTTGGTGCGCTTGTCGTTACAAGATCACTTCGTTGTCTGCAGAATAGAGATGTGCAAATTGTACGCCGTTGTTCATTATTCATCTCCGACAATAGATACCAAACCTTCCCGATTTCTTGAAGATGTCTTTGGACTGTTGACCAAGTAGCCCGAAGAGTGTTTGCTATTTCCTGGATACTCCGTTAGGGATCAATTTCCACCAGTGATTTTAAAGCGTCATTATCAAAGTCTATAGGGCGTCCACTTCGATCGCTATCAGATAAGTCAAAATCACCATTGGAAAATTTTTTAAACCAGCGTTGGCAGTTACCGACTTTCAATATGTCTCCATACACATCACAAATTTTCTTTGTTACAAACGTTGCATTAACACCCGATCGAAAATGGCATTTTACACCTGTATAATAAAAACGTTTGAATTTGGTTGTTACAAAGATCAAGGCCACGTGTTGGAATATAGCATAATAAAACACCTCTTTATACATTCACACTCTGAACTAAAGTGAAACAAATATTCCACACTATTAATAATTGATTACCTATGGGTACCTATAATATATGTCCAAAAGTTTGGAATATTTATAAATAGGATATCTACACCTATTATATTCTAAAAATTGTAATGGATATTTATTTTAGACAGTTTTTAAATGAAAATAACAAAAGCATTGTTTTGCTGATAACACAGGTTTTAATGCAGTTGCCAGTTAAAATGCAGTACGCAAGACTGGTCTCCTTGGAAGGTCATCAATTCCAATACTAATTACAATGCTGCATTTCGACCCCCTAGTCGCCAGAGTATAGGAGATGCCACTCACACAATTATTAAATCCAATCATGTCATGATCATGCTTAGTAGCGAGAGAGATTAGATGTTGAGGAGTTTAAACAGTCTGTTTAATGACAAATGGGAGTGACTGAACCTTCATTTAAGATTTTACTACAGTAACTATTAAGTGTAAATATTAAGTAGCGAGAGAGATTAAATGTTGAGGAGTTTAAACAATCTGTTTAATAAAAAATGGGAGTGATTGAACCTTCATTTAAGATTTTACTACAGTAACTATTAAGTGTAAATATTAAGTTTTCTTTTGAGGTCAGTAAAGGTGCCACAGAAACTTTTATGATAGTGAAGCAATTAGGAATAAGAGCATTTTCAACTGGTGCAACTTGCAAGATTTCGTGATTCGTCCTCCAATAATGTCTGTTGTGTCAGGCTCATCGAATAGTAGCTAACTGGCATTTCTAAATCCACTGTACATTTCTTTTGGAGGAAATTCCTGGTAGGCTTGTACATGAATTATTGGATAAACAAAGACTTGATGCTCGAAACTCCACAATATGAGCCTGATTTAGCTATCACCAGTTCTGGCTATCACCAAAATTGAAATGCCTCGCAACAGTCGCATTTTCCTTAGGAGAATACCTTGATAGAATCTGATACAAACAATTTCTTACAAAACCTCTAATTTAAAATGCAATATATTTTTTATTAGCCGCGGTGGCCTTAATTACGGCACTGTAGTTGACGCGATGACTAGTAGGATTTTCGTACTCGACATGGATATTTGTGAATATATGCAAGAGTGTAAAATCTGACAAGGAATAACCTCTCAGGGACGCCAGGTAGAGGCTGGTTAAGGCCGAATGCCTTTTGAGAGGAATTCTACATTGATCACTCGCCAGTCGGTAGGTTTTTTCAACAAACTTATGGTTAAACATAAAAGCAAGCGTTGATAGCTTCAGGGGGGCAAGCCCAGTCGCTAAACAGACATAGTTTCTGATTTCATACATATATGATATAGAAATACAGATATAAATAATAAAAATCAACTTTTTTAAAAAGGAATAAACCAATTTTTTACTTTGTTATCTATCACTTTTATTTTTAAACAAAATTTGTGTGACTATAGTTTCGTAAAACGTTAGTTTTAAAGTAGTGTTTGAGAATGTAAAGTCTCTCTTTACGAAACTACAGTCACACAAATTTTGTTTAAAAATAAAAGTGATAGATAACAAAGTAAAAAATTGTTTTATTCCTATTTAAAAAATGAACTATCACAAAGTAACGAACAAATCAATTAATAATTTAAAATTTAACGTATTTAAAAAAATTACATGCTTGTTTTTACCGATACATTGAATTGTAAAACTCCCTCCGATATACAAGGTGTGTTAATAAAGTAAGTAGTTGCCTTGGAAAGCAACATCGCGCTGGAGACAGTTTGTCCACTCTCTTCACAGCAGTGTTAACACTCAGATACTGGAATCACCTTCAGCTGGTCAGTTACGGACTTTTCAATGTTTTCCAATGCACCAAAACTTTGAAATCAGTGGGTGACAAGGCTGATGTTCGATCGAAAAAATCTGTTTTGAAGTCTTGCAATTACCTCTCTGTAAAAATGCTGGTTTACTGTTTGGCCTTGAGGCACCAATTCCTAATAAACGATCCCCTGTCTAGCAAACATGCCAATCAGCATGTGTTTGATATTTGATTTGCTCAAAAATCCAAGACTCGTCACCAGTAGACATGTTTTAGAACGAGAGTCATTTTCAATCCGTCCAAAAAGTCAAGACGCGTTTCCTTCCTCTTATCCTTTTGATCTTGCGAAAGGTTTTTAGTAAACATTTTCGCGTACATTTTCTTCACCCCTCATTCCTTGTTCAAAATCTGATGGACGATTGTGAAAGTCAAATTTCACTCTTTTCCGATCATTCTGACCGTCAACCAATGCCTAAAACCACCCGAAAACTTGACAAACCTTCGGCAACACTTGTTTGACACTGTCTTGACAAAACACTGTTTTCACAGGTCTGAAACAAGACATCGTTGCTAGAAATTATTGTCACTCATTTTCAGAACGTATTAGAAAATTCTCGCATCATATGCTGGCCTTCCTGTGCTCTTAAAGGAAATCCAAGAGTATTGCTAGAACACTACACCACCATTTCAGTACTTTATTTAGACAGCTGATATGTTGAAGTATTCACTGTTGAAACCGATAACTTTTTAAAATATTTTCATAAAAATGAAACAAACCTTAAACCAATCGACGCAAATCTTGATTCCTCTACATGAAAAAATTTCCTTATTGCCGTGACTCATTGCAACATTGCTGCCATCTATAACGATGGATCTTAATGTTGTTTGGCTCGGGTCAAGTAAATCAAATCTGCAAAAAATGTTATTGTAAATAAATATTATTTAGATCATCAGGTTAAAAGGGTTTCAAAGTTAATTTAGTGTGAAAGGGTAAATATTATTATTAGTCAGTGTTATAGGCCATTGGTTTTGGATATCCTCATACCGCTACGTATTAAGAACTGATGTCCGACGTTATGCAGTTTGCCCTTTGGGCTAGGATAAATATTAAGGTCACTAAATATACTTTGAAATATCAGAAAAATGTAAATTCTTCTTTAGGATCTTAATCTAGTGGTTCATTTCGTTTTCCAAAAATTGACTGACTTAAGGAGATAGTTCATCAACTAACTAATTAAAATTATCGAAAATTCCTGAACTATTCGAATATGTAATAATGTTGGTAAAAATAAACTATTTCTTGTTCTCTGTGACAAAGCATTTTCGCTAAACAACTTGCATAGTATAAACATTTATTGAAATATTAATGAGCTGCAAACTTTCACCAAACTCGTAATGTAGAAGAATACAGTCTACTTATTTGCGTTTATTATTTGCTTTTTCATCATCATTTAATCCATTACATAATATTAATTGAATCTGGCAATGCACAGTACTTCATTAGTATCTCTGTCAGGTCAGAATAAAGTAAAATACAGTCATTTATTTACAAAAGTTTAAAAAAGCTTAGGTTTCTGATAAAGTATGTTGTTCCCTGTCCATGTTTCCGTATCACATACTAGTACACTCTTGACTTTGCTTCGAAATAGTCTTAATTTTATCTTTGAATTAATATCTGATGATGTCCAGAAAAATCTACATAGAGCACCCAACAGTTTGTTAATGACTTTAAGTCATGTTCGGGGAAGGTCACATCTCAAACAATAAGGAATGGAGCCCTGTAAAGAAGCCCTTCGTCGATGGAATTAACAGATGAAAAATACTAAAGTTCGCACAAAAATATAAAGACAAACCTCTAGATTTTGCAAGCAAATTATTTTTTCCGACGAGAGCATATTTGAAGTTTTTAAGCCAGCCAACATTTTAACTTTATGGTGGAGAAAGAATATTAGGCTTAATAGAGATAACATACTAAATACAGTTAAGTCCGGTTGTGGAATGTTATGGTTTTGGGATGCATGTTTTACAATCAAGTAGCAAATCTTTAAGTTCTAAACGGTAACATGACCATCTGGTCCTATGTGGAAGTGTTACAAGGTAACCTGCATGACAGTGCGGAAAAAAATAGGGCTGCAAGGGACTTTCTATTTCCAATTCGATAACGACCCTAAACATACAGCTAACATAACCAAAGGGTGGTTACTCTATAATTCACCTAGAAGGTTGCTCATATCACCCCAGTCACCAGACCTTTATCCCATAGAAAACTGATGGCACATTCTAGACAGAAATATCCGTGAAGTCACAGTTGAGCAAGGAGCATCTAAAATAAGTAATTTTTGACGCATGCAAACCATATATATTACATACCCAGAGATATTACAAAAAAATATATTGGAATTAATGTCTAGATATTCGGAAGCTATCATTAGTGCTATTGGAATAAAAACAAAATATTAAATAAATTAGGTGCCAATGGAAATTGATTTTTATAAAAATTACTACGGGTACTTGGCAGTGTGCAAATATTTTTTTGCTATTTCAAACGTTATCGTTAAATATATTATTTATTTAATAGATATTTTCAATTTCAATTATGTTCTCATTTCTTGTTATATTTTCAAATATATTTTATTAATTTTCGCCATGCTTTGTGATAAACTTCTAAAAATTAGGTAGTGCTAATACTTTTTTGCATACTGTATACCATGGTTGCTATTTATGTATCCGGAATAATAAATAAAAGCAAATATTTATCATTCAAAAAGGTTTTATTGTTTTTCAAAATATTCTCCGCGATGATCGATACACTTTCGCATATATTTGAACCAATTTTCATAGTATTTTCTCCATTTCGATTGAGGTATCACTAAAACGTGCATTTTGAACGCAAAATCGTTGACTCCGTAGTTTATTCTTCACGGACGGGAATAAAAGGAAATCATTGGGTGCCAAATAAGGACAGTACGGCGAATGACCCATCAATTCGATGTTTTGATCGGTCCAATATTGGGTTGTTCGTCCGATGTGTGAGAGCTCGCGTTGTCATGGTGAAGAATGATCCTGCGTCGCTGGTTGTTTTTTCTTATGTCTTCAAATACTTTTGACAAACAAATGGTTGTATACCATTCAGAATTGACCGTTTTCAGAATTGACCGTTCTACGATTCTCTAGTGGCACTGTAGCCACATACCCATTTATCCCAAAAAAACAGGCGAGCATTTGCTTTGAACTGCTTCATGCGCGAACAACTTTGGTTGAGTTTGACTCATTTTGAAAGACCTATACAATCGACGGCTGTTTACTTTCGGGCTCATTCGGACAGATCCAAGATTGGTCGCCTGTGTAGATGTCATACAAACGTTTGACGCAGCACGATTGTATTTTTGAGCATTTCTTTGCACCAATTGACACGAGCTTTTTTGAACTATCGTCAAATTATGCGGAATCCATCACTCACAAATCTTTTTCGCGGTAAATGTTCATGAAAATCTTGTGTATGCTTGTCATACTAATGCACAGGGGTACCTCAATCGTCACATGACGATCTTGCTTTATCAGTTCGCGCACAGTATCGATGTTTTCTGGCACAACAACCGATTTTGGACGACCTTCTTTAAATTCGTTCGTGAGTGAACAATGCCACGATTGAATTCACTAAACCAGTGATATAGAATGGTTTTAGACGATGCTTCATCGCCAAAAGTCGAAGTGTGTGAAACAACACAAAAAGCGTCCATATGACAAAACGTTCTGAGTACGTATACAGTCAACAAAATCAAACTTTACGATGTGTATGTCAGATGGTGCCTAGCAACACCATTGTTGCCAATTCCGGATACATAAATATCGTATCGTATAAAATCGTATCGTATCGTATAAAATGTATACTTGGATTTATTCTGTTTTATTTTTGTCTTCATATAGGGGCGTGATGTAAGCAGTATATATTTTAACAAATATTTTGCCTCTATTAAAACTAACACGTTAATGAGTTTATTTTTATCAACACAGAAAATAGGTAATCATTAACGAGTGAGCGAGAATAGAATAAACAACACAAGCATACGTATATGACACGGAAACACAACATGATGTAGTTTCTGCAATTGGCAAATCACTTACCTATCTAAAAGTCCTAACTCACTAACTAAACTTTCTGTGGGACTGCTGTCGCAAGAGCCCCCTTTCTGGGCCCCTAATTTAATCAGTTCTTCTAATAATTCATTCTGAGTGGGTGAAGGACCCAGTTTTTGTAATGCTGCTTGAACGTGCTTTTCCGTATAACCTAATTTTAAAGCAAATTCGACTCTGGAATAAAAACAAATTAGAATAAAAAAGGATATAACGTTTCATTAAATCCGCTTACCTGGCGTTATAGCCTAGACTAGTTTCTTGCGTTTCCTGGACATATTCGGCGAATTCTGCTGCTAAAGTGTCACTGGCCGTTCTTGATACGTCTTGGTGGCTACCCGATAGAGGTCTCTGGGCACCATCGTAACCCTCACAGTCTGAATCATAGCTTGAATCTTCACCGGTAATAGACGTTTTTGTCACATTACATCCTTCCAGGCAAAGATCGTCTACATATTTCTGAAACAAAACAATACAATCATAAATATACATACATAATTTTAAACTTTTTTTCATATCCCTTTTTCCAGAAATGTTCATGACATTTTTAGACGACTATCAAATTAAGTAATGACCTTAAGAAATATTTGGATGTCTGTCGCTGTTCACATATTCTAACAACGACCAAAACCCGTAATTTTTCTGAAATAAGTTATGTACCCATACAGTCTAAAAGGAAACCGATTTTTTTACTACATGATAACAAATACTTCACTTCCAGAGATTTTCCAGCTTAGGTTTTAGCACCTCCATTAATATTGCAGTAACCGTATTTTCAAAATTGATAATGTGAATGGAACGAGTCATTCGAAAAATTGACAAAAAAAGATGGCACAAGAATGGCCAAATGACTATGATGTTTGTTAAGTATGATTCGTTAGATGGCGTGCTGAGACGTTTCAAACGTGTTTGTTTAGTTGCTAATTTGTACGATCGATTGACCAAACCAATTTTGACATTTTCTTAAAAACGGATAAAACTGAAGATATAATTATTGCAAAGTACTATATTTTAGGACTTTTCCCCTTCGTTTTCGATGGTAAAAAAAAGGCCTGTTAAATTTACACACGATGATAGATTCACTAAAGATGATGATGCTTAATGCGACCAAAAGCCGCTATGATCGACAAAATCGTCATAAAATGTCAGAATGTCGTACTAATGATGGCCGACTGAAAGTACGCAAACTTGCTGATATTGTAAACATCTCGATAAACCGTCTCGATTGTCTATAGGTATGTCCACACTTGATCAACTTTTGGTCGTTAAGGTGCATGTATCTATAAAAGGTTTATTCTTTCAATAATATCTAAATGTACTGGTGGATAAATATTTATGGATAGTAGTGTACATTATATTTAATTTAAAAATATATATTTAAATATATTGCTTTTAAACGTTTTTAAAAATAATTTTCCTACTCGATCAGCAACAATAACAAAAACAATGTCAACGGAACCACTCATTACATCTACGAATCGGAATGTATCAAGAAATTTACCAACCACGCAATAGTTTTTTGTTCCTTCGTTTGTTGGCGTATCTATTTATCGTATTGAGGCACGAAAACCCGTTGGATGACTTAACTCTTCTATTATTCTCCGTGTCAGAAGGTACCAGTTCTGTCTGCCCAACAATGTTTACAATTTTTTCGCGGAATTTCTTAATGATTCTCCGTCGGGGATTCACTATATTTGTCCAAATGTAATTTCGCATTTTTATTAATTGAGTGAATTATGATCCTTTCGTGATAGTTATTGTGAAGTGTTTTAATCTTAACAAAAAAAGTACTAGAGACGTTTTCGTTTATAGTAATTATGTTTGAAAAATGACGGTTTAAATATTTAGGATATTTTTTACTGTGAAGGTTACAGTTTGGATACTTTAAACAAAATTTTAGCAGTGAATATCCAGAGATATTCGGCTTAAACATGTCGTAAACTATCCACAATAAAGTGCATTTTAAATTTTTATATTAATGGTGTAGGACGTATCATCTGTTGAATTTGTACAAATCAATCGACTAAATGAGTAATTTTTTTATTCGTTATTAGATGACTGTTCCGCTCGCTGTTTAACGAAATAAGGGGTGTGTAACTTTCGCCAACGATGAGAATCACAAAAACTGGCTTAACAACTTATTTGATTCCAGGCTCCGCGATTTCTGGCGAAACGGCATCAATAAATTGGTTGAGAGGTGGCAGCAGGTTTTCTCTCATTGTTTTCGAAATTGGACAGGTTTTTATTAAGCAGAAATAGTTGTGAGAGTTAAAATAAAGAAAGTGTATCGTCATCCAGTGAGTTTCGTTATGCGATGTATACTCTTTCATGAAGGGCTTACCAGTAGCGGTTAAGTTATAATAACATGGGAGTTTTTATGAAAGGACTCTACTTCTTCATTTTCTCTAGCAAGTGCATGCTATGGTGTTCAAAGATCGTCGAGTTGTGCTGATATAAGTTCCTTGTTCAATGAAGGTGAAGCTTATACCCTTCAGTATATACCAGAAACAGAACAATATACAGGAGACAAAGTCATTTTCTTCCTTCAAAGTAAGCAATGTGATTTCATCTACAGGAAAGGTAATAGCTTTCATTTTTTTAAAAATTATTTCGTATATTAGCAATCAGAATTACAATATTCTATAAGCTAATGTGATGGCTTGAGGGCTAGACTTCCCTATATTGGCGGGATGAGCTGACTCCCCCAACGACGAGTCCCCATTATCCTTCTATCAGGTCTGTTGGCCAGTTTCTTTTTAGTCTTCTATTATTTGTTGGATTCAAAACAGGCTGTAGTAGGGTGTTAGGATGGCTTTCCAGTTTGTGGTGATATTTTATGCTGCTGCTCTTGATCACGTCCTTAACATAGGGTATCTGGAGATCTTCGTGAAGAGTGTGGTTTGATATGTACCAAGGTGCGTCGGCAATCATTCGTAATATTTTGGACTGACATCTTTACATCCCCAAAGTTCTATCCCATAAGTTCAAATTGGCTTAATGATAGCCTTGTATAATAGAATTTTGTTATCTAAAGATAAGTTAGACTTTCTTCCGATAAGCCAGCTCAATTCTTTTACTTTTAGAATTATTATTATAATTATTTAGAATGCAAAAGGTATTACTTAATTATTGACTGATTACATCGACAACGATTACGATGAAAACTGCGTGAGTCTTTTGGGCAAATTAAATCAAAAAGTTATATATCAAAAGTATTATAAAAGTTATATAAAAGTATTATAAACTCAGAGATTTTCCACAAAAAAAACAAAACACTTTTTTAAACTTCACGACGCACCTTTTGCTAATTATGTTAGCATAATCAGGAGATGATGTAATCTCCAGATCTTAAGATCCAGATTAAATCATCTTCTGATGTTTTAGTATGGAGATGATATTTAGTGGTAAATCAGTTTAAAAACGTGAATTAGTGTTTAGTGATAAATCTCTTCCGAGTTTAGTATTTCACATCGAATGATCCAATAGAAGAATCAATCATTTCAAATTAAAAAAAATCATTTTTCACCAGGACAATTACTTTTGGCAAAAATTACGGAATAGATAATAAATATTAGTTTCATTTATTGTATGGAGAATTATAGTTTTTACAA
This sequence comes from Cosmopolites sordidus, assembly GCA_031761425.1. Taxonomy (NCBI): domain Eukaryota; kingdom Metazoa; phylum Arthropoda; class Insecta; order Coleoptera; family Curculionidae; genus Cosmopolites; species Cosmopolites sordidus. Next base: position 1,230,257 of record JARFXV010000480.1, on the reverse strand, counting down.
TATATTTGACATATTTTTATAGAATTTAATTAGTCAATATGGGATAGTTGAATAATGGAGATGGAAGAGGCAGGATTGCCATACCGTGAAACTACCACTGGAATCAACACAATACCATATAAAACATTAATATCTTAATTATTATTATTAAAGAGAATTCTCAGTTTCTGCTAGTTTATGTTTTATTATATCTCGTGGTGATTTACACACCAACGAGACAGAATTGGACGATATTGTCCAGTATAACTGATATACTAATGGTAGATAATCTGTGTTGGATATTTATCATTATTATTATTATTATTATTAAGATCCTCACAATACAATCTTTACAATATACAATACAATAATTTTCAATAAAATAGCATACAGCCTGTATGTCTAGATATTACGCTAATATAATAAGAATACTAACCTACAACCCACAGCTTGCTTGTGTTTTGGTCAAACCCAAGAAAAGAAAATAGAAATTTTAGAAAAAGAAAAACCGCTACAACACTCAGCACAGGCATTCATATTACATGAAATAAGAACAAAAGGATGAAAAAGGACACAACCCCACCCCATATATAAAGGCTCAAGAACAAGGGAAATCAATTCATCCATATTGACAAACACCGACCTGAATGAGGCGCGCACAATTTCTTTACACTTTGATTAAATGCCAGATAACTGATGTTCTTCTTCACAATGTTATCTCTTATGTTTCTCGGCAAAAAGTTAAATAACCTAGAGGTCAAAACGTAAGAGGACTTTCTCAGTCCAGATTTGTTGGTGAATGGAATGTTTAAAACAGTCGCACCACCAGCCCTTATGCCATAATGAACGGGTTGCTTATATGTATACCCCAGAGAGCTAAGATGTTTATATGGGAGAACAGCTATCGCCACATTTCAAAGGAAGAATTCCCGTCATAATAAAAAGTTCCCTGCTCGGGTGGTCCCGCGGTTTTTTGCACATTATCCTTCAATCTCTTTGTATTCTCTCAATCGACTCAAGGTTAAAATAAATTTAGCAAGAGCGTAGTATATAAGTTTTAATATATCAAATGACATACTCTCTGACGCTTTCCTAAATTGGGCCATCACAACAAAGAAGCCCATCCAAAGTAATACCAAGGTACTTAACTACAGCAGACTGTTTAAGCATCCTAATCTTACCCATGTTAACGAGCATTTTATTTCCAACAAACCAGCCCTTCAATATATTCAAATAGCTTTGAATATCTTGGAGCCCTTTTAATTTTGTATCCACTGCGTATAGCAGGGCTGTGTCATCAGCAAATATAAAAATGTGGCCATTTATTCTTAAGGAACTAACGTCATTTATATAAATTATAAATAATATCGGGCCTAACACAGTACCCTGAGGGACTCCTCACAACACTGATCTGTGCTTTTATACCCATTCACTTTAACAATCTGAGTTCTTCCAGATAAATAACTATGGAACCACTTGCAGATGGTTCCCCTTATCCCTAATGCTTCCAGCTTTCTAATAAAATAGAATGCGACACAGTATCAAACGCCTTACTAATATCCAAAAATAATCAACTTACATATTTTCTTTCATTGGGGTTTTTATACAAGTAACTGGTCACAAATTATATCATCCACATCCAGTTTTGTGTTGTCCTACAATTGTTAGTGCTCTTTATACGCCATTGTCAATTTCAATCTTCCCACAATTTTCCATAATATGCCACCGCTTCTAAATGAATTCATTCAAATGGTCTTCATTCCTCAATCTTATAGCCTAATTATTCTCTGCTCTCTTAATATAGACATTAGCATTTTTGTTTATTGAAAATAGATTTTTTTGTTTATTAAAATAGATTTTATGAAAATAGGAGTAGAGCTAAAGTAGAAATAATTAAATGGATTGCTGCAATTAAAGAGGACCTAAGATCAGCAAATATTACACAAAGTAAAATTCAGGATAGAGACTGTTTCAGACACAAGGTTAACGTTTGGAAGGTTGGTCAGAGAGAAAAATGTAGGAAGACTGGAACAACTTGGTCTGAAAAAAGCTCATAGCGGAAGAATGAAATTAGTATGGGCGCAAAGGAAGGCTAACAACAACAAACGCCTCTAATTGTACTTCGCGTGGTCCACCAGGGCCCATACGTGAATAATAATAATAATAATAATAATAATAAAATAGATTTTTTTGAACGTAGTTTCCTTTTAGTCTTCCAAAATAAACGACTTGTTTAACTCTGTAAATTAGTTCTCAATTTCGGCGATGATCTATTTATCTGATGTGAAATCCTTTCTAGATGACTGAATCATTTCTTCATGACTGAAAAGAGAAAGAAGTGAGCGGGTGCCAAGCTCGGACAATAGAGTGTATGAAGCATCAATTCATAGTGCAAATTGATTAATTTCGCTGTTGCAATGGCGGACAAAGGGCCGGGTGCATTATTATGATGAAACCGTACTTTTTTTTCTTAGCCAAATAAAGTCCCTTGTTATCAACACTTATACATGTTTAAACACACACTGTGATATCATTTAATTTTTGGTGGTAAGTTGGTGGAGTTGGTGTAAGTTGGTGTAGTAAGTAAACGCGGCATCCATCGCGTTGATAGCTTTACCATGCTTAAATGTTCGTGTAGGATGTCCTGCACGCGTTCGCCTAAGATATTTATCATCTCAACAATCTCTCTAACCTTCACTCTCGATTCGACAACACGATATTAAGAATTTTGTTGACCATTTCCGGGGTAGTGAGATCAACGCGGCGAAACCCAGTAAA